>CM018697.1:7610160-8810160 GCA_009363875.1 Mikania micrantha | reverse complement strand
GGGTCGATCATTTCCTATTAACTCTATTGTTGTATGGCCATCTGGAATAGGTCTCTCCTTACACTCTCGCCCCATTGGAAACATGGAGCTTAAATATACATGAAGGGCCTGTAAAGCATATATTAGAACAATTAACTAAACATGCTTGTAAACAAGCAAATCAGATCATTTGGTACATTCAGCTTATTTATATCTATATGTTCACTTGTGCAGGAATTTACAAATTGTGTGCATGTGTTAATGCATCATTTGAACCAAAATTTTAAAGCACTTTTATGTGCTCTTCAAGAGTAATAGAAAGTTTACCTCCTTAATATTCTGTATTTTGACTTCATCTGTGACTTTGTTTCCTTCATGATCAATAACATAGAAAACTGCAGAACCCACAATGTCATAAATTAAATGCTGGGAATGATATGAGCAAAAATTAGTTGAAAAATCAAGACAAAAGGAAAAAAAACATGTTATACCATCCATAAACCAGCGTCCATCATTAAATCTGTCAGACTTGGTAATTTTGAGACCAAAATCAGTTAAAACCTGGAGAAGTTCTAAGAGCACACCTAGTGTGCTAGTACCAATAACCTGCATAACATATAAAAGGTGGACCAATAAGTTACAAAACAACCTACAAATAGCAAAAGTTTAGAAAAAATTTAATAAAAGACAGAGGAGACAGCAAGTTGTGATAATCACTTATCATCCACATATTTCAATATGCATATTGTAATAGCCATTACATCTCTACAATGCATAACAAGTGATCATCATCAAGTACCTCAATGACAGTAGCATTCTCGCATGATTCATTATTGATCACAACACTGACAAAAAAGTTAATATATTTAAATAACTTCAAGGATGTCCAACTCTAATGGTAGATAATTTCTACGCAAAGTAAGAGAGAAGCATATCAAGGGTTCAATACCTGGGTTGGTCCACTTTCCTGACCATTTTGGCATACTCAGACAAGCTATTAGATGTTTGATAAGATGCCACTTGATCACTATGGAGGTCATCAGGTGCCTCTAAACCATTGTATTTGATAGATGATGCCGATTTCTGAAAACTCCTAACTGTGGTGATGTTAGGCACTGATCCAGGATCACTTATACGCGACCCTGTCCCAAATGAACGTCTGTAGAGATCAGGAGTTCAAATTCAGGACACGTAGAAAATAATCAAATGATACATAAAAGGATGCGGAATACAAAGATACCTATGTGATTCTGCATCCGAGTTTGCCAAAGAGGTTGAATTGGCAACTGATAAAACAAAAACATAACCGAAATCAATAAAACATTAACTGTAAGGGGATAAATGTTGTTTTGTTGATCCTCACCTTGTCCAAAATGTATCCTTATGAATTCATCACCCTCAGAAATAGACGAAGAATATGTGGTATATTGTAATTTCAAAGCAGTTTCCAGTTTAGCTACCACTTCAACCATGGTAGGTCTTTTATCAGGGCGTTCTTGCAGGCATTGTAAAGTGATCTCTTGAAAGATTTGTAATCCATCATTAGCAATTCTCCCCCTAAGATTGCGGTCAATGATCCGATATATTTCTCCTTCTCTGATATATTGTGGTGCCCATGACACTAGCCATGGCCGCCTACTCACCATCACAAAATCTAATGGCCTCAGGCCACAAAGCACCTCCAACAACACTACACCAAACGAATACACATCAGTCTTGGCTGATAGTTCATGCGTCTTCCGATAGTGAGGATCCAAATACCCCCGTGTGCCTTTCACACTAGCAAAGATTGGAGCATCAGGCACGTTACCACAACACCTTTTGCACAAACCAAAATCAGATATTCTAGGTTCCATATTCTCATCCAAAAGAATATTTGAGCTTTTCACATCACGGTGAATCACTACCTGATTGATTCCGGTTCCTGTGTGAAGGTACTCCAATCCGCGTGCAACACCTATGCAAATCTTCAACCGTTGTTCCCAACTCAAAACAATCGAGTTCCCAGTCTTTTTGTAAATATGATTAGATAATGTTCCATTGGGCATATGCTCATACACAAGGATCATTTCATTGGCATCTAAATCCTTACAACAGCCAATCAGAGAAATAACATGAGTGTGCCGCAACGATGATAGAAGACTAACCTCTGTGTCAAACTCTTCTGAACCCTGCTTCGAGTAAGAATTTCTTCGTTTTACAGCAACCACGGTTGTTGATCCTGTTCCGGTAGCAATTTTGCCACGGTAGACGTTTCCGAAAGAGCCTTCACCAATAATCAGGTTATCGGAGAAGTCATCTGTGGCGAATTTGACATCGGAAAGTGTGAATCTCCGGCATGAAGCCTCCGGCGGCGACGATGGAAGCATATGGTAGTAGTTTGATTGGGGGAAAAAGGAGGATCATAGTAGCAAACTGCAATAAGTAATTGTGATTTGTGAAGGTTTGTTGATCAGATAACTTGCAGAGAAAGGAGTTGACGATCGGATTATAGTCGGTGCGATCAAGTCTTTCAGGCGAAACACAGCAGAAATTTACAAAAAATATTTTTTATAGAGTAATTGCGCCATTGACCTAAACGAAAATTGGAGGTAATTTTGCAACAGATAGATTTGAATTTGATTTGCTGGCATGCTATTCGTCTTATCAAAATACAAGTTTTATGAGTATTTATTTTTAAAAAAGCATGAAACTTCATATTCTATATTTAAATAAGATTGATTTTTTTTAAATAAAAAAAGGCTATATGTTAATTGCTCTAATTAAAGAGTTTGTTTTAGGTATTAAAAAAGTTGAACCTAAATGTTTTATTTACTTATAATTTTTTTAAAAAAATTTGAAAAAAGTGAGCATTAGCTTTTCCAAAATGACTTTTTAAAATTGATCAAAAAACAATCTTACAATAACATTCATTTTAAGGTAATAAGTAGCGGCGACGGGTTGGTCGCGATCGATGAGAATGGTAATGGTGGGTTGCTGCAATAGTGGTGAGTGAAAGTGGCAGGTGGCAGCGTTCGTGATGGGTGATGACAGTGGTGGGTAGTGATGGATGGTGACAGTAAGTGTATATTTGTAATTTTATGTCAATAAATTATAAATTATGTTGAAAAGCTAAGGGTATGTTTGGGATTTCATCTAAAAACAACTTATTAACTTATTGGCTTTTTCAATAAGTCAATAAGTTGTTTGTCAAACCTAAAAGGACTTTTAAAAATGACATTTTGTAAAAGGGTAATAAATTGTTTTTTAAAAGCTAAAAATTCTAGTTTTTTTAAATAACTTATGACTTATTGACATAAAATTACAAATATATCTCACTCTTTACCTTTTACCCAATAACCTTAAAATAATATCAATAAAAAATGTCCCTTTTGATAATTTTGAAAATTCATTATGGAAAAGTTAATCCAAACACATTTTTAAAAAGTTCATTTCAAAAAGTCATAAGTTAATAAGCACTTTTGACAAAAAGTCCTTTTTAAGTTAAATAAACAATCCCTTTTGACAAAAAATCCTTTTTAAGTTAAATAAACAATCCCAAACAGGGCCTAAGATTTATGTTTTTTAAAAAACAACTTATTAATTTTTTGCAAAAAAAAAAAAAATTCATTCTCAAAAATCATTTTAGGTTTGTTAAACACTTTTTTGACTTATTAACCAATAAGTCACTGAATCATTTTGAAACTCAATCCCAAACACTCACTTAATGTAATATATAATATCTATCATCTATCCACAAGTAAGTTATTATTTCTTCTAGGTTCTCTTGAACTACATTCGTTATCCTTCACAAGAGCACTCATTATTGCCATACCCTAGCGTTGTTTCTGTTCAATCTCCTCTCATTTTGTCTCAAACTCCTCTATGTATTTCATCTTTAACAATAGTCTTAGCAGTGTTTCAAAGCCCTAACTATCAATTAGAGCTTGAACTCTCACCTTTTTTGATCTATACAGCGATCAAGGGGAACTCAACAACATACATCACCACTTCTGCAAACTCTCTTCTTCTGTATCAGGCTTGAAATTTAAGTAAAAGAACCCTATTTCTATCTAGTGACAAACCTAGAAAATTTGCTCATGTAATGAAAACATTTGCAGACGATTTTCTAACGTTAAATATTAATTTTTTTGGACTGTTCATACTGGGTCGGGTCAAATCACTAAAAAAATTATAAACTAAATCATATCACAAATACATAATAAAAAAAGGTCAATTCATCATCTCGTTGATAATGATATGATAAAATTAAATCTTTCAATAGGATTTGAATGAATAATATTCAAATCAACAAATTCGAGATTCAAATAAATGTGATGGTCGAAGTTTCTTTTTAAAAATTGTTCTATATTGCCTAAACTAGTGTAGAAACTCGTGTATTACACGGGATAGTAATTAAAAAACACAATTTATTAATATCAAATCATAACAAATATTTAACAATTATAAAATTATATTTTAAGACAAGATATAATTGAAATACTCTTATAGTTTATTAAATATTAATAAAGTATTAAATTATTAAATTAAGAAGATTTAAATTTTTTGATATTTAATTATACAATTTAATTAGTAAAAATCATTAGTGTTTATTAGAAGAGGGAAGCAGGAAATTTCTTTTCAGATTGTAACAGAACACGGCATGTGTCTCCTAAAAATACTCCTTTATTATAATATAGTTAGATTAAATTATATAAGCAAATTATACTCAAATCAACCAAACTTCTCATCATGATAACAAATTTTAAGTTTTAAAATTATACAACGATTAAATCACATCAAAATTTAATTATCTAACAAATAAATGACAAGTAGAGGATTTGGTCCAGATGACAAAATTGTTGAAGTTAAGCTGTTACTTTCCTTTATAATAAATATTCGAGTACACAAAATTAGAGGTGGGGAAAAAACCCGGAACCGACAACCCGAACTGGAACCGGTCTTATCCGAACCGGTGGGTACAAACGGGTCCGTTTTTTCAGACAAATTAGAACCGGAACTGGTTTAAAAAAACCCATATTTGCGCACCTCTACACTGAATACAGATTTAGATAGAAAATTGGGCTTTGAGTGATTAAATATTGAGTTAAATGAGATATTGATTATTGGGCTTTATCGTGGGTAATTTATATTAGATTATTTAGGTATTAATTTTATTAGTTTAATAGTTTTGGTTTAAATTGGGTTTTATCATGGTTGTCAAAAATTCAAGGAATCGGTGATAAATTTCTTAAGGGTCTCGTCAAGATCTTACTATTATAATAAACAAAAATTATCTTTGACACATGTCATGTTTTTAAACCAATATTGCCACATGTCTTTATTTTATCATCTATCCCAACTCTCTTTCATATTAAATAATTTTATTAACTCTCTTATTAAATAACTAAAATACTAATGATAATATTTACTTTTTTAATGTTAAAAATGGTTTTAAATAAATTAAAAATCAATTTAAAAAAACACATTAAAAAGTTTCTAAAGTATTAATTTTTTTCAAACAATCATAGATTTTTAAAGACAAGAAATATATGTTGCATCGGTATTTAGAATTTTCTTTTTCTACAAAACAAGTTTTCTAAAAAAAACATTTTTTTTAAAAAAATGAAATAAACTATAAAACAGAGATTTTAAAACAACATGATTTTTATAAACAAATAACAATTTAACACGAAATGCTTAAAAATAATTGCTTTAAAAACTAAAAGTTATAAAAAAGATAGAGAAAATTGCAGTTTTGGACATTTTGTTTAATGATATTTTTAAATTATTTCACTTAGCTTTAATAATTAAAAAATGGGTACCTTACCTTTTTTATTTTGAAACTGATAGCTTTTAACATTAATTAATTTAAAATTTTCAGCTCTTACAATTTAAGGAAGTCGGGTATCAATTTTTTAATTATTAAAGTTTTTAATTGATTTTTTCATCATTTAATATACTTAATAATACTTAATTTATTCATTTCATTTTAAAATATTGTTTTATAATTAATTTTTATTAATAGTTAATTTATATTAAACCATGTGTGATATACGGGGTAATAATCTAGTTAAATCATATAGATAACAAATATTTTTTTCCCATGGGTGTTGACCATCTCCTATAAATTACATATATGTCCGCCCCTGGTTCTATCCAACCCCAATAATAATAATAATAATAATAATAATAATAATAATAATAATAATAATAATAATAATAATAATAATAATAATAATAATAATAATAATAATAATAATAATAATAATAATAAAGAAATAAAAATATAGATATGAGACCGTTGGTCTATAAACGTGGAGGGTTTGGTTCCAAAATAATTAAAGTAAATCAAACTACACTTGAAATATTTATTTAGACATGGGAATTGTGTTTTATAAGTCACGAATTTCTTATTAGTATTATATATATGAATATTAAATAAATAGAAATATTAAATCGAACAAAGATACAAAAATTATATTAAATAACATATAAAGTTTGTTTAAAGTATAATAATTTAAAAATTAGTTTATTGTATAACACATGTATTGTAAATTGCTAAATAAAATTTTGTAGATCAACTTAACATTAAGACTTTAAGAGTTGATCGCATCGTGGGTTCGAGTCCCACTGTGGTCGTTCTTTTATAAATTTTTTTGAAGCAAAATTTGCACCTCGGTCCTCTTTGGTGATCAAATACCACTTTCCAACGAGGTCCGGTTCAAAATTCAACAATTTTTTTTGTGTCAATTTTTTATATTTTTCATTTTTTTCTTATATAAAGAATTCATGAATTTTTTTTCTTTTACGAGAATCTTATTACTTTTGTATGAAAAAAATGATGAAACTAATACAGTGAGTTTGGTTAGTGATATTATATTCGAATTTGGGTCAAACTTTAATGTTAATGTTGGTTGGTACCTCTGTAATAATATGTTGAGTTATATAACAATATATTGGCATTTAACATTTATAATAATAATATTCTATTTGCGTATATGCAAATTTAAAAATTTGTAATTAACAATAAAATAACAAATGAAAATGCTAAATAATAAATTTATTACATATTATTTTAATATATTTAAAAAGAATTACATGATATTATAGAATAATAAAACTAATAAACAACAGATTGTCTTATAAAGTTGTAAAATGAACACGTATATTATTGTGATTAAAACAACAATATTTATAAAAAAAATTACTAATTAATATGTGTAGTGAAAGAGTAAATTTTTTATTTAAAATTGACAATTTTTATTCAACCAACATATTTATGTGTCTTTTAGAAAATATATATTTTTTTTAATTTTGCCTTTTACAAATTCAAGATGCATTTTAGTGTAAAACATACTAAAATTATAATGTTAAAAAGGTATAATTAATACTTTTAAAATTACCTTTAATTACAACTAATGAGGTTTTGTACTTTTTTTTTGAATTATATATACTTAGTTTATAATTAAATACACTTTAGTTAAAAAGTTAAACAACAACAGTTATTTGAGAAATAGTTTTTAAAATATTACTCTTTTGAATAAAAAGTTATAATAAATAGATGTTTACACATAAGAAGTTTTAATGTTAAATATTATTATCTATCTATACTACATAATAAAATAATAACAAATATGACACTTGTCAATATCATATTTATTCATAATTAAATTTTGACACTTATCATTCTTATATTAATCTTTGATTTAATTATATTTTACTAATTTTCCCTTATATTTAAGGTTAATAATTTAAAATAATTAAATTGCATACTTAAATGCAAAAATATAATTTTTTATTCTTAATAATTATAAGTAGATTTCAATTATATCTTATAATAATAATAATAATAATAATAATAAATTATTATTATTATTGGTTTATAACAAAATAAATTTAGTCAATTCATATTAAACTTTTTATGTGTTCAATGGTAGTTCAAAATAACTTTAATAATTATAAAAATACTATTTTACCTATTAAATATCAATTAAGTAGTTATTAAACTTTCGAATTGTTGTTTTAATGCTTAAAATATTTGTTAAAACATACTTTTATCATCTTATATCAAAATATTGTTTTATATTTTTTTAATTATTAGTTCTAATTGTTTGATATTTTATATTTATTACGTGTAATACACGGGACCTAGTTAAATTTATATTGAAGATAGCTAGAATTTAATGAGAATGTGATGATTAAATATTAGGTAATTAAAATTAAATAATGATTGCATTTATTTACGATGTTAATTAACGCTAGCATTTAAGTAGGCTTTTATTAAACTAGGGTACAAATAGCAACACGCGTTTAATATGAATTAAAATCAAGATTATTCAAATTACTCAATTGAGTCAAGACTTTTTAAATTACATGTATTTTTTCTTGAAAGTATTAAGGCAAGATCATCTTATTGTATAAATACAACACAATTGGTGTCTTTTTTTTTTGTTTCAAGAATACTACATATAATCTACCACATACTTTTTAGAATTTTCGGCTTTCTCTACTCTCTAAGCTCTTATTTCAGATTTTTTTTTTCAAGTGTTAGGTTAATTCCTGACAATACACATGTTATTTCAGTTGTTGTATCCTGGGAGACATACGTGTTCGTCTTGAGAAGAGACGTGAAATCTGTTTTAAGAGAAACATATTAAATGTGTGCCTTAAATATAGTCATTAACATGTTTACTATATGTCAATAAAAAAAATTAAAAAAAATACATTACAGGTTGAAAACTAGAGTCTAGAAATTACAAGAAGTATTATTGAAGAATTTGTATCAAACATTGTTAAGAAACTTGATTGAAAACTCAACATAAAGCATGCTCTAGTCAAAGAAGCTTCTTGACACACCCACAAAAACTTGTCAACGTGAACTCACTTCCTACATAAAACACCCTTTGACCTTCAAGTTCGTAATATGTCACGACTCACAGGCTAATAAGTATATCAAACATGTTTATGATACTAAGATACTTAGACAGTTAGACATGTAAATAAATATGAGTATTAGTTGAAAGAGAGAAGGCGATAGAGCTAATAGGTGAAATCAAGTTATTGTTTGTCTTGTTAGTATGAGCAAGGGTAGAGGGTGCAAACCTCAAAGAGAGAAAGAGGGGTAGAGTATTTAAATTAACATAATTAATGTTCAAACAAACATAATCTTGTTAAAAAATACATGGTTTGGTTTTAATGTTTTATTCTTTGAATTTTAGTTAAAATAAATAAATAAATCTGGTCCGACCAGTCAACCGGTTCCTGGTCCGACTGCTGAACCGGCCGGTTCTTGAGAGGGCGGTTCACTAAACAAGTTATCGTTTGAATTTAGTCAACATAATGTTTTTAACGTCATTTACATAAAACAAGTAAATTAATATTAAAATTAGTGCAATATAACTTTTGTCTATTGAGGGCTCATACATATGTACATTATATGGATGCTTGCAAACAAGGCCTTAAATATATAAAACATAATGCAGGCTAAAATTGCATAAAATGAATTTGTCTTTTAGTTTTTTTTAAAAAAATATTTTTAAATGTACTAAAAATGAAACAAGATAATGTAATGCCGTTTATGTTTTCCCCAAGTTTATACGGTCTTAATTTACCATTAATTATATTCTTGTAAATACTAAAATCTACATATAAAAATGTACGTAAGATTAAAAAAAAAGTAACAAATTTTGAAATTAAAGAAAATCACATGCCACTAGTGGGGGACCGATCTCTTTGTTTATTTGGTTCAAATGGATGAAAAATAAAGATATGCTGTTGTTGTCAAACAGTGGGTGAGACTTTTTCTTTTCATGTTGAAAATCCCATCCTACATCATCCAATATAAAGCAATACGAGTTACTTTATTTTTATGATTCTGTTATAAATTAAATAAATATATAGATATATATATACAGTGATTGTATCATGTGAAAATCATTAAATCATATCTGGTCCGTCCATTCGAAATCTTGAAAATAAATATGTCGTTAACATTAAATTGAATAAAAAATTAGGATTTGAATACAAAAAATATGGTTTAATGTGAATCACATATTTAATTTTAAGATTTTAAATACACAATCTATATATGGTTTAAATGTTTTCCTTCTAAGATTGAATTTTACACAATAAAATCCTCGTATATGTGTGACATATATCGAAAGAAAAACCGATTTACTATTTTTAAAAGTTGATACAAACTGACCAGTGACTCAATTTTATACAAATCTTAAATCATTTTATTCATGTTTCTCACATATATTTTTTACTTGTTACATCATATTTGCTAATGACCTCATCACTTGATCTGATTGTTTATATTAATCATGAAAAACTATAAAAATAGACCCTTGTACAAATCAAATAACTAGACAAAAGATATAATTTTTTGTGGATAATCCATATAATTTGAGTTAGGTTGATATGATCTACATGCATTTTTTATTTTTTTTCAACTTATTAAACATTTGTTAATTTTGATTAGAAAACTGTTTATTACATAAGACAAATTTGCACCATGCTTTTGTGAGAGTTGATATTTCCAATTCTAGAAAAAATAAGCTTTTTATTTAATCTTCTCACGTAAGATCAAACTTTTATTTAAAAAATTAAGGTTTATTTTTTCAAATATAAGAAGCTTGTAGTAACATTAAAATTAAGTTTGGAAATTTTAAGAACAAAATTACTTATATATTCTTTCAAATAATCATGTAACTAATAAATATGAGAAAAAATCAAATTAAAAGATATTTTTGCGTAAAAGTAATAATAATTAATAAGAGTTTGACACGTGACATTATAATTTATGTATACATCTTATTTTTTTGTACTACAATTATAATTTTTTTATAGGAGATTCTTTTCTTGTTTTGTATTTTGAATCTACTGGACTTTTGTGTTTTTTATACTGTATTTTTGTTTTTTGTATTACATTTTTATTTTCTTGTACTGGATTTTTTTTGTACTATATGTTTGGATTGTTTGTACTAGATTTTTTTTGTATTAGATTTTTGAATTTTTATACTATATTTTTGTTTTTATATTTTTAAGATATCACATGTCAAACTCCTATTTATTCTTACTTTTGTTATCAATGTTTTCATAACCGGACCGGACGTCGAACCGGTCTTCTTACTTGTCAGAGGTCCGACCGGATTTAAGAACCGGATGATTTTATATACATTTTATAAATATATATATATAATCAAAAAAATAAAAAATATAAAAAAAACGGTTCAACCACTGATCCGACCACCGGTTCGCCGGTTCGACCGGATGGTTCACCAAAAACGGCCCAGAACCCCTAACCGAATCGATCCGGTCCTGTCCGGTTTTCAAAACATTGTTTGTTATACAAAATATCTTTTTATTGGGTTCAACCCTAATAAATATGTATGTGTCACTTTTGTTATTTTACATTTTATTTATATAAATAAAAAAACCGAAAAATTCACAATATAAAAACGATATTAATGCCATTGTTAGGCAACCTACTTTTTTTTTTGAATGACTAAGATTACTCCCACCTAAATTACACCATTACATACGATTGAACCCATAACTTTCCATTCCAAGAGACGCGCCTCTACGAAATGAGTTAGTCCCACGTTTACAGCCAACCTACTACTACATAACTAAAGGACCAGGACATGAGAAATGATAGTTTTTCTAAAAATCTAAGTTCCGCTAATAATCAGACTGATCAATTTTAAATTCACGTATTTTTTTGCATCATACTTCTTGTAATAAGCTTGTCTTATATTCATCACTAAAATCATTTCCTAAAGGCTAGCTATCCAAAGATACTTCAAACAGCATTAAAAATTTCAATCCCCTAGATTTAAACCCTTAGACCATTCTTAGTACTCACCCCATTGATATCTCGCTTCATCGAAATTTTCTGTCACGTCATCACCCCACTGAAATCCTTAAAATCTCATAGTGATCACCCATTGAAAATGTGAGAGACGAGAAAGCGAGGTGTGAGAGGAGGCTTCACGGGACGCAGGGGCCACTGTGGTCCGGAATTGAACACCGCCGGCGTAGGAGCGGTGTGCCTGCTCGAGGCCGCTCAAAGTTGCTTCCCTGCCTGGTCAGCGGGGGGGGGGGGAGTATTAGACCATGGGGTATGTCTCTTGGTCCAACCACTCCACGTAGGCGCCACGTAGACACCCACCACAATCACCCACTACACCAAAAGTGGTGGAAATGCCCCTTGGTCCTACCATGATGTCATTTTTATTTTTTTTTAAAATTAAATAACTATATATAATTAATCATAAATTAAAAAATTACATAAAATTATAAATAAACATTACAAATTAATAAAAAAAACTAATTATCTTTATATTTATTTCGAATTTTTTCCTTCTCCCGCTTGGCAATTTCACGGTCGATTCCGGTTAAGTGGTCGGTGTTGGTGAATAGAAATTGTAACTCTACCAACTATTGACGTTCCGGTTTTAATTCGTTAAAGTCAACGATTCGTTGAGATAAGTTTTCCATTTCTTGGTTATAATCCGGGATCGTTTGAGATGAAGAGCCCCGTCTCGCCCTTCGACCCAAGCTTTTGAAAGTAATTATCAACAATAGGGTCTTCTGACACATCGACACAAGCTTTTGAAAGTGCAAACTCCTCCTCCGGTGTCCATTTTTCGGGACGAATTGGAGCTACCACAACGGGTTCGGTATCCCCAACTTGATTTTTGTTTTTTTTTTGTGTGTTTGCGTCTTTGTGTTGGTTGTGTGCTTGGACCGGCATCGGTAGAGGGTTGAGTCTTGGGTACAATTTCATCCTGAGATAGTTGAGCAAACCCGTGCGTTTGTTGTCTCGAACCATATTCAACGAAGGTGTAAAACCCTTGTTGTGGACTCCATTCAAAATGCGGGCGATAACAATTTGAATAAAAAAAGGATTCATTGGAGAGCGGTTGAATAACAAATTCGGAGGTGGGGTGTTCGGGTTTCAATTAGGTGGGATGCTCGGGTTATAGTATTGGTTTATAAGAATTGAATCCAATGAAAACCCAACATTAGAGAGAAAATCCTTAAACCTTATGTGAGCCACTCATTTGGAATCTTGAAAATAAATATGTGGTCCACATTAACCCACATTAAAAATGATTTGTTTATTCAAAACCCAATTTTTTATTCAGGTTTAATGTGGACCACATATTTATTTTCAAGATTTTAAATGAGTGGCTCACATAGGGTTTAAGGGTTTTCTCTCTAAGGTTGGGTTTTCAAATGATTCAATCCCTTGGTTTATATAAGTAAATTGTTTGTTTTTTTTAGGTTAGCAACGGTCAAATGTTGCAATGGTCGAAAGGGTATGCTGGCAACGGTCGAGAAGGAGGAAAAGAGGTGTGGCCAAGGGGGCCGTGTTCCACGCCCTATCACGCATGTTCACGCCCCGCCACCATGCACACCCCGCCACCATGCACACCCCGTCTTAATGATGGTCTTATATTATGTGTATTTGTTATGCCAATATCACTTCATGTAGGTGTGATATAGGCGTTTTTTTGTCTTCTCGGTCGTCTTACACTCGTGACAAGTTTGGTGATCGGTTGAAGTTTACAACAATTTAATGTCATTATTGTATTGTTTTTACTTTTGTAAGTTGACAATTTTTTGTAGCGGCTCCGAGATTGTTTCCAATGTTTATTTGGAGTGTTTGGAAAATTTTTTTGTTGAGTAAATATTTTTTTGTTGAAGTTGAAGTAAATGTTTTTTTTGTCGAGTAAACGGTCTCCCCCAAGGATTTCCTCTCCCCAACGTCTAGTACTCTCCCGTGAGGCCGTGACTGCCCTCGTGCCTCCCCATCGTTACATCCGGTCACTTCTACGTGAACTGTAATCCGGCGTCATGAGGGTGTGACCGAGGCCCCTCAGACGAGGGTCACTCCGACTACACATAGCCTTAAATTCTAACCATCGAACCATTTTAATTTTTAAGACGATGGCTCGTAACATAATGGTAAAAAACGAGAGATGAGCGAAGGAAAAACACATGCCACCGTGGCACCATGGTTACGAAACAACCACCCATTTGCCCAATGATGGTGGTTTTGGTGGAAAGTGGGCCCCATGTTACAAAACAGCTGGCCCCACAAACAAATCCCTAAAATATTAAAATTATTAAATAAATACAAATTTAAAATATAAAAAAGAGATCCCCAATCCCCATTAACAGGTGATGAGTTGCTCTCATTCCGCTAATTTCATCTGACTGCCTCTCTGTTTCAAACAGATTCACCTTCTGTTTTATCTTCACTTTTCCGGCAACCTCCTACCGGCCGGCGAACACCTACCGATCATCTACACGTAAAACTCAGATCGCCGTCGACGAAATCTCAACCGAATTCTAAGTTTTCCGGTGAGCGATTTCGAAATTATCAGTTCAGGATCATTATTTCTTTGCAATTCTTATACCTAAGATTAATAGCAAGTTTAGACGTTATTTTCTCTTTCTTTCTTTCTTTTTTTTTTTAAGAAAAAAAAAATTAAAATGAGATTTTACCTGATATTTTGTATGTTTTTGTTGCTATTAATAACTTGTTGTTTTTAAGGGTTTTCTGATTCATGTCATTAATGCTAGATTTTCAAATGGAGGCGCTTCTTATTCGGTATCTGTCTATGTGTAATAAATGTACTGTAAAATACAGATGATTACAGGTTTCAATGAGCTATTTTTATTTTTATTCGTTTATTTTTTTTGCAAGGGGATCGAATTCGAGATCAGTTTTTGCTTCATATTGGCATACACGAATCAAATGCTATGTAATTTGTTTATTTGTTTGCTTTTCGTTTATGTGAATCAATCGTTTCCGTAAAGTTCGGATCTGTTGCTTTATGTTTACTTCATTTTTCTATTTATGGCGATTTGTTTAGTTTATCGTGTCATTCTTCTTTTGGTTCTGTGTATGATTACACCCTCCATCGGGAAACAAAAAATCTAAAGCTGTTTTTGTGTTTTGCAGTGATGGAGACGGATTAGTGTTTAATTTGGTGTGGAGGTAATGGTTAATTTTGTATATACGCCTTCAATCTTCACTCTCTTTATTTACAAATTATGAATTTGTTTAGATCTGCTTAGAGTTTGATTGCTTTAGGGTGTAATAAATCTTGTGATTGCTGATTACTGATATGGTTGTAAAGTGCTATTTGTTTCTAGCAAGAAACCCTAATAAAAAATTCGGGATTTTGATCTAGCAGGGTAATAAAACTGACAAAAAAGAAGGTTGTAAGGGAACAAACCAGAGAAATATAAAAAGTTATTTAGCTGTTCTATGCTAGTGGAATTCCTCTTGAAATGAGCTTTGTGGATTTTATATATATATTTTTTAATATAACTTTTTAACTTTTCTGTATTGTCTTTTTTTCCACTTCTCTCTATGTTGTAGAATAGTCAATTACCTCTCATTTGTTGTTCTCTGAAGTTGTTGTCTTATTATGATTTATGAATCTTTTAAAGTTTTGTTTTTGGTTAGATGCTGCTGACATCCTTTTATTTCTATTTTCATTTCCGCTTCTGGGCAAGTTGTTGACTATTTAAAAGAATTAGTGACAATACATAGTTTGACTTTGAGCAACTAGATGTGATTCCACATTTATTATCTCAACATGAACTTTTTTTTTATTTGTTATAGTAGTGCTAGTAATGTTACAGTTTTATCATTCACTAATGGTTTATGAGTTGTCAGTTGACTAAAATTGTAGTATTTCCTGTTAATCTATAAACAGCATGTCAACATGTCACAATAATTTTTCCTTTCCTTTTGTACCCTCCAAAAGAAACGGTAGATATACTATACTTGATTTGAATCCAACAGAAATGACTTTGACACAGATGAACATGAACTGAAGGAGACCATGAAAGAGAGCCCTAGAAGATACATAAACCCTTTTTTATCAGACGAAGAGAATGAGAAACTCAACTTATGGAATCAAGAATTCGAGCATTCGAATACTGATCATGATAAGTTGAGAATATCTTTAGGACAGTCGGAAATATGTGAGAAAGAAGCAGAACTTTACACAGATAAAAATGTTATGGAATGTGAACTGCCTGAGTTGTTAATATGTTACAAAGATGGTGCTTTTCACATTAAGGATATCTGTGTCGATGAAGGAATACCTAATGGAGAAAGGGTTTTGTTTGATGAGAATAATGGTGAGATGCTGAATCCTCAAATGTTGAAATTTTCAACCATGGATGATTATTACATGGAGCCTAATTTTTGTTCTGGAACCGAGGTGAACTTTGATACTGATTTGCCTGTTCTAGAACCTGGTATTGATCATATGAGTTTTGGAGATAATCATGATGAAGTGAATGAAAGCAAATCTGATGCAATTTTTGGGACCCAAGAAGCTGATGCTGATTTACATGTAAATGGTCATATCAAGGATTATTCAAATATGGGCAACATAAGTATTCCAACAGAGACTCCATTTCAAGATTTACAGAATTCAATATCTGATTACAAAGAGTGTGAGTACAAGGAAGAAGTTAGTGACTCTGTTGGTTCAAATGAATTGAAAGAATTTTCTAAAGATGACAGTAACATTGGAAATGGAAATTCCAAATGTGCCCCTGACGGGTTTGTGTTTTCTTCAGAGTCTGGTTCTGTTTCTAAAGCTATTGACATTAATGATACAGATATATTAGCGCAGTCCGGTGAAGAAAAGATTAATTCAAGTGACAATTTATCAGATAATGCTCTAAAGGAGCAGGTAGTTTCTAACAGCTTGCCCTCCTTGGAACAAAATCGACTTCTTCCGTCACTTAAATCTCTCCTTGAGTCCATTGATCAACAGCCTTGTCAGGTTAGTATTTTTTCCCCTTACGGCCCTACTAGATTTTGCATTATTGACTTATGAATGAGTCAAATTTGGATTATGTTGTACATCTCAAACAGACCATATGAAGAGTTTTAGACTTTTAGTTGACCCAACCTGAACTGTTTTGACTCGTACTAAAAAATTACTTGTGAAATAATGGATTTCAACTCGTATATGATTAGAAGGCATATGAATGTGTATTTTACTTATTACGGCACAGAATCAAAATCTAACTTCTCTTGCTATTTGCAAGCTTGGGACTTTGGGTCTGATTGTATTCTTCCTAATTGCAGAATCTTGCAGACGAAATCTCAAAAAGACCTGATGTGAGTGGAAACACGATAGAAACAAGCAATACTTTGAATCTCAACAATACCAAGCCAGCATCTAGTAGTGAATATGTTCTTAACATTGAGAATCTTGAACATGATGAACTTTCCATAGAACCGAATAGTGCACCTAAGTTCCAGGATATGGGTTCAGATAAAGTTGCAATAGTTAACCCGATTCACCGTGGTGAAGGAGAGTCAAGCTTCTCTGTTGTCGGTCCTGGTTCAGAACACATAACTTATTCCGGGCCAATAGCATTTTCTGGAAGCACCTCTCTCCGATCAGATAGCAGCACAACTAGCACCAGATCCTTTGCCTTTCCCATGTAATAACAAACTCAATAAATTAGCAGATTCTCCTAAACTGTGTAGATAAAAAGCTAGGGGTGTCAATCGCGTTTGGATGTTGGGTTTGTAGGTTAATTCTTTAAAATTTGTAGGTTGAGTCTTTAACATGAACACGGCTCATATGTGTTAAAAGACATCAACTCTAGCCAACAAACGTATTTTTGTGTAACCCAAGGACAGACCATTTAACCCATTTATCTAAGCACATCAAAGAGGTTGAGGAGTGACAATTTAGTTAACTGGTTAAACTAGTCAAGCCAAACATTATCCATTTAACTAAACAAGTCAACCCAAACTCTACCTGTTTATTTAATGGGATAGATATAACTGAAAACTTGATTATTTATGTTCTTAGTTCAGGTTGTTTCATATGCTGTCACCCGTAGAAAAAGTGTGCGAATTTCATATTTTTCATAGCAAACTGCATATGTTCATTAACCAACATTTTTGTGTTAACTGTAGATTGCCAAACGAGTGGAACAGCAGTCCTGTAAGAATGGCTAAAGCTGACAGGAGACATTTACAGAAGAATCGTGGATGGCGTCATGGGCTTTTATGCTGTAGATTCTAAATTCATTTATCTATTATTTCATAGGATGTCGATTTATTTATTTTTCATAGTTACAAATCAAATTTTTATATGGCAACTTCTTCCGGAGTTGTGTTTGGTTTCTAACTTCATTTAGTGTGTTATTCGTTATTAGTAGGTACCATTTCAAATTTATTGGGGTGATCCTTTTTTATTAACATAAGCTATTTACGGAAAAAAAAAACATTGTGTCATTTGTATCTGTGAGGAAATGTTGATTGTTAGAGATATGTTATGCTTTATGTGTTTCGTACTTTCATCTGTGTTACATGTGTTGTAGTATACAGCATAATACCATCTGTATGTTGAACGGTTCAAGGTTTTGACTTACATGACTTATATGTGAAACATATAAAGTGAGACAGCAAATATGCTGTATCAGTTTGGAAAATTGACATGAAATTGGAGCCAGTTTGTGACTGGTTTGACTTTCATTGACCAGAACCCGAACGGTTTTGATAAGAACCTGATTCATGCACCTCTAGCATAGATGTCAATGTTTGTTGATTATATTATGTTCATGTCAAGGGGATCACATGCTTGATCAAAACGTGCACTTATGATTTTAATGTTGTCATTTTGATAACAAAAATGTTGTTTGGATGTAGATTGTAATCCTTATTTACAAGTCTTCTGTTTCCCTTGTTTGTGAAAATTTTTGCATCATGTTTTATTCAAAAAGAAAATTATGGAAAAGGTTATAGTTTACATTACTTTACAAAATGGGGTGTAAATTTTCTAATCATATTTTATTTAGACAAAATTACATACTTGAACCTTTATGTTTGGAGTAAATAACAAATATGAACCTTTAACTATATTAATTACGCTAAACAACCTTTAAGTATTTAAGTTGTTTCAACTTTCAACCTTTACATTAACCCCGGTTAGATTTGCTAGTTAAATCCAGTCATGTGCAAAACATGTGATGGGGTGTTCAATAATTTACTCCAAATGGGGGTGTTCGAAAATTAGGGCTAAAACCCACCCAGAAGTTCACGTGGTTCCTCCCTCTTCGGTTATTTTTAAACATAAAACCCACTATTCACGTATTATCGTATCTTATTCAATAATTTACTCCAAATGGGGGTGTTCGAAAATTAGGGCTAAAACCCACCCAGAAGTTCACGTGGTTCCTCCCTCTTCGGTTAGTGTTCACCCAGAAGTTCACGTGGTTCCTCCATCTTCGATTAGTGTTCGAAACCTAGTGTTGTAGTTGGATATGATTTATCATTGTTACTACTGCTATTGTTACATAATGATAAAAAGAAAAATGATAAATTCTATCCAACTACAACCTTAGGTTTCGAACACTAACCGAAGATGGAGGAACCACGTGAACTTCTGGGTGAACACTAACCGAAGAGGGAGGAACCACGTGAACTTCTGGGTGGGTTTTAGCCCTAATTTTCGAAACACCCCCATTTGGAGTAAATTATTGAATAAGATACGATAATACGTGAATAGTGGGTTTTATGTTTAAAAATAACAAAAGATCAAAATACCTAGAATACCCATCACATGTTTTGCACATGACTAGATTTAACTGGTAAATCTAACCGAGGTTAATGTAAAGGTTGAAAGTTGAAATAACTTAAATACTTAAAGGTTGTTTAGCGTAATTAATATAGTTAAAGGTTCATATTTGTTATTTAGTACAAACATAAAGGTTCAAGTATGTAATTTTGTCTTTTATTTAAAAAGTAAATTATTTTAAATAAATAAATAAATAATAATTTACAAAACGGGGTGTGAAATTTTGGTTGTTACTTTAAAACTATAAATAAACCATATGCTAAGACATAGCATTGCTTTTTGAGGAGTGATGTAGAAGAAGATGAGGCAAATAGGTACATCACATCCATCTTTTTGTCGTCATCTCTAAAGTAGACCAGACAAAGCTTAAGTTATGGTGGGTGGATGTGAAATATGCATAGCGAGTGAAATAATTTTTGTTCATACACGATTTCATATTTTCATTGCATATATACACATGTATACCTTTTATGCAAAGGACCCAAAAGTCTAAAACACTTGGAACTTTTTATAGTTTTACTACTAATGGAAAAAAAAGGTGATATGTGATTGCCTTCATAATGACCCATTTGCGGTGCACACATATAATGTATATATTTGTGAGCCTTCAATTGACAAAAGTAAAATTAAACTAATTTTAATATTATTTTACTTATTTTGTGAAAATAACAAAGAGTCTATGCCAAAGATCTTCATTTAAAATGAAGTTGCTTTTCAGATTAGTTTTTCCTTTATTTTTTCGAAAATTAGTTGTCGTAAGGATTTGAGCATACATCAATCTTTGTAAGAAACAATCACTATTACAAGATCATAACCAAACTATTTTTGTCTAACACGAATTCTTGATAATCCTTAGAAAAAGAAGGAACTTTAATGGACTAACGAAATAAAATGGGATCAAACTTTCAATATTTGGTTAATTATTATCATATAGAATTGTATTTTTTTTAACATTAATATTATCATACTCCTACTCTTAAATTACACCTCAATATTCCTCCCTTGCTTGGATTTGAAATCAAGACTTTCTTTTTAAGAGACAATGCATCTACCAAGTGGGATAGTCTCACGTTGGTATATATAAGATTTATATAACCGAATTTCTTTTCGGGTTTTAAGTTTTGTTACTTTAAGGTGTGCCTGGTTGGCTAGTTGATTAAGTAAAGTATGAGATGAACTTTTGGATCACATGTAACAAAATTTCAGCTATTTGGTGGTATGATAGAGACATGTGTTTAAATCTGATATAACAGAATGGTCTTCTCAACATATATGGTGATAATGTGACTAAAATGGTGTTATCAATTGTAGCTTCTTGTCTCACAAAACCTAAATTTAATGTGGATCCTATGCACCACTTTTTTGCCATCTTTTACCAGAAATAGTTCGCAGATTTAATCATGTTAAACGTATCACGCAAATTTTATTATGGAAATTCTCCACTTTGTGCTTTTGTGTATTCTCTTTATATTACACACACTGATTACACACAGTTATGAGAATTATGTCTATGTCACTTGATTTCTAACAGCACCTACAAAAGAACATGTATATATCTCATGACACATGGTGTATATATATATAACTACCTAATTGCTACAACTGATCTCCAAATTAAGGTTGGGGATGATGATTGTTATGATGATAATATTGTTGTGTGTTAGGGTTTCAGTCTTGATGACAACTAATGCTGCTTTTCACATTGGCCATCAGGTAGAAGCTTGCCAAGAATTAGGTATATGTTAATCTCCCTTCATATATTCTCATATTTTATGCATGGTGATGATGCATGATATGTTTGCATTTTCTGCAGGTTGTGACCAAAGGGTTCTTTTTCTTGGGCTTTCAAGAAAGTTGATGCTAAAAAAGATGGTAACTTTCTATACCTTAACACTACAAGAAAGTGACTTTATCGTAACGATCCCTATAGCGACGAGATTTTGTTGTTCCTACATTCTCTTCTACAGCGACGACAAGTAATCGCTATAGTCACCAAAAAAGTTTTTTATTTTTTCAACTTGTAGCGGCAACATGTCGTCGTTATAGGTCAACCGGTTTATGGTGGGTCGCCAATTTCGAGAATTTGTTAATAGAAGATCCGTAAAGCTCATCAATAGTGTGAAACTAAGTAAAACGCCTAACTAGACATGTGGTGTTCAATAATTACTCCTTTGGTTTTAACCAATAAAATGTTGGAAAATATTCAAATTTTAAGTTTTTTACACTACTATACAAATAGGGCCGGGTGCGACCGCTCTCTTTTTTCCTTAGGTAGTGTTAATTTTTTGGCTGAAAATTTATTTTTTGTTAAAAATATTAGTTGTCTCCTCTCACTTGAAAAAAGTTAACATGTATTATGGTCGATCCCCTGTATTTTCACTTTTAGAGTTATGTTTTGCACAGGAAGAAGGATATGAAAATCAAGATTTGGTGTTCCTCAAACAAAAAGAGAACGCACAAAATGTAGGAGAAAATTTGAAGAGAGGGAACGATGTGATGGTGATTAAAGCACAAGGATCCGACCCGACTCAATTCACTGCCATGGATTACTCATACGTGAGGAGACGACGCCCTATCCATAACAATTTTTCACCCAAATCGACCAATTCGCCATGATTCTTACTTTCTTAGTACAAACTTACAATTACATGTTCTTTTTTTTTTTTTACTTATTGGCTATTTTTATCATTTTACCGAACATCATTTGCGTTGTAGATGTGAAATATATTAGAATTATTTTGGCCGTTGTTTAAGGTGAAAATGAATAACGAATTTAGCTTCAAGCACACAAATTGTTGGTATCGCCAAATTTATGTTGCAACGCCTACGGATTTAACCATTTCTAAAAGGATACTTCCGTTAGCTAGTGACGCAGTTTAGCTAAAACTGAGTGATTATCAGTATGATATATTGAACATGAATGATAAATTTTATATAACTTGTTGAGTTCGTGGTTTTTTATATTGTACATCTATTTAAAATAACCGATTCGTGGTTCCGTTAAAAGTTGAGGTTAATGTGTGGACACACAAGACACATGATAAGAAATACGATTTTAAAAAATAATTAAAAAGTGACTCGTATGACAAATAAGGATTGATATGATTAATTGAGATTGTTTAGACATGTGAAAAGAAGACAAACGACAATACATTATGAGTAAAGAAACCTTCAATATTAAGGGTAGGAGGAGTAGATGCAAGCTGGAATTAAGTTAATTGGAAAGAGCAAATTAGACAAGATATAATAGTATTACACGTCTATATAGACATTGTTTACAGTAAATTGCACTTTTGGTCCTTTATGTTTAAACAAAAATTCAGAGATAGTCATTTATGTTTCACAATGTCAAAATCAGTCCTTTAAGTTTTCAAGTTTTGCAAACTCGGTTCTTTCTCCGTTAACGCCGTTAAGTACTAACAGAATAAAGGACCAAAAGTGAAATTTACTCAATTACTGTACATGATTTTTTTTTACTTTTATGCCCTTCTTCTGTTAACACTTAACGGCGTTAACGGAGAGAGAACCGAGTTTGCAACATTTGAAAACTTAAAGGACTGTTTTTGACATTTTGAAACATAAAGGACTATATCTGAAATTTTGTGTAAAAATAAAGGACCAAAAGTGCAATTTACCATTGTTTAATATATAAGGTTAAGGTTAAAGACTTTAGAATAAGATGTAAATTGTAGATGTAGAATTGTAGATTATTAGATTTTTAAAACTCTACATGTTACTGTCACATAGTATTATGTCTATGTATTATTTTATGATATCATCTCTAGTATATTAATAGCTTTCTATTTGTATTATGTTTAAAAATAAGTGATTGAAATTTCTAAAATTATATTTTAAATATTTGCACACTAAACATAATTTTGTTTATAAAAAGAAGCTCACCCCTTCTATTTTTAAAACTTTTATATACATTGTTATTTTTTTTTAAATTACACCATTAAACTCATCTTATTTTTATCTTAATTTAAGTATAGTTTTGTTAAATTTATTTAAAATGTTCGTGATTACACTACTGTAAACGAGCCTAACATTAAATATAACTCATTACATTGGTGTAATTACATCTTGTTAGGTAATAAAAGTTTGCCTTCTTATTTTTAAAATATTCATATATTTTATAAGCATTGTTATTTTTTTTATAAAAGTCACATTGTTAAACTTATTACATTTTTATATTTAATTCAATATAGTCTCATCAAAAAAAAATTCAAATTATTCGTGATTACACTGATGTAAACTAGTTGTCACATTAACATTATAAATTTTCATTATTTTTCAAAAGAAATGTTTCATCCCATGTTGAAAAGCTCCTTATTTAAAAAATCACTCATTTTTTTAAAATTCTCATAAATCTTTATACAAATAGTATTTTCTATAAAATTACGACATTAAATACATATCATTATTTTGATATAATTATAGCTTGTTGCATAATTTGTTGTTTGTATTTATGTTATGACTTAATATTGATGTTACAACTAATTACATTGATAGCACCTCTAACTTGTATTAGTCCAAATTTATTAACTAGTCTAATTTTTATAAAAAAACAACATTGTAGTTTATATTCAAAATTAGGGGATTTTCTTTAAAGATGGTTAGTTTTTTGAAAAATGAAAAACTAGTGCAACAATATTACTGCTAATTGCGCGCATTGGTGTAACTACAAACGTTTTAGGAAAATAATTGACATGACTAAAATGAATTAAAGAGAAAATTATGACGAGTTTAATTGTATAGTTTTTATTAAAAAAAATAATATAAAAAAGTTATAACTTATAAGTGTATAAATTTTAAATCAAGAGGGTAATATTTGATTTAAAAATTGAAGAATGTAGGGATTTTAAGAGTGTGTTACTTGTCACACGTTTATTAAACCTGATTTTTTTTATTATGTTAAATGAATAAAAATAACATTTAAAATTTTCTAAAAAGATATTTATTTGACAAACTTTTATTAGTTTAAATGCAGCATTTTATTATTGTATATAACTAGAAATGTGACCCGCGCGTTGCCGCGGGTATTACGATTAAGACTCGTGTGTTGCAACATGATGGTTTAATTCAAAGAGACATATGAAATTATAACTTAAAATTAATAAAGGGAAATTGTTGTGAAAAAAATCTAATCGTATACAATATAGGAGATAACTTTATATTTTAAAAAACATGTTACAACCATCATGGATAAATTACATCGTTGTAAAAATATGTGAAGGAAAACGAAAGAAATGAAATGTAGATAAAATATCACATTGTTGTAAAATTAGAATTATGAAACTCGAAAGTTTATTTAAAAAAGGTAAAAATACATTGTATGTAACTCAACGATTTTGATCAATATTTATGCCGAAATGTATAAAAAGTAAATATATATGAGCTAACCCTACTGAAAATATAGACGGACTCTATTTTAATTAGTATTATACCTAAATGAAGTTATCAATATAATACAACAACATTAACTTAAAGCATACATAATGATTATATTTTCAAAGTAGAAAAACCCGAAAACGTATTTAAAAAAAGGTAAAAATACGTTGTATGTAACATGGCGGTTTTGATATATATTTATGCCCAAAAACTAAAAATATACCAGAGTTAACCCAACTGAAAAATAAACGGACTCGATTTGATTAGTATTTACACCTAAAGTAGTTATCAAAATAATGTAGTAGCATTAACCTAAAGTATAGAGAAAGATTATATTATAAGAGTAGAAAAAGAAAGAAAAGAAAAACCAGACGCAAAAAAAAAAAAAAAGAAAGAAAGAAAGAATCCCTTGTTTCTATGAAATATTGCCAATAAAGTTGCCATCACTTCTGCCTTACATTAGTTTTGATTCTCAGCAAATATGAAAGTGTTATTTTGTCTTTTAGTAGAAAAGATAATAACCACCACGTTAGTAATTGTCTACCCTTGAGAAAAAAGTGTTTTAACTAACTCGTTCAACATTAACTTTAAGAAAAAAAAACATTAAAGTTGTAGACGATAGGAATTTAACTTACCACATACAAATACAAAATCAATCTATCTAGCAAAGAATTAAATGCAAAAGAAATTAGAAAACGAAGACACAAACATTATGTAGACCATTAAACCAAATAGTCTTAGTGTATTTTTGCTGCAACAAAAGAACTTAAATAAGAAAACTAATTTACAAAAACCTAAATATTCAGTTAGAGGCAGAAAACCAAGACGTGGGATTCGAACCTGCAACCAAGATTACGAAAACCAACATCCTACCAATTTAGCCAAGGATGCATATGCTTCAATTGGCTGCAAAAAAATACATATATATAGAAGTTGATATGTTTGCGCCGTCTTTGACACCGACATTGCTAAATGTTATGTACTAGTATTTTGACCCGCCGCATGTTGCGGCGGCGTCATAACGGTTAGTAATTAAATTTGTACTATCGACTAAAAACATATAGGGATAGACTTTTAAGTGACGTCTTACAAAATTTATGAATGGAACGTAAAATTATAATAGTTAATCATAAAAGTTTTAACATTAAGTGTATAAATAAACTTTTAACTCTACAAACTTAAGGAGGGTAAAATCGACGCTCTACGAAGTCTAGGGATATAGCATAAAAGTTTAGAAGTTAAACATAAAAGTTTTGATATTGAGTGCAAAGGTAAACTTTAAATTCTAAAAGGTAGTTGTTATAAATGTGTTCGATTGGACTAATGAGTATTCGATTTTGTTAGTATACTCCTAAGGAATATGAACTCAAAACACAAATTGTTAATTTATAATACTAAACCATAAAAAAATTATGTTTCTCAATTACTATTATCATTCTCTGTTTAGAAATATTTAATTATTATTATTATTTAATTATTAGTATTATTTAAATATTTTTATTAGGTAAATAGTTTGTGAAATAATTACAAATAAAATATGTGAATATTAAAAATATGTGAGTAAAGTATGAGGAAGCTTTAAAAATAAGAGTTCAAAGTTCAGGGTCAAAAGTCTAACTTTTGATTTAATTCAAGTTTGAGACCCCCTTTTTTGCGGCCTGCGGTCGTAATATCGTTGCAACCTTTTGAAACGCTTTGATCAACAGTCGTATTTTGAAGTGGTTCATTTAGAAAGTGGTTCATTTAGAAAGGAAAGCACTCCAGAAGTACACACGGATGTAAGAAAATTTTATTTTTAGTTAAGTAACAAATGAGGTAAATTAGAAATTTGAGGAAGTTAAAGTAATATTTACAAAGTTTTTTTTGAGATTTAAGGAGTTTTAACTCTGAAATCATATGATGAAGATTTAAAGTCTAAAGATCAGTTGCAACTGGAAAAAAAAGTGAAAAAAAGAGAGATTATTAAAAATAGTTGGAAAAAAGATAGGAGAATATGAAAAAAAAGGTTAAAGATAAAAAGATTAGGTTAAAAAAATGATGAATTAATTAAAAGGAAAATGCAATTAAAATATTTAATATAAAAATCTAAAGAAGAAAAAGGAAAAAAAAGGAAAAAAAAAAGAAAAAAAATCCACGTCGACTGGCCACCGACGTTGATTTTTATATATATAGGTAACTAGTAAGTTAGTCGCCGCGCGTTGCGGCGGTATCAAAATGTAAAATAGTTGGAATTTATTTCATCAAATGAAAACGTACTATATTTGATACAACCTATCCCGTAAAAAAATTTACGTTGAAACAGACTAACATGTATAGGTAAGTACATAAACATACTATATTTAACCGGACTCGTTTCTGGTAAAAAAATATTTCGAAATGTGTATCAACAAGAATTTATATGGACTCCTACGCAAAACTAAGCACGTAAGAAATTATCGATACACGAATTTATATAGACTCTTACGCAAAACTAAGGATGTAAGAAATTATTATTAGATAAGGAACAAAAGGGCTAAATTAGAAAAGTTTATAAACTTAAGGTAATTAAAGTAACCTTTTATAAAGTTTTTTTAAAAAATGAGGGGATGAAAGAGATAACCCCAAAAAACATACGAGGCCTCTATTAAAAAAACACAAGCACATAACTCATCTTATTGATGTATGTATTTGTATATATAAACAAAAAAAATGGTGAACACCACTACCGGTCCCACAGCCAACATGAGTGAGGTAAATCGCGTGACCCAGTGAAAATTGGGTGGTGCCGGCCTTGAACCCTAGACCTTCATTATGAATTCTTACCCCCTTACCACTAGGCCACCATCGCAGAAACATTGTATATATAAACAAGGGACTTGTTATTTTTGCACTTATCCCATTCTCTTGAATGGCTGTAGAAATCGGCCTCCAAAGCCGAGTACTCAGTCCAAGGAGTTGTTCCGATGCCGAGTACTTCCCGAGTACTCCCCACCTAGGCTGATTACTCCTCGCTTACTCGCTCCAAAGAACTGTTCCAACCTGAGAGCGTCTAACGACTTTTGCAACCTTGCTCTCTTCACACCCTCTATACGTCCCATATAAGCTTATACGAGGCGTATATGAGACAATCATTGTTTGTCATAATTTCTCAATGTTAATGATTGAACTCCTATACACCTCATATAGCCGTATAGGTCATATACGACGCATATACGAGACCAATCAGTATGTTTAAGAGGAGACTATACCAAATGTATAATACCGGTGGGATGTTAAAATAAAAAGGTAGTATGTAAATAACCAAGCTTGTAGATAAATATTATAAAGCGTGTTAGTGTTAGCACGAGCCGAACCGAGCCAAGCCAGGGTTCAGCTCTGACTCGACTCGGATTTAAACCGTGCCTGGCTCGGCTCGGCTCGGATTGTAAACCGATCCTGAAATCTTGGCTCGGACTCAGTTCGTTTTTAACCAAGATGGCTCGGCTCGGCTCGGTTTTTACGTAAAATTTAATATTTGAATTGTATTCACCTTAATTTCGCTCGGTTCATTTTTGCCTTGTTTATGACTCAGTTTTTACATAAGAAATTTAATATTTGAATTGCAATCACCTCAACTCGGTTCGGTTCGTTTTCGGCTCGGTTTTACATAAGAGAAGATGCGTGAATATGTGGTACTAGGAATTAAGAATATGATTTAGGGATTAGTGAAGCACGTGAAAATTGAGATTTATTTCGTATTTTCATCCTCTTTTCTTTTATTATTTTTATTTTTATTTTTTTAACATAATTACAATATAACACCAAAGTATATTTATTATTGAAAGTAACTTTATAGTTTTATATTTTAGTATAACGTGTTGTACAAACGAGCTGAGCCACGAGCCGAGCCAGCCTTGGCTCTGGCTCGGACTCGAATCGGTTTCAAAACGAGCTGGCTCGGTTCAGCTCGGTTATAAACATGTTTTATCACAGCCGAGCTTTATCCAAACTTTTTCGAAACAAGCTACGAGTCGAATCCGAGTTTCGAGCTTTTTGGACGGTGTGCACATATTCAATGATTGATTATCTGTTTGGCATTACTTGATTTTTTTACAATTAGAATCTTAATTATACTAATAAACTATTTCAAGTTAATTACGTTTTTAACATTAACATTTTGCACATTGGCATCAGTTGATCGACTGTTAACTGTAACCGCCTGTAACTTTACCTCACCTCCAGAATCACAGATCACAACTCCACATCCACCGACTTCAACACTCAGCAGTTTATCACACACAACACCAATGGATACCTTCTGGCAGAAGGCAAAATCACTAGCGGAAGAAGCCACAAAGAGATCTCAAACCCTAGCGTCTTCTCCGGTCAGAATCGCCGACATCGTCTCCGAGACAGCCAAGCGCTCCAAAGACATTGCTGCCGAGGCTTCCAAAAAAGCCGATCAGCTCAAAAACGCTGCGATCCTCTCAATCTCAGATCAGTTCACCTCTCTCTCGGTTACATCGTCGTCGTTTTCATCCGACTCGCCGTCGGAGTCGGAGCTTGAAAAATTCGGCATCACAGAGGATCTACGAGGCTTCGTCAAAGGCCTCACGTTATCCACATTCCAGAATTTTCCGTTTCCAGGTTGCATATTCCTACTGATTTCTATGCTAGTATTGACTATTCCTACTGATTGATAATGTTAGTTATTTAGTGAATTCGAAAGTGTTAAGTTGCATTTTCACTATGAATGCCGAAATCGTTGATTCTCAGCTTACAAATCCATTTGGATTATGAGTGTTATTGAAATATTTGATAGTTTCATTGGCTTCTATCATTAGATTATATATTTAATATAATAAATGAAGTTTAACATTTTCTCCCTGGAATGTGATTGGATTAACTAATATGAATCTTAGACGTTGAACAAGGGTCAAGAGCCTCTAAGCAATGATTTATATTAATTATATTAAATATAATGATGGTAATGATTTTTCCCTAATCTACATTTCAATTGTAAAATGGAATGTGGTTAAATGGTTATATTGGCATTTGATGGATGATATACATGTGTTGTAATCCAGCTTTCTGAACTTTTTTTTTCTTGACCCTTAGATGATTTGGCGTCTGATGTGGCTACTGTATCTAATGTAAGGCAAGATCTTTCAGAGTGGCAGCAGAAACATGCAAATCTAGTCCTCACTACTGTCAAGGTATTGACACCTATTCGTGTATGCAAGAAACGTAATTAAATATAAATAATTTATTTTATTCTAAATTGATTAACATACATGTCTTGTTCTCATATTAAGTTAAAGAATCTTGGACCAACAGTTCTTCCATTGCATAAGATTCACAGCATATATATTAGTTAGAATATTAGATTATTTCTTATATTTTTGGCACAAATCATTGATGTGCTTGTTGATCCATAAGAACTTTAACAACCATGTGCAATCTTAAGTCAATCTATGCAAGTGATACTTTAATCGATGTTGCTTGGTTCTTGAATAGTCTTTCTTGAATTTCTTTATCTTTAAGAAGAAGTTACTATGCAGGATAGTAATAAAAGCATATTTATCATGATCATGGTTTTTCAGGAAGTGTCAAAGTTGAGATACGAATTATGCCCGAGACACATGAAAGACGGAAGATTCTGGAGGATATATTTTACACTTGTGAGCACTCATGTATCCCCGTATGTGACTACTTTATCTTAAAATTCTCAATGCCATTGGTTATATGTATAAGTATGCAAATTGATGGTACTGGCATATTCTGAGATTGCGATGAAGTTCATTATGAAATGATGATTCTGAATATTTGACCCTTTGCTCCAAGTTAGAATCTAGAATGTGATGGAATTTATTGATTAGCATCTTGTTTTTTATCATTAATCCTTGTTATGCATGTGTATTAATAGGTATGAAAGGAAGTTCGTAGAGGAGAGCAAATTAAAACAAATAGCACAAACAGAAAATGAAAAAAATGATCAAACTCCTGCTGTTGGACACGAATCAGCTGAAGCAAAGCTGAAAAGCAACACATCTGCATCTGAACAGGATTTAGATTCATATCTTTTGGGAGATCTTGATGACAGTGATGGGCATCCAGGTAATCTTTAAGGGCAAAATAGTTGAATTACTGTTTTGTTTAAACTCCATTATCTTGATCTTCATCCTCCACACATTCAGATGATGGTGATAACGATGGTGATAATGATGCTTTTGATGATGATTTTGACAAGATTGACAATTCTGTGAGTATATCATAATAAACTCATTTTCTTTTACTTCCAAATGGAGTTTCTCTACTATAAAAACATAGTTTTATATAAATGCAGGAAATTCAAGATTAAAAGTGATGAAATGGTGAACATTTATATTTTTGTTTGATTAAAACATATTAAGTTCATTTGTAATATGGGGTTGAGAAGATGCTAGTATGGTTTTTGTGTCTGTACTTAAAAAACTTTGTGAAGATGGATTTTATATAGATATATTAAGTCAGAATATATATATATATACACACACTAGTGAGATGCCTGCGCGATGCGGCGGAAAGCAAAACAATTAGGCTACTGATATTGGCTCGTAAAAAACTTAAATCACCTAATTTTTGTCAAATCAACTCTTTAACTAAAAAAAATTATCATAATAAAATTCACAATTTAAAATACCTAATATGATATGACAAAAGTGTCAAGATGTAAATTGTAGGTATTTTATGACACTTTATTTTTTAAATGTATCAATGTGGGACAAACTAAAAAGTAAAATAAAATCATTTAGTTTATGGGTCTTAAAACTTTGTTTGTTGTACTTTATGTTTTAAGAGTTGTAAAACTCTTAATTTTAAAAGTTTTTAGTAAAAAATCATTGTGTCCTTCGTACATGTATTATATAGTAGTATAGATATAGATATATATAGATATAGATATAGATATTTATATTTTCAATTGGCTTTTATAAATAACTGTAAACTTTTATTTTCTTGCCCAAAATTATAACTTCAATTTGGTCAGTGCTCATTATTGTGCTTGTATTGTTGTCTTCTTTAATAAATAAGTTATATTGGCCAAATTTTATTTTGCTTATGGAGTTATGGATCTAACAGGGGTCACTCTTATAAAAGTTGGTAACTAGAACCAGTCCAAATGGGTCTTAACACCTCCAATAGCCGTTGGTTGACAATACTAATTACTCTACCTACCAGTGGTAATGATGCCATCATTGTCACCACCATGTTGCAAGTTGCAACAACCACTTTCGCCTCCATTGATTGTTGCAATAGCTGTCACAAAAACCAACCAGGCGACCTACTTTGATCTTTTTTTATCCATTTTAATGCGAATTTGTTTTGATTTGAAGCCATTTTAACCCAAACCATTTCCAAATGAATATAACAGGCAACCTACTTTGATCCGTTTTTTTTTTTTTTTTACCAATTTAATCCGAATCTGTTTTAATTGTAAGCCGCTTTGACCCAAACCATAAAATTTTAAGACATACCAAACGTTAACGAATTTTTAGAACTGGTGTGAAAGGAAGAATATATTTGGTTTGATGGTAATGTTTGGATTTGGAAAATGGGTGATCCGTTGCCCATTGGTGAGACCAACGGACTTCAAGTGCTTTTGCTGTGGAGTGTGGACTTTTATCGATTTTTTTTCAAATGAGTGTAGTTAATTTTTTTTTTTTACCAAATAAGTGTAGTTGAAAACTTATTTACCAAAATGAGTGTTTTTCTTTATTATTGTTTTTCTTTTTTGATTAGTTAAAAGTAATTAAATAAAAGAAAACACCCATTTTGGTAAATAAGTTTTAAACAACACCTATTTGGTAAATATTTTTTTCAACTACACCTATTTGGTAAAAAACTCGACTTTTAACTGATTTCCAAACAATGATTGGGGTTATGATGCCCGTATTAGCATAAGCCTCTAATCCACAGGGAGATTAACTTAAGGACAAATACAATCATGACCATTTCTGATCTTTTTAGAGACATGTTTGGAATGATGTCTTTGATCACAACAATAACGTCAGCAATATGAGCATATCGACGATTGCTAGCTCTTATGATTCAAATACACATCATTTCTCGACCCCTGCTGTTTTCTACCAATTTAAATGGATATGATGTTGAGTCACATAAGGTTTTTTTGTATCTATTTCTACAATACAAAGGTCAAAGAAAAAAGTATTTTTTACAATACAAAGGTTAACGAAAAAAAGAAATATTATTTGTTAAAAATAAAATAAAATAAACATGTACCTATTATTTTTAAGGCTATTTACTTTTATCTTGAAATTAAGAATTGAGCTCGTATAGTCATTTTGGACGATCTTGACCTCGTTTCAAAACCCCAGCTGGGAACATCAACCTGCTAGTATTATCTGATTCAAGAAGGATCTAATAATTTTGTTTAACGATCATTACTTTACCTCTTAAATCTACAACTTTATTATAATTAATTTTTTGAATGCAAAATTTATCTTACTCTTACATACTAAAAACTAAATTATACCTTGTACAGAGATGGGCAAACCAATTTTTTTTAAACCGGTTTAGGTTTGGGTTTGACCGGTTAAAGGTGGAACAGATTCCGCTTTTTTTGGTTCCTGTAATTTCTTTGAGAATCTGGAACCACCTGTACCCACCGGTTCGAATACAACCAGTTTCGGGTTTTTTGCCCACCTCTTCTCGTAACCACATTTATCAACAGGGCAAGTCTCATTTAACATTCCGTTTTAAGTACCTATACAACTTTTAGGTTAAATAGCATGACATGACTGTTGTTTTTTTGCTACAACTTTTGTCATATGTTTGATTTTATGAAAAGATTTGGAAGATACGTAATAGTGGGGAACAAAAAAGAAAAACATTGGGGTGAGAGAGGCTCGAACTCTCGACCTCAGGATTACTCAGATAGCTATGAGACCTACGCGCTAGCCAACTGCGCCACCACCCCTTTGATGTTTGACTCTTTGTTTCATTCTATAATAACTGAAATTTTACAAATATAAAAAAAATCAAAAGAATCTTTTTTTTAATCTAATAATTTTATAAATACAAGAATAAAATTTACATGCAGCAGCAGGATAATAATATAATCAAACTTAGACCACCAATATAAATTTAATTTTTATATCACTTTCAATCTGGGGTCATCTTCAATCACCAATAAAAACAAAACCCAAATCTCTAAACTTACAAAATCATATTCATATCCATAAATTCGATTATTTATCAAAACCACTAAACAAAGCCAAAGAATTTAACAGTAATCCACCACTACCAACCAAGCAGAAACCATCATGCACCTCTTTCTACACCAGAACACAGATTTCGCCGGTTGCCAACGACTCAAAAACAACACATGTACAACTTTCATTCGTCTTACAAGTATACTTGAAATAAAGACTCAATCTAGGCTTCAGAAGCAGCGTATCACGACTTTAGTCTTTTCGAAGCTTGATCTGAGTTTTCCCCGTTGTTAAATACTTGAAACCGGCCCATTTCTTGATTGCTAGAATGAGGATTCTCATGTTCCTGAACACAAATCAAATAAACTTATTTCAACCTTCAAGATTTGGTTTTGTCAACACAAATAAAAGCAAAATGTTTGTACCTTTGCAATGGATGTGCCAGATGTCAGCTCTCTATTTGCTCGTTTCCCAAGATCAACCTGTACCGATATGGTGGCCTGAGTCAAATCCACACCCGAGTTCTGCAGTGCTTGTGTAAGAGAATTCAGTAACCTGTAACACCAAACATGCACACAAAAGATATCTAAGAAAAAAGCTCATAAACGCATATAATGAGGTTATTTCATAATCCAAATATAAGGAACATCATGAAAACATTTAAGGAATAACTATTCAGTTTGTGACAAACAAGTGGTGGCAAAACGAGCCTCTTCGCTACCAGCAAACAAGTTTGTCTACCTTTTTTAACAAATAAATAGAGCCTTAAATATGATTGCAAAAACAAAATTATAACAATAATGACATAACATCTTGATAAAACGATTTAAAAGGTCACGTAAAATAATAATACACTTGTAGTGACTTTCATAGTTTCATGTTTCAACCAGTTTAGGACATTTTTTAGTGCTAAATTCTTTTGGCCCATTTGAGATTATAATTATTCTAATCAACCAATTTAACAAGTAAATGGATTGAAATTGACAAAAAATAAACATGTTTTGACACTCACCCTTGAGAATAAACACTTGAAATGCTAATTGTCCCACCTTCAACTGTCAGCTCCTCTTGCTGACATGCATCGCCAGCAACAGGGACATCAGATGACTGCATATTCACGTTACAGTGAAGGGTAGAATGGGAAAATGTGCCATCAGCTTGCTGAATAGGGACAGGAATGCTTGGCTGTACAGTAGGCAATGACATTTTACTTGCTAATTCGGGTTGTGAATCCATCAGATTACAGTTAACATCTCCACCAGGGTCAGAACAAGCAGGATTTTGTCTGCCCGTGTTGATGGATGGGGCGATTGAGGCATTTTCATCAAATCTAACAGGAAATGATGGATTCAGGCCAGAATCAGGCTTTATAACAGGTGGATGACCGAAACCTGGGACACGCCAATGGCTGTTCCTCTACATGGCAAAAATATGGATAATCAGCTTTGATTATTATAAAAATATTTCAACATATTTCAAGATTTTAAGCAATGAACACTGCTTGCATAAACTTCAATTATGACAGAAAATATAGCAACTTAGATGTATGCTTTAAAATAAATTGTGATTAAAAAAAACAGAAAGTAAGTTGTAACAAAATGGGTTGTAGAAGATGGTGTTTGGATGTGCTTGTGTCGATTGCAGTTGTAACTATCAAAAATTTAAGAAATTAATTCACAAATCACCAAAAATAATAAAGATTTTGTGAAATTAGAGCAACAATCTATCAAATGAGGTTAAGAAGGGGTAATTAGGTAATCTTATTCTACCCGTTCGATCAGTTTTGTTGCAGTTAGTATGGTGATGATTATTTGACCCTAAATAATCAGATACCAGAAGCATAATATGTTCATTTAACCAGCTAAAATTGCTCATTGTGATTACAAGTAGCAATAATTATATTAGGCCAAATTATCGAGTGATTACCCAGGGCATTAATTTGGTGGGTTCTGCACTCCAACCTTGGTAAGATCCCTCGTACTTCTGTACTCTTTCCTGTAAATATTTAACATACTCTATCACCTGCAAGAACATTCACCAGCCGACTAAGATGATTCTCCTTCAAACAACAATAATAATAATGATAATAATTTATATATCCTTATATTTGATTGATTTACCTCCAGCAAAAATGACGCAGTATCTCTCTTCTGATCAATATTTGGTATCAAATCTCTCAATATCTGGAACCTAATGAAGAAAAGAAGTGTTCCAGTTCATTATAGGCCACTAATCTTAGCCAATCCACAATTTTTAAATAATACAGAGCCAATTTCAATCACGAGCCGCATAAACACACACACATGTTGCTTAACTGTGATATCCATGAATGTTATAAAATCACATAACCATCTCTCTTTCTCTCCCCCACTATATCTAACATGCACAGCATACAAGTATTTATGTTATTCTCACAGTTCTCTGTTGAATAATGGTAGTGTTTATTAAACGCGCCCCAATTACAATACACATTATTATGCAACCTTATCCGGTAAATCACACTCATAGCAAAACTATTAACAAGGTCCTGGAAAGATGAGATGTAAGCAAACCATACCTCTATCCCTAGGGAAAGAGAAGCTGCTTCCAAAAACAACATGAAGTCTTTGTTACAAGATTTTTATATACACATACAACGGATATAAGTTCATGTAAGTTACAGACAACCATTTAAACAATTAACATTCTCCTAGAAGAATTACACAAATTAGTGGATCATTATGATTACAGAACCACAAAAGAACAAGGATGCCTATATTTTTTATCATGCTTCATACTGATTGATCTGCATATCTTTCAAACTATTATCTCACTCAGGCTTTAACCCTCTTTCCCTAATTTTCTTGGATAACAATTCGAGCATTTCTGCAATGATCGAACCAATTTCATTAAATTACAAAACACACTGCATCAATCACCAAAAACGGATGCTAAACTGAGTACTATGTTACTACAACAAACTAAACACATAGTATTTGTTGGCAATTGGTAAGAAAACCAGTAAAATATTCATAATATTGTCACAACACATAAACAAACAATCATATGCAAAAATAGTGATTGTGATGAAACACATGCCTTTCATTAATCTTGCTCCTCCTCCGCTGCTCTGTCACCGAATGCTTGGACCTAGTAGCATCAAGTTTATCGCTGTTCTTCCCATCTGCTTCAATCCCATTTCAATCAAAACACATAAATCACTTAATAGAACACCAATTACGAAAATTCGATCTTTTAAGGGGCAAAATTAAATTCGTTTTCGGAAATTCAAATTGATTGATCAAGAATCATGGATTCAAAGGAAAAAACATGCCTTTGGAAGAAGGATTGTTATCTTTCTTGGCCCCGAATTCTTCGTAATCATCTTCCTGGTGCGCTTTGCTCGATTTCATCTTCCCTGCTGATAAAGATTTCATGAATTTCGATGAATCCGATGAAAATTGATGGTTAACAATTGATAAGAATTGGGAAATTAGATCTGTGAAGAAATTAGTGAGGTGTATTTGAATCTTACTGGTTGAAGAAGGATCTGTTAATCGGGCAATCGCCGGCGGTGGCAAGAACTTCACGGGGTTGAAAGAAAACCTCTTTTCACGTGCTTCTCATGAGCGGCCTCACCCTTTTTAGTAGTTTTGTTGATTGTTTTTTTTTAACTTTTTTTTTTTTAATTTTATTTCTCATATCATTTACTTTTTCTTTGATAGCAAAAGACAAGAATACCCCAAACTATTCTAACAAATGAGTTACTCTTTTGTCTTATTAGTAGCATTGCGATCCCGTCTAGGGTGTAAATGAGCCGAGCCGATCCCTAGTTCGTTAACGCTTCAGCTCGGCTGGTTTAGACTAAATAAGGCTCGAGCACGAGTTTGGCTTATCAAAAAAATTTTTGGCACAAGCTCGGCTCGTTTATATTTTAATTTATTAATTTAAGTATATTATAATTATATTTTCCAAATTTAACATAAAATATTTGATTTAAATATATTTATCGTAAATTTATATAAAAAATAATTAATTTTATAAATATATACTTAATATATTCTGTAATATGTAATGGGCTATAAATCTAGGGACTAATTGTGTCATGTGAATATTCTTGCACCCAAGTATATAAGGGTCAAGTATTTTTGTTGTAACTGTTTTTGAAGTTAGTTTCAATTGCAAATCTTCCTAGTTACAGAATTCTCTCTCTAGTTCTTCTTTGTGTTCTTGATAATATCTTGATTTAAAAACTTAACATAGGCAATAAAAGTTATATAAACAAAAAGCTCGTTAAGGCTTGCGAGCCGACTCGAGCTCGATATGTAAAGCTTGAGCTCGGGCTCGATAACAAAACGAGCCACATTTTTGGGCTTGATCTTGTTAAGGCTCGGCTCGTTTGAGTTTTTTGCCAATCCGATTCTGAGCATTTCACAAAGCTGTCTTGATTCGTTTATACCCATAATCTCGTCCATCTCTTCTTCAATAAATCTTAAGATTCTAACTCATGACTTTTTATATGAAATGTCACTATAATATAATATCGTTGGACCAATTGGTCTTTAATACATATCATATACTAGATACAAACAATTAGAATTGCCAAGTTATTGGACTTGGTTGAGTTGGGAGAATTGAATGTGGACAAACAAATGAGAGATATGGGTGTTTAATACTTTAAATATCCTTATGAAATATCTTTATTTTTTTAAATAACTATCCGAATTTGAAATTACAGATATAAGAACTTAAAATGTCTAAATTATCAGATAATTCAGGCCTAGAATTTCAGGTTTTTCATTCGAATGATTGAATTCAGATTTTTTAACACCCTAACAAGTGAAACCACTCTATATATCCTTAATGTTAGCAAACTATATAGTGTTGTGTTAAACAGGCAATTACTCAACATATTGTACTTGATATTGTTGGTAGCCTTGAACAAAACTGTGCAACTAAAACTGTTAATTGTAAACGCTAACATGTATTTTTATAAAACTCTTTATTAATCATAAACACAATAAGTTATAATCATCTTAGTTCCTGACCCAATTTAACTAAATAAATTATCATAAAATTGAATTATAATGCAAAAAGAGTAAACTTCTCTTTTGCTCCCTGTGGTTTGACAAAAGTAACCATTTTCATCCAAATTTTGAAATTTTGCAATTTTCCTCTATTAGTTTCAGAAAATTAACCATTTTCATCCAAAGTCCATTTAAACTTTGAATGAAAATTGTTACTTTTGTCAAACCACAGGGACTAAAATGGTTAATTTTCTGAAACTAATGGAGGAAAATTGCAAAATTTCAAAATTTGGATGAAAATGGTTACTTTTGTCAAACCACAGGGACCAAAAGAAAAGTTTACTCATGCAAAAAAGAAACAAAGAAATATTGTGAGTTAAATTTGATTGAAACTTAATAACATATAAAAATACCTTCGAAGTTCATATTATTCTTTTATGTTTTAGTTCTATATATTCAATTTAATAACAATGTTTAACTTTATAATCTATCTTCTTAAAAAATGGTGTTTTTATGTGTTTTCTGCCAATACCCACGCGGCCATGCAATATAGAGGCGGGTAAAAAAATCGGAACCAACAACCTGAACCGGGCATACCCGACCGATGGGTACAAACGGGTCCGGTTTTTCAGACAAATTATAACAGGAACCGAAACCGGAACTGGTTCCACCTGTGCCCGGTCAAAACTCGAACCGAAACAGGCAAAAACCGGTCGGAACCCGGAACCGGAACTGGGTCTTGACTTTGTTAACCAAAACCGGAACCGGTTTAAAAAAAACCCGATTTGTCCACCTCTAATGCGATATGCGCAATGCTGTAGGCCGAATTCAACACTCTAATCTATTACCGTGTTACGACTTACGTGGTTGCCCACTTGGACCTTGGTCTTATGCACTTGGCCCACCAGTTCCGGCCCATATAAAATACCTCCAGTTCCAAATGGCCTAATGTTAAAGCTGTAAAGGAACCGAAAAACACGAACGAGCATTGTTCTATTTCGTTTATTTAGAATTTAAATAAACTATTTGTTTCATTACAATTTATTTTAACTTGAAATAAATCAATGTTTTTTAAAAGTGACACATTTAAACCCAAATTGATTTTCATTAAAACCACATGTCTCACACACATCTTTAACTCACAATCGTTAACCCATGCCTCTAATTTTGCCGGGCATACTTTTAACCTTGTCGAATTTCACATGCTCAATGTGAGCTATGATTTACGTTCTTATCTCATAGGTTAGCACATTTTTTATTATAAAAAATTTCATGGTTAAAAGAAATCCTTTTTAAAATTATGCTCCTTCATAAATTAAGCATAATCTTAGAGGAAATATTAAATATGAAAGAAATTTTTATCTAACAATACTATGAACTAATATGAGTTTTGGCATGTGACATGCTAAAAAATAAAATAAAAAATAATTTATGTATAACATTTTATTTTTTGTACCAAAATTTTATTTTATTTACCGGTTTTTTTTGTTCAGTATTTGTTTTTGTACTGTATTTTTGTTTTTTGAACTATATTTTTGTTTTTTTATAATGTATTTTTATTTTTTTGTACTATATTTTTTATTTTTATATTGGACTTTTGTTACTTTTTTGTACTAATTTTTTTTGTACTAGATTTTGTTTTTTGTACTTGATTTTTGTTTTTATGTTTTTAGCATGTTACATGTCAAATATCTCTTTCTAGCGGATCCAACCCCATAAACTTAATATAGTCAGTGTTAATTTTTTTAGTAACATGATCAAGTTTATTTACAACTTCTATGTTGACATATAAAATTTTCAAGTATTTTATACGTAAAGAAAACAACTTTTAGGTTGACTTATAAATTTTTCCATACGTAAAGAAAACAACTTTTATATTGACTTATAAAATTTTCTTGTATTTCATACGTAAAGAAAGGGGATATGGTGTCTTTACATTACATAAATACATAATCTTGCATGTGAAACCATCAAATATTTATTAAATATACCCTAAATGCTATTCAATTAATCAAACAAACTTACGTGTTATAGTCTTACTTTTCAGTAAGATCAGAAGATGATAGATGAAAACAATCCTTTCCTCTATCACAGTTGGGAAAGAGAGATTGATTCAAAGAAGTACCCAGCTCAAAGCTATCGTTTTAAGTTAATCATCATAACACTCATTATTTTCATAAAAATAAGTAAAATAACGTTAAAATAAGTGTAATTTGACTTTTACTCCTTGATGACTCACACATATATATGTTACATGTTGTGCACCGCAAACGAAACATCCTAAAACCAATTCAAGTGATTTAATCAAATCTTATGGTTGTTCTAAATCAATTCCAAGTTCTAGATTTGTAAAACTTAACCTTCTTTTGTTGCGTTATTCTTATTCAATTGATTTAACCTTCTTCTGTTGCGTTATTCTTATTCAATTCGATTGTTTATTAGTAGGGGTGTGCATGGTTCAGTTCGATGCGGATAATTTCCATAACCAAAATTGCTACTCCGGTTAATACGAAATCCATAACCAATTGATCGGTTAACCGTTAATCGGTTACCACCGCTTATGGTTTGGTTTCGGTTAAGTTCGGTTGATAATAATGTTGTTGAAAAACTAAGAAAACTTCTAAATAAGCTTGTGGATTAAAGATATATAGATGATAAAAACCTAAGTGAAGCTTGTAAAACCTTGAATTGACTAAGAATGAGTAAACAAAAAGTAAAACCATGTGAACTCTAACTCATTTATATTATATTTAGTCTCACATGTAACCTAAAATATTTTCATATTGTAAGAAGTTATGTTTTACCTTCTATACTTGACTTGCAGCATAACTTCTTAAAAAACACACACGTAAATATTAAAAAAAACAATTATACAATAATCGGTTCGGTTCGGTTAAAGTCGGTTAATGACCTGGCTTAACCATAACTGTCAATTAAAGTTGGTTTCGCTTAAAATCGATTATGGTTCGTGTCGGTTATCGGTTATTTTTCGATTATGATTATATTATGCTCACCACTATTTATTAGCAACTACCGTACTACACAATTTAAATAAAAATATTAATTAATAGTTATTGATAATTAATTTATATGAAATAGTTGAAAATTTTTAATTTTAATTATTTAACATAAGAGCAAAAGAAAAAAATAATATTGAAAACACAAGAGAGAGGCATGGGTCACTTATTTGCTAGGAAAGAGAGACGGAAAAAATAAGGGAGTGAGACACCTGAAATCCAATCCTATTAACAATTCGAGTTAATTGGGTTGAACCGAATAACTCGACTTTCATTTTTGACCTCAATAACCCTGACCTATTAAATTTATTCGCATTCAGTACTTTCGATGCTCCTAGATATCACAAGAAGACACGTTTTTAGTCAATTATTTATTTATTATTATATACTATGTTCATCTCGTGTGTTACATACACTTAAATAAATAAACGTTTTGTACATAATAATAAAAAAAGTTGTCTTTAAAAAGTTTGTATATTGCATTCTTAGAATAAGCTTGTATATTACACAACTTAAATTAAATATAATATAAATTCTAAGCATATGTAATTATCAAAATAATGGTTCTAAATAAATAAACTTTAATGCAACATTTATAAATTTTGTTAAGTTAATGTTTAAAATATCTTTTCAACTTGGAATTAACTTTTTTGCATAATTAACAAAGTATACTCTTTTAACATAGTTAAATTAACTTAAGTTGTAATTTATATTAATACAAATTAAAAATTAAAACCTAAACCTTCGATTTCTGAAATGTTATCTATTTTTTATTGTTTAAATAATATATTTTTAATATTCAAATCTCCAATTACATTGAATATTTGAAATTATTTTTCAAATCACTCGTTAAAAAGTTTGGTATCATTAATTTTCTTTTCTTATATTTTAATAAATATTATTTGAAATTAGTGATATTTAGAGGTTTAAATAAGGACCTTTTGAATAAAAAATAAGTTTATTTATAAACTTTATAATTAATTTCCTAATAATTTCATATTCTTAATAATTAATTAATTATAGGAAATTAAAAAAAAAAAGTAAATACCTAAGATAGTGACAAATATCTCCAATTAATTTAATTTTATTTTAGATATTAGAGTACAAACTGTATAATAGCAAACTTATGCGGTTATGCCTCTTTTCAATTTGAAAAAAAAAAAATCAAGCATGTTTTAAGGGACGATTGTAATGGTGAATTTAATTAATCTTTTCAATTTAATTGATTGACAAAGAGGAGATCAAGAATTTTAAGATTTTGGATTATTTATTAATGAAGTTTTCTCTCTCTCTCTCTCTCTCTTTTTTTTTTTTTGATGAATTTCGTATGTAAAGTTAGATATATAAATATACTAGCCTAGAAACCCATGTATTACATGGGTTGAACAGATATAACATGTTATAAACAATGATTTGCATAGAGATTTATATATTACATTTATTATTTGTTGGTTAAATAAGAAATATGAATATTTAAAAATTATAAATAACAAATAATTATAAATATATTAAATAATTTTAAAATTATATAAACATATATAATATAATTAAAATTTTAATATATTTTATTAATTAATAGGAAATTAGTAAGTTTTTTATAATAAGATTTATAATTAATAATATTTAATTATATAATTTAATGAATAAAAATTATCAATATTTTAGAAGAGAGAGGCGGGAAAAATTTTTCTAGAGTTAATTAGGAGATGACATGTGTCTCCTAAAAACACTCTTTTATTAGAATATGTAGATTTTAATTTTGTTGATTCAATCATATATACGAATCTCTAATCGGATATGGAAGTCCTTTATTTACAATAATAATAACTAATTACTATATTAAATTAATCTCAAAACAAGTATTGCAAGTCTTCTAAACGAAAATCAGCATTCACGTGAGAGTGCATGCAAGTGGATGTTTGATCAAAGTCAAACTTTGAACATGAAGTCATGGAAGTGCAAATCCGTTAACATCAATAAATAAATAAATAATCCTTATTTTGTCACATTCATTTTTTTATTGCATCACATTCTCAATTATATATATATATATAGGGTGGGGTTATAGTAAAAAGGCTTAAATTAGTGAGAAGTGTGACAAGGATTGTGGGCCATTAGATATATAATTTAATGGTTGAGATCAAAGTTGTATTAAAAAAGTTAGTGGAATGGTATTTTAGTCATAGACACTTTTGTTGACTTTTTATCATGTTCCCCCCATTTTTTTAAACGGTCATAACTTTTACATACAATATTATTTTTTTTAAAAAAATTACACCAAAAAAATGAGCATTTTTTTATCTTTAAAACGAGTATAGTATTGTTATATAAAAAAACAAAAAAAAAACGTTTTCCTCTACCTTTTATATTTGTAATGCGTCATTGTGTCTAATTGTCAATTATTGTGTCTTTTTGTTTGTTAATGTTTCTTTTTGTCGTCGTAGTGTCTAGCTATTTTTTTTATAAATTCATGAGCTTTAAAAATAATATTGGTGAAACAACAAAATCACGTCCTTTTTATATGTAAATCATAATGATAAAACAAAACAAATTCATTTAATACAACAATGTGTATATTACACAATGACCTGAACGTAAAACACAATGACGCGTGGATTACACAATGACCTTAACATAAAACAAAATAATGACTATTACACAATGACCTGAACGTAAGACACGATGATTATATATTACACAATCATCTGAAGATAAAAACAATGATGAATATATTATACAATGACCTAAACATAATACACAATGTGTATATTACACAATGTCCTGAACGTAACACACAATGACGCGTAGATTACACAATGACCTTAACGTAAAACAAAATAATGACTATTACACAATGACCTGAACGTAAAACACAATGATGCTCTATTACACAATCATCTGAAGATAAAAAACAATGGTAAATATATTACACAATAACCTGAACATAACACACAATGATGATTATATTATACAATTGTCTGACAATAAAACATAATAATGAATATATTACACAATGACATAAACATATATACAATGACGAAAATGTATTTTTCAAAAAATTAAAACAATTTATGTTTTTTAAAATTATAAGTTTTATAAACATAATATAAAATAACACAATTATGTACTTTTAATACATAAAACATAAAAAATAAATAAGAACAATTTATTTAATGCATAAAAAACAATAACAAAATAACACAATATGATATAAAAAATAAAACAAAATAATAAAAATATTAAACATAATGACATGAAGCATTAAACACAATAACTTGAAACATTAAACACAATGACCAAAATACCTTTTTTATAAAATTAGAGTAATGTCACTTGTCAAATCCACAATCCTTCTCACCCTTCTCACCAATCTCACCCTTTTTACTTAAACCTAATCCTATATATATATATGGAAAGGGTAACAGAAAAGTCTATTTTACTTAAGAAGGCTAAGAAAAAAAATTTAAAAACTCGAAAACCATCTCACCCTTCTCACCAATCTCACCCTTTTTACTTGAACCTAATCCTATATATATATATGGAAAGGGTAACAGAAAAGTCTATTTTACTTAAGAAGGCTAAGAAAAAAATTTTAAAAACTCGAAAACCAACTCAAACAAACTCCGATTGAATACATTTTTGCATCATTGGAACCGACTTGTCGAACCCTAAAAACCAAACCTTAAATCATAAACAATAAACCCGAATACTAAAACCAAAACTTTAAAAACAAACCCTAAACCTAAAGATATAATCCAAAACTTAAAAACCAAGACTTAAAATCTAAACTTTAAAACTATTTGTTAAAGATAAATCTAAAAACTAATATTGTAGGGTTCGATGAGACGGTTTTAATGTCATCAAAATGAGTTCATTCGGGTCGGTTTCGAAGGTTTTGAAAATCGTTTTTAGCCTTGTTATGCAAATTATACTTTTTATTTAATATTTCCCATATTTATATATATATATATATGTGTGTGTGTGTGTGTGTGTATAAGTATGTATGTATGTATGTATGTATGTATGTATGTCAAACCCTAACCCCAAACGTTAAACACAACTTATAAATCATAATACTAGAACCTAAACTTTAAAACGAAACCTTAAAGCCTAAAGATAAAACCTAAAACTTAAAATCAAAAACTAAAACATAAACCTTATAGCTAAACATTAAATCAAAAAATTAAAAACTAATATTGTAAAGTTCGACGATACGGTTCCAACATCGTCGGAATGAGTTCGAACGGAGTTCGTTTGAGTTGGTTTCCAATGTTATAGAAATAATTTTTAGCATTATTAAAGAAAAATAGACTTTTCATTTGATAATACCGAGAGAGAGAGAGAGAGAGAGAGAGAGAGAGAGAGAGAGAGTAAAGATGTTATACAAAATGATAGTTTTGTAAAAAAAGTGAGAAATGATCTGGACCGTATATTTGATTTCATCAATGGTTCATAGAAAACTAGTGGCATGATCGTAATTAATATGTTATTTAGAATGGAAATAAGAGCATAATTTGAATTTTCAGTAATCTAATTTGCTAACAGCACATTACATTCAAATCAGAGAATGATCAGTTGCGATTTTGAAGAAAGAACTCGGCTGCTTGTTTTGCTATGTGATAACATGTGCTACTAGTACATATTAACATATATCAATACATATATTTGTCTAGGATGACAACGCTAAAGTTTTTTTTTTAGTTTGTCTAATAGATATAACAATTCTTTTATGTTAGTACATGTCAGCATATATAATTATATATAAGTAATCATGTGATTGTTAACAATCTTGCAAATTTTTATTCATTACTTAACTCTACACATATTAAAAAAAACTAATTTATTCTCATATTATAATTAATTAAATTTAAATATGTCAAAACACAGAGGTTCCACATGTCCATTGATGCATGAAAGTTCATGTGCTGCTAAAAACATTTTAACATATTTAGGATCAGGAATGATATTATATAATTAGTTAACATAATTAATGTGAAATAAAAATAATACAATCCATATGTTTGGTTCTTCTACTTTCCTTTCGGTCCATATTTTTTGCCCGTCTCCAAACAAAATGTGGCCATGAAAAAAAATATGATAAATGCTTTCAATGTGTATGAAAATGTTAATAACCTAATTTCTAAAATTATGAATTTTGCCAAACTCTAATTAAAAGCATATAACACAAAATAAAAAAAGGTGTTATTTATGCCTTTACGGCTCAAATATCATCCATGTACTTTAGACATTAATAACGTTAAAATTTATAAGCAATAGCATCTTTAGTACCTCGTTACCGATCATTTTACTTTAGTCACGTTACACTTTACACACATGTGTTTTTAATTACTATTTAAAGTTTAACATGTTTAATTCATTTGTAATTAACTCCTTGTCTATGCATTACTTTTTTTTATTTGAAATAACAACATCAAGACAAATGTCATCATTAGGGCAAATATTCTAAATTGATTGAAAAATAAACGCTTAAAATCAAAACTTACAAATCAAACAAAAGTTTTAACTTTTTTTTTTTTGGCATAAAGCATACCTAGTTGGTTTAGAATTTGAATTCGGGTTTTATCATATGCAACATGATTTCATGTGCTTCCTTCCCTACAATCTTCCCGAATGAAGACATGTATTCTATTAAATTTCCAATAGCAAACCAAACATTCAACACAAAACAAATGTCAAAGATTCATAACGAGCACTCGAATTATAATGATCAAGATGTATAAAGAACTCTAGATATGTACAAAGGTTCTAGAATCTAAATAAACATTCAATACTTGCATTGATATACGAATTGAAATCCTATAAATATTGTTTGATTGACGAGAGAGGATGAAAAAAACATAATAATGGAAGATGAGAGGATTCTTACCAACTCAATTAAGCAAGAATTAATAAAGAATAAAGTAAGATAAAGAGGCAACATAACTGATATGATGAGGCTTGGATACTTGTTTAATTATGATGTTTTTATATGCTAGATAATGATCCTATAACTTTCAAGATGTTTTCCCATTTGATTGTTTCTTTCATACCCTTGAAGCTTTGATAAAGATAAACGCCACACCCATCTCATTTTATAATTTTTTTGTGCATTTTGTACGATTGTGACATCACTATAGCACTATGTAGGTTATTATACTTTTAGTTATAGAATCCAGTTAAATTTTGACACCTTTCGACTTATGCCCCTCCATTTGTTGATCATGTCCGGGGTACGCTATTCTCACGGTCCATTTGGTTAATTAATTGTTGAAAAATGATGTTTCAAAAAAATGGTGTTAGTTTGTTTATTTCAATAAAAAAAAGAATTAAAAGGTTAGTAAATACTAAATAGTAAAAATAGAATAAGCATTAAAATTGATTTAAAGTAAATAAAATTGTTATCAAGTAGGGGTTTTCAGAAATGCCTTAACCAATTGTCTCTCTCTAGTCCACTCCTCACAACACGAATACATGAGCATTTCGAGTTGAGATGGAGAAATGATGAATAGGTTGATGTTCCATTTGAGGATAGTTGCAAGTGATAGTGTTGATAAGATTTTGGATATATTGGTTGAACTAGGACACGCTGCATGTGCGGTGCATGCATATGACGTATGTATGTGTGGGTCAAGTGACTAAAGTAAAATTACATTAATTCTAATGTTATTTTACTTATTTTGTGAAAATAACGTTAAAAATGTTAAATGGTTAATTTCAAACGATAACTATGAGCCAGGGACTCCTTCGGAGCAACCTCTAATTCCAACTAGGATAGAGGTAAGGTTTGTGTCCATCTCCTCCAAACCCTACTGAAAAGTAGAAATATGATGGGTAAGTTTGTTTGTTTGAACTAGAACGGTTTTGGATGAATAAATTAGGCTTTGGTTGTGTAGCTTGTTTAGCTTATTTGGTTGTATGGATTGTTCAAGTTGAAGAATGGGTTATTCAAATCCATGATAAGATGATAAAATGAGTTGGTAATTTAGATAGGAAGATAAGATCAAACAATACAAAAATAAATGAGTATTTATGTTGTGTTTTTAATAAGGGGCGACAGTCAAAAGTGGGCAACGATCACATTTCAATCGGCCGGATTAGAGTTCTAATGAGATGACCAAATTCTTACAAAACTACATATACTCACACTCCCTAACATTAACATATCACAAAAATAACTTTTTGTGTTACATATTAAATGATTTAGAACGAAGATTTAAATATTTATTTGTTGTGTTTGCTTGACTCATGATTTACATTAGTATGAGAATAAAAAAAATGATACGTGTGTAATAATTGTTGCACCTATAAAGTCATGCAAAATTAACAAATACTGATTTGAAACAAGATATGAAAATAAAAAGATTTTAGGTTCGTTGATATAACATATGTATTAAGTACGTGTTCAACATCAACACAACATATATAAACAAATACAACTAGTTTAATAAAGGGATAACTTTACAGAAATATAACTAACTTTTGTAACTGTCTCAATTAAGTCACTGGAACTTCTTTTTGTCTCTATTAGGTCATTGAACTTAATAATGGTGTTCTAATCTTATATAAATAACCTGACTAGCAGGTTAATGTTAATTTGTTAACTAGTTTAAACTTTAAAGGTTTTTAAAAGATTACTAGGTTAATTAAGAACCGTTAAACTATAAAGTTTGATTTTTATTTTTATTTTCTCATAAATTTTTAGTTTTGGAAGGAAAAATATATTTTTTCTTATAAAATCTTTTATCATTTATTGATTTTGAAAAACCTTGGTGATTAGTTTTAATTACTAGTGTTTTTCATTTGTATTTTTTTTAATTTGAAACTAAATACATAAACCAAATTTATTAACTGAGAATTGGATTAAAAAAATAGATAAAAACACCCATCACAAACAAAATTTCATTTGATGAAGTCATGAAGACCCACTGATTCTTTTATTTATTATAAAGTTTCAAAGCTTAATTTATTTTCACAAATAAGCATTAAACGTATCAACATGAACATAACCAAAGGTCCAAAGTCATGTCATGATTTTAAGTAAACTTAAGACAAATAAACGTATCTCTCATGTTGAGGTTACAGAATACAACCCAACATGATTAATTGAACGTATCACCATTATATCATCCACACTATATATTTTATAGTTCTAGCTCTTTATTATTAGATGTCGATTTATAATAAAATTCATTGTCATTAATAAAAGCTATAAAGATAATAAGCGACATACCAAATTAATGAAAATGTTAATTTCATGAATTTTATTTATTACTTTTTTTTAATAACTAAGAAATACTCATCTATATTACTTTCAATTATATACTTTTCTAAATTATATTTTGTCTGAGTTTAAACTATAAACATGAATGTTTTTTAAAAACTTTGCTTTTATTACTAAGCTTAACTTAAGAGGTTTTTACTTTTTAATAATTCATAATCTTTTATTAATTAAAAAATAAAGTTAAATTTGAGTGTTTAAAATGTAACATTAAGGCTATGTGTTATGGTGAGTGATGATAGCGTGAGGGGCATCACATGGTGAAAGAAAAAGAAAGAGAGAAAAATGTGGTGGTGACGTGGAGTGATAGGGAAGTGGTGGGGGAGTGATAGATAACATATATAAAAATGATGTGGAGTGATAGGGGGTGATGGTGTTGGTTGATTACGTGGCGTCTACGTGGAGTGATGGGAGGTGATGCATAACACATAGCCTAAGAGGTAACATGTTAACCATTTAGAATAATATTATCTCTTAATCAATGTTTTCATAACCGGACCGGACGTCTAACCGGTCTACTTACTGGTCGCAGGTCCGACCGGTCAGACCGGATTTAAGAACCGGATGATTTTATATACATTTTATAAATATATATATATATATATAATAAAAAAAATTAAAAAAATATAAAAATATAAAAAAAGGGTTCAACCACCGGTCCGACCACCGGTTCACCCAAAAACGGCCCATAACCCCTAACCGGACCGGTCCGACAGGCCGGTCCGGTTTTCAAAACATTGCTCTTAATCATTCAGAGGTTATGAAGTGTATGGTTGTTCAAAAAGCTAGCGGCTTGAGCATCGCTTGAAAAAAGCTAAAAAAAACTCGGCAAAAGTTCGTTAAAAACGAGCCGAGCCCGAGGCAGGGTTGGCTCGGCTCGTGGCTTGGCTCAATTTTAATATATATATATATATATATATATATATATATTTAATTATACACACACATATATATATATTATACTAAACACACAAACATACATACATACATAATATATATTTTTATATATATTTAATATCTTATACACATATTTATATAAATATACATATAATGTATAAGGGACGTATTCAATTGAAAACCAAAATTTTGTTAGGAACTTAAGAACTGCATAATACACTTGTATACATGAGTTGGTTTTTTAACTGCTCCACTTTTTTCTCCTTCTACTTTAAAATTTTTATGGATAATGTACAAGTCGAAAAATTTTCAAACTGTTTATAAGTGATTTTACACACCTTCTTTAGACTTTTTAAAAAGAGAAATGAAAGAAAAATTTAAAAAAAATGTGTTTCTAAATTTTATTTTTTTTGGAACAGTGTTTCTAAATTTTATTAAAAAGTCGGAATAAATTTTTTAATAGAGATACGCTCACCACTAGTGATTTTTATTTCAACCGTCGGATTCTACTCCTCGTAAAACCGAAAGGAGTTACTTTTGGTACCCAATCTACGTATCGCTGTCCCGGCCTCTATATAGAGACGGTGATTCAGAGGCAGATTTAGAGGGAGATACACTGAATCAACCAACCCACATCAAGAACAACAACAAGATCAAGAAGAAAGGGTTTTCTTAATTCGTTTTTACATGATATATGTTTGAAAAAAACCCTTTTTTCCGTTGGACTTTCTCTCCGATTGAAAAAAATTAAAAAAAAATAAAAAAATCTTGATTCTATTGGGTTCTTCTCCTGTTTACAGTGCGTGCATCTCCGTCATATCCGATTTTCAGGTGAGTTTTTACTCAGTATTTGTTAATTTTCAGATTTTTTATGACTTTAAGTTGTTAATTTTCATTATGTAGTACTGAATCTCTGAAATTTGGCATATTTTTATGAACATGCTTCAATAAGCTAATCCAGCCACATTCATGAGTGTTTCCCTTAAATTAATTTGTTAATCTAACGAATTAAGCTGTCAATTTCTGGGTTTCACTGATGTTCTTAAAATAACCTCTGTTTTTGTGTACAGATCAGGGAGAAACGCACTGATTAGACTCAAACCATATGGCTGGTGTTTGAGTCAATCCATTCTGGTGTTTGATGATCGTGTTTGAACCAGACAATATAAGTAATCTGTAACCAGCTTCTAACCGGTTCAAACCCAAATGGCTGTAGCGGTTTTCAAGAGCCCGATCGGTCAGGAATACCACGGAAACGATCGAAAACCAACCGGGAGCAGACGGGTTTTTGTTCAAACCGAAACCGGATGCGTGTTAGGAATCGAATTAGATCGAAATGATAACGCTCATATGGTTAAACGAAGGTTACAGATTGCTCTTAATGTTCCAATTGAAGAAAGTTGTTTAAGTTTTGGAGATATGGTTTTGAAAAACGATCTTAGCATGATTCGTAGCCATTCACCTCTGCTTTTAACAAGAAATCTGATGCATAGAAGCTCTTCAACTCCATGTTTATCGCCTTCGGGTCGCGATACACAGCAACGCGATCTAAACGGGCCGATTGAGATCCTGTGCAAGTCGATTAGCTTTTCAAGAACAAAACAGCTTGTTAATGAGATCGTGATGGGCCTGAAGACAGGGGTTGACCCGATACCAGTTCATGGTGGGCTTGGTGGTGCGTATTACTTTAGAAGCAGTAATGGTGAGAGTGTAGCCATTGTGAAACCGACTGATGAAGAGCCGTTTGCGCCCAATAACCCGAAAGGATTTGTGGGTAAGGCTCTGGGTCAGCCCGGGTTGAAACGGTCCGTTCGGGTTGGTGAAACGGGCTTTCGTGAAGTGGCTGCTTATCTTCTTGATCATGATCACTTTGCTAATGTTCCTGCTACTGCACTTGTGAAGATCACTCATTCTGTTTTCAATGTTAATGACATTAAACAAGACAGAAAGAAGAAACATGTTTGCAAGATTGCTTCATTACAACAGTTTATCCCTCATGATTTTGATGCTAGTGATCATGGTACCTCGAGTTACCCGGTTTCTGCTGTTCATCGAATCGGTATACTTGATATACGGATCTTTAACACGGATCGTCATGCGGGTAATCTGCTTGTTAGAAAGGTTAATGACAATGCAAAGTTTGATCAACAGGTTGAACTCATACCCATTGATCACGGTCTATGTTTGCCCGAAAGTTTAGAGGATCCATATTTTGAATGGATCCATTGGCCACAAGCTTCGATCCCGTTTTCAGAAGATGAACTCGCTTACATTGAAGCACTGGACCCGTTTCGTGACTCAGAGATGCTTCGAAACGAGCTACCAATGATTCGTGAAGCGTGTCTACGGGTTCTAACCATCTGCACCATTTTTCTGAAAGAAGCTGCTGGTCATGTGATGTGTCTAGCCGAGATAGGTGAGATGATGAGCCGTGAGTTCAGGCGTGGTGAAGAGGAGCCAAGTGAGTTCGAGGTTTTTTGCATGGAGGCTAGACGGGTCGTAGCCGAGAGTCCCGAAACCGAACCACATGAAGATGGTTTTCAGTTTGAAATAGATTGTGATAATGAAAACCCGATTTACCCAATTCTTCCATTCCAGTTTGGGCCCGGGAGGAACCCGCTTTCTAAACTGGAAGAAGAAAACGAACACGAACAGGAACATGAAGAAGATGTGTTTCCTGTAACAACAGAAAAGATACATTATGTATCTAATACAAATCTATCAGTGCCTTTGAAGAAGAACGTGAGTGTAGGTGACTCATCGAGCGGGAACCGGAGCGCGACGGAGCAGCTTCCGGCTAGTGCCACCTTTGTGAAGGTGGCAGACATGACCGGTGACGAATGGGGTCTGTTTTTAGAGACTTTTGAGGGGGTGTTGCACCGTGAGTTCACTGATCGGAAGTCCAGGGGTTTGGGTTTGAAGCAGAGACAGAGGCTCGGTACTTCTTGCAAGTTTTAAGGTCGTAGGTTCATGTTTACGGGTTGTACGAGTATGTGTTTGGGTTTTTTAGTTTGACTTTTAGGTAGTTTGACTTGAGCAAGTTTTTTTTTTTTTTTTTTTTTTTTTTTTTTTATTAATTTTGATTCGGTGGTTATGGAGTTGTTTTATAAATAATTTTTGTAGTATATGAACAAAAAATAGAGAGAATTAAAGATAGTGGTGTAAAAAAGTATTTATTTGGAACTAGTGCCTTTGTGGATTTCTTTTTTACACAAGTTTTTGTAACAAGTGTCTGAACTATGAGAAAATCATCAACATATTCAAGGGTAATGTATCTTTTGTACGGTTTTTATAGCCGTTGGCATTCTTGTTATAGATGATCTCATATATACTAACTAATAAACTATTGTTGATTAATGGTTGTTACGTGTATTGTATACGTATTGTTTGAAATATATGATTTGGATGCATTGAGTATCTTGGTGAGAGCATGTTAACACCAACGTGTTTATCATAATATTAGTAGCGTATAAATCGCTAGAAACATACGTGGTTGGATTGAACACATGTAGGAGTGTCTTACGACAAGTTGACATGATTATCAAGTGTTACATGCATGATAAAAATTAAAAAGTTGACATCATGTAAAAGTAGTCGTTACATAAATTAATGAGGTAACATCACAAGCGGTTTATTATGTTATACAATATTGCTAGAACAATTCTAAGTTGTGTGTACGCCTTTTGTGATAATCTGTATGCTTCTGAAATACATTATGTTACAACCTTTAATTAATTTCGTAAAATTATATACGGTAGAATAATTGATGTCTATTAATTCTTAAATAACAATCACTTTTAAATTCCATAACCCTAGATAACAATTATCATTCTATAATAACTCATTTATATTTAAAGTGTCGGCGAAACCTACTATTTACATTTACATTTATACGTTACATTTTCAAAATATATTGTTAGTTATAATTCAATCAAATATTGCAAAGTGATAGAAGTTGATGATTGTTACTTTACTTGAATCCAAGGGTCAAGGGCTCGAAAACCTTGCCTGGTCGATACCCTGGGATGTATATTTTTTTTTTTTCTTTTTTCACTTTTAAATATAATATTTCCTATATTTTGAGTTGAAGTTGTGACATGCTTTTTGATAGCTATATTTGGTATAAACATTTAACAAAGTCACAAATACCAAGTTCATACACCTCTTTTTTACGTATTTTTCTGCCTTTTTTATTTATTTCTAAATATACCATGGTGTTGTAAGTTTTTACGTATATTCCGCCTTTTTTATTATTTTCATATATACCGTGGTGCTGTAAATTTTTTACGTCATTAATCACACTTAAAATCGTCGCAACGCGTGAGGTTAGGTCCCTATTTAACTTATGCAAAAATATTTTTTTAATAAGTTAGAATTCAAATATTTAAAAATTATTTTGATAAAATTTAGTGGACAGAAATGTGTGAGAGAAGATGAATGCATGCAAAACCCTAAGAAATGATAATAGTTTATGAAAATCCTTAATGTCATGATTTTGCAAACATATCCCCTTGAAACAAACCCCATCTACCAATTTTATATTTATTCTTTTGACCTAATATTCTGCAAATGATATAATGGTCAGCTGTAAAGAGTAAAGAGACACCTAACAGGATTATTATGGGGCCTTGGGCATTTATCTACACCTAAAAGAAACATGCAAACAAAAAATAATGTTTCCATGTGGACCATGTTGATCCTTATATGACAAGATGTTCACTATATATCACAACACTTGGTCAAATTCCAAGTCCATAATAGATGTACTTGGTTAATGTTAAAAAGGTGACAGATTTTAGAAAAGGGTTAACTTTACTATTTTAGCACCTACTGAATCTATACATCTCGTAGCTTATAATCCTTTTTGACACCCAATGATTTGACAATAATTGGTCACGTATATATGACCTATATGATTTGTATAGACATATACGAGACTTATAGTTGTCCATTTATTGATACTAACAAATTCTAACAAACAATGATTGTCCTTCTATACGTCTTGTATAAGGGGTATGGATGGTGTGGGTTGGGTGCGTGAATAACATGACCCTTAGAAAATCATATCTTGTAGATGATGATAACCCTATCGTTATTAATTTTGGTTTTTTCATAAATCTCATCCAAAACCATAAAAAAAACCACAATATATAAGTGTTAAATTGTAATACTAATTATTAAATTTAAATTTATAACTATCAAATAAGAATTATAAGATAATAATCTTATATAGAATACAAAAACATCGGTTGTTCATGCTGGAATTAATCATGAATGTTCACAACAAAAGCAATAAGCGACTGGGATTTTGGATGTTTCACGTGTTTGCAAGTTTATCAAAGTTGTTTACTTGTTTGATTTCCTAATAAGTAGACATTTAAGTTCTATGAGAAAGTTCCCCTAAAAAGTCTTTTTTGTCTAAGAAGACTAAGAAGAATGTTCAAAAACTCGAAAACCGACCCAAACAAACTCCGATTGAATTCGTTTTTACATCATTGGAACCGGCTTGTAATTCCCTAAAACCTAAACCTTAAATCATAAATAATAAACTCTATTAATGAAACCAAAATTATAAAAAAAAAAACCCTAAATCTAAAGATAAAACCTAAAAGCTAAAAAAACATGCCCTAAAATCCAAACTATAAAACTGGTTGTTAAAGACAAAACCAAAAAGCAAATATTGTAGGGTTCGATGAGACGGTTCCAATGACATCGAAATGAGTTCAATCGGAGTTCGTTTGGGATGGTTTTAGAGATTTTTAAAATCTTTTTTAGCCTTCTTAGGCAAAATATATTTTTTATTTTATCCTTACCCTAAGTTCTATGAGTCTTTAAATATATTTTTTTAATTAATAAGTGAGAGTTATATTTGAAAGTAAGTTATAGTTTGAATTGCAATTAAGAAAGATTCACATAAGTCCAAGATTTGTTTGGATCTTTTAGGTGTTTAACTTAGCTCATTAAAGTTTGAGTTTTAATAAAATAATACAAAAAAAAAGATCTGTATGGTTAAGATCAAACATAAATTTTTTATTCTTAAGATCGATTTTCAAAAATTGGTTCTAGAGCTGGTCAGTCTCTTAATTCAAGTTTTAAAGTCAACAACAATAGCATATAAAGAGCAACAATAAGGATGCTTTAATCAAGCAACAAGTCGTTTGCTTTTTCAATTAACAATACACCAAAATGCAGGGGTGAGAAAAAGTCAAAAAACGGAAAAAAACCGAACCGGAACCGAATTAACTGAAAAAACCGAATCTAAAAAACAGAACCGAATGAATAACCGGAAAAAACCGAACAGAAGAAAGCCAAAACCGAGTTTTTGGGTTCAGTTTTTCATATTATAAAAACCGAAAAATCCGAACCGAGCCAATTTTTAATCTTTTTTTTAAAAATTAATATATATATATTAGATGAAATCAACCATTTTAAAAGATAGAGATCGGAATTATTGCATATTTAGTTACTTACTTTTGATTTTTTTTAAATGTAAGAACATAATGATAATAATTTAGTTTTATTTTAATTAGTTGGTGTTCGATCAATTAATTTATTAATTATTAGTTGTTAAACATGTTTGCATTTTCAATGTTGGCGTAAGATCGAGAGAACCAAAAAAAAAGTAAAAAAAAAATAAAACCGAAACCGACAAAAAAAAAACGAAAACCGAACGGTTGTAATAATGGAAAACCGACTATGTCAGTTTCGGTTTTAGGCAAAAACCGAACCGAACCGTGCACACCCCTACAAAATGAGTAATGAAGCAAGTAGTGTTCAATTTTTGAATCTATGTGAATTAGCAAGACAAGTTTTAGCAAAAGCAAGATAGCAAGAAGCAAAATATAAAGTAAACAATAAGTTCAACAAGAAAAACAAGTAATTAACAGGAAAAAAAAAAAGAAGAAAGATTAGTCAGAAAATTTAGCAAGTTCTGCAATAGCATCCTAAATAATAGCAAGATTAGCAAAGAACAACTACAAGATTAACAAGAAAGCAAGAACTATGAGAATTGTAGCAAACAACATGAAGATAGGGCAACATATAGCGCAGTGTCACTGATCCGTGCTTGTCACTTTAGTGCCAAAGTTTACTAAATCGAATTACACCATGTGGGCAATACTGATAGTATACCTGGCAAAATGAGCGGGTTGGCCTGGGTTGGGTTGGGTAATAATATTAAGATCCATTATTATTTTTATCCTTCAATCCATTCAATATTATGATGTTACATATTTCAATCTATTATACTACAATTGTTTACCCAAACCAACTCATTTTCTTTGATATGGGTAAAAATTGTCACCTCTAATGATGAGCTAGATTCTGAATGCTTATGATTTTTACAAGGTGGTAAGTATAGTAATAGCAGAAGTGATGAAAACAAAGTTGCAACAACAAAAGCAATGAATATTTAATTAAACCTTGTTAAAAGATATTGTAATGCAATATTTAATTAAACCTTATTAAAAGATATTGTAATGCAAGTGGCATAATACATGACTGTTAACAAAGGTACGGGACTCAATCAAATTTTGATATTTAGGAGTGGATTTGGTTCAAAGGACACATTTACAGTCTAGGGCTGTCATAACACAACCTGTTACGACACGACACGAAACATGGACTGGTTAGACACGAATTCTTATCTTGACTGTTTTTTCAAACAAGAACACGACCCGTTAAAAACACGTAAACACGATAAGACCCGTTAAGGAACCTGTTAACAGTTAACATTATAAATGACCCGTTAAAGAACCTGTTAAGAAACTTGTTAAAGAACTAGGGTTAGACAGTTAGAAATTTTTTAAAGATGATCGATTACCCACATGGCCATATATTTTATTATATTATTTATTTTAAATTTTAAACAGGTATTCACGGGTCTTAACAGGTCTTAATGGATCTTAACAGGTCTTAACGGGTATTAGCGGGTTTTACATGTTTAGACACGAAAAATAAACAGATCTTAACGTGTCGACCTGTTTTAGACACGAAACATGTTAAGGGTAAACACGAAACATGTTAAAGTCGTGTCATATCGTGTCGTATTAACGTGTTCGTGTCTGAAATTGCCCGCCCTAATTTACACACATTAAGGAGTGAGCTAGAAGCTTTAAAGATGAAGAAAAATTAAGAAGCATTAGTTCACATTTTAAAGATAAGTTAATTGTAAGCAAGTTATTGAATTAGGTTTCAAAGAAGTTTCCTCTATCATAACTATTATTGAGTAGTTTTTTGATGCTGACATGATTACTTTTGAGGATGTTATGAGAAGTATAAAGGCTTTTAAAGCACATATCAAAAGTCATGATGAATCGGATATGAATGATCAAAGCAAACTTCTACGTACTTACAAGTAGTTCAATTGATTCGAAAAATTGGAATTATGGAAAAGGACAAGGTAAAAGCGATCAAAGTCTTGGTAGGGTTCAAGGAAGAGAATTTGATAAAGGAAGTAAAAGAGATCAAAAAATTACACACAAAAGTAAATACGGGTATTACGAATGTGGTGAATTTGATTACTTTACATATGAAAGCACCAGGTAGAAGGATAAAAATAATGATGTGATAAAGTAGCTCATATTGTTCAATATGTTATTGATGAGAATCCAAGAATATTATGAAGGACAAATGTAAACATTTAACAATTAAGGGGATGGTTGTTGGAATTAATCATGAGTGTTCATAACAAAGAAATTGGTGACCGAAAGTTTTAGGTGTTTTACGTGTTTGTAAGTTAAGTTTGATTTCCTATAAAGTAGACATTTAAATGAAAGTATGAGTCTTTAAATATTTGTTTTCATTAGTAAGTTTGATTTGCGATTATATAGAGTTCGGAAACAACTTTAAGGTTTATTTGGATCATCTTTAGGTGTTTAAATCGGTTTATTAGGGTCCTAAGTTTTAATAAAAAAAATCGATCTTAATGGAGATAAAACTGATCATTCATATTTTTGGGTCTGAAGGATTGGAAGACATGTCAAGTATCAGTTGGAGACTATCCACTTGTTTGTTTTTTGATAAAAGATCTGCGCAGCCTCTTCTGTCTATGTCGCGCAGACCACGCGTAGACGTTGGCATCTGCTGACTTTTGTTTTTTCGAAGACGTTTCATTAAAAAACGACTGTGCGAGATCTTTTTGGTGCAGATGTGGACCAACCACTTCTATGATCTTCTAAGGTCTGCAGAGACTACCCACCACCACCACTGCCTACCACCACCGCCGGTCACCTCCATTACCCCCCACTGTACTCCACCACCAATTTATTTTAAGAGTCAACAGACGTTAAAAAACAAACATTATTCTTCTTACATACTGCAGACATTTGGTCCATCTCTTCTCCTACAGATGTCTGCAGATGTGGTCCGTTGACTGAAGACATTTTACCTTTTAAAAAACAAACACCACCTATATCTTCTTAGGACTATTCTAGATGTACAATACAAGAGTTTCATCAAACTTGAAAACTTAAAAATAAATAAATCTAGATGAAAAAGGCTTTGCCTTAGGTAGGATAGATTAATCGATATAAAAAAGTAGAAAATTTTATGCAACCACCGACAATCTACCTGACAATACGATGTTTGTAAGATTAGTTGGTGGTAACGAATATTCTATCCCTAGTGATATTTGTTATTGATATCATCTCCTAATTATTGGTGCTAAATGCGGTGTTTGATCGTTCATTTGTATTTGTGACAACTTCCGCTCATGTGTTCATCTTGTGTGAAACATGAACTTCACATGCATGTACAATGTTAGAGTTGGTGGTCTTGGCATTAATTTTTTTAAAAACCAGTATTTTAGATGCACCAGATTTAGCTCAAAAATGGTTCAACCGGACACACTAATTAACCATAGAATTCTATACAAATATAACTTATACTCAAATAAGTTTTCAAAAAGTATACAAATTCATCCAAAAACAATTCAAAAAGTAGTCAAATTCATCCAAAATAATTTAAAAGTACTCAAATTCTAATATTTTTTTTTAAATAAAGGTGTATAATAGGATTATGACATTGGTGTGTTAAACGCATCAGGTTCACGATCATTCAAAGGCCGAAAATTGCCTAAAAGCCAAAATTTGATGTTTTTTTGAAACCAGATTAAACTGCATGCACGATAGGTCGAAGGAACCTGCATAATACCGGAGGGTTTCGTACCATATAAGTAAGCGGCTGGCCGAACCAGCCGGTTCGAACCGGTTTAATTTTTAAAGCATTGCTTGGAAGCACTATGAGCGTCCCAATATACTTTTCCTGTGTCTCAAAACTAACGGACAGTTAATGCTGGAACGAGTGGACTCAGCTCCAAATTAAAACCAACCACATGTGTACATGTACGTTGGATCGGGTCAAAGATTAAGTAGAGGTTACAAAGAAAAAATAGTTGACTAATAATTGATTCGTGGCTTACAATATTTGGCATTATGACTTATGAGTGTCCCAAAATTAGTGTTCGTATGTGATCAGGATGTGTGCATTTGAAAATTAACCGATGGTTAAACGTGTAAATATTTCTTTTTTTTTATGCAAAATTTTATAAATTATTGTTTATCAACATATTTCTAGGAAAAATAATTTATTGTTTTTTTATACTTAAGAGTGGTACTAATCGTATGTGAATGAGCTGAATGAGGTTTACTATAATGCAAGTATAAAAACATATGTAATTTATTATATTATATACAATTTTGTCAATATTTATATCAAAATTTTTTTGTTATAATAACCTAATAGAATTCATAAAAACATAATAAAGCACATAACAATAAATTCGTTATCATAAAATATATAGCTTCATAACAGTTTCAAGACTCGCTTAAAACCCAAAGTGTCTTGGTGTAACCTAATACAACTTGTTAATACTAATAATGTCCTTTAAGCACCGTAATTTGGTGCTATAGATTTATTTTGGCAAGAGATCAATTCTTTATTAAAATATTTGATTTACACACACACGTGTTTTAAATTTAAAATTATAATTTTTGATCATAGCATAATACGTATTATCTAATTCTTTTTATCATAGTTTTGTGTATAAAATTATTACTATGTTTACATATTACATATAGTATATTATAATTATAAAAATATCATGTTTGTTTAGGCTTGTGGATTTAAGCAAGCTCGATAAATGAAGCTCGGACTAGGCTCGTATGTTAAACGAGGTCTGATACAGATTTAAGTGTGGGCATGACCGCATGAGTTTGTTTAAGCTCAGCTCATTCTAACTTTTAGCAAGTCAATCACAACTGACGTGATTTTTTATAATCTAAAACCCAAAAACAAATCATTGGCACATTATAAGCTCATGAGACCCATAAGACTATTGGGTGTGCCAAGGCGCCCCAATCACTCCACGTGTGCGACACGTAGGCGCCACATAAGCACTCACCACAACCACTCACCCCACCATTTTGGTGGAAATGCCCCATTAAGACCCTCCGGTGTGCCATGGGATTGGGCGTGGGTGGGGCGCCACTGGGCGTGGCACACCGCCCCCCATGGGGCGTGAATGGGGCGTGAATGGCTCACGGTGAGCAGAGCAACGGGCGTGGGAAGGGTGGGGGGTTGGGTTTCGACCGTTGGGTGATTAAAAAAAAAAATTAAATAAAACCTATATATAAAATCATCACAAACCATCTAATATTCACACACACTCTCTAAAATCTTCACACCCCACAAAAAAAAAATAAACAAAAAAGTAGTATTTTTATAAAAATGGAGTTTATACGGGAGGATGACGATTTTAGCGAAGGAGAAGATTTTTTAATCGAAGCTGCACAACTTACTCTCGACATCATCAGACAACAAGTTGAAAGACCTGTTCTAACTAGAAGAGCACGGATTAATCGAGATCGTCTTGGAGCTCACGAACGTCTTGTTGAAGATTATTTTTCAGAAAATCCGAAATACCACGAACATTTATTTCGGCGTCGGTTTCGTATGAGTCGAAATCTTTTTTCACGAGTGAGTAATGATTTGGAACAAAAGTATGACTTTTTCCAACAACGGTGCGACGGAAGAGGAAAAATCCGAAATACCCCGAACATTTATTTATGGAAAAATCGTTTTTATTAGTTTGTATTTTTTTTTTAATTTTTTTTATTAGTTTGTATTTTTTTTTATTTTTTTTATTAGTTTGTATTTTTTTTTAATTTTTTTTATTAGTTTGTAATTTTTTTATTAATTTGTAATTTGTTTTTATTAATTATATCTCAAATTAAATTAAAAAGGAATGATGACGTGGAGTGAGTGGGTTAATGGGGCATTTCCACCAAAATGGTGGGGTGAGTGGTTGTGGTGAGTGTTTATGTGGCGCCTACGTGGCGCACACGTGGAGTGATTGGGCGCCTTGGCACACCCAATAGTCTAACCCACTCACTCCACGTCATCATTCCTTTTTAATTTAAATTGAGATATAATTAATAAAAACAAATTACAAATTAATAAAAAAATTACAAACTAATAAAAAAATTAATAAAAAAAATACAAACTAATAAAAAAAATTAATAAAAAAAATACAAACTAATAAAAAAAATACAAATTAATTATCTCTATATTTATTACGAATTTTATCATTCTCCCGCTCGGCAATTTCGCGGTCGAGCCCGGTTAAGTGTTCGGTGTTGGTGAATAGAAGTTGTAACTCTACCAACCGTTGACGTTCCCGTTTTAATTCGTTAAAGTCACCAATTCGTTGAGATAATTGTTCTATTCCTTGGTTATAATCCGGGGTCGTTTGAGATGAAGAGTCTCGTCTCGCCCTTGCTCGGTCGGCTTTTGCGCGATCTCTGCCGATCGGACGAGTCAAATCCTCTATCTCGTTGTCGTCGTCTTCTTCTTCTTCGTCGAGATCGTTTAGATTTATATTCACTCGAGCATCCGACGTGCCGGGGCTATCCGTTGACGATGCTTTTGATCGTTTTGAGGCCGACGATTGTACCGTCTCGAGTCGAATCCAGTTCGGACATTTTCTCATAAGCTCCCAACTCCGTTGAAGCGAGAAGCGGGCGTTAAACTCTTCCCGGTACTGCTCTTCCGCTTCCCGCTCGATCATCGCGTCGCTTTGGCCGCTCCGACGAGTTTGCCATTTCTGGGAATAAATCCCGTTGAACTTTCTAACCTTTAGGTTCATGTCACGCCATTTGCTAGAGAGCATATCGTTAGTACAATATTCCCCACGACCCATGGCTTGAAAAAATTGATTTCGGATTTTACTTCAAAAGTCCGGTCCTTTTTGGTTACGACCAACAATTGGATCTTCAGACACATCGATCCAAGCTTTTGTAAGTTGAAACTCTTCCTCCGTAGTCCATTTTTCTATGCGGGATGAACCTCCCACAGCAGGTTCGGTATCCGCAGCTTGTTTCCTTCTGTGTCTACGCTTTTGTTTTGGTTGCGTGCTTGGACCGTCATTTGTAACGGGGTGGGTCTCGGGTACAACTTCATCCTGAGATAATTGTGAAAACCCGTGCGGTTGTGGACTCGAACCATAATCGGCGAATGTATAAAACCCTTGTGGGCTTGAATCAAAATTGGGTCGATAACAGTTTGAATCGAAAAAAGGATTCATTGGAGAAGGGGTAAAGACCCAATTCAGAGGTGGCGTGTTAGGGTTTCGGTTTGGTGGAGTGTTTGGGTTATAGTAATTTGGGTTTTGGTTGGGATCCATGAAAATTATTGGGTTGGTTAAGAAAGTTTAAAATGGGAAGAGTGGGTATTTTTTTGTATTGAATGTTAGAAATGAGAAATATTTTTTTGGGTTTAATAGTTGAATGGTGGGTTTAAATAGGTAAAAAAAATTTTTTTTTTTTTTCTTTACCTTTCCTGAACGCCCAACGGTCAAAAAAATGCCCGTTACCTCTTGCCTCATGCCGTTGTTCCAGCCACTTCTTCCACCCACGCCCCGATCACGCCCTAGGGGGGGCGGTGTGCCACGCCCCTCCACTCCCACGCCCCTTCACCCGGCACACCGGAGGGTCTAATGTAAAATTGTGAATCGGCAGATTTATCATCACACAGTTGATTAACACCTAATATGACTTTTTATAACCTATAAGGCTATAACTCAATGTAGCCTAGTGTAGCTTAATGACTTGTAATAGTGTTAAAAAAAAGTTTGATTTTTTATGTGTTGTAGATGATCCAATCTAGTACCAAAGGGCTTATAGTTTAATGGTACCCCCTTAACTTCTCGAATGGAAGGTTTTGGGTTCGAGTCTCGGCTGTAACAAAAAATGCTCTAGGTTGAGCTAAGGGGTTTTCTCAGTGTGGGTTTCCTCCTAGAAGGTGGTGTCAATGTACCAATTTAAACAGTGGTACTTGGTGTTAGTTGTTAAAAAAAAATATCCAATCTAGTGCTAGCGAGGCTAGTTAGTCGAGCACCTGTCAGTCTATCGTCTGGGCACATTTGGGAATGTTTAATGTCACACAACATCAGTAATCAATCCGTAAATGCATTATGTAACAATCTTTATACTCCTTTATTTACTACTAAAAAAGAGGACATGTTTTATATTTTACATTTTCATCATATTAGCAACTGTCTTTACAACCGAAACAATTTTGTGTCTAAATTGTGGCAAAAACAAAATCCGTCGCTAAATTTGCGACCTTTTTTATTTCGGTCACTAATTTTACAACATATTTTAAATTGGCAACTACTTTTGCTACCAATTTGATTTTGGTCATTATACGGTCGCAAATTTTGCTGCTATTTATGTCGGTCACAAATTTTGCTAGCTTTTATCTATTTTTGTAGTAGTGAAGCCTACGTGGGATAGGGGATAAACATACACTATTTAGCATTCAAAAAGATTTAGCATTTAAAAGGACCCCTCATCAGTCATCAGCATTAAAAAGGACCCCTCATCAGTCATCACCATTAAAAACAAAAGATCATCACCACCATCATCATCATGTTATGTATGTTGATGTTAATTTGACCAAAATAGTCAATGCTTATTGGGTGGCGGTCTAGTCTCTAAGACTCCTATTGACATGATGCTTTTGTATTTTAGTGCAACTTGTTTAGATCGGTCCCATATGGGGTTTGGCTTAAAGCTCAAGTGAAAATGATACGAGTGTGAGATTCATATGGGCGGAATTGTAATTAAACGCGTTTTATTTTTGATGAACGATTGGCTTAGCGTTCCTTATTTTGATCGATTCATTTGATTATAAACATGAATATATACGAAAATCAGTGATAGGAATGTAGATTAAATGACACATGTGAATCCAGTGAATGTGTTGTTGATTCTTGACATGTTTCTTGAGACGAATCTGACCGGGTTCCCATTTAGGGTGTATAATTAGGATGGATTATGAAGAGCTCAGTGACTAGTCACGAATTCTCTCTTGTGAGGAGAAGAAAATGTGATGTTAGTTAACCTAGATTATGAGCTTTAATCTCCCTATTATATACACCCAAGGGAAAATCTTAATTAGGATAACATAATGATAATTATGTCCATCAAATAATTATCTATCTATTAGGGATATTTAGGTAATTGATCTTTTAATTAACAAAATAATGAGAGCCATATATTATTTATTTATTTATTTATTTCTAACACCTTACTCTCACAACGAGCCAAGATCGATTGGTTTGGGCGAAATCAACCTCAAGGCTTTTTTGTGACATCCGATAATATTATGAATGACGATCCGTAATGGTTAGCGTACTAAAATTTGATTTATTTAATGCGTTAATAATTTAATAATGTTTATTAAATTAATGTTGTCAAAAGTCTAGCACAGAGTGTTGTTTAAATGCATGGATTTGCATTTGGTGATTTTTTCAAGATTTCGGTACCGTTCGGCGGTATTTAAACGACGTTGGTGACTACTCGGTTAACAAATTTAGTAGATATGCTTGGTTTAGCATAAAATGATAAATCATAAATGGAGAAATAAGGTTAACAATGAAAACCGTGAATTTTGGCGTAAACTGTTGATTTTACTGACAACCGACTTTACCTGTGTTTTTGCCAAATAAGATGGATTAAATTATCCGAATAATATTTAAGGTCACTGTTTTTAACTAAAATTTAAATATTTTAGGAAGATTAAATATTTTAGTAATTTTAGAATATAAATCACATTTAAATTAAATTTTCGGTTCAAGATTTACACACCGTAGGATTCAGATTATACATGTTATGCCTTTAAAACCTCCACCATTTTTCTTATGGTGACATGTGTATGGACACTTGTCCATAAAAGATTATTTTGGATTTCTTGAAAAGGGGTTTCCATCATCACTTCTATACCCACAAGAAATCTTAACAACTCTCCATCTCTCTCTAATCTACGTCTCCCACTTCTCTCTCACCTACATTCTACCATTTTCACCATAACAAAGTTCTACTCCTTCTTTCTTCTTGGTTTCGCCATATATGGTGAAGATTGAAAGCATATTAACAATATTTTTGTACAAGAATCTTCATTTGGTAAGGTATAATCACTATCTTTTTATTTTAATATTTTTATTTTAATTTTTATATTTTATTTTATTGTTCTTGGATTTTTATTCATAGATTGTTCACCCAAAGAGTTTGAGTTGGTTTTACATATATGTATGTTCATATATGTGTATGTATAAATAAGTTTGTTCAAATGTATGTACATATATATAAATATATATGATCGTATATATATGTGTGTATATATATGGGTTGATTTGTATTACACACACATGTGTATGTTTATATATGTATATATATGTGTGTGTTGGATCTTACATGCATGAATGGATGTATACATGGTTTGATCATACATGCATGTATACATACATACGTACGTGTGTATATGTATGTATGTATGGTTATTTCATGTATACATGTGCATGAGGATATGTGTATATATATATATATATGTATAAGTATATACATTAGATAACATGACATGCGTGTATGATTATATATGTAGGCATGCATGAGTTTTACATATAATTATTTTTTTTATAATTATTGAATTTGAAAAATAATAATAATAATTGTTATTTTATGAAATATATTAGATCTGATCTAAAAGTTGTAATATGCTTAAAAATATAAATATTTTTGTTGTAAAATGAATAAATAATGGTTAGATAACTTGGTCATAATTTAATTACTTTAAAGTGGATGTCTTGATAAGATAAAAATTATAAAAATAGAGTTTTCTAAGAAATAAATTTTTAACAGATTTTAATCAGTAAATTATGGAAATTTATAACATATTTAAAGTACAAAATCAAGTGGTTTTAGAAATGTAATGATATAACGGTTATTGAGTACCGAAAATACGCGTTTTTTGACTATTTTTAACATATAAAAAGAGTCTTTTTATGAATCTGATCTTGATCAGAAAATTTATAAGTTTTTATGATAAAAATTTGTAATTTATAATGTATAAGTTTTGTAAGAAAAATATAAAATGAAATATTTGAAAACTATGTCTAAAAATGGTGTAAAAACGTCGTTTTAACGCATAATTTTAACATAATTTTGTGGCTGATTTTAATCAGCAAATTTAATATAAAAATAAGTATAAAATACTTATTTTGAAGTATTAGAAGTGACTTAAATCATAATGCATGTTGATGTGCTTGTGTGTTAAGTTGTCGGTTTTGTCGGTAAAATACGAATAAATTGTCAAACTTGACAAATAATTATAAATAATTAAGTTTGGAGTTAAAATGAATTTTTAACGAAGATAACTTAGTTATTTTGAAATTTTATGATTTAAAACCGTTAACTTATGATTTATGATAAATAACTAAATTCGAGTCACCAACGGGTCGTTTGTGTGAAATCTGTTTCCCTTAGTGGAATGTGTTTAAGTCTAGTTAAGTTGGGTGAACAACTTACATAATGGACTTTTATTTAGATTGTTAATGTGTCCCTTGGGTTTTAGGGCACTAGTGAGAACAATCTGGTTATTTGGAAATCTCTGTTGCTAGCAGGAACGCATTAAGGTGAGTTTCACGGCCCCTTTTAAACTGTTTTGATTTTAAAATCGGGGGAGAAACTGCCTATGTTTTGGAAAAGGATATTTGTAATATTTATGCTTGTGTGGTATGTGATGGTTGATAGCTCTTGAGTAAGTGCAGTTGGGCCTGGTTCTCGTGGATTGTTCCCGAGTGTTTTTGCGCATGGTTTTGTGCCCGCAGTCGTAATCATTAGTCTCGGGGGAGAGACCGCAGGATATATTGGTAGATCTATCGGGTTTGACAACCCACTCCCCGACCAGGTGTCATGGTCCGTGAGTAACGGGAGCAATATATGTTGAGGGGTGTTCGCACCTTGGTTTTGGTTTGATTATGAGCTCATGGTGTCTATCGGTTCGTAGGACCTAGCTAGTCTACGAGATGTTCACTAGCACAGCATTGAAATATTACCTTCTTTTCCATGATAACTGTTGAAATGTTTTATTATAAAACCTGTGAACTCACCAACCTGTTTGGTTGACACTTGTTTTTAAATTGGTATGTTTCTCAGGTAAGTAGCATTGCTGTTTGGGGAAAAGAAAAACCGGTTCTTGAAAGCGAGCGTACTTGGGATATTTATCTGGGACCGGTTATCGAGATGTTAAAACTGATGTTTTATAAACTGGATGTTGAACTTGCAATGTTTAAATAAATTTATCGATGACTTTTATAAATAAATATCCATGTTTTATTTAAATCGTTCGCTTAGCTTATGCTTATGTTATTTACTGTTGACACCAAGACTCTGCTAAGACTTCCGCTGCGGGTCGGGGTGTGACAGTAAAAGTGGCATCAGAGCCTAGGTTATAGCGAACTAGTAAAATATTTTTATAAATCTAGACTATAACCAATCAAACATTATTTTCAGAACGGTTTCTTTCCCAATATGGTAATGCATGCGTACTTAGCTTGAGAAAATTGATATGTGTGGATGTGTCTTTATTAGTACATGACTAACCAAATTTTTATGGATGTCCTTCTTTCTCTAGATGTTGATCCTATGATTGACTTTCACGGCTCTAGTAGTGAGCCTGATTTACTGTCTTACTCATATTTTGATGTAGTCCTAGATCTATTGAGGATTGAGGGTTGTGGATGGCTATCTGCGTTATATTTTGAGATAGATCCGACAACTACTTTTCCTTACTCCCCACATGTATTGTATTCACGTTATTGTCTGCAATTATTAGGGTGGTACACACACGTCAGACGAGACGTGACTTTAGTAAGAGACGACACAATGACGATGACGAGGTGACAACGCAAGATGGACATGTGATGTCCAAGGGGAAGGATTAGCTGCTGGGTAACAGTGCATTACATCAGATGTACTTTAGGTTGACTGAGCAGGAGTCCGCCAGAGTCTCTTGTGAACAGAGGGTGAGCGCCCTAGAGGCCAGTTTAGGTCCATTAGAGGTGGCAGGCGGCCACAGATCAGCAAATACGCATGCTGATTAAGGAACTAGACTCAGTTCAGGCATTTGCCAATTTTTGTGAAGCCTTGTTGCTCACAATTCTAGTTGATGATCCTCCTACTGGGCCTATGTAGTTGGTCCAAGAGATATGTTTATTTTGTTATGAATGTTGTCTTTACTTTGAGCTGTTAAGTTCTAGTTTATCTTTAGTAGGACTAAGTATTTCGTTGACAATATGTTTTGTATAAATTCATTTATTTGAATTATACAACAAATCATTCATGGCTACTTCCTGTGAAACTGGTGGGAAAATTGATTCAAATCATTTTCCCACAAACACGAAAGAATTAGCATAGCTTATCTCGTGACATGTCGTAGTGTCTTTAGCTCAAAGGGACACAAACAACGACATCGAGAAGGAACAACTGTGAGGTTGTACGAAAAAAAAAAATTTCTAGGTGTGTAACCCGCGATCGTTTATTGGCACTGAGGGTCCACTAGATATAATGCATTGGATAGAGAGAATGGAATCGGTTATGAACACTAGTGGCTGTACCCCAGAGCAACTGGTATAATATATTTTTTTTCATTCCATGATGAAGCATTAACATGATTGAACACGCTGCTAAAAGCCAGAGAAGAAACTGCTGCATACAGCCTCTCTTGGGATGAGCTTGAGGAGCTACTATTGTGGAAATATTGCCCAAGAAGTGAAGTGTAGAAGCTAGAGGTTATGTTTTAGAATCATGTTATGATAGGTGATGAGATATTTGAGCGTATACAACTAGGTTTCATGAACTTGTGAGGTTCGTTCCTAGACTGATTACCCTAAGTATGTAAGTACGAAACATTATATTTGGTGTTTGGCACCTCATATTATAGGCATGGTTGCTGATCCCATTTCACTGCTAGCACATAGAATTCATGTAGTACATTGATTGAATTGAATTTGTGGAACTTGGAATTTTAATTAATGTTATTGATTGGTTAGTTTCAACCGAAATCTTTGTCCTAAGTGTGAAATGAAAAAAATAAGAAAACACACATATGATGAGTATACTACTATGCCTGGCCAACATATTAGTGCACCCATGATATGAATGTGATCTTATGGATATCATTTTATATTAAGGTCATTGAAAATAGGTAAGGTGTTAAGAATTTGTTTCGGTTTATACTTCTACCTTTGTATAAATGGGAACTCCGACGGGAGTTGGTAACCTAGACAAGAAGATGATAGAAGCAAGTTAGACACCTGCTAGTGTAGAGAAGAAACCCTTAAAGGGGAAAGAGGAAAAATTTTGATAATCGTATTGGTAATTAGAAAAGTAGGAGTCAGGGTCCGTAAAATTCTACACTACAAACACATCTGAAGTTTTATGTTATAGGTTGGTGTGAGAACGATGTTGTAAGATAAGCCATCAAATTCAAACATACATTATTAAGTTACCTTTAGGGTCAAGTGGATGAAATATAAGTTGCTTCAAATGTGGTAAAATGATCATTTTAGGAACGATTGCTGAAAGTTGAAGCCTAACAATGCTAGAGGTTGAGTTTTCGAGATGAATGTGGGTACTGCTCGTGAAGACCCATTTGTGGTCACCGGTACGTTTCTTGTTAATAACCAGTTTACATTCATACTATTTGATACCGGAGCTGATCTAAGTTTTGTGTCAAAGGAATTTGAACCTTTGCATGACATTAAATCAAGTAAATTAGATAAGCGCTATCATATAGGAGTTGGAAAACGGTAGCTTTATTGAGTCTAGAGAAATTTTTAAGGGATGTAAGTTGCAGTTAGATGTTCATTTATTTAACATCAATCTCTTACCTGTAGAACTTGGTAGCTTTGATATTGTAGTTGGTATGGATCGGTTATCTAAGAATCGGGCAGAAGTTGTTTGCTTTGAATATGTTATTTGTCTTCCTCTTTCAAACGGTAAAATCCTGGTTATTCTTGGTGAACTGAGGAAACCTCCCTTGAGGATGATCAATGTTATGAAGGCACTAAATTTTCTACACAAAGGATGCCCATCATTCTTAGATAGTATTGTCGGTACAAAAGCTGAAAAATAAAGATCGATGAGATACCTGTTGTTCGATAATATCAAGAAGTTTTCCCAAAAGATCTGTTGAAATTGCCACCATCAAGACAGATTGAGTTTTGAATCGACCTTGTGTCTGGGCGGCACCTATTACGAAGGCTCCATATCGACAATCACCTCTTGAATTGCAGGAGTTGTCTAATCAATTACAAGAATTGTTGGACAAAGGATTCATTAGACCAAGTTTTTCTCCTTGGGGAGCACCAGTCTTATTTGTTTAAAAAAAAAAAAAAAAGATGGGTCAATGAGGATGTGCATTGACTGTAGAGAGTTTAATAAACTCACCATCAAGAATCGATATCCCTTACCAAGGATTGATGATTTGTTTGTTTAGTTGTATGGTTGGAGTTTCCATTCAAAGATCGATTTACGCTCAGGATACCACCAATTGAAGATTTTGGATAATAATATTCCGAAAACTGCCTTTAGAACACACTATGGGCATTATGAGTTCTTGGTCATGCCTTTCGGGTTTACCAATGCACCTGTGGCATTTATGGACCTAATGAATAGGGTTTGTAGACCTTATTTGGGTAAGTTTGTAATTGTCTCTGTCGACGTTATAATTATCTATTCAAAGAGCAAGGAAGGTCATGAACGTAATCTGAGGTTATTTTTGGAGTTATTAAATAATAAAAAGCTTTATGCCAAATTCCCTAAATCTCAGTTTTGAATTCGAGAAGTTCAATTTCTGGGTCGTGTTATAAACGAGAAAGGTATGAAAATAGATCCTATAAAGATTGAAGCAATCAAAAATTGGAGTACGCCTACATCTCCTACTGAAGTACGTCAATTTCTAGGTTGGCTGGTTGTTATAGGAGATTCATTGAAAATTTTTTTTCTAAGATTGCTCAATCGTTAAACCTGTTGACCCAGTAAGATCAAAAGTTTGACTGGGACGTCAAACAAGAAAAAGCTTTTTAACTGTTGAAGCATAAATTATGTTTTGCAACCATTTTATCACTTCCTGATGGGAATGATGGATTTGTGCTATATTGTGACGCATCACGATAAGGTCTTGAATGTGTTTTAATGCAACGAGATAATGTGATAGCATACGCTTCCCGACAACTTAAAATCCATGAGAAGAATTACACCACCCATGATCTAGAATTGGGTGTGGTTATTTGTGCACTCAAGATATGGAGGCATTATCTCCATGGAACGAAGTGTACTATTTTCACTGATCACAAAAGTCTCAAATATACCTTAGAGCTAAATATGAGACAATGTAGGTGGGTTGATCTGCTCAATGAATACGATTATGAAATTTGTTATCATCCTGGAAAGGCGAACGTAGTGGCAGATGCCTTGAGCAGAAATGTTATAGACAACTTTACGAGTGCGTGCATTGGGTTTAACTATCCAAATGAGCCTTACCGAGGCACAACTTGAGGCATTTAAAGTTGAAAATGTCAAAGCCGAAGGCCTACACCGAATGGTTAAAGAATTTGTCCTAAAATCCGATGAAAATTTATATTTCATGAATTGTATATGGGTATCTTGTTTTGGTAACTTTCGTGAGCTAGTATTGGATGAAGCTCACAAGTCACATTATTCAATACATCCTGGGTTGGACAAATATGTATAAAGATTTGAAAGAAATTGTTTCAAGGCATGGCGTTCTTGTGTCGATTATATCTGACAGGGACAGTCGGTTTACATCAAGGTTTTGGCAATCTTTGCATAAAGCCTTGGGCACTCATTTGGATATGGGTACTACTTATCATCTATAGACAGATGGTCAGAGTGAAACAACTATTTAGACACTTGAGGATATGCTTCGGGCATGTTTTGCTTAATTTTAGTGGTATTTGGAATGTTCATTTACCGTTAGCCGGATTTTCTTATAACAATAGTTACCACTCGAGTATTAAAGCAGTACCATTCGAAGTCCTTTATGGTATGAAGTGTCGCTTGCCTTTGTGTTGGGCAGAAGTTGGTGAAAACAACTTATTGGAGCTGAAATTATTCAAGAGACCACTGATAAGGTCTTCGAATAAAGGATAGATTGAAAGCTGTTATGGATAGGCAGAAAAGTTATGCTAACAATCGATAGAAACCGTTGGAATTCCATGTTGGATATCGTGTTATGTTAAAAGTCTTACCTTGGAAAGGAGTCATTAGATTTGACAATCGCGGGGGATTTTGGATCGAATTGATCCAGTTGTGCATCGACTCAAGTTACCGTCGCAGCTCAGCGGTGTGAACAATGTATTCCATGTATCTAACTTGAATATATGTCTTTTGATGAGACGGATGGTGATCGAGTGAAGAGATTCATGTTGATGAAAGACTTCATTTTGTCAATGAGCTTATTGAGGTTTCGATTGGAAAATCCATAAGCTTCGACATAGTCGAATCAAGTTAGTGAAAGTAAAAATTGAATTCGAGGAGTGGCCCATAATTTATTTGGGAGCGCGAGGGTCAGATGAGAAAGAAGTATCCCCACCTGTTTTCTTATGATAAGAAAAGGTCGTAGTGGTTTATAATTTCGGGACGAAATTTCCTAAACCAGGGGAGACTGTGACATCCGATAATATTATGAATGACGATCCGTAATGGTTAGCGTACTAAAATTTGATTTATTTAATGCGTTAATAATTTAATAATGTTTATTAAATTAATGTTGTCAAAAGTCTAGCACATAGTGTTGTTTAAATGCATGGATTTGCATTTGGTGATTTTTTCAAGATTTCGGTACCGTTCGGCGGTATTTAAACGACGTTGGTGACTACTCGGTTAACAAATTTAGTAGATATGCTTGGTTTAGCATAAAATGATAAATCATAAATGGAGAAATAAGGTTAACAATGAAAACCGTGAATTTTGGCGTAAACTGTTGATTTTACTGACAACCGACTTTACCTGTGTTTTTGCCAAATAAGATGGATTAAATTATCCGAATAATATTTAAGGTCACTGTTTTTAACTAAAATTTAAATATTTTAGGAAGATTAAATATTTTAGTAATTTTAGAATATAAATCACATTTAAATTAAATTTTCGGTTCAAGATTTACACACCGTAGGATTCAGATTATACATGTTATGCCTTTAAAACCTCCACCATTTTTCTTATGGTGACATGTGTATGGACACTTGTCCATAAAAGATCATTTTGGATTTCTTGAAAAGGGGTTTCCATCATCACTTCTATACCCACAAGAAATCTTAACAACTCTCCATCTCTCTCTAATCTACGTCTCCCACTTCTCTCTCACCTACATTCTACCATTTTCACCATAACAAAGTTCTACTCCTTCTTTCTTCTTGGTTTCGCCATATATGGTGAAGATTGAAAGCATATTAACAATATTTTTGTACAAGAATCTTCATTTGGTAAGGTATAATCACTATCTTTTTATTTTAATATTTTTATTTTAATTTTTATATTTTATTTTATTGTTCTTGGATTTTTATTCATAGATTGTTCACCCAAAGAGTTTGAGTTGGTTTTACATATATGTATGTTCATATATGTGTATGTATAAATAAGTTTGTTCAAATGTATGTACATATATATAAATATATATGATCGTATATATATGTGTGTATATATATGGGTTGATTTGTATTACACACACATGTGTATGTTTATATATGTATATATATGTGTGTGTTGGATCTTACATGCATGAATGGATGTATACATGGTTTGATCATACATGCATGTATACATACATACGTACGTGTGTATATGTATGTATGTATGGTTATTTCATGTATACATGTGCATGAGGATATGTGTATATATATATATATATATGTATAAGTATATACATTAGATAACATGACATGCGTGTATGATTATATATGTAGGCATGCATGAGTTTTACATATAATTATTTTTTTTATAATTATTGAATTTGAAAAATAATAATAATAATTGTTATTTTATGAAATATATTAGATCTGATCTAAAAGTTGTAATATGCTTAAAAATATAAATATTTTTGTTGTAAAATGAATAAATAATGGTTAGATAACTTTGTCATAATTTAATTACTTTAAAGTGGATGTCTTGATAAGATAAAAATTATAAAAATAGAGTTTTCTAAGAAATAAATTTTTAACAGATTTTAATCAGTAAATTATGGAAATTTATAACATATTTAAAGTACAAAATCAAGTGGTTTTAGAAATGTAATGATATAACGGTTATTGAGTACCGAAAATACGCGTTTTTCGACTATTTTTAACATATAAAAAGAGTCTTTTTATGAATCTGATCTTGATCAGAAAATTTATAAGTTTTTATGATAAAAATTTGTAATTTATAATGTATAAGTTTTGTAAGAAAAATATAAAATGAAATATTTGAAAACTATGTCTAAAAATGGTGTAAAAACGTCGTTTTAACGCATAATTTTAACATAATTTTGTGGCTGATTTTAATCAGCAAATTTAATATAAAAATAAGTATAAAATACTTATTTTGAAGTATTAGAAGTGACTTAAATCATAATGCATGTTGATGTGCTTGTGTGTTAAGTTGTCGGTTTTGTCGGTAAAATACGAATAAATTGTCAAACTTGACAAATAATTATAAATAATTAAGTTTGGAGTTAAAATGAATTTTTAACGAAGATAACTTAGTTATTTTGAAATTTTATGATTTAAAACCGTTAACTTATGATTTATGATAAATAACTAAATTCGAGTCACCAACGGGTCGTTTGTGTGAAATCTGTTTCCCTTAGTGGAATGTGTTTAAGTCTAGTTAAGTTGGGTGAACAACTTACATAATGGACTTTTATTTAGATTGTTAATGTGTCCCTTGGGTTTTAGGGCACTAGTGAGAACAATCTGGTTATTTGGAAATCTCTGTTGCTAGCAGGAACGCATTAAGGTGAGTTTCACGGCCCCTTTTAAACTGTTTTGATTTTAAAATCGGGGGAGAAACTGCCTATGTTTTGGAAAAGGATATTTGTAATATTTATGCTTGTGTGGTATGTGATGGTTGATAGCTCTTGAGTAAGTGCAGTTGGGCCTGGTTCTCGTGGATTGTTCCCGAGTGTTTTTGCGCATGGTTTTGTGCCCGCAGTCGTAATCATTAGTCTCGGGGGAGAGACCGCAGGATATATTGGTAGATCTATCGGGTTTGACAACCCACTCCCCGACCAGGTGTCATGGTCCGTGAGTAACGGGAGCAATATATGTTGAGGGGTGTTCGCACCTTGGTTTTGGTTTGATTATGAGCTCATGGTGTCTATCGGTTCGTAGGACCTAGCTAGTCTACGAGATGTTCACTAGCACAGCATTGAAATATTACCTTCTTTTCCATGATAACTGTTGAAATGTTTTATTATAAAACCTGTGAACTCACCAACCTGTTTGGTTGACACTTGTTTTTAAATTGGTATGTTTCTCAGGTAAGTAGCATTGCTGTTTGGGGAAAAGAAAAACCGGTTCTTGAAAGCGAGCGTACTTGGGATATTTATCTGGGACCGGTTATCGAGATGTTAAAACTGATGTTTTATAAACTGGATGTTGAACTTGCAATGTTTAAATAAATTTATCGATGACTTTTATAAATAAATATCCATGTTTTATTTAAATCGTTCGCTTAGCTTATGCTTATGTTATTTACTGTTGACACCAAGACTCTGCTAAGACTTCCGCTGTGGGTCGGGGTGTGACATTTTTAATGTAAATGTCATGATTTCGATTCTTACTTGAAATAATATGTTTTAGGTAGGCCAGAATTTTTAACACAATATGTCTTCGGACGGTAGGTTTCCTTTGAAATAGTGGACAACTGGGGTCACAAGCATAGTATGTATTTCACGGACGTGAGTGGCCTTTCTTCATTGGATTTATCTGGGTGACGGGACTTAAAATGTATTTGTTTGTCGTTCAAAAAAAAAATTGCTTAGTGTTCATCACCCCCTCACATTTGGTTCCTTGTCAGTAAATTACAATGATGGTCCTTGTATTTTGCTAGCAATTCACTCTTGGTAAAGTTTCATGAATTATTCATATGGTTCTAAACTTTAAACGTTTGATTAAGCATATGAGGATAATTTGGTGACATAAGAACCGTGTTTTACAAATGTTTCAATTTTGAGACCATATGAATAACTTATGAAACTTAGATATCATGAGTGAATTACTAACAAATCACATGCACTATCTTGACAATTTAGGTGTTGTTTGGTATTCTGAATGAGTCTAAATGAGGTCATGTCTGAATGTATCAGATTCAGACCGTTTGTTTCAAACATCTAAATGAAAAGAAATGTTTTAATGCGCATATGAAGTATTCAGAATTGGGTATATGTCTAAATAGGCATCTGAATGATTCAGAACTGAGTATATGTCTGAATGGGTCTAAATGAAAGGGATGACTCCTCTCCACTTCTCCAATCCTCTTCGACGACCTCCTACGACGACAAAGCCCTCTCATCTCTGATGACATCTCGTCTTTGCATAGTTTTTCAAATGTCAACCAAACAGTCTTAACCGGTTTATCACTTAATGGTTCTTAGCCTCTTAAATTCAGACATCTTACTGATTTAACACCTAATGATTTTGATGTTACCAAATGACCCCTTGCTCTAATTCTAAACAGACCCAACAAGTCAACAACCAAAGCATAAAATGATTCAAACACAATCAAAATCTTCAACATCATACCCTGTGTTGGTAATTTTAGTGTTATCAACGATTTTAGTATATTGGATTAACTTGTAGATCGAAATAGTAATGTTGGTGATTAGTTGAGTTGGGTGATGTGAGAGTGCAAGCTCGATTAGCATCGATATTATTTGAATTGGGCCTTAAGTTTAATTAACTATGGGCTTATAAATCAAGTGAGAATTTGAGATTATATGTGGGCTTATAATTAAATTAATTATATAAAAATGGGCTCATATGAAAGTTATAATTAGAGGTGCACAAACCGGTTAACCGGTCAAAGGCTAAAAACCGGTTTTTTCCAATAACCGGTTCGGTTAATAACGGTTTTTCAAGCTCAAAAACTGAAATAGTATAATAACCGAAACCGGTTAACCTATAAATAACTGATTTTTTAGTGAGTTGGACCGGTTAACCAGTTATTAACCGGTTTGGTCTCTTGAAACCTCAAACCGGACCCAAACCGCCGGTTTTTTGAAAAACCTATAACTGATTGCAATAACCGGTTTAAAAACCGGTTTCTAACCGTTACAAACCGGTACCGGTACCGGTTCGGTTAACCGGTTTTTTTGTGCATCACTAGTAAGTAGTTATAATACAGCTATATCCAGCCGTAAAAACATAACAAATGGAGTTCTTCTTTCTCTGGATCATATTCAACACACACACGATTATTGAGAAAATTCACGGAAATATCAAAATCCAATTCTAATAATAGAAATTTATGTCTAATCCGACAAATTATTATGTGTAACCCACAAATAGGTTTAGCTAATAATGATTTACTATTAAAGATTGATCCAAGATATTGATTGAGAAGATTACAAAAGTTCCATGTTTAATTGTTTGTTTTGTGTGTTTCATTGCTTGATTTTGTGATTCCATTAGGATTATATACAACACCCTGATCCTTATTAGCAAATAGAAATAGAGAATGTAATCAGTTTTATTCAATTGTAAAATAAATAATTTTCAGTGACGATTTGAATGATTTTATTTTTTTTATGTAGTAATACAATTAAAAATAATATTAGAAGTATACATATAAATGCGACTCACACGCAAACATGTTTTTATACGTGGACATGCGAACTCATAAAAAATATATTAATACAGTTTAGTTTTGTAATCAGACTAGAATAAAATATATAATTTTATAAAAAAAATACGAATATTGTTCTTCTAATTATTTTCATTCATTAGAAATAAATGATTTTTTTCATTCTTTCAACAAATGAAATGTCCCAACTATAACATGACCTATGAGTCTATGACCTTACCCATCTAGCCATCATAGTAACCAAGCCTTGACCAATGATTTAAACCATGACTTAACCCACAAGTTAAATATGAAATAACAAAGGACCTGGTCACCTGGCAAATGACCTAAACTCGAACTACACCCCAAACTATCACCCTACCCACCACTTGACCCGTAAAACAACACATGACCTAACCTATAAGGCTATAAGGCCACTCGGAGTGGAGGTTCAGGAAGGAGCGGGGAAGAAACCACCGAACCGGGGCCGGCCGGGAATACCGGGCCCCCGGAAACAGCTTGGGGTAAATCGGGGAGTCTTCACCGAATCACGCCGAGCACGGGGAGGGGAAAAGAGCCGTTATAAAATTCGACCGTTGATCAACAATGCCGTTGGTTTTCAAAAAAAAATCCAATTTTATTTATATTTAAACAACTTTAAACAACCAAAAATCTCACACTTTTCTCTCATCTTCTACATTCTATACACTAAATTTATAAAATTTTCAAGTAAAATGGAAGGATGTTCATCACGTGGTGGGTCGTCAAAAAAAAAATTTAGATGACCACGACCAAAAAATATACAAACGGCTCAAATGAATCTTTTGTAGGAACACCGTTCACAAAATAAACAAATACTTTTATTATTCAATTACTCGAATTACAATTCAGAGAAATACAAAATCTAAAATAAAGTAATACAAGAAATATAAAAATGCTAAAATTGAAATTACAAGAAGAAGTATAAAACAAGATGAAAAGAATTGAAATGAGTTCGGTGGCTGAGGATTTCTGTTCAACAGAGGTCCCTTAAAACAGATTTCGGGCCACCCAGGTGAACCCGACTGTTTCCCAGGGTACAACAGCCGAAGCAGTATGTACTGCCGGAGTTAACCGAAAACCCGAAACTTCACCTGAAACAAGAGTGTTTCACACGAGGAACCGATCGTTGTAGGTTGTTAAGAACTCAACAAAGTATATGATTGTGTTTGGAACCTTGAAGCTTGTATGTGTATATCTCAAGTGTTGTAGAGATCTCAAAAAGTAGCAACTTCAACAAGAGGCCAAATGCCTCTATTTATACTTGTAGCCATGGTATGTCAAAAGTTGACATTATGCCCACTAACAAGCCAATTCATGGCTTAGTTAATTAACTAATTCATTACAAATGAATTGGTAGATGAAAGGTTAAAGATTTATATTTTCTTTTTCCTTTTTCTTTTCACACAAAATTCCAACAATCCCCCACATGAAAAGAAATCGATCCTTACACTCAAGTGTCACGATAAAATTTCAGCGGTTGAGTATTGCAGGAGAAGTAGGTGTTCCCTTTGAACCCTCCTTTGTGATATGCACTTTGTCTCCTAGCGATTAGTAGACGCGATGTCCTTGAACCAATCCATGTTTACGTAGACGTTATTACATGTCACACAATACTCTTCCTGGTACGGTTAACCCCTCACTGTCGTGTCCGTTATGGTTATGGAACACTAGCCTGGTTCTGCAAGAGCTCTAGGAATTGCGCACCCCACAAATCCATTCAAAGCGACCACACTTCTCTCTCACATAGGTGATTTCACACAAATCATTAAAAGCCGTATGCTTATCCTCCATTGATATCACTGATTTGATAAAGGAATGAACTAGGAAGTATTCAACTCCCCTTTTTTATATTTGAGGTACTCCCTCACAGTGACCTTAATTCATACAATTAGGTTGTCCTATTGAGCCTAGGTCATGGGATCTCCAATCTTCTAGGATAGGTTTTCCTTTGTACAAACTTGTTCAAAGGGCTTTAGTCTCATTCCTCTTGACGACTTGTGCACTAACTCTCTGCTTAAGCCTTTTGTAAACGGATCCGCTATGTTATCTTTTGACCTCACATAGTCAATTCAGATAACTCCCATTGAGAGTAGTTGTTGTATCGTATTGTGTCTACGTTTAATATGTCGTGATTTGCCATTATACATTGCACTTTGAGCTCTACCAATAGCCGATTGGCAATCACAATGTATGCAAATAGCCGACATAGGCTTTGGCCATCCTGGAACGTCTTCCACAAATTGACATAGCCATTATGCTTCTTCTCCAGCTTTATCTAACGGTATAAACTCAGATTCCATCGTAGATCTAGCTATAAGAGTTTGCTTGGACGATTTCCAGGCTATAGCTGCTCCACCAAGGGTGAACACATAACCACTTGTGGATTTGGAATCTTTCATATCGGATATCCAGTTTGCATCACTGTATCCTTCTATAACAGCTGGATCTCGGCCATAATGCAGCCCATAGTTTCTTGTGTATCTTAAGTACCTTAGTAATCTTGTCATGCTCTTCCAATGTTCAGAGCTCGGATTACTAGTATATCTACTTAGCCTGCTCACAGCATATGCTAAGTCTAGCTGTGTACATGTCATCAGATACATCAGACTGCCAATAATCCTTGAATACTCTAACTGAGCAACACCCTCACCTACATTTTTTGATAGATGTTGGGTGGTATCTACTGGAGTTAGAGCCACACTCGTATCCCCCTCATTGAACTTTTCAAGGATTTTGTCCACATAGTGAGATTGACTCAACACAAGACCATGTTGGGTTATATTGATCTTTATACCAAGAATCACGTCAGCTAAACCCATGTCTTTCATGTCAAATCTTGCTTTCAACATGTCTTTTGTAGATTTGATCATCTTATCATCACTCCCCACGATAAGCATATCATCCACATAAAGACATAATATCACGTAACCTCTCATTGTGTTTTTCACATAAACACACTTGTCGCATTCATTAATTTTGAAACCATTGTTAAGCATAACTTGGTCAAACTTTTGATGCCATTGTTTTGGAGCTTGCTTCAAGCCATACAATGACTTGACTAATTTACACACTCTTCCTTCTTGGCCTGGAGCTGAGAAACCCTTAGGTTGCTCCATGTAAATTTCCTCTTCTAAATCCCCATTTAGAAAATTGGTTTTAACATCCATTTGGTGGACTTCCAAATTTCTTAAAGCCGCTATTGCAAGCACCAATCTTATCGAGGTTATTCTAGTCACAGACGAGTAAGTATCAAAGTAATCTACTCCTTCTTTTTGTCTAAATCCTTTGATCACTAACCTTGCCTTGTACTTATCAATGGAACCATCAGCTTTCATCTTCCTTTTGAATATACATCGATATCCAAGTGGTTTACACCCTGGTGGAAGATCTACTAGCTCCCAAGTATGGTTTTGTAAGATCGAATCAATTTCATTCTTGATTGCCTCTTTCCATTGAGGTCCTTCCGAAGAGGTGACTGCATCACGATAGGTCTGGGGCTCTCCCTCAACCATATAAGTAAGAAAATCAGGTCCAAAAGATTTTTCAATCCTTTGCCTCTTACTTCTTCTTGGCTCAACCTCTTCAGCCTCTAATTGTTCTTGATCTTCATCATGAACAATCTCATCAACTGGTGTTGATGAACTTCGGAGTTCCTTTTTCAAACAAGGAAACATTTCTTCAAAGAATGATGCATTCCTTGACTCCATTATAGTATTCTTGTGTATTTCAGGATTCTTTGAATCATAAACAAGAAACCGATATGCACTACTATGATGGGCATAACCAATGAATACACAATCCACGGTTTTGGGTCCTATTATTTGAACCTTTGGTGGTGGAACCACCACTTTTGCTAGGCACCCCCACACTTTCAAGTATTTGTAAGATGGCTTTCTTCCCATCCATAACTCATAAAGAGTTACATCCTTTTTCTTGAAAGGTATTTTGTTTAAAAGATAAGTAGCCGACAAAATAGCTTCCCCCCACATGTCCTGGCTCATTCCAGAACTAATTAACATAGCATTCATCATCTCTTTCAATGTACGGTTCTTTCGTTCCGCAATACCATTTTGTTGTTGTAAGGCCCAAAATCCCCACACGTATGACACGTGTTTTAAAACACCCTCAGAGTTAGGTCCCAGATTTATCAAAATAAACATGTGCATATTAACACTTTAATAACCAACTTACATCCAAGTCCAAAAGAGTTAACGTTAGTTAAACATTTAACAAACCCATTTACACCAAAATGATTCACAAAACCTTTGTTTTTAACTAACAAAATAAAACCCCAAAACACATTTCGATCAGAGCCATTACAAGCAACCCGATCACAACCGCCATCACCCTTTCCGTTCACCTACAAAACACCACATTTAAATCACCATTAGTTCGTTAAAACTAAGTAAGAACACCTATGTATACTTTTTGGTTCATAACGGAAGGTATTGGATCCCAAAATGCAATAAAACGCCCAAAATAGGCAATTGTGGACACCCCCAGCCGTAGGCTACGCCCTGGGCCGTAGGCTACGGCCTCCTTCACAGAAGCCCCCAGCCGTAGGCTACACCCTGGGCCGTAGGCTACGGCCTCTGCAGATTCAGAAAATGCATTTTTTTGCGTTTTGCACCCTTGTGACTACCCCGGATCAAAATAACACTTCCGTTTCCCCCAAATACATCCAATAACTCCCTTGAAACATAACTACCAAGTTTCAAACATAATTTGGTGATATCATAAAGTTTAACACCAAACGATTAGTTAAACGGGTCGTTTACACCTAAACCCTTTAACAACCATATTTCACCCAAACCAAATGGAACTTCCTTTTCACCCAAGGATTCCCATTTGACACAATAAAACAACCATTTCAACACATGAAATTCATATCTATAAACACTTTAAAACAAAATTAAAGTGTTAGAACATAAAAACAATAATCACCAAATAAAAGTCAAATTTTCACCACTCCTTTGAGACTTCCTTTTCCACCAAGGATACTCAAAGTAGGTAATCACACCACTTGTGATTTACCTAAACTCCATAGATTCACCAAGGGAAGATCACACCACTTGTGATTCAACCCAATTCACATTTACACCTCATGTGAATTGTTTGACTAATTTCAGTCAAACTTCAATTAAGAAGTTCACACACCTTGTGAATCATTCTTAATTCACCACATCACTTATAAACATAAGATTTTACAATAATTAAGCAATTATACACCTATTGCATATTATTGTCACACCAAAACATACAAACAATAAATTCACCAATTTTCTACATCCATTGTATATTTCACATACATTACATACACATATACACACATGTGCATAAAACCAATCAACCATATCGAGTATAATAGGTGAGTGACTTACCTTGCCCCAAAGTGTTATCCACTATCAAAATCTCCTTTCCGGGTCGTTTTGTTCCACCACCTCCACTATCGCCTCCTATTATCACAACTAATAGGTTTTAATATAAAGTGGACTATAACTAGTCAAAATACTCCCATTTTCACCATCTAAATCAAATTGACTTCCAATTGATCCATTATCACCCAAATCCACCATTATTCATTTATATAACATATCTCACCTTATTAATAAACTCAAAACTCATTTTTAAGTTAAATACTTCATTTGGCATTTTATCAAACACCTTATATGCACCCAATTAACCACCTATGATCATTGATTCACAACACCTAAATCAAACTCCAATTTTTTACAAGATGAACAATTTCCTCATTTTCATAAACAAACTCCAACTACTTTGTGAAATTATCAAACTCAACATTTGAACACCAAGTTTAACCATTAAGTTCATATACCCCATGAACACCATAACCCCCATTGATCATACTATAACAAAATGAAAGGAAATGATCAAGATGTTGTTCCTAGATGATTATCACTATGGATAACAACATTTAACACGATCAAAACCTCAAATTTCGGATTTCACCTCACCCTACTCACACCCCATGTTAGACCCACGAAAATTCCAACATAAACACCCAAAAATCTTACCTAGTTGTAGTATGATGCAAGGAGAACTCAATTTCCTTCTTGCATGAAGAAATAGAACAAGATTTGAGCTCCAATTTGATCTACTCTTCAAGATTTGAAGTTTTCTCCTTGTTCTTCCTCTCTTTCACGTTTACAGACAAAGACACACATAGAATGTGTGTTTTTGACCAAGGTCAACACCTTTAACATCTCATTTAATTTAAGTTTCACATATTGCCAATTTTAGTCCCTCAATTTCTAATTAAATCTAATTAGTTTATTTCTAACTTAGTTAAGTTAGTTAACACCACCATTTGTCTGTAATTAACAAATATTTATAAAAACACCCATCAAATTAAAATAAAACATAATTATACACCAATTATATTTTATTTATTATATTACTCCAAAATGGGTCGTTACAAATTCTCCCCTCCTTACAAAGGTTTCGTCCCCGAAACCTCATTACATCTCAAAAAGAAAAGGATAAAATTTCCGCATTTCATCTTCCGACTCCCACGTAGCATCAGCTCCCCGTCTGTTCTGCCATTGCACCATCACCTGGTTAATCGTCTTATTTCGAAGTTGCTTGACTTTTCTATCCAAGATAGCCACCGGTTTCTCAATATAATTGAGTTTATCATCAATCACCAAATCCTCCATTGGCACATAAGCCGATTCGTCCGCCAAGCACTTTCGCAGATAAGACACGTGGAATGTATTGTGAATTCCACTCAACTCCTCCGGTAGCTCTAAGCGATAGGCAACCTCGCCAATCCGAGCTATAATCTTGAACGGCCCAATAAATCGTGGACTAAGTTTTCCTCGTTTTCGAAAACGAATCACACCCTTCCAAGGAGAAACTTTTAACAACACAAAGTCCCCCACTTGAAATTCAATCGGCCTCCTCCGTTTATCTGCATACGATTTCTGACGGTCTTGTGCCGCCTTTAAATGAGCCCGTATCTGATCGATTCGTTCATTCGTCACCTTTACTACTTTTTTGCTGGCAAGTTCTCTCGGTCCCACTTCTCCCCAACACACGGGAGTTCTACATTTTCTCCCATACAAAACCTCAAAAGGAGGCATTCCAAGACCGGAATGATAACTGTTATTATAAGAAAACTCCGCCAACGGTAAGTAGTCATCCCAACTCCCTCCAAAGTCAATGATGCACGCCCGTAACATGTCCTCAAGGGTTTGAATGGTTCTTTCACTCTGACCATCCGTTTGAGGGTGATACGCCGTGCTTAATAGTAATTTTGTGCCCAATTCTTCTTGAAAATTCTTCCAAAAATGAGAAGTGAACCGAGTGTCACGATCAGACACAATGGTCACCGGTACCCCATGTCGAGCCATCACCTCCTTAACATAAATTTCAGACATCTTCTTGGAAGAATACGTCTCCTTGATCGGTATGAAGTGAGCACTCTTTGATAACCGATCTACGATGACCCATATCGTATCATAACCGTTCCTAGTCTTAGGAAGCTTTGTGATTAGGTCCATCGTAATATGCTCCCACTTCCACATCGGAATCTCCAAAGGTTGCAATTTCCCATACGGCTTTTGATGCTCCGCCTTAACTTGAGCACAAGTCAAGCATTTTTCGACATACTTGACAATATCTCGCTTCATCCCCGGCCACCAATAGTTAACCCGCAACTCACGATACATCTTTGTGCCCCCCGGGTGAATCGAATACCTCGATTTATGAGATTCGTCCAATAAAGCCGTCTTTAAGGGACAAGTGGGAGGTATCCACACACGACCCCATCTTGTCTTTAAACCCCGACTATCCTCATCCAATTGATGAGCAAACCCTTTGATCCTATCACGTTTCCAATTCTCCTCTTTCAAAGCCTCTGTTTGAGCGGCTTTAATTTGGTTTACCAAATCCGAATTCACCACTATTTTCATCGCCTTTACCCGAATGGGTAAATGTTCCTCCTTCCTACTCAAAGCATCCGCCACTACGTTTGCTTTCCCCGGATGATAAAGGATTTCGCAGTCATAGTCTTTGAGTAACTCCATCCACCGTCTCTGCCTCATGTTTAATTCCTTCTGTGTGAAGAAATACTTCAAACTTTTGTGGTCGGTATAAATGGTACATTTCACCCCATAAAGATAATGACGCCATATCTTTAATGCGAAAACAACTGCCGCAAGCTCCAAGTCATGAACGGGATAGTTAACCTCATGAACTTTCAACTGACGTGAAGCATAAGCAATAACTTTCCCTCTTTGCATAAGAACACACCCAAGACCAACATATGATGCATCGGAATAGACCACAAGATCATCAGGTCCATCCGGTAAGGTTAACACCGGTGCTTGTGTTAGTCTTGTCTTTAATTCTCGAAACGCCCTTTCTTGTTCATCACCCCACACAAACTTGATATCTTTCCTTGTAAGCTTTGTCAAAGATGAGGCAATCTTGGCAAAGTCTTGAATAAACCTCCTGTAATAACCGGCTAAACCAAGAAAGCTTCTCACCTCGGTTGGAGTCTTGGGTGGACTCCATTTCATAACCGCCTGAATTTTGGAAAGATCAACTTGTATACCATTAGCATTTACCACATGTCCCAAGAATTGTACTTCGCGTAACCAGAAGTCACACTTGGAGAATTTAGCATACAGTTTCTCCTTACGAAGTGTTTCAAGAACTTCACGCAAATGACACGCGTGATCAACTTCATTCTTGGAATAGATAAGTATGTCATCGATGAACACAATGACTGACCTATCTAACATAGGACGACACACCCGATTCATCAAATCCATGAATGTCGCAGGTGCGTTAGTTAACCCAAAGGACATCACAAGAAACTCATAATGCCCGTATCTCGTACGAAAAGCCGTCTTTGGAATGTCTTCCTCTCTAACCTTTAACTGATGGTATCCCGATCGAAGGTCGATCTTAGAAAACCATGAAGCACCCTGTAATTGGTCAAAGAGGTCGTCAATCCTAGGTAATGGATACCTATTTTTCACCGTGACCTTGTTCAACTCCCGATAATCTATACACATTCTGAAGCTCCCATCTTTCTTCTTGACAAATAACACCGGTGCACCCCAAGGTGAGATGCTCGGACGAATAAAACCCCGATCAAGAAGTTCTTGCAATTGATTCATCATCTCTTGCAATTCAGATGGCGCCAACCGGTATGGAGCCTTAGCAATGGGTTTAGCCCCGGGCACCAAATCAATTCGAAACTCCACATCCCTTTCGGGAGGTAATCCCGGTAGTTCATCCAGAAAGACATCCGCAAAATCACGCACAATAGGAATGTCTTCAATCATCTTCACTCCTTTCTCCGAATCCACCACGTAAGCAAGAAATGATCGTCCCCCATTGTTCAAATATTTCATGGCTTCCGTTAAAGAACATAAAATCATGCCACCACGTTTCTCCCCACGAATACACACCTCATGTCCACTAGGAGACATCAATTGAATAATCTTATGTTTGCACACAATGTTAGCCCCGTGAGCCGAAAGCCAATCCATCCCAACCACCGCGTCAAACTCCCCCAATACCATAGGGATCAAATCAATGTCAAAACCCTCCCCATCGATTGTTAGTTTACATTTTCGATAAACATCACAAACTAAGAAGCATTTCGAATCCGCGATTTCTATTTCTAAAGGCACCGACAATTTCTCAACAACAAAAGAAGAATGATGTATAAATTTAGTAGAAACAAAAGATCTACTAGCCCCTGAATCAAATAATATGTAAGCAGGCAAGGTATTTATGAAGAAAGTACCTGTCACCACATCAGGTGTGACTTTGGCTTCCTCCGCTGTAATTTGGAAAGCTCTACCCTTTGGTTTGGGTATTTCAGCCTTCTTTCCACTCCCTTGCCCCTTGAATGATCGATTGTCTGCTCCACCAAAACCAACCCCTTTAAGTTCCGGACACTCACTCTTTATGTGCCCCGGTTTGTAGCAGTTATAACACAGATTCAAATTACTTGAGCACTGATTTGCAAGATGCCCTTGCTTCCCACATTTATAGCACGATAAAGATCGTACCGAACAATCCCCCGCATGGTCTTTGCCACATTTTGCACAATGTTTAATCCCCCTACTTGATTGAAACTTCGTAGGTGAATTAGTGAATTTCCCTTTCTTGGAAGACCCCGCCTCCTTCTCCACCTTCCGCTTTTCACCGCGGTCTTCTTGTCGTTTTAGTTCCAATTCACGCTCCCGAGCGCACTCGATCAATTCTGCCAATGTTTCACACTTGGAAGGTGTAAGAAACTCTCGATACTTGGCATTTAACATGTTGTGGTATCGATTGATCCACATTCGCTCCGTTTGCAATAAGTCTGGGCAAAACCTTGCCTTGTCATAGAAGATGGCGGTAATCGTGTCAATACTTTCCTCCTTATGCCTCATATGAAGAAACTCTTCAGTGATTCTGTCAATCGCCGCCTGCAGACAGAACCGTTTAAGGAACAACTCCTTAAACTCCCCCCATGTCAAATTTTTAATGCCATCCTTACCCTTCTCCTTTCTAAGAAGCTCCCACCAATCCTTTGCCCTTTCCCGCAACTGATTTCCCGCAAAGATCACCTCGTCCTCCGGATCACAATGGCTCGTCTCAAACGTGCCCTCCATATCTGTTATCCAACGTTGACTCAACAGTGGGTCAACCTCCCCTTTGAACTCACTTGGCTTACATGCCACAAACTCCTTATAGGTCACCTTCTTTGGAGTTCTTTCCCCATCTCGCCCTGTTAAGAGAGTTGCAAATTCTCGTCGAATAAAATCCCTTATGGAGGCTTGCAGTCCTTCCATATGATGAGGAATCGATATTTCCAATGCCTTAGCCACTTCTTCTCTCACCATGGTTAGCATTTCAGTGAGGTTAGTATTATGGCTGCCCTCACCATCAACATTATCTCCCCCAGCCATTTTACGACTGAAACATGTTATTTAGTTCATTAGTATTGCTATCTAGTTCATATCACTAAGCACACCATGAAATATGAACTTAATTGCATCACCAAAGCAAGCTCCTAACACCTTACCTAATATTCGTAACCATAATATGTGTTGAGTCCATTAAGGTCATATCCATGTCAAGAATATAATCTTATGTTGGCCAGACATAACATTATACACTTCACATATCCATTCCCTTAACTTCATCTCCCCATAATATGACTAAGAAATTCGGTTAAACAAACAAATTCACTCCAATCACCATTAAACATAAATTAATAAGGTATGCAAACCACAAACATGTTACCTTAAACCCCCGGCTTCGTGATCGGATCTCGGATCGAACGTTACTCCCCATACAAAAGAACAACGATTTGAGTTCAAGTGTTCGCGACGCACTTGAATCCCTCAAACCATTAGCTCTGATGCCAACTTGTAAGGCCCAAAATCCCCACACGTATGACACGTGTTTTAAAACACCCTCAGAGTTAGGTCCCAGATTTATCAAAATAAACATGTGCATATTAACACTTTAATAACCAACTTACAACCAAGTCCAAAAGAGTTAACGTTAGTTAAACACTTAACAAACCCATTTAAACCAAAATGATTCACAAAACCTTTGTTTTTAACTAACAAAATAAAACCCCAAAACACATTTCGATCCGAGCCATTACAAGCAACCCGATCACAACCGCCATCACACTTTCCGTTCACCTACAAAACACCACATTTAAATCACCATTAGTTCGTTAGAACTAAGTAAGAACACCTATGTATACTTTTTGGTTCATAACGGAAGGTTATTGGATCCCAAAATGCAATAAAACACTCAAAATAGGCAATTCTGGACACCCCCATCCGTAGGCTACGCCCTGGGCCGTAGGCTACGGCCTCCTTCACAGAAGCCCCCAGCCGTAGGCTACACCCTGGGCCGTAGGCTACGGCCTCTGCAGATTCAGAAAATGCATTTTTTTGCGTTTTGCACCCTTGTGACTACCCCGGATCAAAATAACACTTCCGTTTCCCCCAAATACATCCAATAACTCCCTTGAAACATAACTACCAAGTTTCAAACATAATTTGGTGATATCATAAAGTTTAACACCAAACGATTAGTTAAACGGGTCGTTTACACCTAAACCCTTTAACAACCATATTTCACCCAAACCAAATGGAACTTCCTTTTCACCCAAGGATTCCCATTTGACACAATAAAACAACCATTTCAACACATGAAATTCATATCTATAAACACTTTAAAACAAAATTAAAGTGTTAGAACATAAAAACAATAATCACCAAATAAAAGTCAAATTTTCACCACTCCTTTGAGACTTCCTTTTCCACCAAGGATACTCAAAGTAGGTAATCACACCACTTGTGATTTACCTAAACTCCATAGATTCACCAAGGGAAGATCACACCACTTGTGATTCAACCCAATTCACATTTACACCTCATGTGAATTGTTTGACTAATTTCAGTCAAACTTCAATTAAGAAGTTCACACACCTTGTGAATCATTCTTAATTCACCACATCACTTATAAACATAAGATTTTACAATAATTAAGCAATTATACACCTATTGCATATTATTGTCACACCAAAACATACAAACAATAAATTCACCAATTTTCTACATCCATTGTATATTTCACATACATTACATACACATATACACACATGTGCATAAAACCAATCAACCATATCGAGTATAATAGGTGAGTGACTTACCTTGCCCCAAAGTGTTATCCACTATCAAAATCTCCTTTCCGGGTCGTTTTGTTCCACCACCTCCACTATCGCCTCCTATTATCACAACTAATAGGTTTTAATATAAAGTGGACTATAACTAGTCAAAATACTCCCATTTTCACCATCTAAATCAAATTGACTTCCAATTGATCCATTATCACCCAAATCCACCATTATTCATTTATATAACATATCTCACCTTATTAATAAACTCAAAACTCATTTTTAAGTTAAATACTTCATTTGGCATTTTATCAAACACCTTATATGCACCCAATTAACCACCTATGATCATTGATTCACAACACCTAAATCAAACTCCAATTTTTTACAAGATGAACAATTTCCTCATTTTCATAAACAAACTCCAACTACTTTGTGAAATTATCAAACTCAACATTTGAACACCAAGTTTAACCATTAAGTTCATATACCCCATGAACACCATAACCCCCATTGATCATACTATAACAAAATGAAAGGAAATGATCAAGATGTTGTTCCTAGATGATTATCACTATGGATAACAACATTTAACACGATCAAAACCTCAAATTTCGGATTTCACCTCACCCTACTCACACCCCATGTTAGACCCACGAAAATTCCAACATAAACACCCAAAAATCTTACCTAGTTGTAGTATGATGCAAGGAGAACTCAATTTCCTTCTTGCATGAAGAAATAGAACAAGATTTGAGCTCCAATTTGATCTACTCTTCAAGATTTGAAGTTTTCTCCTTGTTCTTCCTCTCTTTCACGTTTACAGACAAAGACACACATAGAATGTGTGTTTTTGACCAAGGTCAACACCTTTAACATCTCATTCAATTTAAGTTTCACATATTGCCAATTTTAGTCCCTCAATTTCTAATTAAATCTAATTAGTTTATTTCTAACTTAGTTAAGTTAGTTAACACCACCATTTGTCTGTAATTAACAAATATTTATAAAAACACCCATCAAATTAAAATAAAACATAATTATACACCAATTATATTTTATTTATTATATTACTCCAAAATGGGTCGTTACAAATTCTCCCCTCCTTACAAAGGTTTCGTCCCCGAAACCTCATTACATCTCAAAAAGAAAAGGATAAAATTTCCGCATTTCATCTTCCGACTCCCACGTAGCATCAGCTCCCCGTCTGTTCTGCCATTGCACCATCACCTGGTTAATCGTCTTATTTCGAAGTTGCTTGACTTTTCTATCCAAGATAGCCACCGGTTTCTCAATATAATTGAGTTTATCATCAATCACCAAATCCTCCATTGGCACATAAGCCGATTCGTCCGCCAAGCACTTTCGCAGATAAGACACGTGGAATGTATTGTGAATTCCACTCAACTCCTCCGGTAGCTCTAAGCGATAGGCAACCTCGCCAATCCGAGCTATAATCTTGAACGGCCCAATAAATCGTGGACTAAGTTTTCCTCGTTTTCGAAAACGAATCACACCCTTCCAAGGAGAAACTTTTAACAACACAAAGTCCCCCACTTGAAATTCAATCGGCCTCCTCCGTTTATCTGCATACGATTTCTGACGGTCTTGTGCCGCCTTTAAATGAGCCCGTATCTGATCGATTCGTTCATTCGTCACCTTTACTACTTTTTTGCTGGCAAGTTCTCTCGGTCCCACTTCTCCCCAACACACGGGAGTTCTACATTTTCTCCCATACAAAACCTCAAAAGGAGGCATTCCAAGACCGGAATGATAACTGTTATTATAAGAAAACTCCGCCAACGGTAAGTAGTCATCCCAACTCCCTCCAAAGTCAATGATGCACGCCCGTAACATGTCCTCAAGGGTTTGAATGGTTCTTTCACTCTGACCATCCGTTTGAGGGTGATACGCCGTGCTTAATAGTAATTTTGTGCCCAATTCTTCTTGAAAATTCTTCCAAAAATGAGAAGTGAACCGAGTGTCACGATCAGACACAATGGTCACCGGTACCCCATGTCGAGCCACCACCTCCTTAACATAAATTTCAGACATCTTCTTGGAAGAATACGTCTCCTTGATCGGTATGAAGTGAGCACTCTTTGATAACCGATCTACGATGACCCATATCGTATCATAACCGTTCCTAGTCTTAGGAAGCTTTGTGATTAGGTCCATCGTAATATGCTCCCACTTCCACATCGGAATCTCCAAAGGTTGCAATTTCCCATACGGCTTTTGATGCTCCGCCTTAACTTGAGCACAAGTCAAGCATTTTTCGACATACTTGACAATATCTCGCTTCATCCCCGGCCACCAATAGTTAACCCGCAACTCACGATACATCTTTGTGCCCCCCGGGTGAATCGAATACCTCGATTTATGAGATTCGTCCAATAAAGCCGTCTTTAAGGGACAAGTGGGAGGTATCCACACACGACCCCATCTTGTCTTTAAACCCCGACTATCCTCATCCAATTGATGAGCAAACCCTTTGATCCTATCACGTTTCCAATTCTCCTCTTTCAAAGCCTCTGTTTGAGCGGCTTTAATTTGGTTTACCAAATCCGAATTCACCACTATTTTCATCGCCTTTACCCGAATGGGTAAATGTTCCTCCTTCCTACTCAAAGCATCCGCCACTACGTTTGCTTTCCCCGGATGATAAAGGATTTCGCAGTCATAGTCTTTGAGTAACTCCATCCACCGTCTCTGCCTCATGTTTAATTCCTTCTGTGTGAAGAAATACTTCAAACTTTTGTGGTCGGTATAAATGGTACATTTCACCCCATAAAGATAATGACGCCATATCTTTAATGCGAAAACAACTGCCGCAAGCTCCAAGTCATGAACGGGATAGTTAACCTCATGAACTTTCAACTGACGTGAAGCATAAGCAATAACTTTCCCTCTTTGCATAAGAACACACCCAAGACCAACATATGATGCATCGGAATAGACCACAAGATCATCAGGTCCATCCGGTAAGGTTAACACCGGTGCTTGTGTTAGTCTTGTCTTTAATTCTCGAAACGCCCTTTCTTGTTCATCACCCCACACAAACTTGATATCTTTCCTTGTAAGCTTTGTCAAAGATGAGGCAATCTTGGCAAAGTCTTGAATAAACCTCCTGTAATAACCGGCTAAACCAAGAAAGCTTCTCACCTCGGTTGGAGTCTTGGGTGGACTCCATTTCATAACCGCCTGAATTTTGGAAAGATCAACTTGTATACCATTAGCATTTACCACATGTCCCAAGAATTGTACTTCGCGTAACCAGAAGTCACACTTGGAGAATTTAGCATACAGTTTCTCCTTACGAAGTGTTTCAAGAACTTCACGCAAATGACACGCGTGATCAACTTCATTCTTGGAATAGATAAGTATGTCATCGATGAACACAATGACTGACCTATCTAACATAGGACGACACACCCGATTCATCAAATCCATGAATGCCGCAGGTGCGTTAGTTAACCCAAAGGACATCACAAGAAACTCATAATGCCCGTATCTCGTACGAAAAGCCGTCTTTGGAATGTCTTCCTCTCTAACCTTTAACTGATGGTATCCCGATCGAAGGTCGATCTTAGAAAACCATGAAGCACCCTGTAATTGGTCAAAGAGGTCGTCAATCCTAGGTAATGGATACCTATTTTTCACCGTGACCTTGTTCAACTCCCGATAATCTATACACATTCTGAAGCTCCCATCTTTCTTCTTGACAAATAACACCGGTGCACCCCAAGGTGAGATGCTCGGACGAATAAAACCCCGATCAAGAAGTTCTTGCAATTGATTCATCATCTCTTGCAATTCAGATGGCGCCAACCGGTATGGAGCCTTAGCAATGGGTTTAGCCCCGGGCACCAAATCAATTCGAAACTCCACATCCCTTTCGGGAGGTAATCCCGGTAGTTCATCCAGAAAGACATCCGCAAAATCACGCACAATAGGAATGTCTTCAATCATCTTCACTCCTTTCTCCGAATCCACCACGTAAGCAAGAAATGATCGTCCCCCATTGTTCAAATATTTCATGGCTTCCGTTAAAGAACATAAAATCATGCCACCACGTTTCTCCCCACGAATACACACCTCATGTCCACTAGGAGACATCAATTGAATAATCTTATGTTTGCACACAATGTTAGCCCCGTGAGCCGAAAGCCAATCCATCCCAACCACCGCGTCAAACTCCCCCAATACCATAGGGATCAAATCAATGTCAAAACCCTCCCCATCGATTGTTAGTTTACATTTTCGATAAACATCACAAACTAAGAAGCATTTCGAATCCGCGATTTCTATTTCTAAAGGCACCGACAATTTCTCAACAACAAAAGAAGAATGATGTATAAATTTAGTAGAAACAAAAGATCTACTAGCCCCTGAATCAAATAATATGTAAGCAGGCAAGGTATTTATGAAGAAAGTACCTGTCACCACATCAGGTGTGACTTTGGCTTCCTCCGCTGTAATTTGGAAAGCTCTACCCTTTGGTTTGGGTATTTCAGCCTTCTTTCCACTCCCTTGCCCCTTGAATGATCGATTGTCTGCTCCACCAAAACCAACCCCTTTAAGTTCCGGACACTCACTCTTTATGTGCCCCGGTTTGTAGCAGTTATAACACAGATTCAAATTACTTGAGCACTGATTTGCAAGATGCCCTTGCTTCCCACATTTATAGCACGATAAAGATCGTACCGAACAATCCCCCGCATGGTCTTTGCCACATTTTGCACAATGTTTAATCCCCCTACTTGATTGAAACTTCGTAGGTGAATTAGTGAATTTCCCTTTCTTGGAAGACCCCGCCTCCTTCTCCACCTTCCGCTTTTCACCGCGGTCTTCTTGTCGTTTTAGTTCCAATTCACGCTCCCGAGCGCACTCGATCAATTCTGCCAATGTTTCACACTTGGAAGGTGTAAGAAACTCTCGATACTTGGCATTTAACATGTTGTGGTATCGATTGATCCACATTCGCTCCGTTTGCAATAAGTCTGGGCAAAACCTTGCCTTGTCATAGAAGATGGCGGTAATCGTGTCAATACTTTCCTCCTTATGCCTCATATGAAGAAACTCTTCAGTGATTCTGTCAATCGCCGCCTGCAGACAGAACCGTTTAAGGAACAACTCCTTAAACTCCCCCCATGTCAAATTTTTAATGCCATCCTTACCCTTCTCCTTTCTAAGAAGCTCCCACCAATCCTTTGCCCTTTCCCGCAACTGATTTCCCGCAAAGATCACCTCGTCCTCCGGATCACAATGGCTCGTCTCAAACGTGCCCTCCATATCTGTTATCCAACGTTGACTCAACAGTGGGTCAACCTCCCCTTTGAACTCACTTGGCTTACATGCCACAAACTCCTTATAGGTCACCTTCTTTGGAGTTCTTTCCCCATCTCGCCCTGTTAAGAGAGTTGCAAATTCTCGTCGAATAAAATCCCTTATGGAGGCTTGCAGTCCTTCCATATGATGAGGAATCGATATTTCCAATGCCTTAGCCACTTCTTCTCTCACCATGGTTAGCATTTCAGTGAGGTTAGTATTATGGCTGCCCTCACCATCAACATTATCTCCCCCAGCCATTTTACGACTGAAACATGTTATTTAGTTCATTAGTATTGCTATCTAGTTCATATCACTAAGCACACCATGAAATATGAACTTAATTGCATCACCAAAGCAAGCTCCTAACACCTTACCTAATATTCGTAACCATAATATGTGTTGAGTCCATTAAGGTCATATCCATGTCAAGAATATAATCTTATGTTGGCCAGACATAACATTATACACTTCACATATCCATTCCCTTAACTTCATCTCCCCATAATATGACTAAGAAATTCGGTTAAACAAACAAATTCACTCCAATCACCATTAAACATAAATTAATAAGGTATGCAAACCACAAACATGTTACCTTAAACCCCCGGCTTCGTGATCGGATCTCGGATCGAACGTTACTCCCCATACAAAAGAACAACGATTTGAGTTCAAGTGTTCGCGACGCACTTGAATCCCTCAAACCATTAGCTCTGATGCCAACTTGTAAGGCCCAAAATCCCCACACGTATGACACGTGTTTTAAAACACCCTCAGAGTTAGGTCCCAGATTTATCAAAATAAACATGTGCATATTAACACTTTAATAACCAACTTACAACCAAGTCCAAAAGAGTTAACGTTAGTTAAACATTTAACAAACCCATTTAAACCAAAATGATTCACAAAACCTTTGTTTTTAACTAACAAAATAAAACCCCAAAACACATTTCGATCCGAGCCATTACAAGCAACCCGATCACAACCGCCATCACACTTTCCGTTCACCTACAAAACACCACATTTAAATCACCATTAGTTCGTTAGAACTAAGTAAGAACACCTATGTATACTTTTTGGTTCATAACGGAAGGTATTGGATCCCAAAATGCAATAAAACGCCCAAAATAGGCAATTGTGGACACCCCCAGCCGTAGGCTACGCCCTGGGCCGTAGGCTACGGCCTCCTTAACAGAAGCCCCCAGCCGTAGGCTACACCCTGGGCCGTAGGCTACGGCCTCTGCAGATTCAGAAAATGCATTTTTTTGCGTTTTGCACCCTTGTGACTACCCCGGATCAAAATAACACTTCCGTTTCCCCCAAATACATCCAATAACTCCCTTGAAACATAACTACCAAGTTTCAAACATAATTTGGTGATATCATAAAGTTTAACACCAAACGATTAGTTAAACGGGGCGTTTACACCTAAACCCTTTAACAACCATATTTCACCCAAACCAAATGGAACTTCCTTTTCACCCAAGGATTCCCATTTGACACAATAAAACAACCATTTCAACACATGAAATTCATATCTATAAACACTTTAAAACAAAATTAAAGTGTTAGAACATAAAAACAATAATCACCAAATAAAAGTCAAATTTTCACCACTCCTTTGAGACTTCCTTTTCCACCAAGGATACTCAAAGTAGGTAATCACACCACTTGTGATTTACCTAAACTCCATAGATTCACCAAGGGAAGATCACACCACTTGTGATTCAACCCAATTCACATTTACACCTCATGTGAATTGTTTGACTAATTTCAGTCAAACTTCAATTAAGAAGTTCACACACCTTGTGAATCATTCTTAATTCACCACATCACTTATAAACATAAGATTTTACAATAATTAAGCAATTATACACCTATTGCATATTATTGTCACACCAAAACATACAAACAATAAATTCACCAATTTTCTACATCCATTGTATATTTCACATACATTACATACACATATACACACATGTGCATAAAACCAATCAACCATATCGAGTATAATAGGTGAGTGACTTACCTTGCCCCAAAGTGTTATCCACTATCAAAATCTCCTTTCCGGGTCGTTTTGTTCCACCACCTCCACTATCGCCTCCTATTATCACAACTAATAGGTTTTAATATAAAGTGGACTATAACTAGTCAAAATACTCCCATTTTCACCATCTAAATCAAATTGACTTCCAATTGATCCATTATCACCCAAATCCACCATTATTCATTTATATAACATATCTCACCTTATTAATAAACTCAAAACTCATTTTTAAGTTAAATACTTCATTTGGCATTTTATCAAACACCTTATATGCACCCAATTAACCACCTATGATCATTGATTCACAACACCTAAATCAAACTCCAATTTTTTACAAGATGAACAATTTCCTCATTTTCATAAACAAACTCCAACTACTTTGTGAAATTATCAAACTCAACATTTGAACACCAAGTTTAACCATTAAGTTCATATACCCCATGAACACCATAACCCCCATTGATCATACTATAACAAAATGAAAGGAAATGATCAAGATGTTGTTCCTAGATGATTATCACTATGGATAACAACATTTAACACGATCAAAACCTCAAATTTCGGATTTCACCTCACCCTACTCACACCCCATGTTAGACCCACGAAAATTCCAACATAAACACCCAAAAATCTTACCTAGTTGTAGTATGATGCAAGGAGAACTCAATTTCCTTCTTGCATGAAGAAATAGAACAAGATTTGAGCTCCAATTTGATCTACTCTTCAAGATTTGAAGTTTTCTCCTTGTTCTTCCTCTCTTTCACGTTTACAGACAAAGACACACATAGAATGTGTGTTTTTGACCAAGGTCAACACCTTTAACATCTCATTCAATTTAAGTTTCACATATTGCCAATTTTAGTCCCTCAATTTCTAATTAAATCTAATTAGTTTATTTCTAACTTAGTTAAGTTAGTTAACACCACCATTTGTCTGTAATTAACAAATATTTATAAAAACACCCATCAAATTAAAATAAAACATAATTATACACCAATTATATTTTATTTATTATATTACTCCAAAATGGGTCGTTACAGTTGTGGGGAATAAGGAGCGGTACACTCATGGATAATTCCATTTTGTGCACAAATATCAGCAAATGGTGAAACATATTCTCCGCCTCTATCACTCCTTAGAACTTTTATCTTTTTGTTGAGTTGATTCTCAACCTCAATTTTATACAAGACAAACTTGTCAATTGCTTCATCCTTACTCTTAAGTAAGTAGACATAGCAATATCGTGTACTATCATCAATAAATGCGATGAAATACTTATTTCCACCTCTTGTGGGAATCGATTTTAAATCACACACATCAGTATGAATTATGTCAAGGGGTTCGGTTATTCTTTCAACCGACTTAAAAGATGATCTTGTTTGTTTTGCTTCAACACATGTTGTACATTTGTATTTTGAATCAATGGCAAACTTTGGAATGCAATCTAATTTAATCAAACGACGCATCGAATTGAAATTAACATGACCTAAACGACCATGCCAAACATTAGATGACTCAATCAAATAAGCAGAAGTAGAAGCATTTTTATTCATGTTCTCAACCTTAGCTATTACATTGAGTTTAAACATTCCATTTTGGGCATAACCCTTACCAACAAACATTCCACGCTTAGTTAAAACAAATTTATCAGATTCAAACACTAAACGAAAACCATGTTTGTTAAGCAACCATCCTGACACGAGGCTCTTGCGTATGTCAGGAACATAGAGCACGTTGCTCAAAGTGAGCTCCTTCCCCGAAGTCCACTTTAAGATCACACTACCTTCACCCTTGACATCGGCAGTTGCTGCATTCCCCATGTACAGCTTAGAGTCACCCACCACCTCTTTAAACGTATTAAAGAGGGCCCGATCAGGACAAACATGGCAGGTAGCACCAGTGTCAACCCACCACCCCTTAGGGTCATTTGACACCAAGTTGATCTCCTCCATCATAGTAGTGATGTCAGAGACCATAGCAACAAGAGGCATATCATCCTCCATCATATGTGCTCGGTCCTGTTTAGGAGCCTTACACTTATCAGCACGGTGACCATGTTCACCGCAATTGTAGCATTTTCCCTTAAATGGGAATACCTGCTTCTTCACACCACCTTTTTTCGGTCCAAGGTCCACAACCTTGCCTTTGCCCTTGCCCTTGTAGTTGTCAATTTTCTTTTTGTACCCACGGGAAGATTGACCATGCTCCACCATATTTGCTTTTGGAGCAAATTGTTGTTGTGTTATTTTCAAAGCCAACATGTTGTCTTCCTCAATTCGAAGACGCACCACAAGGTCCTCCACCGTCATTTCCTTTCGCTTATGCTTTAGGTAGTTCTTGAAATCCACCCAACTTGGAGGTAATTTTTCAATCATGGCTGCAACTTGAAATGTCTCACTAAGAGTCATTCCCTCAGAATGTATGTCGCTTAATATAATTTGCAACTCTTGAACTTGGTTCAAAACTGTTTTAGTATCAACCATTTTATAGTCCAAGAAACGGGCTACCACAAACTTCTTTGTGCCAGCATCCTTCGTTCTATACTTTTTGTCTAACGACTCCCATAATTCTTTGGCAGTTGTTACCTTGCAGTGAACATTATACAATGCATCCACTAAACCGTTCAACACATAGTTGCGACACAGATATTCCGAGTGTTTCCAAGCTTCCAAAGCGGTTACGGATTGGACATCCCCATCAGTAATTGCAGGAGGGGACTCAGTCAGGAACCTCGCAAGGTTCAAAGTGGTCAAGTAAAACAACATCTTTTGTTGCCACCTCTTAAAGTCCAAACCCGAAAACTTTTCAGGTCTTTCAGCATGGTTTGCCACAGTCTGGGCAGCTTGGGTACCAACTAATGGTCCCATAGGTGTTGAAGTTTGAGCAGGTACAATTGTCATTACTGAAACAAGAGTGGAAATGCAAACGATGCAAGTCAGATTTTCAGAAATAAGGTTTACACAAAACCAAATTCAAAATTTAACTTTTTAACTCAAACAAAGTTATTTGAGTTCATGTGACGTTTGCATGACTTGTTTTGGCCTAATAGGTTAAGACACTATCTCCAAGAATCCCCAGGAAAACAAGACAGGTCCCTCAGCTGATTGGGATATATATGAATTGTATTCCTAGACAGGAAACTCAGATAACGATGTCCACCCTTCCAGTTACTACAAGTCCGTCACTTAAAACTCAAACTTTGATGAGCTTAATTTATCAAAATATTTTGTGGTTTACAAAAACCGTATGGTTTACACAAAACCAAAATCAAATTTTACTAAAATTTGACAAGTATTTGAGAAATTGTGGTTTACGCAAAATCGACCCCAAAATCCAATTAATTTTTTTTAAAGCATCAAACTTTTATAATTTTCGGTTTTTACATCAAAAACCTTTTTCTAACACGCTCGTTAGAAATAAACAATTATAACTATCGTTTATAAAAGTCGTAGAAAAAAAACGATTCGAATATGTTCGTTAAATAAACGTTAACAAAACGGTTTATAAAACTTTTGGTTTACACAAAACAAATTTAATAAAACCAAACTTTGTTAACAATTATCAAAACAGAAAATAACTAGTTATGGTTTACAAAAAACCAAAACAAAATATTAAATTTTCCTATTAATAAGAAAACAATACTCGTTTACCAAAAACAAAATTTAAAAACACATTTAAAATTTTTGATAAACAAATATTTGTACGAAACTAAATAATTTATATTTCTGTTTTGTAATCCGAAAATTTTTTAAAAACACAAACTTATGAACGGTTGTTTTTAAAATCTGTTTTAAGCTTGTAGGAACACCGTTCACAAAATAAACAAATATTTTTATTATTCAATTACTCGAATTACAATTCAGAGAAATACAAAATCTAAAATAAAGTAATACAAGAAATATAAAAATGCTAAAATTGAAATTACAAGAAGAAGAGTATAAAAGAAGATGAAAAGAATTGAAATGAGTTCGGTGACTGAGGATTTCTGTTCAACAGAGGTCTCTTATAACAGATTTCGGGCCACCCAGGTGAACCCGACTGTTTCCCAGGGTACAACAGCCGAAGCAGTATGTACTGCCGGAGTTAACCGAAAACCTGAAATTTCATCTGAAACAAGAGTGTTTCACACGAGGAACCGATCGTTGTAGGTTGTTAAGAACTCAACAAAGTATATGATTGTGTTTGAAACCTTGAAGCTTGTATGTGTATATCTCAAGTGTTGTAGAGATCTCAAAAAGTAGCAACTTCAACAAGAGGCCAAATGCCTCTATTTATACTTGTAGCCATGGTATGTCAAAGATTGTCATTATGTTCACTAACAAGTCAATTCATGGCTTAGTTAATTAACTAATTCATTACAAATGAATTGGTAGATGAAATGTTAAATATTTATATTTTCTTTTTCCTTTTTCTTTTCACACAAAATTCCAACATCTTTTTGGTTGTATTTTCCTTTTTTTTGTTGTATTCTTTTTTTTTTATTTTAAATTTAATGAATCTTTTTTATTTTATTATTATTATTATTATTATTATTTATTGTTAAATTAATTAGTTAAAAATAATATTTGAAAATGGGAAAAAGTGGTAAAAAGTGGGACGACACCGTGCAAAATGAAGAAAAGTAAAGAAAGATGATGTGACACTGATATGACAATGTGGAAAAATAGGTAAAAGTGGAATGACTCCTGGTGCTCTAAGTTGTATTGCATTTATTTGTCCTTTTTCTTGCCTATCAAACTAAACAAAATAATGATTCATTTAATTATCATATGATAAAAATAAGACAATGAAATGATAATTATTCCTTATATATATTTCTCATAAATTTTATTACCTGACATAAAATAGGCCTTAAAGACAGAGACCACCGAGACAATATTACCTTGTGAACTCACAATTAGTAGTTTAAATACTATGATAATCAATTTATATGTGCATCAACATGAACCTCTTTTAGTAATACCTGCTTTATATATATTTAGGTAGCTTTACTTTTAAACTTTCAATTTTCATCTATCAGATTTCCTCTAGTTTTAGAGTTTCGTTTATCCCTAGACCTAGTTTAAAATGTTGATGGCAACATTTCATTGATTAGTTATAATCCTCCGGATTTTAAAACTTTAACTTGCATTTTTAAGTTTATAAGTTTTATCCCTAAGCTTTACGAAAAATAATTTTATTTACATGTTATATTTGGTTATGTTAGGTGTGTCAATTGTGTCGGGTTAATGAGTTATCAGATTGCTGGTTGGTGGTTGAATTTTGCAACCCGAACCACCTAATCCATATATTTATTTGCGTCAAAGTTTTCAACCTAACCCAAATTGACATAAATTCAAGACAAAGCGAACATGATCTGTTTGACTAGTTTATATGAATTATTCTAACAAATTTATAGACTGGAAGCTAGTTGTTAACTGAAAGTATGTCAATAATAATTTGTTTAATAGATGTGTATGAATAATAAATCATTAATAAAACATTTCAAGTAAAATACAAATACTATTATAAAAACACATAATTATGCAAATCATAATCATAAAGAACGGAATGTAAAACAAATTCAATTATATATTTAACCTAAAATATGCTAAAATCGTCTTTGTAAATGAAAAAAAAAAACATTGATCAATTAAATTATAATTAACTAAAAGAAAACAACTAAATATGTGTTATAAGAAAAAGAATTGAAAACTATAAAACTGGTTAAAGTGTCAACCAGACCTAAACTGTTTTATAAATTAATCTACTTGACCTGTTTTTTTTTAACAAGTTATTATTACTGTTTCAAAACTTGATTAGTTTTCGTGGCCTGTCAAAATTTAACATATGTTTCGACGCAATCTGGTGGATTAAATAAAGAATAAATTACAAGATTCTTTTTTTATGTATACATTGCCGTCTCTGAGAAATTAGGTGCCCTGTGCAAATGTTAAAAATAGGCCCTATGTACGTGCGCACACATAAAAATTGACGATAATTAAAACAACAGTAAAAACAATATAAACAATATTGTTTTAGTAAAATGATGTGTTTCAATGTTTCAAATAACTAAATAAAACGTGACGTTCTTCTAACATTTTTTGATGCAAACTTGTTGATTAAATCTTCATAACCCACATTGTCTAGTATGTCATTTTCAATAGTATCATTGTCAATCCATTAAGTCTTTCTTGAGACATTATCGATCGTAAGCATGACTTCAATAACTTCAATTTTGTAAAATTTCTTTTTGTATATGCTACAGTTACCAGAATTGTCAGCAAGATTCTATATACAATTAATGCATTTGAAAAACAATCGATTTGCTTCAAGTATTTTAAATGTAATATAAAATCGAAGTGTTATATGTGTTTGTTGTAAAATAAATTAAAATATATATAATATATACTATTTTTTTTAAAATTTGTACGGTCTCACCTCACGCACTTGTTCTAAGACCTCCTTGTATACAAGTAACTATAGATTAGGTCATTTATCTATGTTAATTACAAATAACATCCTTTATTTCATTAATTTATAGCAATTTCATCCTTTAAATTAACCATTGTTAATTTGATGGGCTATCTTAAAGAGCAAAAAAGTAGAATACATCTTTTTAATTATTTTTATTTAATCATTTTAGTTAAACTACATAATCCAAAACTAATCAAACTTTGGGTTGATGACATAACTCTTTTTCACGAAAACTACCTCATTATAATGTTTAAAAATTTTATTTAATTCACGATAGATTATGTGAAATTTATATGTAAGTTCTCACTTTCTAAAATTATCAACAAAACCATACATCATAGCTTCACATTCAAATCCATTAACCAAACCTTACATAATAGTTCCAATTCCAAATTAAATCCATAACCAAAACCATACATAATTGTTCCAAAACTATCTATAAGTCTACAACATTATTACATTTGCTTTTGACCATTGCATTTTATGCTATTGTGTCATTTTTTCAAACACTTCCTACAAGTTATAGTTGGGTTTTTCTTTGACGACCTCCCCTCTTTTGTCATATTTTCTAATTCAAGTGTTGATTCCCTTTTTACTTTTTTGGGTCTTTCCACGGACTTATGATGAGTTGGCTGAGTGAGTGTGGTTGGAACTTGGGACTTTGCCCACATACTCCTACCATTGATAGGTTTAATCTTAAAGTCTTACACATATATTCTTCCAAGTTTTCAACTTGTAAACAGGTAGTAACTAATTTTCTAGTATATTCTTCCAAGCTTTCAACTTGTAAACAGGTAGTAACTAATTTTCTAGTAGCCCAACTTGTTGACCATTACTTGCCATATTTCAAAAACTAGCTAATGCATGTTTGCATGAGATAGCTATAAACATTCAAACATATATTCATCACACATTAAAAATTCATACCTAAATGACCATACATGGTATAAACCACTGTCTTCAGAATCGGAACGGACTGGCCGGTCGGACCGGAAAACGGTGGGTTGGCTTGCCCAAAATGTGTCTGTGAACCGCTTTCAACCGGACCGACCAGGGGATCTGGTTCACCGGTCGGACCGGATTTTGAGTTTTTTAACTAAAATGTAAGGAATAAAACATTAAACCAAATGATATATTTTTATTAACATGATTAAGTTTGTTTAAACATTATTTATGTTTGATTAAATGTGTTTATAATTGTATAATTTCTCTTGGAATATTATATATATTCATTATGACATCCGGTTCTTCAAACCGGTCCAACCGGTAACCAGTAAGACGCCCGATTCAATGTCCGGTCCGGTTCTCAAAAGTCAAAACATTGGTATAAACCTCAAAAGTCAAAACATTGGTATAAACCCATTGTTTTTACGTCTCTTCCAAGCTAAGGAGCTAACCCCTTCTAAAACCCTAACATTTTTTTTTATTCATCACCGGTTCTCATTGCCTGCGATGCAATTGGCACAAGAACGCATTTCGATTGAACCAAAATCAATTCATGCTCCATTGCATCCGACATCAATGCCGGACACTTCGTCGTCGACCTTTCACACCATTAAACCCTGCAAACCTAATTTTCACCAAATTTTCCCAATCCCTTCAGCCAGAACCTGAACCCTTTTCATGCGCTGCAAACGGCTCCTTCCTTGACAAGATTCTCCCATGTGTCAAACTATTGTGTGGCTCCGGTTTCAAATCTGACGGTGTGAAAAACAGGTTCAGAACCCTTGTTTCGGGTTTGAATTCTAGTCAAGTAGATGAAATAATTGATTATTTGCGAATTGACTGTCCGGATTTTGCTTTGGAATTGTTTGAATTGTTGAAGAATGAGTATGATTTTAAGCATTCGAGGGTTTCTCAGTTTGTGATCGCTCATATTTTGGCTGGTCAGCCACGACTTAAGTTGCTGCGATCGAATTTCATGCAAATGCTGCAAGAAGAAGGTAGCTGAATTTGAACGTTTTGAAATTGAGTAGTCGCATCAGGTTAGGTGTGTGAGATTGCAAATTTGAGTTCTCAAATTTTCCTCAAAGTTTTATTTTTGATTCATTTGAACTGCAGATGAGCTTTCAGGCTTATAGGGAATATAAATGCTCGATTTGCATCATTATTCAACTAAATTTGTTCTAAGTTTTTGGTTATTTGCAAAGTAGAAATGTGCATCTGATAAATAGTGGTCATATATGTTAGTAGTTAGTACTATAGTCTTTAGACAGCAGAAGCAATAAGTCTTATGTTCTCATTTTTGTATGCTATCTCGTTAGCAGTTATTGAACCAGTATCCAAATTTTGTCTTTTTTTAGATAGAACGAATGTCTTTTATATGATTTTTTAATCATGGTAATTTACATGTAAGTTTATTTAATTTTTTAATAGGTTCTGGCTCCGGGCCTTCTCTTTGCGAGCTGCTTTCAGCTAACTTCAACTGTTGGAAAGAAAATGCTATTGTTTGGGACATGCTGGCATTTGCTTACTCTAGATCTGAAATGGTACACGATGCCCTTTTTGTTATAGCCAAGATGAAAGATTTGAATATCCAGCCTTCAATATTGACATACAACAGTTTATTATATAACTTAAGGCACTCGGATATCATGTGGGATGTGTACAATGACATGAAAAATAGTGGAATCCGTGAAAGTAAACAAACAAATTCCATCCTTATTGATGGTTTGTGTAACCAATCTTTAATGCAAGAAGCAGTAACCCTTCTACATGAAACAGATCATGTTGCTTCATTTAATACCATCATGTCTAGTTTCTCTAAAATGGGGTTTGTAGATGTTGCTCAATCCATCTTCTGTTTAATGTTGAAATTTGGAGTGCATCCTGATGCCTACAGTTATAATATACTTATTAATGGTTTATGTTTAGCGGGCTCTATTGAAGATGCTTTGAAGTTAACATATGACATGGACAAGCATGGAGTTGAACCCAATGCAGCAACATACAACACAATTTGTAAAGGTTTCCGTGTACTTGGTAAGATAAGTGGGGCATTGAAGTCAATTCAACAAATGCTGACAAAAGGGTTAAACCCTAATATTATCACATATACATTACTGATATGTGGGAATTGCCTGTCTGGCAAAGTGGATGAAAGTCTTATTTTGCGGGGCGAGATGCTTTCGCAGGGTTATCAGTTAAATTACATCTCTTATAGTGTTTTGGTAAGCAGTTTATGTAAAATTGGGCGTGTTGATGAAGCTTCATTTTTTCTTTATGAGATGGAAAGAGTTGGATTAAAACCTGATGATGTTATGTATTCAATTGTTATTCATGGGCTCTGCAAACAAGGTGACATACAAAGGGCAATTCAATTGTACATAGAAAGGTGCACGAAAAGAGTTTTTCCTAATATTTTTACCCAACGGGCCATTTTATTGGGCCTATGTGAGAGACGCCCATTATTGGAGGCAAGGATGCACTTTGATATGTTAACATGCAGTGACAATAATCAGGACATTGTTCTTTACAATATCATGATCAATAAATATGCAAAACTCGGTATGATCCATGAGACCATGCAGCTGTATAATCAGATTGTAGAGAAAGGTATTGCTTCAACTATTGTTACGTTTAATTCTTTAATACATGGTTTCTGCATAGCTGGACAGTTAGTTAAGGCAGTGAGGTTGTTTTATAACATTAGGGATCATGGATTAGCACCCACTGCTATAACATACACCACTCTTATGAATTTTTTATGTGAAAATGGGAATATAAAAGAAATGTTTGATTTAGTGCGGGAAATGGAAGCTAGTGGTGTGCAACCAACTCATGTGACATATACAGTAATTATAAAAGGTTTTTGTAAACAATGGAAGCTTCAAGAATCTTTGTTAGTTCTTGATCATATGATCTCACTGGGTTTATATCCTGATGAAGTTTCATACAACATTCTAATTCAATGTTTTTGCAAAGCACGCAAAATTAAACAAGCTTTTGAGTTACATGATGAAATGATATCACGTGATTTGAGGCCTGATGGGGTTACGTATAATATTCTTATTAATGGTTTGTGTGTGTATGGTGATTTACATGATGCTGATAAGTTGTTTTTGTATATAAGGGAGTATAATCATGGATTAAAGAAAGCTGCTTATATGGCTCTTATCAAGGCACATTGTGTAAAGGGTGATGTGAATCAAGCAAAGATGGTTTTTTCTGAGATGATGAAGACGGGATTTGAAGCAACTGTTAAAGATTACAGTTGTGTTATAAATAGATTGTGCAAAAGATGTTTAACAAATGAAGCAAAGGCTTTTTTGAGTATGATGTTTTCCAGTGCTGTTCTTCCTGATGTTCACATATATACAGTGATGATGGCTGCTTTTCGCCTAGTGGGTGACCACCACTCCATCCAAGAGTTACTCCCTAATATGGTCAAATGTGGGTTTGATGATTCTTGAATCCGGTCAAGATATCAGTTAGTTTGTTTGTTGAGATTAGCCAGATTATCCCACGGATGGATTACAAACTAACCAACTAGGTATTGATATTTTTATTGAGATTTTACTTCACGAAAAAAACAGTTTCTTTAACCGCAGATGCACACATCTACATTTGATTGGTTTCTAGGGATTAGTGTTCACTAAAACCCTTTTACTGATCATAGGCTTGAAAGAGGTAGCTTGGGAAAAAGTTATTAGGAAGATGAATAATTTTAACCTTTCTTCTATGATGTGTGCATGACCTGCTAATGAATAATGTGAACCATTATCATCAAGTTAAATGTGTTATGTTTCTTATATCTTCATTACTAACTTACGTTTTTGTTTGTTTCAAGATTCTTCAGACACGAATCAAGTTGTAAGCTTTTCAAGTAAGTCCAACATCATCTACTCATAGCTAATCAACCACCATTCAGTACATTTAGATGAAATCTGTGATTATTCAGGTTGGCCTCTTGAAGGAAAAAGATGACGGTTATGAGCAGACTACCCAGTAATGATGCAGTTATGGAAGCAATCAAATGGCTTAAGAGTTTTATGATAATCAAAGACAATAAATTGAACTAAAGGTTTCAAGAACCAAATTCTTATAAATTTTGTTTACTCAAAGTAATAATCTCTTTCAATTCCTTAATAAAATGACTTATAGGATTGCTACAAAATATAGAGATAAACGTAAATAAATGAAAAGATAACTACTAACGGAAATCCAAACAACAGATAATTACCACCGAAAATCATGTATAGAGTTAATTAAAGAGACCGAATCTATCCGTATCACAGGACCTTTGCAGTGTTTTGTCCACCTGCAGGTCATGATCTAATATAATTAAATTACACTAAATATTTTTTATTTTCATGAATTTGGTGTGATAAATTGTGGCCTTTTTGATACTTATTGCCATACCTAAGTTGGTGTCAAGTTTTTATTTATTTATTTATTATCATTTGTTTTGCAGTCTTGTAGGAATGGCTTACAACAGTAACAACATTTTGCTGCACTTGGAAGGGCCAAGGTATATTAGCGACTTTATAGTTTAAAACTTTATTGAAGTTTCATCGGTTATGACCTTTGACTATGGTTTTTATTCTAAGATCTGTTTATTATTCAATTCTTACACATTAAATTTTGGCACAGTTTGGGAGCCATTGTTATTAATTTGGTTGAAGGAGAACATCCAGCTGATGTGTGATCGGGGATTGCTTTCAGATTAGGGCTTTTTAGGATTAAAGTTTTCATGAAAGATGGTGTAGATTGACAGGTTGGGTAACCCCTCAAAACAACGGGTCAAGACAGGCCGATCTGGGTTGACGAGTAAGCAAATTTTGCCCTTTTTGTAAACTTAACGTGTAATATTAAAACTAGGTTTTTTTCACATCGTGCGTTGCGACGGCTTATCACAGTACACTCCCGAAAACGGGTTTTATATATCATTTGCAGAAGCATCTACATAGCAAAATCAAATCTCTTATCACGAAGTATATGTAAATTTCTCATAAAATCATACAAAATCCATACAAACATGTTACGAAAATAATTGAAAAAATTACTCACAGCATTCTTTTCAACGGTAACCAATTGGTTAAACTAAAAAAAACGCAAATCTGTAAGCAAATACCGATTTTCTATGAGAACAAATAATTAACCGTTACCTTCTCGAACAACACCGAAACTCTAGAAAGGACCACGTTTGTTTCACTATATATATATAGGGAATACATAATTTAAATACCCTCCTTAGCGCGAAAACCGTGAAAAAATCATGTAAAAATGTTTTTTTTGAAATTTTTTTTACAGGTTTGTAATACTATTAGGCACATTTTTATAAAAAAAAAATCAAAAAAGCGCCGACCATATATTTAAAAAAAAAATATTTTGTAAAACATACGTAACGCTGCGTTAGATCTGACGGAATTTTTTTTACGTTTTTACGTATGTTTTACATTATTTTTTTTACGTTTTGTTACGTATGTTTTACATGAGAACTAAAAGAACAATTTCTAGCCACAAGTTTAAAGGGTATAATGGTAACTTCCTCTATTTTAAAAGAAAATTACTTTATACCCTTTAAACCATTTGGATATACATATGGTTACAACTTACAAACTACTTAACAATAGTTCTTTACAATTTGTTGGTTCTAATAAAATGGATCCCTATATATATATATATAAAATCTAATAACAACCATAAAAAGAAAAATATTTTGAGTGGTATTGTGGGCAAAATAACAATTTAAAGGTCAAACTTAAAAAAATACAAAAAAATACAAAAAAAAAAACTATTTCTTTTTACTTGCCGTTTAATTATGTAGTATAATTAGATATTATCACATGGATCTTTTAGGGGGTGTTTGTTTTTTCCAAAAAGGTCTGCGTGACCTCTTATGTCTGCGCCGCGCAGACGCGGGCAGAGATTGGACGTCTACAGACCGTTTGTTTTCTCGCAGACATTTCATTAAAAAAGGTCTGCGCGGCCTCTTCTTGGCGCAGACATGAACCAACCTCTTCCCACCTCTTCTTCCCTAATCTGATGAAGCCAGTCTGATGAAGCCAGTCGGATGAAGCCACCACTGCCGACCCCCACTGCCTCAATTCATCTTCTCTCTCTACCTAATTCACTGATTTCACACATGGATGATAGCTGGAATCACGTTACGAGCTCCTTTGAAACATGTATCAACGAAGAAATCATAAACGATGCTGAAGAAGATGGAAGATCGAAGAAGATGGAAGATCGGACCCCCACCGGCCCCTCCAGCGATGCGCCTCCTACCGCCGCCCCCTCTCACCTCCGCTCGTGACCTCCGAGCTCCCCACCGCCACTCATGACCTCCGATCCATCAACCGACGCTCGTGACCTCCGATCCCTCCACCGCCGCTCGTGACCTCCGAACCCTCAACCACCGCCGCTCCTCCACAGCCGCCTCAACCACCGCCGTACTTCAGATCTGGGTCGGGAGAGCTTCATCCGACTGGTATGCTAACGTCTGGTGGCGATGGGATGTAAGAATAAGGTTTTTTTAGAAGAGGTTTGAAGAGGTAAAAACAAACCCTCTTTTTGCAGAGGTAAAAGAGGTTTGCAGACATGGTTCGCAGACTACAGATGTTTTGTCTCTGAAAAAACAAACACCACCTTAGTAAACACAACTTAGGAGGCTGTATACGTTAAAAATAAACTTCAAATGATTTGTAACCCCGATTTGACATGTTTTCATATTCTCAAAACTCTCCTTTTTATCTGAACTGATGTCTTGTGTTGTTAAAACCGACCGATCAGCCGTATAGATCGGAACCGGTGATGTAACCAGTCTAAAATAAGGTGTTTGAACCACTCTCAGTTGAACCATATTTGGTTATCAGTCGGATTGGTTGAACCAACAAACCATATGGTGGTCGGACCTGTTTTCTTTGTTTTTTTTTTCTCCTCTAAAATCCAAAGGATAAAACATTAAAATAAAACAGTATAATTTTTTAAGCATGATTCTATGTGTTTAAACATTAATTATGTTTGTTTAAATGTTTTTATAATTTGATTTTTTTTGGTATTTTTAAGTATTTATGATGTTACTAGGTTCTTGAAACCGGTCTGAAAAGTGAACTAGCAAGATGTCTAATTGAATGTCCGTCCCAATTAGGAAAACATTGTAATTGTATCTGCAAACCAAGATTAATTGATCTATATGAAGATTTGAACAAATGTATGCAGGAGAGCTTAGAGACGATGGAGAAAGATTGGTCATTTTAATCTTTGGTGTAATTTTGTATTTTAATTTCTTGGCTATTTTCGAAGAAAAAAAATCTGGCATCAAATGTCCATCTAAGTAAACTAAAACGACAAGTAGAGTTGGCAAAAAACCGGAACCGGAGCCGACAACTTGAACCGGAACCGGTAAGTACAAACGGGTCCCGTTTTTCAGACAAATTAGAACCAGAAGCGGAAAAACCGTAACTAGCTACGCCTGTACCTGGCCAAAACCAAACCGGAACAAGCAAACTAACCGGTAGGAACTGGTCAAAACCCGGAACCGGAACTGGTTCTTGATTTTCTTTACCAGAACCGGTTCCAAAAAAAGACCCGATTTGCACACCTCTACAAGGAAGGTTCTTATTAAGCATCTTCTTGATAATAGCTCATATGTGTCAATCCTTAACATGAATTTTGTTCCTGTTATTTGTAACTTGTACTAAGCTAGCGAATGGGTGTGTGTTACGGGCCATTGTTGTGGCCTTGTAGTCGTTTAATGCATTGTAGATTTAACACTTTTTATCTCCTGTCACGTGTTTGACTTATCTTAAAAAAAAACTACCTGAAAAATTCAAATGTCTATAATTTTTTTTTTATTTTTTTCATAACAAATATATATAAACTACTGAAAGGTGAAGGATATGACTTAAAAACTCCCACAATATTGCATGCACTCTTCTTTCTCAAACTTACAAAATCCATGTTTTTGTCTTTTTTTTCTTTAAAAAAACATTAACCATCAACATTGATAACATATGTAGTTATTAGTTAGCTCGGAAGAAAATTATATAATTATAGTCATTTTACATACTAGTTCAATTGTTTGGGCGTACCTACAAGGTTCGGATGGAGTTGCAACAGTTGGACAAGTAAGGAATGTTAGGGTGAACCAGAAAAGTTTGGGTCCCACACCTCATGATTTTCTTTCTTTCTCATAATATGTATTATGAAACACTGATCTGACTCCTAATATAATTTGACACATACTTTATGATCTATTTGAGATAAAATTAAAAGAGAATAAAAAAATGAGATATTATAATAGAAAATTCATTGGAACGACTTTTATGGTATAAAGGAGAATGAATAAGCCCATAAAAAATAAAAAAAAAAATTGAAATAACTAGAATTGAGTCGATATCAAATAAATCTAACTGGTAATAAAGTGACAACACAAGTATAGTGATTTCATGTAACCTACTCTACTAAATAAATAAATATATATTTAAAAAAATAATGATTCAATCCAAATATAATACTTTGTAATTTTGTATGCTAATTTTTCTTTAAAAAGAAAATTGGGTATCAATATGTATTCCTAAAAATACGTTTTCACATAAATATATGTTTTCGATATCAAATCTTATTAAAAGTTTAAATTTAGGTGTTAGCTTGAAACTTAATGGTTGGATATTTTGTTAGTTATACCTTAATAATTCAAAATTTTAGAATACTTTAAATTATATCTTCAAGTGTTAAGTTCAACTAAATAAGCCCATATCCAGCACATGTAGCTCAAGTGGTAAGAATCCTGCTTTCCAAATAGAAGGTCAGGGGTTCGATCCTCTCTGGGCACATTTAATGGATATCCAGGTGATTGAACGAATCTGGGCTTTATCCCGGGTTCTAACCTAATGGGGGGCGAGGGTTTACGGATTCAATCCGGTTCCCGCGCATCTGGGGGCACACTAACCCACACCGAAGATTGGAGTAATCCGATCTTGGCTATCACTCGCCAGGAAACTGAAGATAGCACGTTGGGTTAGTTTAACTGCCGTTCAAAAAAAAACTAAATAAGCCCCTTAACCTAAAAAGCCTAAGAATGATCTTGAGTCATTAGATCATTAATCAATGGCTATGATTAAATCAAGTTGTTGGAGAGTATTTTAGTCATGCCTACTTTTGTTGACTTTTTATCAAATTCCCCCTTATTCTTTAAACGTTCATAACTTTTACATGCGGAATTATTTTTTGAAAAAAATACCATAAAAACAAGCATTTTTTTATCTTCAAATTAATATAATTTTTGCTATAGAAAATTTTTGTTTTTTTAGTTCATTGTGTCTTTCGTACCGGTCATTGTGTCTTTTGTACATGCCATTGTGTCTTTTGTGTAGTTAATTATGTCTTTTATGTTTCTGCTCAATGCTGTGTTTTCATGAACAATTTAAGATATAATGATGTTCCATAATACATAATGTCAAGCAAAGATGACACAATGACAAGTATAAATAACACAATAATTTTGAAAAAAGACACAATTACATGTAAAAAAGACACAACGACTAGTCATTGTATCTTTTGTATAGGCATTGTGTCTTTTGAATAGACATTATGTCTTTTGAATACACATTGTGTCTTTTGTGTTTCTCCTCAATGTTGTCTTTTGTATATACATTGTGTGTTTTGTACAGGTCATTGTGTCTTTTGTTTAGACATTGTGTCATTTGTACAAAATTGTGTCTTTTGTGTTTCTGCTCAATCTTGTGTTTTCCTAAACAATTTAAGACATAATAATGTTGCATAATACGTAATGTTAAGCAAGGATGACACAACGACGAGTATAAATAACACATTGATATTTAAAAAAGACACAATTATTTTTAAGAAAAACACAAAAAGATAATTATACATAAACGTTTAAAAAGACACAATGAGCTGAAAAAAAAATTAATTTTTTGTAGAAATATTATACTCATTTTAAAGATAAAAAATACTTGTATTTTTGATATATTTTTTTTGAAAAAATAATATCGTATGTAAAAGTTATGAATGTTTAAAAAATGTGGGGGGAAAGTGGTTATGACTAAATTACCCTATAATAACTTTTCTCTCTAAAATTTTAAATTTTTTCTTTTAAATTTGATCTTATAATGTAATGATCAATAATCCTTCTTAGGCTTTTTAGGATAAAGACTATTTATTTGATCCTAATCCATATCTCCAAATGACATAATATGATAGTAATAAGAATTTAAGTAATAGTTAAGAATTTGTTATATAAAAAACAGTTAATTATAAATGTTTGATCTAGTGATACAATGTTCAGGTTTCAAAAACGAACACTTAGATACGAAGAATAATACTATTGTAATTCTGTTATCTATTTTTAATAATGTTTGATCTGTTTTAATTAAGTATATGAAATATAATTTAAATTTTTTTTAATCTAAATAAAAAAAAAAAGAATAATATTTTTAAACAAAAAACTGAAACAAAATTTTTCACTCATGGTGTAACATTGTTACCAAAGACGCCATACTCGTTTTTACGGATGCGCATAAGTCAATTTTTGGGTTTTTAAACCGGTTTGGGTTCAATTTGTCTTTTTAATAACCATTTGGCTTCTGTTTGGGTTACGGCTTTTCGGTTTTTCTACTTAATCTTAAATTTTAGGCTTACAGAAAAAGACCAAAAATATTGTATTTGTATTCAAAATATTTGAATTTTAATACCACTTAACGTTCAAAATTATATATGAATATCTTTAAAATTCTGTAAAAAATAATTTGTCCTTTTGGTATCATAGGCCTAGAAGTTTAATAAAACTATATGCTTTTTGGTATTTTGGTAACATGAATTTAATTAACTAGATGGTGCTTGGCGCGCGTTGCTGCGCAAATTTAACACCTTCGTTTTGACTCGAAAAAGAACTCAAAAGAAAAAAAAACCATTAACGGGCAAAGAGTCGTGACTATAAAACAAATATATTATGAGTTAAGAAGTAACACAAAAGAAAAACTAAACTAAAATAAAACTTTTGGGAAAAGAACATCTCAACTCTCATGTTATGAGAAATTGTAATATGTTATCTAAAAGAATTTCTCACGAAAAATAAATTTCTAACGAAAAAATAAAGAAAGAAAATGAATTTCTCACGGAAAATAAATTTATCTTGCGAAAAAATGAATATCTCGTGAAAAAATTAACACGGAAAATGAATTTATCTCGTGAAAAAATGAATATCTCGTGCGAAAATGAATTTGTAATGGGTTATCTAAAAGAATTTCTCACGTTTTGACGAAAAAATAAAGAAAAAAATGAATTTCGCACTGAAAATGAATTTATCTTGCGAAAAAATGAATATCTCGTGAAAAAATGAACACGAAAAATGAATTTATCTCGCGAAAAAATGAATATCTCGTGCGAAAATGAATTTCTCGCGCCAAAAAACACTATACGAATGAATTTATCGTCAAAAGATAAATTTATCGCGCGAAATAAAAATATCGCGAGATATCAAAATCTCGCGATATTTACTATTCATAAATTGCTTTTGTTTATATAGATAATTTAAAACTCACATTCATGTATATGGATTTTGCAATAAGAGCAAAGAAAAATAAAAATATACGGTTTATAAATTATTGAATTTTTTAGAGCTAATACACACACATACATACATACATACATACACACACATATTGGTTTTTATTTTAGGTAAAACCAAAATCAACCAAAACTTTCAATTTTTTAAAGAACTTATATCAATATTAGAATTATGTTATTTTAATTTGAAATTTTCTGTAGTTTTTTGGTTTCACGGGCATCCTAGTTATTTTTGTGATATAAAGAATCCATATGAAATTTAAGTATTATGTTCTGTTACTGAGTTCATTTAAGGAGAAAAAATAAAGAAAATGAAAAGAAAGATAAAACCCTTTGTGTTCCTGAGTTTCATTTCATGAGGAAAAAGAAATGAAAATAATACATGTCATGTTTTCAAATGACATAATACGAAAATAACACATGTTGTGTCCGATTTGGAAGGAAATAAACGAAAATAACTCAATTTTTTTCTTTAATAATATTTTCTTTGGTGTTGGTCATACAATATATATATTTTTTTGACGAAAACAAAATAGGTTTAGCAAGGGTTTAAGGCGGCCTCTCTTCATCACTGATCTTCATCACAAGCCCTCAAATTTTCGTCTGATTATTCATCTCCACTCTTCATTCCCCTATCTTACCCGATTTCTCGTTTGTTTACATCTTATGAAAACCACATCTTACAACACCCAATAGTCAACCATTTTCTTTCAGATCCTGGTGTTAATTCGATCAATCTTTGTTTATATCGCATTAACTGCGTACAGATTCACAAACCCATTTATATATCTGCAAGATTTGCACAAAAATCTCCACTTTAGCATGTGGAGAAGCGTGTGTAATCGAGCTTCGATCAAGAAGCTGAAAGATTTTGCTGATAAATCTGGTTTCAAAGACGCCCAATTTCTTGCAAAAACCAGACAATCAGAGATTATCCATACCCGTAATCATTCCTATACCGACAGGGGTTTACGTCGTTTCAGCGAATTTGAGAATCCAAATTTGAAAAATTTAGGGGTTTGTATCGGTTTATTACATGGGTTTAGGGGTTTTGCAAGTTTTTCTGCAGCAGAAGAGATTGTTTCAACAGAAGAAGAAGACAGTGATGAAATTCGTGAAATGGTTCGACATTTCGATAAGGAGATCAAGGAGGTGGAATCAAAATCTAACAATTCTGATAACCGGAAACAATCAAAACTGGTTAATGGAATTGGGCAAGGGAAGTACAGTGCTTTGAGAAGAAGACAGATCAAGATTGAAACAGAAGCATGGGAGGCTGCTGCAAAAGAGTATCAAGAACTGTTGGTGGACATGTGTGAGCAAAAGCTAGCCCCCAATTTGCCTTATGTGAAATCTTTGTTTTTGGGTTGGTTTGAACCATTGAAGAACGCGATTGCTGCTGAGCAAGATTTGTGGAGGGAAGGAAAGAATCGAGGGGCCTATGCCCCTCAGATTGATCAGTTGCCTGCTGATATGATGACTATAATCACAATGCATAAGTTGATGGGTCTGTTGATGACTGGAGGTGGTTTAGGTGGTGCCAGAGTGGTCCAGGCTGCCCTTCATATTGGTGAAGCTATTGAGCATGAGGTTAGTTTCTTTGAAATTTTATCTTGTTTGTAATAGTTTGCTTGGAGTAATTAACAAGTGCTACATATATCATTTATGATTTTTGGATGTACGTTAGTTGATAAACTTGTTGAGTGATTGACTAATTCTGATTATTTGGCATTTACAATTGGTTTTAAAGGTGCCATGAGGTGCAACTGTGCAAGGTGCTCATGAATGCACAGGGGCTTGTGGCGATCCCTCATGTAGTACTTAGGTCTAAATTAGGGACCGTATGAGGCTTATATTTTAAAACAACCAAAGGGACAAAGATATTATGAAAGGTTTATTTGATAAAAATGGTGGCATGTTATACATATGATAGATAGCATAATGTGTGCGCCTGTCATAGATTTCGGGTCTTTGGGACCTAAACGCCTCAGACCAATTCGTGTTTTTAAACCAAAATTTATGTATAAAATGGATTCTAAGAAATTAGAATCAGTTCTAATTTCTAAATATAGATAATAAGAATTAAGAATCCGTTTCAAAACTTCATTATATCTAATGATTAGAAACTGCCAAACTGACGATATTTACTGATAAGTGATAATCAGGCAAGAATACACAGATTCATGGAGAAATCTAAAAGGAAAGCTACATTAAATGAAAGTCCAGATGATGATTCAGAAACTGTGAATAACGAGCAACAGATGCAGAAATTAAGGAAAAAAGTAAATATTTTGGTTAAAAAGAAAAAACTGCAGCAAGTAAGACATATTGTGAAACAACAAGATGATTTGAAGCCATGGGGACAAGATGCACAAGTTAAGGTTGTACCCTGTTTAAATTGCAAACTGTGAATGTTTAAATTTTGATTCTCATTTTCATGATTTATAAGCAGATGCCATCTGTTTTTTCAGGTTGGTTCTCGTTTAATTCAGTTGTTAATGGAGACTGCTTATATACAACCTCCTGTTGACCAATTTGAAGATTGCCCTCCTGATATTCGACCTGCATTTGTACATACTCTTAGAACTGTTGAAACACCGTAAGTATGGCCTCATTTATGCTACGTTAATTTTTTCTTGAATTTCATTTCTTTTTGATTATTGTTATATCTTGCGTATAGGAGAGGTAGCAGAAGATATGGAGTTATTGAATGCGATCCTTTAGTTCGACGAGGACTGGAGAAAAGTGTAAGTCTAATTATTTATTGATGACGTAATTGTTAATTATCAAATAATTAGAATTTGCCAAACACTCAAACATATGATAGTCTTCTGCAGCTTGTTTTTTTACTGCTGATTGTATCATTTTGATTATTCCATATTACAGTTACTGTTAATTCTATGCGAAACAACCCTTAAACTTCTAAAGAATTATCTTATTTATTATTTTCTTTTTAATTTTTGTATAAAAATCAGGCTATGCACATGGTGATTCCATACATGCCGATGCTGCTCCCTCCAGTAAACTGGACCGGGTAGATTATTTGCTTATATATTATTTCATTTTAACCTTTTATATAGTGTTTAATTTAGTATTATTCCTTTTGGTAGTTATAATAGAGGAGGTTACTTATTTCTTCCATCATATATTATGCGTACACATGGAGCGAAACAACAACGTGATGTTGTTAAACGCACTCCCAAGAAGCAATTAGAACGTGTTTTTGAGGTGAGACACCTTTTGATCTATGTTTTTGTTTTCAAAGTAATAGAATTTTATTTTCTTCTTTCTAATTTTTCTTTGTTTTTTTTTGCAGGCACTTAATACCCTTGGTGCTACAAAATGGAGGGTGAATAGAAAAGTCCTTGATGTTGTAGACAGAATTTGGGCTAGTGGAGGCCGTTTAGCTGATTTAGTTGACCGTGATGATGTAAGTTACATAATAACGATCTTTTTTTTTTCCTCAGAGATATATGAATTGATTATTTTTATGTTCTTGATTTATTTACGAGCACTTTTCCAATTGTTTACTCAGGTTCCTGTACCTGAAGAACCGGATACAGATGATGAAACTGAACTAAAAAAATGGAAATGGAAAGTTAAATCCATAAAAAAAGAAAACAGAGAAAGGCATTCACAACGATGTGATATTGAACTAAAACTCGCCGTAAGAGGCTTCCTTGTTTATATTTAATTATAGTTGCATTTGCATATGTTATAAATTATATCAACGAATTTAAATTAAATTATTTACAGGTTGCTAGGAAAATGAAAAATGAGGAAGCCTTTTACTACCCACACAATCTTGATTTTCGAGGCCGTGCATACCCAATGCATCCATATTTAAATCATTTAGGGTCTGATCTATGTCGTGGTATTCTTGAGTTTGCTGACGGAAAACCACTAGGCGAGTCAGGATTAAAATGGCTTAAAATTCATTTAGCAAATGTTTATGGTGGTGGTGTGGATAAATTATCGTATGAGGGCAGAATCTCATTTACAGAAAAACATTTGGATGACATATTTGATTCTTCAGATCGACCTCTTGAAGGGAAAAAGTGGTGGTTAAAAGCAGAGGACCCGTTTCAATGTTTGGCCACTTGCATTAATCTTTCTGAAGCATTGAGAAGCTCGTCTCCCGAGACTACCATATCACACATGCCAATCCACCAAGTAATAATTTTAAGCAAATTATTTTAAATATTTTTCATTTTATCAATTTAGTCTAAAAAATTTGTTGCCTTAATCTAAGTTAGAGGCTTATTGATGTGATGTTATTTTTATTTATTTATTTATATTGCAACCTTGTAGGATGGTTCATGTAATGGCTTACAACATTATGCTGCACTTGGAAGGGACAAGGTATTTTAGTGAAAGTATATTTTAAAAATTATCTAAAAATTCATCAATTATAAATTTTAAATATAATCTTTATTTCTTAGTTCAATGTACTATTCTATACCCACGCATCTTTTTGACATCTATTCAGTTGGGAGCAGCTGCTGTTAATCTGGTTGAGGGAGAAAAGCCAGCTGATGTGTACTCTGGGATTGCTGCCAGGTTAGAAATCAATTTCAAATCAACGAAAATTTATAAATCAATTAACTAAAATTTAGAAATCAATTAGCAATCTGAAATCTTGTTTTTAACTAGAGTGATTGAGATCATGAGGAGAGATGCAGAGGGAGACCCCATGACTGATCAAAACGCTAAGCATGCACGGTTGTTAGTTGACCAGGTAGTTACTTTTCCCCCACACAATTTTTCTTCATGAAGTTGCAAAAAGAATGTGTTATTGATAATATATGTTTTATGACATGCTACTTTGATGAATGGAATGCTTAGGTGGACAGGAAGTTGGTTAAGCAAACAGTGATGACATCAGTGTATGGTGTCACATATATTGGTGCACGCGACCAAATTAAAAGAAGGTTAAAGGAACGTTGTGCAATTGAAGATGATGCAGAATTGTTTGCTGCTGCTTGTTATGCTGCCAAAGTAAGTAAATATGAAAGTATTACAAAATCAATGGTATGTTTGACTTTGTATTAAATAATAGGACATGTTGACTATTGGTCAAACTTATCTTTCTAAAAATGTTTACATATATCCCCTTGCTAAAACCTTTTATTACATATTTACCCAACCATAAAACTAAATTATATATTTCCCCTTTCTAAACCAAATATATTACATATTTATCCATTTCATTAAAAAAACATCATGTATATCATATTTTACCCTTAATGAACTAACTAAAAACAATTTACATATTTCTCCTTACTAAGGGGCAATTTTGGAACATGGTGATATTTGTAATTTTACTTTAACATTGGGAATATATGTAATTTTGATGTTTAATAAGAGGATATATGATATTATCCTTAGATTTTTTACGTAATTCTCTAATTTTCAGATCACGTTGACTGCTTTGGGTGAGATGTTTGAAGCTGCAAGAAGTATTATGAGTTGGCTTGGTGATTGTGCAAGGGTATATTTTTTTCATTTTCATATTTTTTTTCTTCACTTTTTCTACCGAAAAATCTTGTTAGTTTATCATTCAACATTTTTTGTTATAATCTGAATTTAATTTATATAGGTTATAGCTATGAAAAACCATCCTGTACAATGGACAACTCCTCTTGGACTTCCTGTTGTACAACCATACCGCAAATTAGGAAGACACCTTGTGAGTCTTTAAAAGTCAAATCTCCGATTTTATATATGTGCATATATATGCATGTATATGTGTATGTGTGTATTGCTAACATGAACCAAAATATCCATTTTTTAAAATGCAGATAAAGACATCTCTTCAAGTTTTAACACTACAGAGAGAAACAGATAAGGTGATGGTTAAGCGCCAAAGAACGGCTTTTCCTCCTAATTTTGTCCACTCTCTTGATGGGTCCCACATGATGATGACGGCCATCGCTTGTAAAGAAGCTGGTTTAAGTTTTGCAGGTTGACTAGTGTGTAATATTTTCTACACATGCCACAAGTTCAGTGTAAAATTTACATCTCATTATGTTTATATCAAAATATTGCCTTCAGGAGTGCATGATTCATTTTGGACACACGCGTGTGATGTTGACCAAATGAACAAGATCCTTCGAGAGAAGTTTGTTGAACTTTATGACACGCCAATCCTAGAAAATGTTAGTACTTCCTAATAAAATTACCTATTTTAGTAGCAAGTTTTAAGAATTTGTTTTATGGCAGCTGTTGGAGAGTTTTCAGAAGTCATTCCCAAATTTGGAATTTCCTCCATTGCCAGAAAGAGGTGATTTTGACCTAAAAGAGGTTGTGAAGTCCCCATATTTCTTCAATTAAACATCCGATCACATTTTTCATGGCTGCCAATTTGTATCTACAATGAGCCTTGTGGCGGTGGTTCATGGGGTGTAACAGGAGCTCATTGAAGTGCACAAAGGTCACAACTTGTTGACCTTTTGGACCCCTCGGTCTGAACCAGATCCATGCACACATCTGTAAATTTGCTGACATGACGTGCTTTTGAGCCAGATTAAATGAAGGTTATGCTCCCTGCTGTCCATACAAGCTGAAGATCAAGTGCAACCAATGAGTGGATTGAAATGTTTTGGTGTCCGTTGATCGTGACTAATATATTCATGATTTTCATTTTTTGGGGACTCTAGTTTTAGGTTTTTTGATCATGGTCCCATTGTTCCAAGTGTAATCAACTAATAAAGAGGTAGGAGAATAGAGAAAACATATGCTTAACTTATGATTGGTTGTACTGTAAAAACTGATTTAATAACACAAAATACTTTCCTTTCATACAAAGTTTGGTTTCAGTATCTAGCTTACAACCCAACCCAAGTCCTACATTAAAAGATTACATTCTGGAGTCTTTATAACTCTCTTTCTGACATTGTGACCGAAATTCGTTCAATGATATAACAACAGACAGATATAATGTTGCTCTTCGCCACTTGGGGCTGTAGTATGTTCCAAGGATCAATGGACTCCTGACGTATCCGAAGGAGTGCGGCTCGAGTGGTGATGTCATACGCAAAAGGGAAGAGACTTACGCTTTCATGTATACAACTCAATTCGTCTTTCAACAATGGAACCATTCAACAAATCAAATCTACCAAATTTATTGTACTTTATTTTCTATGGTTTTCACAATGTCATCATCCTAATAAATATATAAAGATTAGTAGATTACTTGTGTCCCTAAAGTCAACAAATTTCAAAATTATGTGATATGACATAAAACTCACCCTTTTCCATGAAACAATTACAAAAAGAATTAAATAAAGACTACAAGGTGACCAGGTCAACTTGCAGGAGGTTTTACTTGTTAATTATATCAACTACTAGTGAAAGATCACACTCACTGACATCAGAAATTTGAATTTTTAATCCAAGTGAAGATCATTTCCAAGCACAGAATCATGGTTAATAAACATAACGCACAACTGAATCAACGCTATCGTCAGCACAACCACGTCTAGTCGACTAGTCCCTGTACACATGGGATCAAGATCATAGAAATTACCAAACTCCAAAGATGATCTGATCAATAGTTCTTGTGTATGAAACAAGAAAACAATATGTCAAGCAGCAGTATGAGCAGCAGCTTTGATTGGTCTTCTTCGGTTCAGTAATCTTGTCTCGCTCTATAGTCTTGTTTCACTTGTCGAAAAGATCAAATCTTGATTTCGTTTTGACATCTCATTATATCTTTATATTTTCTGAAGGTGAACAGCATCTCAAGAGCAAGTGATGTGAAGTCATTGCTGGTTGTTGTCTCAGAAATCATAGATCTATCAATTGCAACACAAAATGATAATTTCATCACAATTGGAAGCTATTTTTACCGCGTCTCTTTGGTCATCATGGAGTTAGAGCTCTCAGAGAAAACACAAACAAATCCAGCAGAGATTATACTATCATTATCAGACTGCATATATATAGCAAAAGATCTTTTCTCAAGCATAACTGTTCCAGATTCAGAAATCATTACCATCACAAAACAGCTCGAGAGGGCGATTAAACATATGGGTGAAATTCTAAACTCAATCAAATCATCATCAGAAGAACATTTCCACCATGCGGTTCAGTCTTTAGTAAAAGACATCAATGATTTTAGTTTTGGAACCAGTGAACAAGTTCATCATATTCAGAAGGAAGATGATCTTTATGCCATTATTGATATTGAAAGCTCCACATATGATGAACCTGCAATGACACGTGTGATGAATTATATAGAACCATTATATGATACATTCTTCTGTCCATTGACAAGTAAGATAATGAATGATCCGGTCACAATAGAAACAGGTGTCACGTATGAGAGGGCTGCGATAACTGAATGGTTCGAAAAGTTTGGCAATCCTGCTGACATTATCTGCCCAAAAACAGGCATGAAGCTAAACAGTCTGGTTTTGAATAGAAATATCGCGTTAATGGAAACAATCAAGCAATGGGCGAAAAGAAATGAACAAGCAATCATAAAGGCTGCAAAATCTGCTCTATCTTTAGCCAATTCTAAACCTGTGATTCTTGAAGCAATGCACAATTTGCAAACTTTATGCAGAGCAAAACAACACAATGTGGTGGAGATACGCAGCATTGGCATTATACCACTTCTTGCAACAATTTTGAAGCATGAAGATAAAGATTTGACTATTGGAACACTCGAATTACTTAGACAGTTGACCGAAAATGATGATGAAGATGAAGGAAAAGTACTCTTTTTCTCAAAATTTCAGCTTGTTGATGAATTTTATATGTTATAACATGCATAAAATCTGAATTCTTGTGAATCTTTTTTTGCAGAAAATGATTGCCACAGCAGTAGATCTATCGAGAATAATACAACATTTAACGAGTAAATTTGAATATATAAAGCATTCAGCTTTGATGCTGCTGGTTGAGCTTTCTAAAAGTAGTTATTTTTGTGATAAAATCGGTTCAGTTACTGGAGGGGTTTTGATGCTGATTACCCTAAAATACAGACAACCTCTTGATGCATTCGCATCAGAGAAAGTTGATGAAATCTTGAAAAATTTGGAGAGATCACCAACTAACATCAAGATCATGGCCGAAAATGGACACTGGCAGCCCCTTTTGCATCATTTTCTTGAAGGTATAATGATAGGAATCGTAAACATAATTAGTTATATTAATTGTTAGTATGTTCTAGAGAAGGGTAGTAAGGGTAATTCAACCTTTAGTTTGTTAGAGGTTGGTTTATAAATAGAGAAGGGAGGGTAAGTTGTTATTCATTCAGAAGTAATATTGAAATTGGTTAGCCTCTTGAGGTTGGTCTCCTGCATTGCAGTGAGAAGAGGGTTTCATCCCTGGAATTGCAATCCTCTTTTGGGTGTAATTTTGAATGTTTCATTAATACTAAATAGTTATTGTTCATTGTTCTCATTTCCATTCTTATTATCTATTGAGTGTGTGATCAGATCTTCATCATTGGTCCGACCTGCCGCTGATCTGCCGGTGAATTGTTGTTGTTCGGTTTTCAACGACTGGTCATCTTCGTTTTATCATGGATTTTTCAGAATTCAAAGCCTCGTGGGAGGCAGAACGTGCGGCAGAGAAGGAATTCCGCAAAACCATTCTCGCTTGGATAAAATCACAAGAGAAGAACTCAAGTGAATCATTACAGGAGACAGACGAACAAATAGTACCTGTCGTCTTGGCGGGAGGGAGTGTTCCGGCGGGAACGGCTGCGGTTACTAAGCCGACGACGACCACTATGCCAACATCGGTGCAACCTATAGCTGATGCTCTCTTAGTGGCGAGGGAAGATGCTGTGGCATCGGAGCAAAAACATGAGGTTCCGAAACAGATAACGCCGACGAAGGAGACGAACTTAGAATCAATGTTCAGAGCGCATTCCGAATATGAACCTCTCTCGCGTTTCAACCAGGTCGTGTTCTTCCAAATTGGCTGTGACGATATGAAATTGGAGCCGGGACGAGTGAAACAGACGGAATTCATGGGGTACGCTAAGGTTTTTTCCGGCCAAAATTGTGACGACATAAATGGGGAGGTGGGGCGAGGGGAAAATTTAACGCAGCAATCTCAGGGGAACATTAGGGTTTCTTTTCCTGCCAATTATACCCATCACTCTCTTGAACCTCCTTTCCTTCTTTTGGACTCCCATTGCAACCTCTTGGACCTTTTAACTGTTCTGAACCCCCAATTCATCCCTTTGGACCATTTCATTCTTTTGGGCTGCCTAATAATTCCTCAACTGGACCACCCGTTAATATTTCTATTCTATCGGAGATGGTTTTGGTTCGTGACCAGGGAATTCGTTCTCTCTTTAGGACGGGATGGCATAATCATCGTAAGAAAGCACTTCGTTTTCGTTGCGGTAATCAAGACGGGCCGGCTCACTTATGTCCCGAAGGCAAACTCCGAGATCTTCTTGTAGAAATTAATGCAGATGATCAATTTACGGGTCACCTCTGTCTTTTGGAAGCTCACTGTCCCGGTCCTCCGAACGGTGTTACTCAATCAACATTAAAGCAGTGAAAGGGTTTTATCGTTTTCTCCCAAAGTTTTGAGGACAAAACTTTTAAATAAGAGGGAAGTAATGATAGGAATCGTAAACATAATTAGTTATATTAATTGTTAGTATGTTCTAGAGAAGGGTAGTAAGGGTAATTCAACCTTTAGTTTGTTAGAGGTTGGTTTATAAATAGAGAAGGGAGGGTAAGTTGTTATTCATTCAGAAGTAATATTGAAATTGGTTAGCCTCTTGAGGTTGGTCTCCTGCATTGCAGTGAGAAGAGGGTTTCATCCCTGGAATTGCAATCCTCTTTTGGGTGTAATTTTGAATGTTTCATTAATACTAAATAGTTATTGTTCATTGTTCTCATTTCCATTCTTATTATCTATTGAGTGTGTGATCAGATCTTCATCATATAACTTCTAAAATATCAACATGTTTCAATATGTCAGTTAAAATTTTATAAATGACTCAAAGAAATGAAATCAAACAGGTGATGAAGAGATGAAGATGAAGATGGGGAGTTATCTTGGGGAATTATTTCTTGGGCATGATGATGAGATTAAAGGTTATGTGGTGGAGACAGTTTCACCTGTTTTAATTCATATGGTTTCCCATGGAAACTCTTTAGCAAGAAATGTTTCATTTAAGGCACTAAAGCAAATCTCATCACACCCTGAAAATGCAACGATTCTTGTGAGATCGGGTGTTGCAAGTAACATGTTGAATGAAATGCTTAAAAGAACGATTTACGACGAACCAGTGAATTTAAAGGCAGATGCTGCAGCTATACTTGCCAATATACTTGAATCAGGATCTTTACAGCTAAATGATCTTCACACTGATCAGAAAATGTCATTGCATTACGTCATATACAATCTCATCAAAAGGGTCAGGATCTCTACTCCAGATGATATGAACATCAACTTTGTGAGAATCCTCTTGTGCTTCATGAAATTCCCAAAGACCCAAGATATTATGGTGTCAGTGGTAGAAGAGGGTGATGCTTGCACAAACATAATTGAACTTTTGAATAACCCAAATGAGGAACTTCAGGTGGTTTCAATTCTGTTTTCGATCGCTCTTTCACCACACTTTGGGCATATATTAGCAGATAGATTATGTAAAACTAGAGGTCAACCGCAAGCTTTGCTAAAAGAGTTGCCAGAAAACACCACACCCACCAAAAAACAAGCGGTTTCAGCCAGTTTTTTAGCAAAACTTCCCCATGAAAATCTTATACTCAATTTGGCTTTGTGTAATTCAGTCCCTTTAATTTTGAGAAAATTACATCAAGTTGAGAGATCTGGTGCGCGAATGAGCAAATATGGAAGTGTTTATCTAGAAGGACTTGTGGGAATTCTTGTGAGATTTACATCAACTCTCCATGAAAACCAATTTCTGGTTCTTGCTAGAACTTTCAATTTCACAAATGTGTTCACAGAATTGCTTATGAACACATTTAGTGACGAAATTCAGAAGCTGTCAGCAAATGGGTTGGAGAATTTGTCTTCAAAAACTCTTGCTTTATCAAAACCACCACAAATAAAGAAATTGAAGTTCAAGAAGCTCAAGAATCTCAGAGGGTTCTATTTACAAAAATGTTTCAAATTCGATACAAGAAATCTTGAAATCACATCATTATGTCCAGTTCACAAGGGTGTTTGTTCTTCAAAAGAGACCTTTTGTTTGGTTGAAGCAAAAGCAGTTAAAAAGTTGTTGACTTGCTTTGACCATAACAATATTCAAGTTGTAGAGGCTGCATTATCAGCTATCTGCATGCTATTAGATGAACAGGTTGACTTGGACACGAGTGTGAGTATTTTGATTCAAGAAAAAGCCATACAGCATGTGTTGAATGTGATTAAGGCGCATAAAAACGAGTCTTTGAGGCAAAAATCATTCTGGATGTTGGACAAATTGTTAAAGGATGGAGACGCTAATTCGACTTCAGAAATATCACAAGACAGATTCTTGCGCGCGACATTAATCAATGTTTTGCATTATGGCAATGAGGACATTAGATTGATGGCTGAGAAAATCATGAGGCACTTGATATAGATGTTCCATTTTAATACTGGTTTTCTGTGTAGTTTCTGAATACTTTGTACAAATTATAAAAATATACAATAACACCTAAGTTTTACCTTTAAGAATTTTATATATGAATGTATTATCTGTATAAATACATATTTAATTTTCCTGCAAGTAGATGTTTACCATTTGTTGGCCTACGTAACACAAATCAATTTGTTAAAGCAACCTCATTATTATCATATTTATATGAAGTATTATACTGTTTTGTGCAGGCCAGTTTAAAAAAATATAATAAACCATGAAAACAAGGTTTTTATTAAGAGACCAAGTCTTTCTAATGTTTAAAAATATAATAAACCAATTCAACGATGATATTGTCAACCAAAACACACGTATCTAACTGTTTTATGGTTCTTTACATGATGCAATTAGGTGTCTCTAAGCATTCTTATGAGATTGCAGAATCAATCAAGTTTTCAACAATTTTTACTCCAAAAAAGATCATGGCTTCTTTCTCGATGGACGATTTTGTGGGAACTGGATCGCTGCAAAAACTTCTTCCAAAGCTGTTAGATGATGGTTGGGATGATGTTCCAACTTTGAAGATCATGAATTCAGAAGATATGGCTGCACTTAACATGACACAAGCACAAAAGGTAAATTATTTAATTTATAATCACCATTTGTTTTTGATGATTATATTCAAAATCTACGTTTTGTTTGCCTGAACCCTGAAGGATGCATTGGAGATCAGATCATACCTCCACGATCGATCGCTGATGCAGTATGCAGATAAGCTAGAAGCCTCAGGAAACTGTCTGGCTGAGCTTCTAAACCTTGCAACACCAGATCTTTCATCTCAATTTGCCATGAAAAGAGGTCACATCGCACGGTTCATGGATCGCACCTCACAATGTGAACCTGATCCTGTACCCCAGTCATTTTCTCTCCCTGCAAGAAGACCAACGGTCCCACCATCCCGAACCAGCAGCATGTTAAAGGCCAAAGGACTCACCCAATCCATTACACGACCAAAACTGCAGACTATGGCAACACAAAGCACTATAGCTTATGATGCTTCAATTGAGCAATCTATAGCTGATTTCAAGATCAAAGATGGTTATGTCTTTAAAGGGATTGTGGCGGCTTTACCAGATGAGCCACGTGCATGTGGGTGCATACAACCTCCGCCTGTAGTTGATGATGTGGCGCGATACTCTAGTATTGAGAATATATCCGTTCAGAAACTAACTCCCGAATATAAGATAGGAATGGAGCGCTTGGTCAAATCAAAGGCACCACCTATGCGAGCTTCTGATCTGTGGCTTGACAAGCCGTCGCTGCTTCTTTGTATCCGTCGCCCAGGGTATGCAATTAACATGTAAACAATGTTTTCGTAACCGGATTGATTAATGAACCAGGTACCTTACCAATCCACATATCAGACTGATATAAAAGTTGGATAATGTTATAAATAATTTAATAATAAATATATATATAAAAAATATGAAAATATTATATCTTTGGTGTGAATTTGCAATTTAACAGAAAGTCTGAAATAAATAGGATTAGATTCTAAAGCAGTAAACTCAGCAAATAAGATTTTTGAAATGGAAAGGAATAAAAAGAAATTAAAAATCTGGTCCAATCACTGGTTCAGTTTGTTGGTTCAACCAGTCCGACCCATAAACATTCGGTTCAAATGGAGGAGGTTAAATATGTTTAACCAAAGCGGTTATCTGTCTGACTGATCATGGTTCTGAAAACACTGTTAATAAGAATATTTTATTATGTTTTTATGTTTTGTTAATAAAAATTGTACGAATTTGGAATTAGGTGCATCATGTGCAGAGCAGAGGCACATAAACTTTATTCAAAGAAGCCTATATTTGATGCTTTAGGGATCAATTTATTTGCTGTTCTTCATGAACATATAGAATCAGAGGTAATAAACTAGCTTTCTTGAATTAATATAATAATTATTAGACTAATTTATGATAAATTGCATAGTAAGTGACCAACTATGATCATTTACATTTGGAACTGGGCATCCAAAACAAAAATCAGATCAAAGCTTGTTCTTTTTTATATAATTTGTCGGTTAATTAGATCGTCATGAATGCATGATATCAGGTAAGGGATTTCTGGCCCCGATATTGGGGTGGTGTTATACTTCTTGACAAGAACTTAGATTTCTTCAAAGCTCTTGGCGGAGGGTCATTACTCAAGGACAAATTCATATCAGGGTTTTTATTCAATCCTCGAGCGCGTGCAAACTATAAGCGCGCTAAAGCCATGGGAATCCAGCAGAACTTCAGAGGGGAAGGTGAGATCAAAGGTGGACTTTTTATACTTGGCAAAGGAAGAACTGGGGTTGCATACCAGTTCATAGAACGAAATTTTGGTGACTGGGCACCACTTTCTGAAATCTTTGAGATTGGTACAAGATTGAAGGTACGATTCTGCAAAATTGATTAATTTTCCAAATTTTCTTGTCTGTTTGATCATTGTTTTAGCAAGTTTGTAACATTTTTGCAGAACCAAGAATTGAACAGTGAGGATTTGACGGATTCGCGTGTTCTTGAATGAGTTTATTTGGACCATTTGGCAGTTGATGTTAGTTTATATGATTGCAATTGTGTGTTTTCTCTCTACAAATGGTTAAACCATTTGATTATGCAAAAGTTGCAGCATTTTTGCACTAATCAACTTATCAGACAATTGGTCGTTTACAAAGATTCTGTGTACAAAGATCCAAACATATGAACTACAAGCAACAAAATTCATATGCAAGAATACAAACACATAGTCATTAACTGAACTGCCTACTCCCTAACTAATCCACTTTCTTTTTCACTAATTTTAAAATCATGGATCTTGACTTTATACTAAAACCATCATCACTATAAAGTCAAAATAAAATGGCTCAATGGAGTCCACAAATCAGTTTACTAAAACCATCTTTAAATATGAAGAAAACAAACAAACTGTTCTAAAACAATCAGAGATTACAAACAAAGATTTTTAACCGAAGACATAACAAAGATTACCCAGATGTTGATCCATCAGTTGCTTTACAATTTGAGTCCACAAAATCATCAGTTCTTGAGCAACTTCAGTCAACCTTCTCTTGCAGTTTATATATAGTCGTTAAACAAAAAGATTACCCGCAAATTAATTACATCACCTATGTCTTAACCCTCAAGATTAGACCCAGGATTCAAACTCGTCTTTTCGTGAAAGCTTAATTAATCTTTTTTAGGGTTCAGCTTTCAGATGGCCCGGAGGTGTGGATCCTATTTAAAGAGAATAGCCAAGGGTTAATAATATAAATAAAATAGTAAAAAAATACGAATAAATCTTCTTATAAAGTACCTAAATTTTGACTGCTGATGGGAGTACTAGGATTTAATCCCATTTGCACAATGTTGTGAAGCTCGTCGTCCCACGAACGAGGTACCTGTCTTTGGAAAAATATGTTAAACAGAAGACCGAAATGAAAATTCTTTTTCTTTCTTTTAACTTTTATAAAAAATTGCAATAAATAAGACTGAGATTTTACTAATTACAGAAAATAAGCAGCTTTTTACCTGAGAAGCAGGATCCTTAAATCCTCCACCAATAGCCATCAAATGTGAATTGAGTGTTCTTCTTACTGCATCTGTAGAGTTTCCTATACCAGAAATTCCGCCTTGCATAATCGCCATTTGTGATTGGTTTGAAGTACAAGGCATAGTCATGTCAGCATTAAAACCAAGTGTACCAGAAGGCCCCAATCTTGATTCAATCATCTAATTCAAATCCATGCCCATTAGAATAAATCATTAACAATTATCTACGGCTTTACGCAAATGTGCTACTAAATAGCACCCAAGTTTCATGATTGTTACAACTAGGTCACTGGTCACTTCAACATAATTTTAAAGCATTTAACCACGTCTCATTCCGTCTCTGTGTCATGATTCTTTTCTAATCCTTAAAATCGCTATAATCTGTAGAACCGACGTGGTGTGCCAACATGATGTCCACATCAGCTATTTACACAATTGGCACACCCCCCCTCTGCATGTGTATAACTGGGTAATACATGTTGCAGGTAATTTTTTTAAGTTCACAAAATTTTGAAAACAAAATTAAAGCTTGAGTGATTAAACCTCAAAATGAATTGGAACAACAATGAACACAGCAAAATTTAGCTACTATTTAGTCACTTTTTATTTTTATAGAAATACGCCTTACATCTTTTGCCAAAAGTCCTTCAAGGTTAAAATCCATCCGAGGATTAACAGTAGCAAGTTTCATCGACAAAAACTGCATAAAGTAAACTTTTATTTCATATAAATTAAAAAAATTAGCAATTAGTATATATTAGATTTGGTCATCAATAATAATACCTCGACCTGTCGCTGTAATGACTGTACATAGTTAATGATTTCATCCAACATAACCGCTTTGCCTGTGACCTTAAAAAACAATGAAAATAAATGAGACAAAATTAATGCATGTTACAATTTCATGATTTTGGCATCAGATTTACCAAAAAATTCAATAACCAACCTTGCTACACCCAGGGACAAGGTCTTGAAGGAACTTCATTCTTTCACTAATCTTTTCCCTCCTCACCTATTACCCATGTAAAACACATAAAGTTAAATAAAAGGACCAACATATCATCAATCACTTCAAAATAAAAAATAAAAAATAAAAAAAATCAGTCATTCGCATTCCCTAATTTTTAGATTACTAATCATTTTTTACTTTGAATTCAAACATTTGCTTTCAGTGGGTGTTTGGATTCGTATTTTATAACTTATTATCTCATGATTAACAAACCGTTCTATCACAGCTTATTATCCGGTTTACTCGCTTTCAAAATGCACATCCAATCACCCCCCCTTTAATTTCATAACAGAAAAAACGTACAGAAACATTCATCCCAAAGTAAATGCAACAAATCCATTTTTGTCCATTACAAAACAATGAATCTAGCTAATAAGACCTCTATTTATGACGATTGTGGGATACCATTGGATATTTTGACCAACAGTGAAGCACATTCATTAATCCATTTGTCCCATTCCCATCTACCGCTTGCATTTATTTCAGGATGGACATAAATTGTAATAAATACTGGAAGATAATAATTACAAATTCTTTTATAGAAAGTCTTACTCTTTCTGCAAGACTATGACTATTGGTAGCTTGACCTCTTCGCGCCCTTACATGAATGTATTCTTCTTTCTGCACATCAGATGATTGAGATACTTGCTTACCATGCTTCCCACTTGATTTATTAGCAACTGAATTTGGGTTATTATCACCCTTTTGTTGAACTTCATTATTGTTCTTTGGGGCTTCATTGGGTGTTTGTGGTGATTGTTTGATTTGATTGTAATCACCATCCTGTCATTTATGAAGAAAAGTCAAGCATCGCCTTTGGGTAAGCTTTACAACTTATAGAAACCAGTCAAAAGACAAAGACCCTTTATAGATCGCAAAAAAGATCCGTAAATTCAACAATTATAATATTACAACTTCAAATGACAATACTTTATTGATTGGGTCTAAAAGACTAATTAGTTTTTGCAAGAAAATATAATAACAAGAAATCTGTGAACAAGATAAGTAGTAATTAAGAGATACCTGTTCATTTCTTCTTCTTTTCTTTGAGCTAAGACCCTCGTTTGAATTCTCATCCTGACCACCACCACTAAATTCAGTTTCATTAGGTGGATTATTGCCAGAAAAACCAGAACCGCCTTGTTTAGGTTGACTTTTATCAACGGTCCCACAGTCAACGGGCAAAGGCACGTCTTTAGACCCTTCACCAGATGCTGATTTAAACCCATTTCCTATAAAACCCTCTTGCGGTTGCACTAGTGGTCTATAAGGGCTCAAAGATGTTTCAGGTACATTGCCAAAAGGGTTTATCATGTCTTCAAAGTTACCTGCACTAAATGATGATAATCTAGCTGCCCTTTCAATAAAACCCGAATCAGTTGGAAACTGAGATAATGAATGAGGAAGTAGGGCAGAAGCAGGTGGTGGCAAGAACATACCACCCCTTTTAATGGCGGAATTCATTGGCCCCCAACACATGTCAATATTTCTTGGATTAACAACAAGATTTCCTTTTCTGAACCCTAGTGAGGATGATGATGTGGTAGCATTGTTTTGCAAATTCATATCACAAAAAGCCCCTAAATTTTGCGAATTGGTGTGATGATGATCCCAAATGGTGGGAGCAGTGAAGGAGTCAATCATGGAAGCTGAAGAACACGAAGTGTTATTCATGAGGTTACTTGATGTATTTGAAATATCATTAGGGTTATTAAACCCCCAATCTGAGGTTAAATTAGTTGAATTGTAATGTATTTGTTCCTCATCTCTGTTCCCCCCCTCAATTTCATCATCTCCAGCCATAAGAAGAAGTCAAAAACAGAAAATTTTGCAAGAAAAGAAAACCCTAATTTACAACCCTCCAATTGCAAGAAACCCAGAAGAACTAAAGCCAGAAAAAGGCCAACTTATATGAAGCTAAATAATCAACAGTATCATGAGAAAGATGACCCAGACATCAAACTCATAAACACATAGTTCGAAAATTTATGGTTAAAGATCGACAAGACTACTCCCAAAACGATGATAGGAAATGAAATGAGTAAATCAAATCAAAATTAAATACCCAAATTTACACAATGCAACGCCCAATGGCAAGAAAAGTCATTAAAGAGCTCTGAAAAGTGTTCTCGAAGCAGTTAATTTAGGCACAGATGAAAAAGAACACTGATTCAGTATCATAAATAAGCCCTCAATTCATCTCATGATTCACTCTGACCAAACCCTAATTGGAGAAAAAGATACCCATTTCAGAGAATCTGAGCAACTTTCAGCACTTGCCACTTCAAGAACCAGAAAAAAGTTAAAAAGTGTCAAATCTTGTTCTTCGAATTGAGTCAAATGAACTGTTCTTGATGCAAAGTATCAAATCCCACAAGAAATTAAAGAAAAACCCAAAAACTGTTATGAAATCAGTGTGTGTTTTGCAGTGTAAATGTGTGTTTTTTTAAGTGCTTGATGAATGAAAATTGAAAGAGAAGGTTTCGAAAGGCAAAAGTCCTGCATTTATGCCCACGCCTGCATGAAAAACAGAGCTCTTGATGATTAACCACCGCCACTGCTGCTGTTAAAATATTGTCGTAATTTCTTTCCTAACATTTATTATTTTTTGGTTATTTTATAATAGACCGGTATACCAATAACACTGCTTTTTTATATGTTTTAATGTTAGTAAATTACGATTTTATTCTCTGTGTTTTAAATATTTTAATTATTTTGAATTAAATTATTTTTCTATCAATTCAGCCCATGTTGTTTAAACAACTAATGACTAATGGTTTTGACCCCTCAAACTTAACTATTATAACGGTTTTGGCCCAAAACCTGGGGCAAAAATGTTAATTTTATAACCATGTTTATATTGCAATAAAAACAAAGAAAAATTGCAATAAAAGTTGTTACATGCAACTTTGTAACCTTTTAAAAACAAAGAATTTTTTTAAAAAAGTTCAAAGAAAATATTTGTATGTAAAACCTAAAAAAATGTTATTTGTTTTTTTAGAAAATGTAACTTGATTTTTTTACTGTAAGCATTTAATGAAATAAAAACCTTAAAAAACATGTTATTTGTTTTTTTTAGAAAACATCATTTTGATTTTCAAAAATTATAATTCATCATTTATGAGTAACAGCTTTTTGGTTATATTTTAAAATTTTAATAGAAATTTAATGTTTGTAAGCTTAAGAAAAAAATATATAAACTACAATAGCTTATTAAATAAAAAAAATGAAAATTACGCTTTTTAAAGATGTATGATTAAATATATAATTTTACAAATAGTTAAAGGATGCTTGTGTTGTTTATTATTGTGATTAAACTCAAACTAGTTTTTACAAGTCGCATGTTACGGTGGTAAGCCTGCATTTGTCACCACGGTGACGCAGTTACGAATATTAAAAACATATGAGAAAACACGTCGCAAAAGTTAACACTCTACCGTAATAATTTTAAAGCATACACAGTCGTAAAAGTAACTGTCATTCTACTGCAAAACTTAAAAGCATACTCTGTTGTAAAAGTAAGTATAACAAACACAGGCAATACGGTAAGTATAATAAACGCAAAATCAAAACATCAACAAACTTGCATTGAGAATTCCATAAATTTACTTTTCAAAAACTGTAATACTCTGTTGTAAAAGTAAATTGTTACTCTGATGTAAGACCCAAAAACGTAATCATAAAATGCATCTTGGTACAGTTAATATGAGTTAACAGCAGAACCTCACCATACGTGCGTACGTACTACATACATATTAGAGAGAAATCTTTAAATCATATATGGGTCTTGCATTTAAAATTTTTAAAATAAACATATAGTCCACATTTAATTGAATAAAAAATTTGGATTTGAATAAAAAATATGGTTTAATGTAGACCACATATATACTTTCAGGATTTCAAATGCATGACACAGATAGGGTTTAAGTGTTTTCTTTCTAAGATCGGGTTTTCATAAGATATAATATATATATATATAGGGGATGATTCGAATGTTAATCTTTCCTTAATGCGTTAACCGAATAACTAAATCTGATTACTTTAGGGCCCACATTAAAGTATATCTAAAGGTTTAGGTTTTTTTCTTAATGTAAGTGGGTCATACATTAATTAAAAAACAACATATAACTTTAGATTTACTTTAATGTGGGCCCCAAAATAATAATATGTAGTTATTTGGTTAACGCAATAAATATGGGTTAACATTTGATTCTCTCCGTATATATATATGTATATATGTGTATATATATAGGGTGTGATTCCTTTGTTAACCCATATATTGCGTTAACCGAACAACTACATTTTATTATCTTGTGGCTCACATTAAAATAAATCGAAAGGTGTAGTTTTTTTTCTTATTTTTTATTAATGTAAGTGAGCCATACATTAATTAACTTTATATATATATATATAGGGTAGGGTAGGGTTCCATAGAATACCTCCATTTTGGAGAAAACTTAGAAAACTAATCACAATTGTTATTAATTAATTTCATTTTTTGTTTTTTATTTTACATTTTGTTTTATTATAAGGTTATATCTTTTAACAAAAAGAAAAAAAATAAAAAAATATACGTAACTCATGTTATTACATATGTGTAACTCATTGATTACATATATGTAACTTGTAAACTAGATATATATGTTACATATATGTAACTTTTTTGGTTATATATACAGAGCTTCGTAATCTACATATTTTTATTAAAAAAATTTATTTGTTTATACCATTTCTAAACTAAATATAAAAAGACATGAAATTTTTTTTTAAAAAAATTGATTGTTTAGTACGAGTTTTTTTAGTTTTTTTGAAAGTAATAAGTTTTTATTTGAACCCTTCCCTATATATATATATTGCTATAACCGCGTAACTCTAGTACTTTTTTGCGTTTTTTGTCCGAATCTTTGTTTTTTTTCATGGTCTTTATTGTACATAAATAGGGGGTTTCTTTTTTGTGTAAGTCACTTACTTACACTTGTAAATAATTTCTAAACGGTGATGAATTATCAAAAACACAAAAAAGAAACCCCCCTATTTATGTATAATAAAGACCATGAAAAAAAAAACAAAGATTCTGGCAAAAAACGCAAAAAATGTCAGGTTTATGCGGTTATCGTAATAAGGAATGGTTAACAAATGAATCATCCCATATATATATATATATATAATGTGTGATTACAAATAGTTTGTACACTGTGCATTAAAGATGTATCTTGGCACTGAATCCGACTTGGTGTAGATTTGAAAAAGAGCCAAGAGAGTATTATACTCGTATACCTGATGTATGTGGCTTTATGTGTAGCAGCACTTTCTGTAATGTAAGAATATTGTATGGCTTTATGTGTGATTCTTTTAAGTTTCCCATCCATCTTTGACCAATTTCATCATTTGATTATTAATTTTTTATTTATTATATAATCAAGAATGAAATGAGTAAATATTAGGAGGAACTCTAATTTACGTTGTTAATGTGATATTATACATATGTTCAGATTTTGATTTCTGAAAATAGTAAAAGTAGAGTCTATCAAACTTAAAGTTGGTTTGTACAAGAAATTTGTCTTATAAAAATAAATAGTAAATAATTAAAAAAATATTAGTAACATGAATTTTTTTTGAACTACTAACTAATCAACTACCGGGTACTTTGTACGTGACCTCCAATGGCTAAAGGATGCCCAAACTGACCACTAGTCCAAACGAACTGAGCACCCTAGCCCACCATCCACCAATTCTCGAGGAAAACTAGAATCAAACACCCGCCCAAAGGCACTACAGTGGAAGGTCTGTAAAACCGGATGAGATCAAGAATCGAACCAAGGATCTGAGTCTTTTATCACTTTCTTCATATCTCAATTCTTACCAGTAAGACAAGACATCACTGGTAACAGAAATTTATTAATTAATACAAAAGATTATTTTGGGTTCAAGTTTTAAGAATTACAAGGTTGTTAAAAAAATTGTTATTAAAAAAGTAAGGGATTTTTATAATGATTGGGTAGACAGTAATAATATATATAAGTAGATTAAAATATTATAATCAATGTTTAATATATGTAAATGCCAGCTTTGAGGATCAGAGGAATTGACATTGCCAACTCTTATTTCATACTGTACTGCACATCTTGGAGCAAGAGCTATCTTTTGTTAAATTAATCTTTAATCAAATTTAATTAGTAAGATATTCACACTGGCAACATAATGGCCAATGGGATCAGTTTTCATGAAATATTATTATGATAGATTTTAAAAACTTATCAAAGTTCTTCAATTTAAATAAAATATAATACCTAGTATGTTATGCATTAGAGATGATATAATTTTAATCATTAAATATTGAGATTTAGAGTAGGTTGACTGCTACTAATAATGTTTTCAGCATAGGACCGGACGTTGAATCGGATATTTTACTGGTTACTGGTCGGACCGGTTAAAACAGTCAGACTATATTTAAGAACCGGATAATATAATAAATATATAATATATTCCAAAAAAATTATGCAATTATAAACACATTTAAATAAACATATTTAATGTTTAAACAAGCATAATCATGTTAAAAAAAATATAAGATTTGATTTAATTGTTTTATTATTTGGATTTTAGTTTAAAAAAACTAAAATCTGTTCCGATCAGTGAACTGGTTCCCGGTCTGACTGATGAACCGGCTCAACCGGCCGATTAGTTTGAATACGGTTCCTATGCCTATTTTGCGCCACCGACTCTCCGGTTCTTGGTCCGGCCGGCGGGTCCGATTTGAAACTGACAACACTGCCGAACATACAAGGATTTCAACAAAACTGAGCGCTTAGCGCGAAAGTGATTATCAAAGTATTTGATTAATTAGAATAGCTAATCGTATCTTCGATTGTCACTAATATTGTAATTAGAAAATTATATATGTATATTGTATTAATTATCATGTTAAGTGTTTGACTGTTGAATCTACGAAATAATAAGCTTTATGTCATGGTATCTTGGCAATGAGTTGAGTTTATAATAATTACTAGGTTATATATATATTACCTGAGTTAATAAAAAAAATATAATAAATAGTTATTGATGAAAATTTACACAATTTAAACAATTAAAATTATAAAATATGATTAAAATTTCATATAATTTAATATTTTAAGTAAATAAAATAATTATATTATTTTATTAAAATACTGTCTTTTAAAATATCGTCTTTAAGATTGTCGTTCCAAATCATTAAAAAGTGTAACATTACTTTGGAATTTAGACATTTAAACTTTTTAAAGTCTTTACACACATTTAAAAACCGATGATTGATGTAATTTCATATAATTATCTTATACTTGTTACGATAAGAAATGTACTTAATTGAACTTAACCCTTCACATGTATCATCTAGTTTGATGATGATACTTGATAGAAAAGATTCTATCAATTCAAAATAGTTTCACATATGTTTAACTATGGGCAAAGATTTTAATAATTTAGAGTGTGGATATAATGCGGACGTGTTAGAATTAATATTTATTAAAATAATATGTCTTCTAAAAAATGAGATGAAGATTGAGTATTCTTTCTTATGATTTCTTCAACTTATTATGTATGCAATTTTTGAATAGGGGTTTGAAACTAATAATGCTTATAAATTAGTGTTACATCTCATAGTTTATTAGAGTGATTGTTTCAATTCAATTTAAATGTTAAATAAGTGTTTTAACTCATAATGTATGTTAATGTATTACTAATGATTTATGATGATTGAGGTGTTTTAACTCATTTTCATCTATAGACTATAAATACGAAGGTTAGTCTTAGTTGAAACATGCACCATACAACATTCTCTCTAAAGCTCTATCATACTCTCTAACTAAGAATTTCCAGAATTTTTTATAATCATTGTTTCATATACTTTTAAAATATTGTTTTACCCTGTGAAAATTTGGGTGTATGGGCATTTCTGGCAGTAATATGTTATTACAATTGTTTCATCATAATAGATAGATGAGTTTGTATTGAGCAAAGACATACATAAAATATGTTTAAAAAAAACACTCTCTAACCACAACGATCAACCTTGTTTACTTATTGTTGTAGTAAAGAACACTTAAGACTCATAAATGTTCAAAACTCAAAGTCAAGAAAACCATTAGAAGGATATTTGAAGAATTTGTTAGAGATATAGTTTAGAATCATATTATTTATTATATAAATGTTTGATTTATATTTATATTTTCATTTGTTTTGTTAAAGGTTGTATACTTGTTTGTTTCCCGTGTATAATAAGATTATCATTGTTTTATTATTATTATTGCTATTGCTATTGCTATTGCTATAAAAAGTGACTTATTTTTTATGATATGCTAATGTAAAATTGTACCGTGATGGGAATGTTTTATTACTTAACTATAAAGATAGGTAGCTCCTTGCTTTGGTAAAAATATAATTTTTTATTTTATAACTTTTTTATTTTTTTTTGTTGTGAATTACGCAAGTATGGGATGTAGAATTGCAACTTTCATTGCCTTTAATGATGAGCCCTTCATATAATCATATGTGATATACCTTTAGTAGTTTGTTTGGTGCTTTCTTGTTCATGAATATTCTATTGAGGTGATAGCATCATTAACAAACATGTACAATTCAAAGCATAATTTAGTTAATAACTATATATATAAAAACATAACCAACTTTTAAAATTACGTACTTTAGTTAGTCATTTAAACCTTTTCTTTTTATTTACTTACTCAACTTGTAAAAAAGATGTTAATCTTATGTAATTTACTTGATAAACAGGTTTAAAAACTGACATGATTTTTTTTGTTATTATTTTATATAATTACTACAAATTAACAATTATTAATTTAAATTTACATGTATATTCACATCATGGAAACTCATGCTCTTCAAGAAACAAGCTTAATAAATTTTTAATTCCATGTAATCAGAATATAAAATACATGTTAGCATTTAGCCTATTAAACATGTATATTATGTATAATTAGAGCTTTACTTACAAATTTAGTTACTAAATTAAAAAAAAAAACTTAATTGAAACAGATTAAAGAATTAGTTATAACTTTATAATAAAAATTTGATTATAATTTTATAAAGCTTCTTAATTTAATGTGATAATATAAAAGTTAATTATAATTTTATAAAGCTTCTTAATTTAATGTGATAACTGATAAGTATGTACTTGTTGATAATTCAGACTATTCCGGTTGCATCTTGTGGGTATGATGACTAAATGGTTATGAAGAACGAGATATAATGAGCAGTGAGAAGGAAGCCACGAGCTGAGCAAGGGTGTAAACAAGCTCGAACCTAAGCTCGTTAAGACTCGAGCTTAATTAGGCTCAGCTCATTTTGATTAAACAAGGCTCAAGCTCGTTTTGACACGTTTATTTTTTAATTATTCAAATTATTTATTTAAATTACTAATTTAATATAGATTTATAATTATATGATTTGAATATACTCATCATAATTTTATTTATAAAAATAACTAAGTTTATAAATATACACTTATTAAAATAAATAAAAATTATATTAATAAAAAACTCGTTTAACCTCGTGAATTTGATATGTAAGGGTCAGGTTCGATAACTAAGAGCTATATTTCCGGGCTAGGGTTCGTTTGGGCTCGGGTTCGTTTAGGCTTAGCTTGTTTAAGTTTTTATCGATCTGATCCAAAATATTTCAAGAGTCGTGTTGATTCATTTATGTCGCCGCTACATGACGAAGACAAAACAAGAAGAAAGGCCTGGACGATGAGTAGTAAAAGAGCATTGCCATTACTGTTGTGAAGGGCAACGACCTCAACGTCAATTCTGCAGGGATGGACGGACCGGTAGAGAGGGAGGTGAGTGGCTAGCGGCCTCTATAATGGTACCCACAAATGCAAATTTATTGCAAATTTGTTTGTTTGTTTTTTGTTTTTTTTATGCATGCTTCAAAATTGGTCATCATACATGGCTTTGTTTTTTTTAACAGCAACAAGCGAGCGTAACGTCGTGGCATATGCACCACGTCAGCAGGTCTCGGAAGACCCCTTCCTCAAAGGAGCGATAGCCTCGGAAGAGCTGCCACTAATGTGAAGAAACCAACTTATTTGCTGTAAAAACTGCGCCCCCTATCGGTTCGAAAAACTCGAGATTAAGCTCAATATTTTTGCCCTCACCTGGTATCCATTAAAGTGTATCAAGTGGAAGTTGAACGGTTGAACCCTTAACCTCCACATTGTAAGGTGAATCTTCTAGCATTAGGACAACTTATTTGGATATGTATGGCTTCATATAATCCTTTTAATGTACATTATTTGTAATATTTTATTCATTCGATGGCTTTATTGAATATAATTTCTTGCCTTTAAAAAAATTTATATTTAATTTTTGATCCCTAAGAAAATTTTATTAAATGAAAAAAAAAACAATAATTGTATGTTAACTTTTTTTTTTTTACAACTTTTTAGTTGTATCTTCATTACAAGTTTAGGCGCAACTCACCTTATATTTGTTAATTTGAAAAAATAATTTGCAATGTGATTATTTTATGTATGCGTCGGTATAAATTCAAGTTAGTCTATGTTTTGGCGTAAGTTTTGTTTGTAAGTGAGTCAATTTAAACACAAACTTTTTCGCTTATTTTTTTTTATGTTTGTTTCGAGTTTGTTTACCAAACGAGTCGTGAAATATACTATATTTCCAGTCAAAGGTATAAGTTCAAGTTTATTTGTAAACGAGTTTGGTCAATAATAATCTATACTTAATAACCCCACATACTCAAATTCGTGTTTTATAACAACGTTTTAACATCCACATAGCTTACGCTTTTCTTTAGCTACTTGATCGGCCACAAATTGATCTGAACAAAATCGAAAATTATTATATAGCGATTTCCAATCGTTACTAAATTTTCCGGACCCTAATAAAAATATTTTCTGAGTCCACCATCGAAACAGACACAAAATATAGAGTAAAAATATAAAAATCTTGTTGATCTCCACTTGCATTTAATGATGTATAAATAATAATATAATAATAAAATGCGAATAAAATAAGTACAATACAATGCATTATGTGAAATGACCTGCTAACCATCTTTAAACTAATAAAATAAGCAACATCATGAAAGGGGAGAATTAAACAAATGAAATCAAGTGTACTTAATGCTTGGACGATGGGTTGTCATTTTAGCAATCGGCCACCCTTTTATGGAAAAACTTAAACTAACCACTTCAAATCTTCTATGCATTTGACTCTGCCTATTGACATATACATGCATACATGTATACGAATCTTGAAGAAAAAATGGAGGGTATAATAGTAATAATACGAATCTAGTTGGTCACACTACTAACACTTTACACAGGCGTTATGTAAACAACAAGCACCATCACCCCTAATTACTCCATGTCATTATTAAACGTGTTATCATCATTCTCCCATTACTTCATGTCATCGTTGCCTTTATTTAATATTTTATTATATGATTTTTATTTTTTTTAATTAAAGACTTATACTTATATTAAACAATATAATAAAAATTACATAATAAAAGTAAAATAAAATTAAAAGGAATAATAAAATTAAAATAAAATTAAATACTTTTAAAATTACACAATTTCTCTTTGATTTTCCAGACATGTTTAACCAAATCAACTTTAAGCATTATATGTATTTCCCTACTATGGATCTCGAACGCTGATCTTTTCATAATTCTGACAAATAGTTTTTCTTTGTCCTCTAAAATCATCTTATGCAAAAATAATGAAAGCATATATAGCATCTCAAATTTAACTTTATCTCAAATCCTACATAGATTAGATACCATATGTCATTTCTTTTTAAGTACTATACACCGAACGTCCATTCGACATCCTTTCTTGCCACCTTTTGAGTCTTTTTAAAATAGTTCTGTCTGCCATCGTATTCACGAGAACATGTAAATGATTTGACAAACGTAACATATTCGGGGTAGGTACCTCGGTAGGATAGTACCCATACTTGTAGTATGTGTTGTTAACATAAAATGAAGACTCCGATGCGACTCCGTCTAAGATGTCGTCAAATATCGGCTATTGATTTAAAACATTTATATCATTATTCTATCCAGAAACACCAAAGTACGAATGTCATATACAAAGATCATTAGAGGCCACTACTTCAAACATTATTGTAGAATGTTGGTGATCATCTCGTTGATGCGAGCCTCGCCAAGAGATAGGACAATTTTGTCACTCCCACTGCATAAATTTGTTGAAGTCGCTACATGTTGGCTTTCTCAGATACATCATGCCATATAATGTTATAACACCATTTGGAAGTAATGAAAATAATCAAGAAACAAATTAAGTAAAAAAGTTAAAACAATTAAATAAATTCTACATTTACAAAAGTTTTAAGGACTATCTCATGAAACTTTATCCGACATTCGTAAATATTCGTCCTAAGAATTGCTACATGTGTCGTAGGCCAATTGTCGAATAACACTTGTACTCTTTTATAAAGACGTGAAACCTACTACACCGGCTACATCTGATTTTTGTCGAAAATATGTAAAACTTTCTTCCATATCGCTTACGATTTGAAGAAGTAAATCGTGGCTCTTTCAAAAACCACGTTTAAATTGCTTGTAATCGTAAGTTGAATTTTCACTAAAATAATCTTCTACGTGGCATTTGTTATCACCTTTACGATCACGGTTTATTTTTTCGTCGTAACACTTGTGTATAGTTTTCTTTAATATTAGCTACGACGAATGTTACCTTTGATTGAACTGTACGTAAAAACATGATTGTCTCTTTGTCCAAATCGGATGATGACAATCTCGTAATTTCCTCTTGCCAACTCATTTTTTGTGGATTTGTAAATTGAGTTTTTTGAGAAAAGAATCGTTACTTTAGAGAAATGAATGGTTATTTTAGAAAGTTGAATAGTGATTTAAAGAGTTGAATGGTGGTTTAAAAAGTTGGATGACTAATTTATAGTGATTTAATTTTCTTTTCTTTTTCTAACAGTAACATATGTATTTTATTGCTTCAAATGGTCGAAACCACTCGTGATGACCCTCACGCGTCACGCCCATGTGTAGTGGGAGAAGGGCGCCAAGAGGGCTGGACCGAACCCTCTCACGCCCACTTCATGTTTCATTACACATACCCTTAGAGTTGTATTATGTTGCATCAAATATTATGTGTATGAGCTAATTCACGAGTGTACGCTAAATTACATTAATGTAAAGTTTTGACAAATTTTAAATGTTATTAAAAATGTCAAAACTTTATACTAGTGCAATTTCGCATATGCTCGTGAATTAGCTCTTAGACATAAAATAACATAGTCTTGAACTAGTGTAATAAATGTCATGAAAAAAACCCAAAGATTTGGGTTGATCTTGTGAGAGTTATTTGGGTTAACACAATTAAAGTGGGTTAACAATGGAACTATATATATATATATAGGATTTGGTTCAAATAAGAACCCTGCCTAATTATGGTAACCCAATGAACTTTGACAAAAAATGGTCGAATCTTTGGTTTTTTTCATGGTCTTTATTATACGTATTTAGAGGGGTTTCTTTTTTGTGTTTTGGCTAATTCGCAATGCAAATTGAATTTGCATCGGTGTCAAATTTTTGCACTTTTCTAAATGTTGCGAAATACAACTCAAATTTACACTGAGGCAAATTCGATTTGCATTGAGAATTAGCCAAAACACAAAAAAGAAACCCCCCTAAATATGTATAATAAAGACCATGAAAAAAAACCAAAGTTTCGGACATTTTTTTCAAAGTTCACTGGGTTACCACAATTACAGTGGGTTAACCCTATATATATATATATATATATATATATATATATATATATATAGGGGATAGAATTTTTTATAACCCTTATATTTTGTTACAACACATTAACTATCATCTAACGGTTACTTTAAAAAGGTAAGTGTATAGGATCGTGCCACGTGTCAATTTCCTTTTTTTTAATATGAAGGGCATTTAAGACATTTGTTATTTATATAAAGTTTACCCCTTTTTTTTAAACATTCATAACTTTTTTATACTATATTATTTTTTTAAAAAAATTGCACCATTATACTCGTCTCATTTTTCTCTTTAATTTCGTTATAGTTTCGACTAGTTTTTTGTTTTTATTTTTTTGATGTAATGTATTTACATCATTGTAACGAACATAAAGATAACAAATTAATTAGAAATTTTTTCTAACAATGGTAAATTACAGTAATTTAATTAACGGTGACGTAACACATTATTTACGTTAAATGAAAGTAATGTAATACAAAATGAAGTAATTTACAATGACATAATTAACGGTGACGTAACACATTATTTACAGTGATGTAATTTTCTTTTTAATTCCGTTATAATGTTGACTAGTTTTTTTATTTTTTTCTCTCATTATCCATTATTTACATCGATGTAACGAACATAAATATAGCATATTATTTTGAATTTTTTTCTAACAATGATAAATTACAGTGATGTAATATAACACATTATTTTATTTTTTTCACTAACAATGATAATTACAATGATAAATTACAGTGATGTAATATAACACATTGTTTTGATTTTTTCTCTAACAATGATAATTATAGTGATGTAATTTATCATTGTTCGAAAAAAAATTCAAACTAATTTGTTGTATTTAGGCTCGTTACAAATTAGGGATGAGAAAAAAGCTAAAAAAAACCGAACCAAAACCGAATTAACCGAAAAAACCGAACCGGAACCAAATTAACCGAAAAACCGAACCGGAACCGAATTAACCGAAAAAAACCGAAACCGAATTTTACGTCAATGTAAATTACATCACTGTAAATTACGTCAATGTGAATTACGTCAATGTGAATTATATCACTGTAATTTATCATTGTTAGAAAAAATTTCAAATCAATTTGTTATATTTAAGCTCGTTACAATGATGTAAATATAAGGCATCTAAAAAAGGTAAAAAAAATTAGTCGGTACTATAATGAAATTAAAGAGAAAAATGAGACGAATATAATGATGCAATTTTTTAAAAACAATAATATATTATAAAAAAGTTATTAATGTTTAAAAAAGAGGGGGAAAAACTTATAAAAGTAAAATGATTATGATACTCTTTTTAATATTTTAATGAAAAGCTCATGTATAATTTTGTTATTGGTTGAAATGAGTTATGTAGCAGAAAAAAAAGGGTTATTTTTTATACCTGCATTTAGAAATAAATGAAATAATATTGATTCTTTTGTGTGACTCAATGAATCCATGATAGCTAATGATTCCTGATTTGGAGAGAATGTGTGCATGCCATAGCCATAGTCATGTCGTACTAAAGTAATTAAATTAAATAATATTAATATTTGAGCTTTAATCAATTAGGGGGGAAGCATGTTGAAGGTTCATATATGCCCCAAAAGTCTAAAACCATCACTCGTTTCCTGCAGAAACATGTGCCCATTTTTAGTTATAAAGCTTTAATTTTTATTTATACCACTCGTAATGTAACTTAAACAATTAATGCGTCAATACTTGGGCACGAAGAGACGTTGATAAGTCAAGTATAATTATGTATCTATCATGGATGAATTATCGTTAACGCATTTTGATCTTGTTTGAGTACCATATGAGAATGAAAGAATCATTAATTTGTATTATTTGATAGACAGATAAAACAAATAAATTAACTACGGTCAATACGTTAAAATATCAAAAATATCTTTGATTAAAATTTATTTACCAATCTTACTATACTAATAAAAGAAAATAAATTTTGTCACTTGTTATAATATTAGAACACTAATGCCAAATATCAATTTCTTATTAAGTTCATTTAATTCTCTCTTATTAAATAATTATATTCTCTTTTAATTAAATAATTATAATGCTACTAACTAATACTATTATTTTTTTTATTTTAAAAACATTTAAAAAAAGTTACAAGATATGAAATTTTTTACTATTAATTTTTTTTTGAAATAAGTAAGCATTTATTTTTAGAATATCAAAGTTATATAAGAAACAATTTTTCTATAAAAATGATTTTTTTGTATAAAAAATAAAATAAACTATAACCCAGAGTTTTAAACAATAAGATATTTATAATCCAATGTCATTTTTTAATTTATTTAAAAAAAAGTAAAAAACTGATAGACAAAGTTACGTTTTTTGTCCTTATGTTTAACACTATTTTTTAATTCAGTCATTTAAATTTTAATAATTACATAAATTATATTATACCTTACTTATTTATAAAAGTTGGCCTTTGATATAATACATGATGAAGTTTATTATCAGTTAGTTTAAATATACAACTGTTAAAAATCAAAATATTACATATCATTTGTATAGTTATTAAAGTTTTTAATTATTGGTTTATTAGTTAAAGTATTCATTAATATGTAAATTAATCATTTTATCTTAAAATATCCTTTTACAATTTTTAAATTTTTATTACTAATTATTTAGTATTTTGTATAAAATCCGAGTAATACACGGGGTAATAATATATTTTGAGTAATATATCACTAGTAATTAACAGCCAAATTTTCTTAAAATTTTCTTGAGATTGAAACAAATTTAATGCACTTGTGGTATTTTAAATGTGTTTTGTGAAACATGCTACATGTAATTGTTATATATTTTCTTCCGAAAATGTAAGAACATCAGTTATACGTTAATATATATAAATATTTTTTTGTTTTTTATTTTTTTACAATCGACAAGTTTTTAACCATAACGTTCTTTTTGCACTGATCATATATGTTGTACTTTTATGAATATGAATATAATACTTTTTTTTCAATATATAAATTATAATGTTTTTTTTTTGTTATCTTTAAAAATGATTATAAAATTGAAGGATTTACTAATTAGCGCCATATATGTAGGGCACATTAATATTCTCGTATTTTATAATTCATGATATTAAAACTAGAAAAATGATTAGGGGCTCATATATGTAGGACACATTAATATTCTTAGCATAAACGAAAATAAAACATGTTTTGTTTTCGAGTTTCATTTAAAGAATGAAAGCAAAATTAGACAACATTATTTAGTTTTCTTGTTTTCTGATTTGGAATCAAATAAAAGGAAAACTTTTCATTTTTTTCCTCTTATTTTCTTTCTTTCAATAAACTACGAACGTAGCGTATATATGAATTGACCCAACTCGTGCTGACATATATGAAGGTTACACCAAAAGGGTATGTATCATGCATGCATTCTCTTTTCTTATAAACTAAACGATCAAAGTTTATTCATCCGTTTATGCGGGCTAAACTCAAAACTCGTTCCCTCATCAATTGCTATATTGGATGTCACTCTTTAAGAATCACCACATTTTAGTTTATTGCAATTAAAACTATAAAAGAAGAATGCAACCTAGCTCCTTAAGTCTATTTAGTTTTTTTATTGAATTTGAATATAAAAAAATTGGTCTTCGAATCTTTGGATTTGTTTTTAAACCATTCGATCGCACTCAATAACTACATCAGTATGTCATAGTTATTCGAGGGTATTAAGAAAAATTGTATTTTTATTTTTTTTTTCAAAAATATAAACTACAATAATTATAATAAGCACACATAATATAATAATAAAACATAAAATTTTATTATTGAAATGGTCATATTTCCCAACTCAACTAAAAAAAACTATGTCTTAGGAAACAATGTATTCTACATTAATTCTCTAAAGATTATTAGAAAAATGCATGTCAAATCCTTCAAGTATTTTGGATCTTATCAAACGTTTGTTTACTATTTTTCAAAAAGAATATAAGTACTTAATTAATAACCTTACTTTTTTAAAAAGAAGAAAATAGTACATATGTAAGAGGAGGAACATAGTTATTTCAACCATGCAATTGAGATGACACAAATCAAGAAGTTTCAAATAACACCTAGAGAGAAGTAAAGTGGCATGCAAACTGCTCCTTTTTTTTCACTTACTTTTTTTTCTTTCTGGAATTTGAGAATAACTATAGAACAACATCATGAGATTTGCAAAATGATTGTATCCCAACTCTTTTAGATACTTTTGGCCAAACCCATGCCCCTATGAATGATATACTCATCCTTGTAATTATTGAAATATGCTTGGTGGAGGTGGGCAAACCAGGTTTTTTTAACCGGTTTTGGTCAAAAAAGTCAATAACACTTCTGGTTCTGGTTTTGGCCGGTTCCATTTCGGGTTGTGGGCGGGTCCGGTTCGTGTTTTGTCGGGTAAATGTGGAACCGATTTTGTTTTTTTCGCATCTAGATCCGGTTCTGATTTCTTTGAGAATCCAGAACCGTCTGTATCCACCGATTCGAGTATGATCAGTTATGGTTAGTGTTTCCAGTTCTGATTCCGTGTTTTTTGCCCACCTCTAATGCTTGGTACTCTTTCTAGCTTCTTTTTACTCTATATAGATGACACGCGCGACACTTGTTGATGTTGAAATCAATACTTGGATTTATATAGGATCGTGTTAGAATCACTTTCTGAAATCAACATTTCTTTCCTTTCGAATACAAAGAAATTTGATTTGGGATAATATAAAGGAATTCTGTAAGATATGAATATGTATGAATATTCTTTTGCGAAATTTCTTCTGTGAAATAACATCACGCATTAGCATTTAAGGTGGGTCAATCCAATTTGGTTCGTGGGTCAAGTCAAATCCAGTCATATTAATTTAGTAAATTTCATTTAGGTTTGGTGTTGCTCCGAACCTCACAAGGGACTCTGCCCCCTTGACCCTTGTCTGGCTGTCTGCTACCAGAAGCTTTGTCCCTTGAAACCCACCAAGGGCACTGCCCCTGGGATCCAGGAAGAGAGTGCGACCCCCACTTGGTAAGGACTCAAAACTATTAAACAAGTGCATACTATGTACCTACTAGCTATTTAAGATTCATTTGTATCCATATTAAAATAAAATATATAACAACTTATACGCTCATAGATTTTGATCAAAACCTTCCAATTATTATAGGAATTACGGGTCATATGATATCATAAGATTCATGTCACACCCTTGACGTTGCGGAAGCATACCGTGTGACTTTAAATGTTTCATAGTCATTGCTTACAACAAAACACATATGTTTCTATATTACAAAAAAAATGTTACAACTACATTAGCCCCAAACCTAATGGAACAACAGTTATAACTGAGCTTCACATATATACTATACTATGTTTCTCACTATTGAGTCTAATTCTCATAGACTCTACTATATGTCTCCAATGATTGAGCTCACAGCTCTACCCCTTGTATCATTAGGCATATGAGAAAACATAGTTTTAAACAATCAGCATATTGCTGGTGAGTTCACAAGTTTTAAAATGTCAAAATGTATGCAGTGTATCCAAACAAATCAATTGTTTTCATGAAAAGAGTTAAATAATATTTACGTCCCAAACTGGGTGTAAAACATTGGTATCCAGTGCGAACATTGTTCCTTCCAACAATGTCGTGTTTTAATTCCCGACCAACTGTCCAATTATAACTCCTGGGCTCCCGTAACCGAGCTGACGAGTTCAGTGTTTGCCCCTTCCCAATGTCCTTGTCGTAAGACATTGTGTGTTTTAGCCTTATTGAGCGCCCGCTCGACATCCAGTCGTGGTTTTAGCTACGAACCACGAGCGAGGATTGTCAATCACAAATATAATATATTCTCAATAATCACGCCCCCATACGGTTAACGGTTACAGAATAGGGGACTTAGCGACAAATGTGTAACCCGTGAAATAATTACAAGTTTGGTCATATGTTTCGCCCCACTGTCACGTGTTTCAACCAAATTACAATGCTTTCATTTTTATGTTTCACAAAATGTTTCAACGTATCGAAAGCGTTTCAGAGTTCCACCTGATCCAATCAGGTTTCATGTTTCACAAACGTATCCAAATCGTTTCAGAGTTCCACCTGATCCAATCAGGTTTCATGTTTCACAAATGTATCAAAATCGTTTCAGAGTTCCACCTGATCCAGTCAGTTTTCATGTTTCACAAATGTATCAAAAGCGTTTCAAAGTCCACCTGATCCAATCAGGTTTCATGTTTCACAAATCTATCAAAAGCGTTTCAAAGTCCACCTGATCCAATCAGGTTTCATGTTTCACAAATCTATCAAAAGCGTTTCAAAGTTTCACCTGATCTAATCAGGTTTCATGTTTCTCAAAACATATTAACGGCATTCAGAGTTCCACAAAAAAAAATCAGAATTTTCAAACGAGTATTTATGTTTTCTCATTCCCCCAGTTTCAAAAACCAAAATACAGAAAAGGGGTCGTGAACTCACCTGAGTTGATTCAAATCAATAACAATGCACAACGTTCGTATCACTAGTTCTTGAACTCTAAACCTGTATGTCATTAGAGTTTTATGAGTTACTTAAGCTTAATCTGACTCTCAGAACTTTAATTGACGTTCAATGTCAAGGACATTACAACTCAAGTCATCAATCTTATCTCAAATGTTTAATCAGTTTCCATTGTTTAACATCTCACAACGTATGATAACTGAGAACCTATAATGATTTAGGTTCTTATTAAGAAACTTATGACTTGTTGGTTTACTCAGGACATTTCCAGATTAACCAAATTAGTATTGTTGTTGATTATATCACCAAAACAGTTTCTCAATGGATTCCAGGTTTAGAAATAGTTAATCCTTGTCATTGATCATTCCAAAGAATGATCAGGACAATCACAACCATTGTTATAATCAAATGGTTAAAACCATTATGATCTATGATATGGTTTCATGATAATTGGACATTATAACGGATCAAAACAAAGATTTCACCGTTAACTTGTCAAGTTCTTCATTTCTAACTATTTCTAGCCATCATCTAGGCAATAATCAACAACAATAACCATGATATCACGTTTAAAATCTAGATTTAATTCATATATTATCAAACTAATAGAAGAGATCGAATCGTTACTCTTTAGAACGGATTTATCGGATGAAAACGATGATCAGGACTTGTAGAAACGTTCCCTAGCTTGATCCGTACGTTTGGATGGCTTCAAATATGAGTTTAGATGATAGAAAATGGCTCTGTTCGTCAAGAAATCGCTTATTTTCGACCAGAAATGAAATCTGATCGAGGAGATCAGATTTTTATACCAGATGGGTCCGTCGCGTACCGCCAAGGCTGGAAAGAGGGTCCTTCGCGTACCTCCACCGCCTTAGTCAGATTTCAATTTTGTTTTCGCGATTCCGGGAGCATACGAACTCCGTTTTACGCGCCGTTTTCGCCCACGTTCACGATTTTTCAAGCTCTTTCCAACTATTATAATTTCAAGACCTGAAAAGTTCAAAATATATGATCTCTTATTTAACGCTATATTCGAATCAGTGTATCTTGAAATCGGAGCCTCATTACGAAATTTCGCTTACACTCATTTTCTTTATTTTCGAATTATGATTCTAACCTGGAATTTATGAATTGTCATAATTCACCCTGCAATGTTTCACCTCAGTGGTTCAGTCGATATTGTCATCTCACGACTAGTATAGTATCATACATGAAATGGAATCGCAACATCATTATCAAGAATTTTGCGTGTATACAAGTTCTATAGTTGAATAAGACAGAAAGTTTTCAAGAAATGATATTGATCGTTGAACTAAGAAATCAATGGTGAGGCTAAAACATTGTTTTGAAAAACTTCAAGAGAAATAATTAGTATGGTATTCACGGTCTGGTTTTTACGATTTTAGGCGAAACCATAAACCAACGCGTTAATAATAGTCTTTGTATATCGAGTCGTTAAAAATATAAAATGGATTCATACCGAATTATTATCAATGGTTTGGTTTTATGTTTTGAGGTTTTTGGGTTTGGACTTTTGAGCCTGTGAAAACTAAAAACTAAATCAAACTAAATTGTTTTACGATTTGAGATTTATTAATTACACAAAGATCAAATGCATTTTTTTAAATGACACGTAATTACAACCCAATATATTTACACATATTGTCTGATCCGGTCCGTTTTTTACGACCGGTTTTTGATGAAAATCGTAAGCCAAACATTCTACTATGATTCCAAATTTTTGAAACCAACCAACCAAATCGCGGAACCAAACTGATAACCATTCTAACTAGTTTTATACTCGTCCGGTAACCGGATACTTTGTTATAATATTCTTTTAATTAGTTAATTAATTTTTTCAGTTTTAATCATAGTTCAATTTCATTTATGTCAATTTTTGGGCAGCTGCAAATATGGATTATAGTATACAGTATAAGTAATACACCTCGTGCAATTGAGTTGAAGCCACCATAGATTTCTACCATTTTTAAGTTTTTTGAAAATTTGATGTTAAACTGAGCACTTTCAAATTAAATAACCCAAAACATGTGACATGTGTCAATGATTCGTACGTAACCGAAAAACCATCATAAACCATCGAAAACCGCTGAAAATCGTCGCATAATTGATGCAACCGCTTAATTTAAAAGGTCATGATTTAATCTTGATGAATTTCAACGGATAAGAATTCATTTGGAGTCGGATGAGTTCATTCCACACACACACACATATAAAATTTGGGTTGTTTCGCGGTTTAAAACGAGCCGCGGACACCCCTAGTAATTGGCATGATTTGACATTTTGACATTTATGAATCTTTTTTAGGTTATTCTATTTGTCTAAAGCGTATAACCTTTTTTATACAAAATATATAATTTCAAAGCATGAATGTAATGTTTGATAAAATGTGTAATTAACAAGATATAAACTTAAATTTGCATAAAACTATACGTAATTAGTTATATACGGTTGCATAATTAATTAATTAATTACATAACATTTGTGCATAATTTGTGATGGATATACCCATTTCCTCATGCCACGTTGTAGAGTTGATGGCTTCATATATGTTTTGCAAATCAATTTTATTTTGTACAATAACCTGCCTTGCCATATATTTGTATGATAAAACAAAACAAAACAATCATAACATATCACTATGCCGTGATTTTGGTTTCGTAAATATACACAAATATCCATATACATATATTTCACGTTCCAAAATTTTTGTCTATGGCTTATTGTTGACTTTGGTTTATATTTTTATAAGTGAAAGTAAAATACGTGTAGTTGTAACTTGTAACACTTTTTCGTTATTTAAAATAAACAAAGATAATAATTGTTTTTTTTTCGAAGTTTTGCATATTTAAATTTGGGAAAATTTTATGCAAATGAAACAAAGCTCAAGAATATAATTTATTGATTAACTTTCAAGGTCTACAATAAAGGAGAATATATACAAAATGTGATTACAAACTATACTTTCTACTTTTGATAGTTATATTATGTTCTAACATTCCTTTGCCTAGCTAAGAGTAGGAAATAACATGGAACTTAGGAACAAAATGACAGAAACCTTTGAGTTGGTACCCTACTAGAAAAGTATTAAATTTCCAACAATATTTCTTGTGTGAGAAACAGTAGCTACCAACAAATTTATGATCAAAGTTATTTTCTCCGAAAAAAAAAGGATTGAAGCAATTCAACAAAATTAGGTGTAAATTTCCAAAAGATATCTGACAATAGTCTAACAATTGTTTTATTTTTTCTAAGGGTAGAAGCAATTTCCTTCAATTTACCGACAAACTCTATCAACAAAATTAGGGTGTAAATTTCCGAGAGGTTTCTGGCAATAGTCTAACAGTTGTTTTATAGTTATTATATTATTTATTTTTATATTTTCGTTCAAATTTTCAACCAAATTATTATTATTATTATTTTTTTTCTAACAACTTTCCGAAGAAAAATTATTTTAAGAGAGTTACATATTTATTATTTCTAGCAACTTTGCTACAACATTTTTTAAATTATAGCTATTCTTTTTCAACAAGTTTTGTATAAATAATTTAAATTTAGAAAAAATTAAATTAAAATTTTCATATTTTTCTGATAAAAATATTGAAAAATCTAATACAAATCATGCGTAAAAAATCCACCAAACGAAAACCAATTTAAATGGTGTTCAATAATATATATATATATATAAACTAATATAAGTTCAAGTTTAACTAAAAAAACATAACTAAACTGATATACGTTTAAGTTTAACAATAAAATGTCTGTAATTTGATCTATTGTTGCTATTAACTAAACTTGCTATCAACTAAAAAAAAAGTTTTTCTTGTGCAACTTTTTTTCTTACAAAGCGAAAGTCAATTTGAATTTGTTTTGCTTTGAAATGAAAGACATGATTAGTTGTCATACATGTAACTCTAAGATTATCACATCAAAGAGTATGAACACCTTTTGTGTTTATTCATATATTTTTTTTAACAAGAGCTTATAGCCAAGTTAGTTCAGCTATAATATCAGCCATTGCTTTGTATTATAGACAGGTCATGGGTTCGATTCTTGATCCCACCCGGTTTTACCGGTCTTCCACCGTCGTGTCTTTAGGCGGGTGCTTGAGTCGTGTTTTCCCCGGGAATTGGTGGCTGGTGGGCTACGGGCTCCGTCCGTCGGGACTAGTGGCCAGCTTTGGCATCCTTTAGCCATTGGAGGCCGCGTACGAAGTACCCGGTAGTTGATTAGTTGGCCGTTCAAAAAAAATTATGATTTGGTTGATGACTAAAAAACTGCCTTCTGCTTTCATGCAGTCGATGAGTTTAGGTTGGATCATAGGTAGATAGCAAAGCTTTCAAGGACCCATGGTCATTGGGACACCCAACCTTGAATGCGATTTGTTGATTGATCTTCAAAAGAGAACAAACAAACAAACTTACCCAATATATTCTCATTATTCAGTAGGAATCGAGAGAAATGATGGATACAAACCTTACACCTATACCAGTTGGGATAGAAAGGCTGCTCCGAAGAAGTACCCGGCTCAAAGTTATCCCCACGCTTTCAACGTTATTTTCATAAAATAAGTCAAATAACACTAAAATTAGTCAACTTTTATGTTTGCTTCTTAAGGCCCACCACACATATGTACATTATATTCGTGCGCAACAAATGTAAATTAGGGTTTAGGGTTTTCAAAAGAGAATATATACAAAACATATTTACAAACTAAGCATGCTTTGTGTGATGTTCTGTTTAATTAAGAGAGTGCATAATATTTAAAAGGGGGATATGAGAACTGATTAATGTTATAGGAACTTAGTAAATGACTTAAATGTACATGTAACATTGTTATTTGTTCCAAACTAGTTATTAACTAGTTCCCTTACAAAATATACCCCATTTAAAATTTCTCGGTTTCAACCGGCTTTTGGCCGGTTCTGGTTTGGGTTTGCCGGGTAAAGGTGGAACCGTTTCCGAATTTTTCAGTTTCATTCCGATTTTCTTGAGAATTCGGAGCCGCACGCACCCACTGGTTCAAGTATGACCGGTTCTGGGTTTTTTGCCCACCTCTAGTATATGCATCAACGTTATAACTACTAGTTAGCATAAACTAATAATGACTAAAGAAAATATAATGACGCGCATACTGTATAACAAAGGTGCATTTAAAATTTAAATCAAAAAATGTATCAAGGAGAAAATGATAAGAACAATACAACAATATTCTCGTAATCTATTATTATTATCTTTCTTTTTTTTCAAAGTTGATAAATTCTTTTTTATAAAAGTGGTACAAACTATGAATATAAAAACATTATAACTCTTATATCATCTGTAACTTGCAATGCCTATTAATTACATGTTGTCAAAAACGAAATTAGTTTGCTTATGGTCTCACGAAACACATGAAAATTTAATTGATATATAAAGTCAATTTAGTGGTGGTGGTGGAGCAGCGGCGGTCGGCTTCATCACAGACGTGGTGGGGCGGCGGTGTGGCTGGTTAAAGTAGTCTCTTTTAATACAAAGAGTGAATTACATTCAAATGTCAGTTGTGACAATGGCAATATTATATTAGACCGGATATAATGTATGTTGTGTAAGAGGTATGTTTGTTTATGCATCTCTTTCAAGATTTCCATTTTTGTGTTGTGAAGCGTATCATCCAATGCCTAAGTAGTACCATCGATCATGGCTTACGCATAGTTCCATCTACTACCATATCACTAAAAACCTATTCCGATACAGATTGAGGTAGATGCCAGACCCCCGAAGATAGACATCCGGATATAACGTATTAATTTTTAGATGTTAATTTAGTGTCTTGGTCATCAAAACACCGAGCAACTATCTCCCGCTCGAGTGTCAAAGTTGAATACCATGGCATCCTTCTCATTAAGATCGAATATCCTCTTAATCAGGTTACCATTGTTTATTGTAATAATGTATTTGTTGTCTACTTATCTCATAATCCAATTCAACATTAATGTACCAAACACATGAAAATTGATATTCATTTTGTTCTCGAAAAGATCCATTTTGGTTATGTCAGGGTTTTACATGTCCCACTTTACAATATGTGAATATTTTCACCAAAGGCTTACCAAAGTAAGTATTTCAAGAATTTCATAATAATTTGAACGTTCAGAACACACATGTTCAAACTACCGGGGAATATTAGACGATATGTGCAATTATTTATTTATATTAATTAATCATCATTTCTTCCCTGTTAAGAGTTATAGAACTTGAATATAACGATGTTAATAGATTAATAAACGTAGATTTTGAATTGCAAATCAGAAACTCAATAATAAAAAATTGAAATGACTTAATGTTAAATCGAATTTGCGATATTTAATTGTGCATACGGGTGTTGTTTGATCTCCCATTGTCCAACGTTTGTGTAAAAACTTCAAAACATGCCCCATAAATCTAAAAATCCTGTTGGTCCTCTATTTTTTATTCAAAAAAATATATTTTTGAACAGATGCACAGAGCCCAAAGTTATTGGGCAGCCCTAACTTTAATCCTTATTGGGCTGGCCTTAGATATAATGTATTATCTTCAAATGAAAATTTGGGTATTAGTTTGGTATTGGTTTATTTGGTTTGGTTTTTAATTTTTTTTGTCAGTAACTGGCAAACGAACTAAACTTAATTTCAAAGATCCTTAACCAAACTGAATTCAAAAGATCTTTAACCAAACCAAATTCAATTTGGTTTTTCGGTTCGGCTATGGTTAGAAACTGAAAAGACCGAAAAACCGATTAAATACCAAATGAACCAAATTCAATTGATTAAAACGAATTCAGCCTGTATTATTAGTGATAAAAAGTTTATATCTAAATTATGATTAATCACTAACTGAATTCAGCTTTGGTTTTATGGTTACAGACTTGGTTCGATATTTTAGTTTTTAACGGTTTTCAGTTTTTTTTTTAAAACCCTAAAATGAAATTATTATTTATTAGGATGTTTACAGGCATGTACGTTTTATAACATGGGTCAAATATATTATTTTTATGAAATAAAATTACGGGACATGAAAAAAAAACCGAAAGAATGCTGTAAGACCTTTTATGAATTAAATCTCATTAATGTTCAACAAGTTGTGTTGCAATTTCAAAAAAAAAAAATTAAAAACAATACTGTTTGAACGGCATGAAATGAATTAATATATTTGATAATTATAATACATATAATCCAAAATATCAACATTTGTGTGTGTGTATAATACGTATTCATCTAAAATAAAAGTAAAATAATTATGTTTATAGTTATAGACTTATAGTTTTCAAGACTCAACAATTTAACATGTTATAACTTGTACGAAGTAACACAAGTATATATATGCGAGACCACACAAGACATTGTCGAGACCACAACAATAAAGTTGCAATAAAAATCATTTAATTAATAATTAATAATAATTAAAACATATTAATTAATTTTTTTTTGAACGGCTTGGTACAACGGAACCCAAGACGGGATTTCAACCGTCCCCTCGGATTTGACGCTCTGGGGCGTATGCCCGAGCCCACCCCAGGAGGAACCCCACAACTGGGTAAACCCCCTGACCTTGCTTTAGCAAATATGTCTCAGCCCGGATTCGAACCCAAGACCTCCCATAGGGAAGTCAAGGGAGTAACCATTAGGCTAGAAGCCCTTGGTTTGTTAACACAAGAGGGTATGCCAATACCAGCACAAAAAGCATTGCAATCTGAGTCCTTATAACACCTGATCGGAACCACGCGTTTGTTCATGTTGTAACTATGATTTCGTGGTGATCGGAACGTTGATCGTTTATCCGTCAAAGAACAAGATGTTTGAAAACCTGCGAGCCAAAAAATAAATTATGATATATACACACACACACATATATTGACAAAGCTTGAAAAAAGCTCGGAGGGGACGAAGGAATTTTAGGAAGAAAACGGAGGGGCGAGGATTTTTTGTAAGAAAACGAAGGAGGCCGAAGGATTTTTAGGAAAAAACTGGAGGGGGGCCGAAGTAATTTTAGAAAGTAAACGAAGGATTTTCAGACGGAAAACTGATAAACCGACCATTTTGACCGGAAAAACGGGGGGCATAAGAAAGGCCCATTCATGTATATATATATATACTCATACACACACACATACAGTGGCGTACCCGATCTATATCTTGGGTGGCATATATATCAAAATCCTTACCGACCCCTTTAATATTTGCAATTGTCTCCTTAAATTTATATAATCAGACTTTGTTATGAAAATTTAGGTGATAATCATACTTGTTTCTTAGAAAAAAAAGTTACTTAAAAATGTCTTCATAGATGTTGTTTTGGATAAACTTTAAAAAATAAAACACCGTATAAAACAATTATGTCTGACAATCTTAACTTATAACAAAATAACAGAAAGTCACCCCCCGTCCATAAAAATAAATTCTAGATCCGTCACTGTATACGTGTATGTCTATGTAAGAATGTTTAATTAAAAATCGTTGTTACTTAAGAAATAAATGATCAATACCATTGAAGAAAACCAACAACATTACAAACAACGTAATCTTTAATAGAGTTGGTTTCATGTTGCCCATATGTAGGACGTGTTGTTTGTGCTTCTATATATGCGTACCCTTTTGTTCTTTGATAATCAAGTATATCATATATTGTGTGCCTATATGTTGATTGTAGTTCTATATATATACTCAAATAGATCACGATAAGTTAAGTACATATATAGTAACATATCTTTGACTTAATACCTATTCTATAAATGTTTGTTTTAAACTTTAATGATAAAATTAATTATTTACTTTTTTTTTTTGAACGACAATTTGGATCACTGACGCGTCATAAACCTACCCGATCATATTCACACCTAATAGGAGGAAACCCACCATAGGTGAGAGAAACTCCCCTATCCTAGCATTAAACCTCTATTTTGTCCATGTCAGTACTTGAACCCGTGACCTCCCCAATATTGAAGCCACATGATACCTCTCCTCAACCACTTGAGCTGAGGATCATTGGTAATTAATTATTTACTAAAGATTTTAGTTACAATACTTGCTATTAAATGTGTATTTAATTATAAAAATACACATTTATTACATTATATATAATTAATTACTATTTTTAATTAAATCTATATCTATACTCTATAATAAAAGAGTAACAATTTTGCCACTTGTCACATTCTTACACCACTATTGCTACATGTCACATTCTTACACCACTATTACCACTTGTCTACACCTTATCATTCCACTTAATTCTCTCTTATTAAATAATTATACTCTCTCTTATTAAATAAATTTATTCTCTTATTAAATAATTATAATACTAATAATTAATATATTATTTATCTTTGTATTATAAAGCACACTTAATTTTTTTTTATAAAATATGAAATTTTCTAAAATCAAAATTTTTAAAGTAAGAAATATTTTATTTTCAAAAAACAAATTTTTTGTAAAAAACAAGTTATCTTAAAATGATTTTTTTAAAAATAAATATATTATAAAAGGAGTTTTTAAACGATGAGATTTTTATCATCCAATGACCTTTTTTTTATTTTTTTAAATCTGAAGTAATAAAAATGATAGAGAAAGTTATATTTTTGGTCCATTATCTTTAATGCTAATTTAAATTGGGTCATTTAACTTTAATAATTATTGATTTATTTAGTTTTAATATAATAGAAACTGAAGTTTTTAACGTAAATTATTTCAAAAATATCAATATTACACATTAAAAGGTCATATATTTATTTGTATAGTGGTTTAAATTTTTAATTATTTTTTATTACTTAAAACATTTATTAATATGTAAATTAATCATTTTATATCATAATATTGTTTTATAATAGCTAAATTTTTATTACTAATTATTTAATATTTTATATTAAATCCGTGTAATACACGGGTTAATAACCTAGTACTTTACATATTTATAAATATTCCCAAATAAACAAATTCTTCACACACACACACATATACATATGGAAACTATACAAACTATTAACCTTTCTAAAGTTTACGAATATGTATAGTTTCTAAAACATTCTGATGCCTGCTAGCTAAATCCAATTCTCGAATTAAAACTGCATATTAAGTTAAAGGATATATCATACTATATTAATAAACAAACATATATTTTGTCACTTTTCATATTCCTATACTATTATTGTCATAAGTCAATTTCTTATCAAATTTATTTAATTCTATCATATTATATAATTATATTCTCTTTCTTATTATATAATTATAATACTAGGGTTATGTTAAATTAAACATGTCAGTTCACCGGTTGGACCGGTTTTCATTTTTTTATCTAAAATCCAAAAGATGAAACATTAAAACCAAATTCTATATTTTTTAACATGATTATGTTAGTTTAAACATTAATTATCTTTGTTTAAATGTGTTTATAGTTCTATATTTGTTTGGAATAATTTATATATATATATATATATATATTATGTCACCGTGTTCTTAAATCCAGTTCGATCAGGGCCGGCTCAAACTTTTCGAGGGCCCAAGGCAAATGCAAAAATTGAGGTCATTTTCGTAAATAACTTTTTGCTTGCGATAAAAAATTATGGTTCACAAATTTTTAAAAAACATAATTTGTCTCTATCTACATAAGTTTACTTATAATTACAGTTAACAAATGATAGAAAAACGAAGAATGTAGAAACTATAATACTTAGTGATAATATTTTATAATTCTGTCATATTTGTTAATCTACTCAATTATCCTATTTACCACTAGAAAGCTTGTCAAAATGTTTCACTTGTACCATTAATAAAAGATTTGTTACATCGTCAAGTAAATGTGAAACAAAAACGTAGAAGATGTAATTAATTATTTGGAAAGAAATACCCTTAAATAAACTTTCTATTTTGAGAACGTGAGTGGACTTTCTAATTTTCTAGATCCAAAACGACAAAATAAATAACCTGGAAGATAAATCTAGCATAACCCGATGGTTGGGGCTCCAAAAATTTGGGGGCCCTAGGCCGTTGCCTCTAAAATCCTAAAGGTGAGCCGACTTTGAGTCTGATCGATCCAACCAGTAACCGGTAAGACGTCCGGTCCAATCTTGAAAATATTGTATACAAGTTATTGTGTCTTTTGTGTTTCCTTCTCAATGTTATGCTTTCCTAAACAATTTAAGACACAATTATGTTGTAGAATACATAATTTCAAACAAAAATGACACAATGATAGGTATAAATAACACAATGATCTTTAAAAAACAATTACCTGTAAAAAGACATAATTACCTGTAAAAATATATAATGACGAGCATGAACATTTTTGTACATGTCATTGTGTCTTTCGTGAATCATGTTCAATGTTGTGATATTTGGTTAATGGGTTAAATATAGTTAAGTTGCTATAGAAAAATAAAAGGGTTGAAATTGTCAAGTTGTAAAACTAAAATTTTAAAGTGGAGAGAATTATTGACTTTGCCCAAAATCCTCAAATTTTGAGGTGTTGAACTCACGTACGTGAACAAGAGAGAAATGACTAAATTCGGACTTTGAGCTTAATCGTCACCAAATTAAGTTTTTATCTTGAATACAACTATAAATTAGAGTTATAGTTGTATTACTCCACATCAAGGTGAGTACTTTATTGTGTTTTGGTGAATAATTTGTGGGTTATAGATAGGTTGGGTACGAAAATTGTTGCTTAATGGTATCAAATGTTATTGGGTTACACGTAAATCTTGTAGACTAACTTGAAATCACCTACTTTGAGATTGTATGATAATGAAAGATGGTTAATTATTAGATTTTGGGTGATTATACTATGTGTCAGAAGTCATATGCACACTAAGCTTTTATCAAAAAGTGAGAGGCCCCGAGCCCCGGGAGTCCCCTCGGTTGGTAAAACATCAGACTCATAGTCCTTAAACCATAATTACATTACTATAGCAGCGGAATTAAAGGTGACGACATAAAATAATATACACATACCAAACAAACGTTAACACATAACCCACACTTCTAAGAGTTCTATAATATAGCCAGTCTATGCCAGAGTAGTCCTCAAAGTATGCCACGAGCCATCCTGTTATTCTTTCCAAACTATTCAACCTGATATGCATGTAAAACAAGTCAGTTTTATGCTGGTGAGTTCTAAGTTATATTTTTAAACAAATCTGTATCCATTCATATCATCACATAACATAATTCAAATACATAACATACATGTCATCATAACGTAAAGACATTTCATACACATCATCATAACATCAATCACATTGTGCAGAAAATTTAGCCTCAACTGTTGACCCGAAGTCAACATGCTTGTGCAGCACAAGACTCTATGATTATCAACCCGAAGTTGACAACTCATGCATGCACAAGATTTCCTCAACTGGCGACACAAGTCGACATGCTTGTGTTTCCACAAGACTCTTTAACTATCAACCGAAGTTGACAGCTCATACCGGTACAAGACTTCTTTACGTAACAATCATTCACATAACCTTACTTTACATATCTCATTTCATTCATACATAACATGGTTTAAAACATTTAAACCATCATAATCATAAACAGTGAGCTTCACCACAGTGCTCAACTTTTGTCCAACGGCAGCCGGGACTTCAAAATCATATTCTCTGCTCGACCTCGGCCGAGACTTTGAAAAATCATTTACTTCTCAACTGTAGTTGAGACTTAAAACATTCTTTACCTGAAAACATTCTTTACTTTAACATATTCTTTTATCTGACCATAGTCAAGTAAAACAATCATTTTCATAAAATAACTTTATAACATGCATAACAGCCCAAAATGATAAAACATTTAAAATAGGGTTACAAAGAACTCATCTGAGCTTAGTAAAGCACAATTTGCTAGCTATTCTTCCTTTCTTTACTTTCTCACTTCAGGATGATATCCTATTAATATGAATATATTATCATGATTATAACCTTATAATGAAAATTTACGATGACTGCTCGAAACTTCGGCATGTCATAACTTTCATTTGGAGCTTTATTTCAAAATTTCGCTTACACTCATTTTGACCATTTTTATCTCTACAATCTTGTTATGCTTAAAAATTGCTTATTTGCTCGGCTTAGATAAGCGTATTCTCTTATTTAATTAATCCGTCTTAGGGCGTTGCTAAACTTACTGTATAATAACATGGATTTAAGGCAACCAGAAACACATACATATTATATCCTCATAAAACTCAAGAAAACTTGATCATTGTCTAGATGTAATTGAGCTCCAACCGGATCAAGTTCATGTTCATCATACAAAACCAAAACTCTATTTAAACATGGTGTTGGTCTCTTTAATCAATCAAGACTAAACTAATACGAGATGAGAATCATAAACACATACCTTAACGATCGATCTATTCTTCTTGATTCTCTTCTCTGCTCGTAAAACTCAGACGTTGATCAGAAAATGTTAACAGCCTTCGTTCAAGCTTCTGTATTACAATTTAATACATATATGGGAAGTTTGCCGACTTACACCAAAAAAATCTATGATTTTATTTAAAATTTACACTTAGGCCCCTTAAACCTTGAGCACTTATTTTGAAAACCCCCTTCTACTTTGCTCACATATTTTTAATATTCACGAGCTTATATCGTGTTCATATTTTATCGTATAACGGTCCCGCTTATATTAATGTGATCGTAATCACTTCAGGAACGTTTATAAAAATTTCGAACCCAAACAGTCACAGAAATTTTTACACGTTATTAATAGGCTTTATAACGTGTCCATACATTATCAGATATTTTTATCGTTTATATCCTTTTGATCGTAGTTACTTTACGAACGTTTATATAAATTTTGGATATGAACGGTTACCGAAATTTCGCACGTTTATTAAAAGTCTTCAAAATTTTCGGTTGTTACAAAAAGCTTGAATGAAAAGTTATATTTAGTGCTGATTGGAATTATTTAAGTTGTTGCACTATTTTAGAAAAATTGTATAAAATCAACCAATAATTGGTTTGAGACGTATAATATGTCGTTGGAAAGCTTAATGAGTATACTTTATACAAATTTTTAGAAATAGAAAAGATAAAGATGACTAGACTAAAACTCTTACACCCAGGGAACATCTATTATTGTCCATCTTCTATCAGCTTATACAAACCTCTTCATTTGAACATCCATTTTTGGTACTTGTTTCGTTCGTTTAAACCTCTCTATAGAGGTGGCCATCGTAACCGGTTCCTACCAGGTATTTTCAAGAACCGGTCCCTACCCGGCAGTACCCGAAAGTTAGGACCCGGTTCCACGTTTTTCCCACTCGACCGGTTAGTACCCGGACTCGGACCCGAACCGGAACCGGTTCCTACCCGGACCCGGTTGGAACCGGTTATAGCCGTTAAAATGGATATGAACGTTGGAGATCGAATTATAGCCGTTTTTTGACCGTTTGAGACCATTTTTTGACCCCCTAAACTAGTATAAATAGGTATTGGGTGGTATGGAGTGATCACACAACTCAAAACGCAATCCCGAACGCGAAAAAACGCAAAAAAACGCAAAAAACGCTATTTATACGCGCTTGTTTAGTCTCCATCTCTCGTTTTGGTTTTTCGTTTTCTCGTTTCTTACTCTCAAAGTCTCAATACTCTTTATAATTTTCCCTTTGTTATCATGGATGCTTCAAATTCTTCGGTCGGTCAAGGTTCCAACACCGGACCATCCTTTGTTCGTGTTATTGAACACAATCGAAACCCGAAAATATGGTGCAATTGGGATTTGGTCGAGCTTAGTGATGGTTCTATAAAAGCTCATTGCAAGTTTTGTGGAATATATTTAGGGAAAGAATCGAATTCGAATTTGAAGAAACACATCAACAAACCGTTTTGCAAGGCGTTGAAAAAGGATCCCGAGTCTCAACAAACGCAAATGGATGTTGAAGGTGGAATATTTAATTATGACCTTGATCGGGTTCGGGATCGAATGGTGAAGTTCGTGATTTAAGAGGCGTTGCCGTTTAGCCATTTCGACAACTCTCGGTTAACAAGCATGATTCGGGAGACGCTTCAACCACGCTACACCCACGTAAGTCGACAAACTCTTAGACGCCATTGTTTAAAGATGTGGAAACATGCCAAACATGAACTAGTTGCATATTTTGAAAATTTAAATACAGGGGTTAACTTAACTAGTGATGTTTGGTCGGCTCCACATAATCTACCCGAATCCTACCTTTGCGTCACCGCTCATTGGGTAGAACCGTCATCATGGATAATGATGAAACGCACCATTGCTTTTGAACTTTTTCCGTATCCACATACCGGTGACCTTTTATTTCAAATTTTAGATTATGTAATAACGACATTTAAGTTAGAAAAAAAATATTTTCAATGTCATTTGATAACGCTTCAAACAATACGACGGCGGTTGAAAAATTAAAATTAAAATATTTGCCATTATGTAATGTTGCATTTTTTCACTCAAGATGTGTCACACCCCGAGCCGGCGGGGTTGGATCGGAGTCCCCGTCGGGCGGAAGGTTCCCGGGGCGTGATATCGCGGGTGATAATCGTGATGATCAGATTGTTTACATAGCATCAATGATAAGAATAATTAAGCACAATAAAATATAAACTAGGATTTCAGAGTTAAATTACAAAGTCAACGTTTAGTAATTTAGCTAAGTAAACCTATCCAAAAGAATCAAATATATCTATCTTGTATTTGTACAAGATATCCAAAAGAGATTCTTATTGATCTCAAGATGTGCTTCTTCAAAAGTCAACTAGGATCTATGTCTGGTCATCCTAGTATGCAAATCCTGAATCTTAGCTTAATCCAATGCATTACCTGAGAAAGCATGTAGAAAAATAAAGTCAACACAATGGTTGGTGAGTTCATGTAGTTTTTGTGTAAAAATAGTTTGCAAAATCCTTTGAATGACAACCTTAACCTCACCATTAACCACCTATACCATCTGATTCAGTATGCTTATATATAGGGCATATGTAGGGGACAAGCCCCAGCCACCGTCCCACCACATACTGAACCACATGGTATATTGTTCCTGATGATAATTAAGCGTCTCATCCTACCCGTATGATTCCCCAAAATGTTTGATTCCTAATGTTTGATTCCAAGTGTTTGATTCTTTGAATTTGACTACCCTGTAATTGTTTACTTTGATTCCCTGAATGACCACCTTAACCTCACTAACAACCACCTATGCTATTCAACCAAGTATGCTTATATATAGGGCATATGTAGGGGACAAGCCCCAGCCACCGTCCCACCACATACCGGGCTGCTTAACATATTGTTGTTAATGATAATTAAGCATTTCATCCCCACTACTCTGATCTCATGACAAATGATTCTTAACGTTTGTTTCCCTGCCAATGTTTACTTTGTTTCCCCCGAAATGACAACCTTAACCTCACTAACAACCACCTATGCTATCCAACCAAGTATGCTTATATATAGGGCATATGTAGGGGACAAGCCCCAGCCACCGTCCCACCACATACCGGGCTGCTTAACATATTGTTATTAATGATAATTAAGCGTTTCACTCCACACTATTGATTCCACAACGAATAAGTCTCAAGCTTATTAGGCACCATTATGGACAGCTGAAAAACCCTAAGGATTCAGCATCCATCCATAATGATCCTATTTATGACTCGTGACATGTTTAGATAGAGTGACCTTCAAGTTAACACAAAGTCAACTAGAATAACTCAATCATTCTAGTCACTTGTCATCACCATGGATGAATCAAGAAGAACACCGAATGACTAGTAGGGGTTGACACACAGGTCAACACGCGGCGGCCAATCAGTCTGTCTTACATGACTCTGACAAAGAAGAACACTGATGACTAGTAGGGGTTGACACACAGGTCAACACGCGGCGGCCAACAGTCTGTCTCACAATGTCCAAAAGTTTATGCATACAAGTCTAAAGCATTCACATTGTTTCACTGATGACTAGTAGGGGTTGACACATAGATCAACACGCGGCGGTCAATCAGTCTTTTGTTTAAGCATCTCATGTTTCAAGCATTCAAGTATTCAGGCATCCAAATGTATCAAGCATTCCAAATGTTCACGTATCCCAAGTATATTACTCATTCAAGTATTCCAAAATGTATCAAGCATTCACGTGTTTCAAGCATTCTAAGTATAACAAGTATTCACGTGTTTTCAGACATCTCACGTATATAAGTATCTCTAAGAATAAATGTTTACAGTTAAGTTTAAGCAAATCATTGTAAGTGTAAAATAATTTAATACTTCATTAAAGGTGTAGTACAATAACTTTATGAAATAATTGTATAAAGCATTAGTGTTTATTTAAAGTATTTTCAAAGCCTTATGGTTTTGTATATAATTAAACATAGAGTTTATAAGTTAAACCTCAATTGTATAATTTAAGCACATAGCTTATATCATAAGAGTTTATAAAGTTTAGGCTCCAAATCTATATTGTAAGCCTCATGCATATAGTTTCAAGTGTTCACACATTGTTTCATCATGAATCCCATAAGTTTGCATCAAGTCTCATTGTATATGTTTCAAGTCTATTGCTTTTCAATGACTACTAAGTTTCACGAATAAGTTTCAACATAAGTATCAAGTTTATGTTTAAAGCATTAAATAACATCTCAATAATTTTGTGAAAATGTTTAACATGCTTCTCAGTCCCGAAGTAAAACAAATAAGTTTGAAAAGGGACAAATGAACTCACCTGTTGTTCGAAGTGGTTGACTTAGCTTAGACTAGAAAGCACGCGCTCTTTGTTTGATTGTAGTAGTATTCACGCTCCTGTATTGATTTCATGTTGTTGCAAACTATGAGTATAAGTTTATAACGATCTGTCTGTATGTATGTGTTAGTCCTAAAATTTGTCTAACAATTATGAGTTTAAATGTTAGTTCGGCCCTTGCTTACTTGTCGTTAAGTATCATTAGTTTAAATGTTCGTTAGCTTTAGACATATGGGCCGAATGTGGTTTAAGTCATGATCAAAGTTGTCCGAATGAGTCGTGTAAGTCTATTGGGCCCAGAGTGGGCCTTAATTGAAAGTTGGGCCTTATTATACACCGTTGGGCCAAATCTAATTCCTTGGACTATGTTAGGTCGCGTATGGGTCGGACTCAACATATAAGCCATCCCAACAATGTTGGGCCCATATTATCACTTGGGCCGAAAGTATGTTGGCCTTATAAGCAACGTGGGCCGATTGAGAAAGATGAGCTTGAGCCAACTCTCCCATGATCTAAATGTGTACTACGTGGGCTTAATAACATATGTTTAATCAAGTGACCGTGAAGGGGTGTGGGCCGAAGGTTGCCTGGGCCGTGAGTGTTTTTAATGGGCCAACGAGTTAAGTGGGCCAAAAGGATCAAATTTGGGCTGTAATAAATCAAGTGGGCCGGCAGCTTTACAGTGGGCCGAATGAAAGAAAAAAAATGGCTAAACAAATGGAGTTGAACCAAAGATGTGAGTCGTATTTCCCATGGCCTTGGACCAAATGGGCCGTGTAATGTCATTTGCTTGGACCCAAAGAAATCACTTGGACTTATTGTTTAAAAATGTTGGGCCTGGGTTGGGATCATGGGCCGATTATTTGGGTTTAATTCAACCGAGAGTGGTGTACTGCTATATGGCCAACTTTGAGAACCAGTGAGGTTCGACAGTTTCCTCTTCACAAGGTTCGCTCGTGAGGACTAGGGTTCGGTCAATGCATAATAGGTTCGCAACATGGAAGGTTCGGCTGGAGCTTGTTGCACAGGGGTTCGGGGCTTGACACAGATTCGTCCAGTGAGGGTTCGACCAAGGTTCGCTTATGGTTCGTTGCCACACAAGGTTCGGCTCCATGCAGAGGGTTCGACCAAGGGAGGGTTCGGCTGAGGAGGCATGGCTGCAAGGTTCGATCATGGAGGATGATGTTGAAGGTTCGGCTAATGGAATGCCTTGTACAGTTTCGGTGGTAGGTGGAATAAAGCATGGTTCGTCTAGTGTCGAAGGTTCGCCGGAGGTTTGCACAGATTTGGGCACGGTTGCAGCCGCGAACCCTGTGGGTTCTACACCATCTTCGAGCATCTAACCCTCAATCTAGTCGAGTTCCATTGTGTCTGATGCAAGATCAACTCTCGGACGTATATGGTGTGCGTATATCAAGTTCTTAACCGGTCAAATGAGTAGATCGAACAAAATAAGTAAAACCCTACTTTTCTTGACATTCAAACACTCATACCTCGTTTTTCAGTGGATAGACGCTCCGATCTGCTGTACTTCTACGTAGAGGATGTCGCGAGCTTCGCGTGGACACCAAGAACGTCCAATTCCGTCAAGAAACGAGCGAGTTATCGCGATTAGAAGGATGATTATTCTAGAGAGAGAAAGTTGCGTGGGGAGTGTATTAGAGAGAGAGAGGAAGGCTGAAAAATGAGAGGAATGCCATCTTTCAGGGTTTAAATACCCCGAGGGTATTCGGGTTCGTTTCGGTAGCTCGGTTCACGTTTTTGTCGCTTGTCCGGATCGTAACGCGCGTTTTTAGTAAATTAAACAAAAGAATTTGTTTTAAATGTTTAGGAATTAGTTATTTATAGAAAATTATTTTAAATATTGTTTTATTAAATTTTCGTTCGTAAATTATTAATTTTACGCATTTCGTTATATGTCCGCGTATTGTGGTTTACGCGCTTTGATTAAAATAGTTTCTTTTAAATTTCGTTTATGATGAGTTTCAAAATTGTAAAACAGGAAATATTATATTTCCTTAACTTTATTATCGTTCTAATCGCCGTTGTTTTCGTTATCGTTTCGTCAGAAAACGTCACTTACGCGCGTCTTCGTACAGAGCGCTAACTGTACGAACACGATCGTACGTTTCACTTTCTGATTTTTGTTTTCTACTTTTCAGTCATCGTTTCAGATCGTTAACTATCAGATCTATTCGTACAGATCGTCACCTTTACGAATAGTTCGTCGATTTACATTCCGTAACAACAACTGTTATTGTTTTGTTCTGTTTCCTCACATACGTTTAAACCTAATAATATAAATTCAAACATGTCTGTAGCTGTTCATGATTGTCTGATGTGTTTCTGACTGTGTAAACCATGATGTTTAAATCAGGATTTCAAAAACATCGTGTAATAATTTATGTTCATCATCGAATGTTAATAGCTTCTATGTATTTCTCCTAGTTTGCACCTGAGTTACTGTACAGGTTACTGTACAGTTTACTGTTCCGGTGACGGTTCCGGGACAGATGTTACAGTCTCCCCTTGTTAAAGAAATTTCGTCCCGAAATTTAAAAGTTATTATCGGGTACAACTTTCCTTGTAACAAATGGGAAACCTTTGTTTGAAGTGATGTCCCTACGCTCCCAAATAAACTCTGGGTCGCGTTTGGGATCCCTATGTATGTCCTCACAGTGCTGCTAATCTTATTGCTCGTAGTTGTCTTACTGTTATGGCTTGCTAAGTCTCTGTATGATTCTAACACTTTATTGTTCAAAACTAACTGATGCAATGAGCATCAATTGTTACACAACCTTAGTGTTAGTGGTGGCTTCCTGTGTATGTTCTTTGCATTAACTAAGAATTCTTTCATTGTTTATACGCAATAAAAGAGTTCCTAAGTTCTCATGGAATACGTATGTGGTTATACTTAATAAGAATAAGATAAGTTTCTTAATCATACTAGTATCAAAATAAAATGAAATCTTATGAGTTAAAGAGGTGTCACATACCAGTACCCGTTTCCGGGTCTTGGTGTGCAGCAGGAGTTCCTATCATGAAGGCTCTTCCCCTTGGTACTTGATCTCCTAGTTGTGCCCTCTTTGGGCAGTTCCTGGAGAAATGATCTAGTTCTCCACAGTTAAAGCATCCCTGATTGTTGTTGTTGTAGTTGCCAAGGTTTTGTGGTGGTGGTTTTGCCATAGTAGCATTGTTCACTGCCGGTGTCGGTGAAGTTCGACAGTGTTGAGCCATATGGCCTTTTCAGCCACAGTTGGTACACTGCCTACACGGCATATTGGCAGCATGATGAAACTGACATTGTGCACATTGAGGATGTACACCAGTGTAAGGTTTGCGTGCAGCTTTAGTAGATACTGCAGCAACTTGATTGAGTGGTGTGGGCATCGCGTATTGTTGGATGGCCTTTTGTTTCTTCTTTGGTTGTTTCTCCTTAGTCTTGTCCGAATCATCTTTCAATTCTCCGGACTTCACCATCACATCTGTGAGTTTAGCTGACAAGGAGATAGCAGACTCTAATGTTGCAGGGTTTGCAGCAAGTACAATGCCCTGAATGCAGGATGGTAATCCTCCTACATATCGGTCAATTCGCTTTTCTAGTGTTGGCACCATCTCAGGCACCAAGGCTACCAATTCATGATAGCGAGTAGTGTATGTCATGTGATCAGCTCCTTTCATCACATGATTTGAGAGTTCAATTTCCAAGTTCTGTAGTTCGTGCTTAGGACAGAACTCATTCCTCAAGAGGGTTTTGAATTCTGCCCAAGGCATGGCTAGTGCTTCATCCCTACCTCGAGCGTTTATCTGTGAGTTCCACCAAGTTAGGGCACGCTTACTGAAAGATCCAGCAGCATAGCGAACCTTATGTCTTTCCGGACAACTGCTTAGGTCCAATGTATTTTCCATCTTCTCTAGCCATTGGATCAGTCCAACGGCTCCTTCAACACCGCTGAAGCTTGGCGGTTTGCATCCTACGAACGATTTGTATGAACAGTCTGATTTAGCGCCGGTGTTTCCACTAGTTTCCCCTGTAGTACGCCCTGAGTTGTTACCGTAGCTTTGAATCTTGTTAATCATCTCTGGGATGATATCCTTCATCTGGTTAGTCAGTTGACTGCTCAGTAATGTTGCCAAAGCAACAGTAGCAGGATCCAGAACTATAGTTGCAGTCGGGTTCGGAGGAGGACTATGTGGAGGAGGAGGAGGCGGTGGTGAATCTGGCGGTGATGGTGTCGAAGAGTGAGGTGCAGAAGTCTGTGGTGTAGGTATCGGTGTCGGTTGTTTTCTGGGCGGCATTCTGATTATAACCAAAAGATATTGGTTAGTGCAGTGATCGAATGCAGAAAACACAATGCAAACTTAAGTCTTATGTTCTCTACATGAAGGTCCCTAAGTTATAGTCTAGGTCAAACCGTTTAAGCATGTGACCTATTATTCTCTATAACCTTGAGCTCTGATACCAATCTGTCACACCCCGAGCCGGCGGGGTTGGATCGGAGTCCCCGTCGGGCGGAAGGTTCCCGGGGCGTGATATCGCGGGTGATAATCGTGATGATCAGATTGTTTACATAGCATCAATGATAAGAATAATTAAGCACAATAAAATATAAACTAGGATTTCAGAGTTAAATTACAAAGTCAACGTTTAGTAATTTAGCTAAGTAAACCTATCCAAAAGAATCAAATATATCTATCTTGTATTTGTACAAGATATCCAAAAGAGATTCTTATTGATCTCAAGATGTGCTTCTTCAAAAGTCAACTAGGATCTATGTCTGGTCATCCTAGTATGCAAATCCTGAATCTTAGCTTAATCCAATGCATTACCTGAGAAAGCATGTAGAAAAATAAAGTCAACACAATGGTTGGTGAGTTCATGTAGTTTTTGTGTAAAAATAGTTTGCAAAATCCTTTGAATGACAACCTTAACCTCACCATTAACCACCTATACCATCTGATTCAGTATGCTTATATATAGGGCATATGTAGGGGACAAGCCCCAGCCACCGTCCCACCACATACTGAACCACATGGTATATTGTTCCTGATGATAATTAAGCGTCTCATCCTACCCGTATGATTCCCCAAAATGTTTGATTCCTAATGTTTGATTCCAAGTGTTTGATTCTTTGAATTTGACTACCCTGTAATTGTTTACTTTGATTCCCTGAATGACCACCTTAACCTCACTAACAACCACCTATGCTATTCAACCAAGTATGCTTATATATAGGGCATATGTAGGGGACAAGCCCCAGCCACCGTCCCACCACATACCGGGCTGCTTAACATATTGTTGTTAATGATAATTAAGCATTTCATCCCCACTACTCTGATCTCATGACAAATGATTCTTAACGTTTGTTTCCCTGCCAATGTTTACTTTGTTTCCCCCGAAATGACAACCTTAACCTCACTAACAACCACCTATGCTATCCAACCAAGTATGCTTATATATAGGGCATATGTAGGGGACAAGCCCCAGCCACCGTCCCACCACATACCGGGCTGCTTAACATATTGTTATTAATGATAATTAAGCGTTTCACTCCACACTATTGATTCCACAACGAATAAGTCTCAAGCTTATTAGGCACCATTATGGACAGCTGAAAAACCCTAAGGATTCAGCATCCATCCATAATGATCCTATTTATGACTCGTGACATGTTTAGATAGAGTGACCTTCAAGTTAACACAAAGTCAACTAGAATAACTCAATCATTCTAGTCACTTGTCATCACCATGGATGAATCAAGAAGAACACCGAATGACTAGTAGGGGTTGACACACAGGTCAACACGCGGCGGCCAATCAGTCTGTCTTACATGACTCTGACAAAGAAGAACACTGATGACTAGTAGGGGTTGACACACAGGTCAACACGCGGCGGCCAACAGTCTGTCTCACAATGTCCAAAAGTTTATGCATACAAGTCTAAAGCATTCACATTGTTTCACTGATGACTAGTAGGGGTTGACACATAGATCAACACGCGGCGGTCAATCAGTCTTTTGTTTAAGCATCTCATGTTTCAAGCATTCAAGTATTCAGGCATCCAAATGTATCAAGCATTCCAAATGTTCACGTATCCCAAGTATATTACTCATTCAAGTATTCCAAAATGTATCAAGCATTCACGTGTTTCAAGCATTCTAAGTATAACAAGTATTCACGTGTTTTCAGACATCTCACGTATATAAGTATCTCTAAGAATAAATGTTTACAGTTAAGTTTAAGCAAATCATTGTAAGTGTAAAGTAATTTAATACTTCATTAAAGGTGTAGTACAATAACTTTATGAAATAATTGTATAAAGCATTAGTGTTTATTTAAAGTATTTTCAAAGCCTTATGGTTTTGTATATAATTAAACATAGAGTTTATAAGTTAAACCTCAATTGTATAATTTAAGCACATAGCTTATATCATAAGAGTTTATAAAGTTTAAGCTCCAAATCTATATTGTAAGCCTCATGCATATAGTTTCAAGTGTTCACACATTGTTTCATCATGAATCCCATAAGTTTGCATCAAGTCTCATTGTATATGTTTCAAGTCTATTGCTTTTCAATGACTACTAAGTTTCACGAATAAGTTTCAACATAAGTATCAAGTTTATGTTTAAAGCATTAAATAACATCTCAATAATTTTGTGAAAATGTTTAACATGCTTCTCAGTCCCGAAGTAAAACAAATAAGTTTGAAAAGGGACAAATGAACTCACCTGTTGTTCGAAGTGGTTGACTTAACTTAGACTAGAAAGCACGCGCTCTTTGTTTGATTGTATTAGTATTCACGCTCCTGTATTGATTTCATGTTGTTGCAAACTATGAGTATAAGTTTATAACGATCTGTCTGTATGTATGTGTTAGTCCTAAAATTTGTCTAACAATTATGAGTTTAAATGTTAGTTCGCCCTTGCTTACTTGTCGTTAAGTATCATTAGTTTAAATGTTCGTTAGCTTTAGACATATGGGCCGAATGTGGTTTAAGTCATGATCAAAGTTGTCCGAATGAGTCGTGTAAGTCTATTGGGCCCAGAGTGGGCCTTAATTGAAAGTTGGGCCTTATTATACACCGTTGGGCCAAATCTAATTCCTTGGACTATGTTAGGTCGCGTATGGGTCGGACTCAACATATAAGCCATCCCAACAATGTTGGGCCCATATTATCACTTGGGCCGAAAGTATGTTGGCCTTATAAGCAACGTGGGCCGATTGAGAAAGATGAGCTTGAGCCAACTCTCCCATGATCTAAATGTGTACTACGTGGGCTTAATAACATATGTTTAATCAAGTGACCGTGAAGGGGTGTGGGCCGAAGGTTGCCTGGGCCGTGAGTGTTTTTAATGGGCCAACGAGTTAAGTGGGCCAAAAGGATCAAATTTGGGCTGTAATAAATCAAGTGGGCCGGCAGCTTTACAGTGGGCCGAATGAAAGAAAAAAAATGGCTAAACAAATGGAGTTGAACCAAAGATGTGAGTCGTATTTCCCATGGCCTTGGACCAAATGGGCCGTGTAATGTCATTTGCTTGGACCCAAAGAAATCACTTGGACTTATTGTTTAAAAATGTTGGGCCTGGGTTGGGATCATGGGCCGATTATTTGGGTTTAATTCAACCGAGAGTGGTGTACTGCTATATGGCCAACTTTGAGAACCAGTGAGGTTCGACAGTTTCCTCTTCACAAGGTTCGCTCGTGAGGACTAGGGTTCGGTCAATGCATAATAGGTTCGCAACATGGAAGGTTCGGCTGGAGCTTGTTGCACAGGGGTTCGGGGCTTGACACAGATTCGTCCAGTGAGGGTTCGACCAAGGTTCGCTTATGGTTCGTTGCCACACAAGGTTCGGCTCCATGCAGAGGGTTCGACCAAGGGAGGGTTCGGCTGAGGAGGCATGGCTGCAAGGTTCGATCATGGAGGATGATGTTGAAGGTTCGGCTAATGGAATGCCTTGTACAGTTTTGGTGGTAGGTGGAATAAAGCATGGTTCGTCTAGTGTCGAAGGTTCGCCGGAGGTTTGCACAGATTTGGGCACGGTTGCAGCCGCGAACCCTGTGGGTTCTACACCATCTTCGAGCATCTAACCCTCAATCTAGTCGAGTTCCATTGTGTCTGATGCAAGATCAACTCTCGGACGTATATGGTGTGCGTATATCAAGTTCTTAACCGGTCAAATGAGTAGATCGAACAAAATAAGTAAAACCCTACTTTTCTTGACATTCAAACACTCATACCTCGTTTTTCAGTGGATAGACGCTCCGATCTGCTGTACTTCTACGTAGAGGATGTCGCGAGCTTCGCGTGGACACCAAGAACGTCCAATTCCGTCAAGAAACGAGCGAGTTATCGCGATTAGAAGGATGATTATTCTAGAGAGAGAAAGTTGCGTGGGAGTGTATTAGAGAGAGAGAGGAAGGCTGAAAAATGAGAGGAATGCCATCTTTCAGGGTTTAAATACCCCGAGGGTATTCGGGTTCGTTTCGGTAGCTCGGTTCACGTTTTTGTCGCTTGTCCGGATCGTAACGCGCGTTTTTAGTAAATTAAACAAAAGAATTTGTTTTAAATGTTTAGGAATTAGTTATTTATAGAAAATTATTTTAAATATTGTTTTATTAAATTTTCGTTCGTAAATTATTAATTTTACGCATTTCGTTATATGTCCGCGTATTATGGTTTACGCGCTTTGATTAAAATAGTTTCTTTTAAATTTCGTTTATGATGAGTTTCAAAATTGTAAAACAGGAAATATTATATTTCCTTAACTTTATTATCGTTCTAATCGCCGTTGTTTTCGTTATCGTTTCGTCAGAAAACGTCACTTACGCGCGTCTTCGTACAGAGCGCTAACTGTACGAACACGATCGTACGTTTCACTTTCTGATTTTTGTTTTCTACTTTTCAGTCATCGTTTCAGATCGTTAACTATCAGATCTATTCGTACAGATCGTCACCTTTACGAATAGTTCGTCGATTTACATTCCGTAACAACAACTGTTATTGTTTTGTTCTGTTTCCTCACATACGTTTAAACCTAATAATATAAATTCAAACATGTCTGTAGCTGTTCATGATTGTCTGATGTGTTTCTGACTGTGTAAACCATGATGTTTAAATCAGGATTTCAAAAACATCGTGTAATAATTTATGTTCATCATCGAATGTTAATAGCTTCTATGTATTTCTCCTAGTTTGCACCTGAGTTACTGTACAGGTTACTGTACAGTTTACTGTTCCGGTGACGGTTCCGGGACAGATGTTACAAGATGTGTTGCACATATAATAAATTTAATTGTGCAAGACGGTATTGGCACTGATGATGTTACAACATTTATAAACGTTTGTCGACAAATGCTACATGATATTTTTAAAAAGAGCCGGGCACGACATATGGCATATAGGAAATTTTGTAAAGATACGGGGAGGATTTCTTTGGGTGCAAATTGGGATGTACCTCATAGATGGAATTCCACCTGCCTAATGCTTGAGAGTGCTTTACGACAAAAAGATACTTTGCAAATGTTTCACGCAAGTCTCGTCGACCGGGGTTATGTCGACGCATTTTTGGATAGTTCTTGGGATAATGTCCAATTATTATCTGAATTTCTTGAAGTTTTTAAATCATCAACTACTAAACTATCAGGGACTTATTACCCAACTAGTTCTTTGGTTCTTTCGGAGATATTTTTAATGGTTACAAACTTTAAAACTTTTGAAAATAAAAATGAAATGTTTTCTAACATGATATTACCGATGCGAAATAAATTACTAAAGTATTTTCTTGAATTACCACCCGTTTTTACTTGCGCGGCCGCTTTAAACCCAATTTTAAATGTTACGGGGGTGGAATGCTTGATAGACGAAATTTATGACGCTCTTGACATACACGAGATATACCCAAGCTTTTCAACCGAAGCAAAAAATGTTTTTAATAATAATTTACAATCTATGTATGACTTTTATTTGATTAAATATGGTGGAAACATACATATGCCCACTCCTGGTTCCTCATCAAGTTCGAGTGCTTCTCGAGCACGAGATCCGATGGTTAACCTATTGAACACGGTTCGAAACGTCACGGCTAAACGTCAAAGGGGTAATACCCCTTCAAGCGAACTAGGCCGGTATAGTGGTACGGATTATGTATCTGATATGACGGCCGAGTCATATCGCAATTTTGATATTTTGGCTTGGTGGAAAGCAAAGGAATCCGAGTTTCCGATTCTTGCCGCCATGGCCCGTGATTTACTAACTGTCCAAGTTTCCACGGTAGCTTCGGAATCTGCATTTTCTCTTAGTGGCAGGGTCTTGTCGTTAAGAAGAACAAAACTCACTCCCGAATCGGTAGAAATGTGCATATGTTTAAAGGATCATTTGGACTCGATCGATCGTATTCAAGATCAAACAACCCTCGAAGATGAAACATCCATTGAAGTAAAAGTACATGACGAAGAAGTTGAAGAAGGCTTATCACCCGGCCTATCCGACGAAGAACTCGCATTTGAAGCTAACTTCAGTCGTTCGCAACAAAACGACACAAATCTTTGATTTTAATGTTTTATTAGTTGTTTGTAACTTTTCTTTTCTTTTTAAATTACTTAAAATAATTAATGAATTTATGTTTGTTTTTAACATTTGTTATTAGTAACCTTATCAAACATTTAAGTAATAATTAATTAATAAACCCTAATTAAACCTTAAACAAATCAAACCTAATAAAACCTTAAACTTATCAAACATTTAACTAATAATTAATTAATAAACCCTAATTAAACCTTAAACAAATCAAATTAAATAAAACCTTAAACTTATCAAACATTTAACTAATAATTAATTAATAAACCCTAATTAAACCTTAAACAAATCAAACCTAATAAAACCTTAAACTTATCAAACATTTAACTAATAATTAATTAATAAACCCTAATTAAACCTTAAATAAATCAAATTAAATAATAGTTTAAGGTTTTATTTGTTTAAGGTTAAATTCTTTGATTTGTTTAAGGTTTATTAATAAGTTTAAGGTTTTATTAGGGTTTATTAATTATTAGTTTAAGGTTTTATTAGGGTTTATAAATTATTAGTTTATAGTTTAAGAAAAAAAAAACAAGTGGAACCGGTTTGGAACCGGTTCTAAAACAGGAACCAGTTAAGGACCCTACCCTAACCGGGTACACCGAATAGGGTCTTTTTGGAGTGGAACCGGGTACGAAACCGGTTCGGGTCTTGGGTGGATCCGGTTTGGAGGAACCGGTGGGACTTAGGAACCGGTTTGGAACCGGTTCCGGTTCTTGAAAAAAAACCGGTTTGGCCACCTCTACCTCTCTATAAAAAAATAGAGGGTTCTACTACATCATACATAATTCCAGATGGCCTAATGGAATCATTTAAAGCAAACATCGATGTTGAAAAAAACCAGTTAATTGAAATGCACAAGAAGATTGAAGATAATCATGAAAGAAAAGAGCTAGCCGAGGTTGAAGCTATGTGAGAAGATATTGATAGCCAATGATGAAACTTAGATGCTATGATGCAAAAGGTTATTAAACAACTACCTCTTGAAGATCGAGAAGACTATAATGCTTTCATTTCTTTTTATTATTGCAATGACACTTTTTTTATTATGTTATTTAAGTTTGGTTAATAATAATTAAATTTATGTTACAAAATTGCATTTGGGTTAGGTTATAAAAATATAATAATGGTTGCATTAAGTCTAGAATAAGATTGCAATTTTGTAACCAAACATATAATAAAGGTTGTATCTAAGTTTACAAAGGTTGGAATTTTCATAATTAAAATATAATAAAAGTTACATTTGATTATGAAACAGTTGCATTTGATTATGAATAAAGTTGCATTTTTTATTATAAAAGTTGCATTATAATGAAAAAAGTTTGCATTTTAAAAATTTTGCATTTGAAAATTAGAAACAACACTTTTAAAAAATGTTGCATTAGCTCTGCTGCAACTGTTGCTTATGTAGCTTCTGATAAGGTTGCATTAGGTCTATTGCAATTTTTTTAAGGTCTAATGCAAAATTTTATCAAGATTGTATTAGGTCTATTTTTTAGTAATTGTATGAATAACACAATAATATTTAAAAATAGTAAATTACTTGTAAAAAAGATAAAATCATCTGTAAGAAAAAAATATATAAAATATAGAAGGTTATCTATTACTTAATGCCTTTTCTATAAATACATGTTTTAAACTTTAATGATAGAAATAATTATTTAATAAAGATTTTAGTTACAATACTAGCTATTAAAGGCGTATTTAATTATAAAAATAAATACACATTTATTACATTATATATATATATATATATCTTACGGGGAGGGATATTCTACAAAGGGACAAAAGCTTAAAAAGTGTAGGAAGCCACCAAATGTTGACACGTGGATAAGGAGGCAAAGGGTAAACATGTCAAAACAAAAAATGAACCTACACATGCAAGTTTCTCTCATTTTCTTTAAACGTTCATAAATTCTGTATACGTTAATATTTTCTAAAAAAAATTACACCATAAAATTAAGCGTTTTTTTATCTTTCTAATGAGTATAATATTAATATATTTTTAAAAAAAAATTAAAATAGCGTCTTAAGTTTTATGGCATTTTTTTCTAATATTATTCAAACTAGACTTTTATGGTGTTTTTTTAAGACGCATCTGTACGTTTCTTGGTGTTCACGTTTTATGGTGTTTTTCGAGATATATTATGGTGTTAATATTTTATGGTGTTTATGGTGTTCGAGTATTAATGAAACTAAAACAGGGCATTTTATGGTGATTTTAAAAAACGAAAAACACCGTAAACACTTAAAGTGTGCATATTGTGTTTTTAACTTAGTTTTATGGTGTTTTTTCGAGATGTTTTATTGTGTTTATAGTGTTCACGTTTTATGGTGTTTTTTCAAGTTATTTTATTGTGTTTATGGTGTTAACATTTTATTGTGTTTATGGTGTTCGAATATTTTTGAAACTGACCTGGGCAGTTTATGGAGTTTGTGAAAACTAAAAACACCATAAACACTTAAGTTTGTAAATGGTGTTTCCGAACTATGCAATTGCATATATGAACACTAAAAACACCATAATATTTTACCCTTTTTGTTTATTTAGAGGAAAAAAACACCACAAAATGTTCAGTTTTATGAACTTTCGAGAAAACAAGTCGAAATGATTAGTTTCATGAACATCCGGAAAACATAAAAAAAGTCACCATAAACGATTGTTATCCTTTTTGTTTATTCAGTAAAAAACACCATAAAATGTTCAGTTTCATGTATTTATGAAAAAACACCATAAAACGCAGGATTCATATACACCAATTTAGGTCATTTTTTTAAATAACAATATTATACTCGTTAGAAAGATAAAAAATGCTGGATTTTATGGTGTAATTTTTTTTAAAAAAATAATGATGTAAAAAAAAGTTATGAACGTTTAAAAAAAGTAGGGGGAAGTTGTTAAAAAGTCAACAATGGATACAATACCCATTATACCCCTCCAACCACTTAAATTCCCCCTTAATTCTCTCAAATGAGGTGACATCCTTACAACCATTCATCTTAAAAATCAATGGGTAAGATTTCTTCCTACACTTTTTAAGGTTTTGACCATTTTTAGCCTAACCTTATATTATATCTTACTACGTACTTTTTATCATATACTTTACATATTTTATAAATTTGTCAAATTATCAAATTCTTCATATATGCTATATATATATATATATATATATATATATATATATATATACTAGAATAGGTTATAAACCCGTGTATTACACGGGTTTGCAAATAAAAATTATTTAATTGTTTGATTATGTCTTTATAAATTTACATAATTAAAATAATTATGTTAGTTATACATTTTTAATATTAGAAAAATTATAAATAAAAAATTATAAAAAATGTTATTAATAGGTGTGTATATAACATTAAACATAGATGATATTTATAATTATATTATTAATTATCAGTTTTAATTAACTATATTTACGTAAACAATATATATAATTAATAGCATTAATTGTGAGTTTTATATTTAAATTTAAAAATAAACATTTATATTTGAAAAAAAAAGAGAGAATGTCATGTGACATTTTTGGAATCAATTATTAGTATTAGAAGACAAAAATGTATTGTTTGAAATTTTTAATTAAAAAGTATAATAAATAGAAATGTAAATGATGATTAATTATGCTAAATATAATAATAATAATTGAATTTTGAAAACAAGTATTTTAGTCATTATAATTAATAAAAGGATGAATGTTTATAGGTTTTAATAATTATACAAATAAAAGTCATTTATAAAATATAATTATTATCAATAATTTCTTTTTTAATTAAAATTTTAAAGTTTTAAAAAAAGTATCTTTATAATTTAATTTGAATATTTTTTGAATTTCATAATAATTAAGCGAAAATGAAAAGTTTAATATGAATTAGTTTCCTTGATAGGAAAGTTTGACTTGATTATATATATTTAATGATATTTAATTTTTAAACATTGATGAATAATTTAGTGATGACATGTGGCCTTATTTGTTATTTGTCCAATCATTTAATGCCAAGTGTCATGTAGTGTAACCAAAAGATGACAAGTGACAATTTGTTATTCTTTTATTAAGAGTATAGATTATTACTCCGTGTATTACACGGAATAAATATAAAAATATAGTTAAAACTGATAATTTAGAAATTATATAATAATATTTTAATATAAAATGATTATGCTACGTATTAATAAATTAATATTTTAGGTAGTAAAACAACAATTAAAAAGTATAATAACTACATAATTTGATTCAACATCCTTTTATAGTACAAGAAGGTAAGATACTATTTTCGTAATTATTAAAAAAAATTCAACGACTAACAAACACATAAAAATGGTTTTACATGAAATGAGTAAATTTAACATGTTGCAAACCAGTAGTTTATGAAAATTTATATGTTGGATATAATATCAAGTTATTGAAATTATTAAGAATTAAAAATAATAAATATTCAAAAATTATAAATTTTATTTTAAAATAAGATATAATTAAAACTTAATTATGATTATTAAGTTATAATAAATTACTAAAATAAAAAGATTTATATTTTTGCATTTAATTATATAATTGAATTATTTAAAATCATTAACATTAAATAGGAGAGAGAGAGTTAATAATATATAATTTAATGAAAGATGAATGTTAGAATGACAAGTGTCAAAAATTAATAACAAATAATATGGGAGTGACATGTGTTAAGTGTGTTATTCTTTTATTATATAGTATAGATATAGATATGAAAATTATACAAAACTGTTGAATTTGTAATAGGAGATTTGAAAATATACCAAAATAGGTATTTTTGACCTATTTCTTTATTTTGAATTAATTTATTATAAATTTTTTAATTTCATCAACATATTATCTTAGTTGATTTATAAAAATATAGAAAAGTATTACGAGATGTTAATTGAATTAAAAAAATTATAATAAAATAGTTAAAAATTAAAAAATAAATAAAAAACATTCATTTTATTAAATATTTTTTAAATCACTTACTTTATTATATATTTTTTCGGGCAACACATGTTTGGAAAAACCTCCTTAAATATGTATCGATTGTGATTGTGCATGCCGGAGCACCAATTTTTTGTCACCCAAAACTACCACAAGAAGTATAAAAGCCTTCACATAAATTGTTATTAGATTAAAAAATTCATACACACACAATATATATATATATATATATATATATAAAGGTGTATGATTTTTCTATTTTTTAATTAATGTAAGGCTCACTTAAATTAATAAAAAAATAAGAAAATCTACATCTTTTTATTTACTTTAATGTGGGCCCCAAACTAATAAGATGTACTTATTCGGTTATCACAATAAGGATGGGTTAACATTCGAACCATCCCCTGTACACTTTTTATTACGATAACCGAATATATATAGGGCTGGTTCGAATTTTAACCTTTATTGCGATAACCAAATAACTACATCTTATTACATTGTGACCCACATTAAAGTAATCTAAAGATGTATGTTTTTTCTTATTTTTTTTATTAATGTAAGTGGACCCTATATCAATTAAAAATAAGATAAAAAACATACACCTTTAGATTTACTTTAGTGAAAAATTTTCTTTTGAACCCTCCTATATATGTGACAGTTGCATATGAGAATTACGTCATTAATAATGTGGGCACATTTGATCGTTCTAGAAATCCACGTTGTTTTAATACTTGTAATTGTTACAGAATGATAGTAGGTGAGAAATGATGAACGTGGGCGAAAACCGTGCTCAAAACGGAGTCCTGGATTGCCCGGAATCGAAAAACGAAGAAAAATTTCTAAGTATTGGTCGAAAAGGGCTCATCGCGGTACGCGGAGGTGGGCTCGAGGGTCCTCCGCGGTACACGAAGAATGTAAAATATCAAAGATTCCCGAAAAGCTTCGCAGTACGCGAAGCTCAAATTGGCCTCCCGCCGCGGTACGCGACGGGTGAGGCGGTGGAATGAGTTGGTTATCTTTATCAGATTGCATGCAGAAGAATATATTTCTTCTTCTCTCGAACTTCTTCGCCCATCAGACGAAAACACACACAATTACACCTTCACATCATCATTTTGAAGGCCTCCGAACACAAGGAACGCACCATGGATCATCTCTACGAGATCATCTCTACGAGATCTGATCGTTGTTTTGAAGCAAGATATCCGTCAGATTAGGTAATGATCCGTTTAAACCTTCTAGTTTGATTTTGATTGATTAGATCTTGATTTTGAACGTAATGACATAGTTAGGATTGTTGATTATTGCCTAGATGATGGCTAGGATTGATTATAAACAAAGAACACGAAGTTTTAACGGTTAAATCCTTGTTTTGATCCGTTGTAATGCCCGGTTTGCATGAAACCATACCCATGATTATAATGGTTTAATCCATTTGATTATAACAATGTAGGTGATTAGTTGGGTTAATCCTTGAAATGCAAGGTTAAATCCAAGTGTTTCAAACTAATCACAACCATTAACATACTCATTGGAACGATTATCTGATGTTTATGATAACAGTCAGATTAGTATGTTAAACATGGTTATTACACCTATTCTGAAGCTACATTGTGATATTTCATGATAATTGGGTAATCAATAACAAGGATTGATCATTCCTAAGCCATTAAATTATTTAGAAACTGTTACAGTATCATAATCAACAACATTAACTATTTGGTTAATCTGGGATTATTCTGATTAATCAAGAATGTCATCAACCTTGTATTAGGAATCTAATGCAATGTAGGTTCCTACATTATCATACATTGTATGATACAATACTAAATTAACCAATTAAACATTTAATAACGGTTTGATGACTTGCTACGCAATGTCTTTGACATTGAACGTTCAGAAAGATCTAATCAGTAAAATAGAACATAAATAACTCATTAAATAAAACTAAATGCAGAATCACTTCTCTATTATCATTTTGGAGATATTCTGCTACATCTATATCATCAGGTGAGTTTCGTACAACCCCTTTTATTTTTAATCTTTTATAAACATCGGGGAACACTGTTGAACTTTTATTGAACATATGATATGTATCACTGTTATCTGCGTGATTTCATGTGATTGTTGAGAACTTGTGGATTTCATGGGATTTTGCCTGGAGAACAAGAACACTATCACAGATTTAAAAGTCCTCATTTCTGAACTGTATCTAGTGAACCCATGTGTGGCCGAACGGGGAAACAATGATAGTACTATCGGCTGACCACCCATTTGCTGGGAGGATTGCATCTCCCCTTGTGTGAATGTTTGTTTCCTGTTTTTAGACTGCTTAATGTTGTGATAGGCATTAAGATAATGAGGCATTAAGATGTTACCGACGGGTAGTATCTTGTAGAACAATATCGTTGGAAAGGAACTAGATACGGGTCCCATGATTATCTTGAACTGAACATTTTGAGAACTTGTAATTACATATCATATCATATTGTGGAACTTGAACTTACGAACTCACCAGCTTTGTGCTGACGTTTTCAAATTAAATCTTTTTGCAGGGAGACAGTGACACTCGGTGAGGCAGCACTTCAAACACTAGTAATTAAATAAGTTAGTTGTGTAATAAACTAAGTTGTAAACTATGATACTGATTGTAATGACGAAACCCTGTAATGTATTTATTTTAAGTTAATCTGTGTGCTTGTGATATCGGATCAAGCAAGTCACCCCTCACCTCAGAGACATCACCACTATGCTTCCGCGACCGTTTCAGTGACATCATACATGAGGTGACGAGGGGTGGGGGTGTGACAATATATATATATATACTAGGTTAAATCCCGTGTGTTACACGGGTTTAACATACAAAATGTTATATACTTTTTAATAAAAAAAGTTATGTATATAAAAAAAATAAGAATTACACTTGAATTTTTTTTATAATTATACATATTGTATTTTAACATTAAAATCATCCTATCAAGTTAGATATTTTAAAATATTTAAAAATAATCAATGGAAAACAATTACTATTGTTGTTGTTATTGAATAGTTTAATGAACATAATTTGAAGTTAATTATAGTAAGAGACCTAGATAGAAGTATATATAAGAAAAGAAGTTTAAATAAAAACTTTACAACTAATTGCAGATTAACTTCATTTGCTTAATAATATATTAATTATTTTTCATATTTATAATTCACAATGCATGATTAAATAATATATCAATAATTAAAGAATAGATACACATTGAAAAACAAAAACTAAATGACTACAATAATAATAAATGTTATCAATTATTTATATTTTTGTAAATTAAGAGTTATAAACATATAATAACAATTTAAAATAAGTTGTTGTAAAAAAAGAAATAAAATATAGGAATATTAAAGTTAATTTTCATATTTTATTATATAATTAGCTAAATAAGTAAAAATATTTATATAATAACATTTAATAATATTACTATACATAAAAAGAATTAAGTTTTATGAATTATAATTATACCATAATTTGTAAAATATATAAGTAAGTCATTAGTTTTTGTAACTTCCCTAAAAAATGAAAAGATTTAAAAGTCTTATATATATTTAATGAAAAAATTAAGTTAAAATATAAAAATATATGTTTATACATGAAATAATTTAGGTTTTTAGTATTCTTATTATCGACAAAATCATTATTTGTATAGTTTACTATATTGTTTTATATTATATCTATTTTATTTTATTTTTTTATAAAAAATATATGAATATACATGAAATAATTTGTGTTTTTAATATTTTCATTTTTAATAAAATTATTATTTGTATAGTTTACAATTTGTTTTATACTGTATCTATTTTATTTTATTTAGTTATTTGTTTTTTTCAATATACTTTAAACATATTATTAAATTTCTACATTGAAAGCGTAAGATATTAATGACTTAATTATTTATTTGTATACATAATTTATTAAATATAAGAAAATAAATTAAAGTAATAATTAGTTAAATTTATTAATTATCACTATTAATAAAGTAGAGTTAATAAATGAGTTAATGCTCCAAGTTTTAGAAGGGAAAAAAAATGAAACATGCTCCATTGCATGACATGTGGTATGCAATAACATTGATTTATTATATAAGATAGATATATGAGGGTATATATAATTTGAAAACTCATTCACAATGTGAAAACCTTGAAAGCTATGTAAAAATCATGTAAACAAACGTTTTTTTTTGTTTTTTTACAAATTTGTAACATTATTTGGCACATTTTTATAAAAAAATAAAAAAAATGCCGAGAAAATATTTAAAAAATATATTTTATAAACCCACAATAAAATATACGTAACATCTGGATACATATATTTTACGTGGGTTTATAAAATATTTTTTTAAAAATATATTCTCGACGCTTTTTTTTACGTTGTTTTCTCATCATAAATATTTTTGTGCCATGTTTTTAATAAATTTTGATTTTTTATCTTCTATCTCCTATATATTAAATATTAATGATTTTATTTAACTTAGTAAATAATATGATTAAATTATGAATCAATTCTTTAATTTTTTATAAAACGTCTTTGAAAAACATGTATTATGTTATTTTAAACAAATAATATTAAAATTCAAATATTTAACCTGTGTAAATGTTTAATACATCTAGGGAATGGTTATATTGGAAACTTGGTCAAGATGAAGAAACTTTGGAAACCTTTTTGTAGCCTTTGATTAAATATTTGGATGGTTGAGATGGATTTTGAAAAGTGAGATGATTATAATTTGATTTAAAAAATGGATTATAGTACACTATAGTACAAAAAGGGTAGATTGGTAATCTATTATTTTGTACTTGTCAACTAAATAAAAAAGAAAAGGTACACCATCTCTCGTCTCTTTTTCACAAAATTCAAAATCATGAGCCATAAGTTTCAAACATAATTTATTATGCAAAATTATGTTTGCATGATTCAAAATTATTTCAGCTACATATTTTTTATTTGTATTTTGTTACATCGAAGTTACATGATTCATTATGCAAAATTATGTTTGCATGCGTTCTTGAATAAAATTTGAAGTCACTTTGATTTTGTTACCTTTATGTAACATGGTTCCTTTTTATTAGTTTTATATACGTAACCAACTGTTACATATATGTTACATAAATGTTACATGTATGTAAGTTTGAATGTCTTTGAAGTATTTTCTTTTACATATATGTAACATTGTGTTACAAGTGTTACATATGTACACTAAGTGTAACTAGAGATGCACAAAAAATCAGTTAACTAAACCAGTGTCGGTTCTTAACAAGTTAGAAACCTGTTTTTAGAGCAGTTTTAGGTTTTTAAGTGACCTGAAACCTCATTTGTATTGTGTAACGTTACTGTAACAAGGTAAAAAAATGTTCAATTTTTTAGTACTGTTTTCAAGGATAAATTAACTGCATATATATAATGTAACTTCAATGTAACAGGTGTATCATGCCAAAAAAACACAAAAAAAAGATGAAAGTCGTAAACATTTGGAACTAACATGTAATGTAACATTAATGTAACACGCATATCAATCACTTGTTCAAATCTGATGGAAATAAATATCTGGTTGAAATAAAAAAACATAAATATTCAAATTTGAATAGTGTACTATGAAAAAAGGAAAATTATAATACTAACTAAAAAGAAACCAAAATAAAATATAAGATAGATATAAAAATCAAGTGTCAAATTAGTCCGTCTAGATGTAACATAAACGTAACTTGATAAAATATAAGTATCTGATTTTAAATTTTTTTTATCTAGATATTACGAAATGAAAATATTGGAAATCTATTATGAAATTATGCATTACTATAAAAGGAATATTAGTTGAAAAAAAAAGAATATAAAAAAACTGAAGTTAAATAAATGCAGACCTTTAAATCAGAAAAAATGGTTATAATGTTATAAAATATGGTGAAAATAAATAAAACACAACCAAACAATGTACTAGGTATAACAATAAATATACACAATATCCCGAAAAACGTAACATAGATGTAACAAAGACATCACTTTACACAGCCAGCATCCTATCAAATATTTTATTCATTTAAAAATTCTGGTGAGAAAATAAAATGAGAGAAATGTTTAAAAATTAAATATTTTATTTTTGGTTTGAATTTGAAGAGAGAGAATATAGCTAAATAATAAAATATTTGAAGAGAGAGAATGTGGTTAAATAATAAAATATTGTATGGAGGTATTTTTGTTGGAAAAGACTAAATTACCCTTGTATTATATATGATTATTAAAATGAATTGGTGATGTGGCTAAATATGGAACAAGTATGTGGTTTCCAAAGTTTTTTCAACTCAACATGGTTTCCAAAATATACATATCCAATACATCTATGTTCAATTTATATATATATATATATATGTGTGTGTGTGTGTGTGTGTGTTTTAAGAACATTTTTATAAATTTTTATCTATAAAGTTTTTATATATAAAAAAGGTATAACTAATATTATTAGTATTAATATAATCATGTAAATTTAAAAAGATATAATAAAATTATTTTAATTATGTAAATTCATGAAGACATAATTAATTATAAAATCACATTATTTTTTATTCGCAAACCCGTGTACTACACGGGTCTATAACCTAGTATATATATATATATATATATATATATATTTATCTATAAAGTTTTTATATATAAAAAAGGTATAACTAATATTATTAGTATTAATATAATCATGCAAATTTAAAAAGATATAATAAAATTATTTTAATTATGTAAATTCATGATCACATTATTTTTTATTCGCAAACCCGTGTACTGCACGGGTCTATAACCTAGTATATATATATATATTTAACATTAAACATAAATGATATTCATTATCATATCATTAGTTATTAGTATTAATTTAGTGTATTTATGTAAACAATGTGTATTATTAATAAAGTTAATCATGAGTTTTTATATTTAAAAATAAACATTTAATTTTAAAATAACATAAGAATGTAACGTGACATTTGTTTGGAATCAATTATTTGTATAAGAAAGTTAAATAAAGTTTTCTCTCGACTTTTCCTTTATATATTTAGACGTACAGATGCACAAGTACACAGAGGCTGGTTAGTTAAAACATGAAACAAACTCCATTGAAGATGAAGATGATGTTGTTGATCATGACATCGTTGGTTTTGATCTTTGGTACTCGAATCCGTCTCTAATTTCTTCCTTGTTTTTAGATCGATCTTAATTTCACAAAACAAATTAATATTGATTTTTAGGTTTTCAAACGTCTCCTTTGGCTGCCAAAAGATCGATGATCCAACCACCAACAACAGAAACCTCACAATACAAGATGAATAATCGTGTGATTCCTGTGAAGTGTTACAAGGACTCGGATTGCAAGCTTTTTTGTCGTGGTCTTGGCATACCGTCATGTGTGTTCAATCACTGCTCATGTCATACCTAAAACCAGGGACGAAGCTTGAATTTTTTTCAGGGGGCCGACCCTTAATATAAAATTTTTGGAAAGAAAAACCAAGGGGCCGGACTCCATTGATATAAAATTTTCCGACCAAATCCTACCATATACATGCTTTTGAGCCGAAAAACAGCATGGGCCAGGGCCCCTCCGGGCCTTCATTATCCTTCATCCCTGCCTAAAACTAAGTGTGTGTGTATATATATGCATTCATTTAAACATTAATTGATATATTCAACAACAATAAGATATAGGGGACCCAAAAAAAATTTTAAAAGGGCAGTTGCCCCACGAATATACATAGGTACGCCATTCATGCTCTTCTGCAGTTAAATAATGTCTAGCTATATAATAAATCGGTATGATAGGTAACATTTTATAATATGCTCGTAAAATTTTGCATGAGACGTTCGAGTGACACCGGATATTAACTTATTTTGAAAGAGCACATCATATATTTTCAAATTTTTATGCGTAATCATATCCCAAGAGGAAGAGGAGTGAATGGATTTGAAGTTGTTTTGTGGTTTTAGCATTGATTAGCTAGTAGCATCATGAGATTACCGTTATCTGTGTGTGTGTATATACAGGGACGGTTCTTTATTGGGGCCCCCTGCCCCCCTGTTTTTCCGGTCAGAAATGTCGATTCAGTAGTATTTTGTCGGAAAATCATTCGATTACCTTCATTTTCTTCCTAAAAATCATTCGGTCCCCTCCGTTTTCTTCCTAAAAATCCTTTGGCTCCCTCCGTTTTCTTCCTAAAAATTCTCCGGCCCCCTTCGAGTTTTTTTCAAGCTCCGTCCCTGTATATATATATATATATATATATATATATATATATATATATAGTTGTTGTTTGAACTTTTAAGTGCATATTATCATCGAAATTAGACTAAATTTTGGTGAATTTCAATGACCCATTGACCCGTGATAATTCAAATTCATGAAGAATGAAATATGTTGACAACTTGATGCCGTGTTGAAAAAGACTTTGAATCCACTATTAACGACTCATTAATAACGAGATTGTTATTTTTCTATATGCTTTGTTAGCATTTTACTTTGGTTCTTAGGTCATAATCCGTTCAACATGAGAGAGATTATTTATATTACAAATGTTTAAAGGTTTGAAATCATATGAGAAATTTATGAAAATTGTAGACCAAAGGTATAATGCTAGCAAAACACATGATCCATCTCGAGTGTCCTATTCTTAGCCTTACATTTGTTTCCCTTTCTTATTAAATAAGTATATTCCTTTTTGTTGAATAAATAATATTTAATCGGTCAATGAGCCTTAGATCAATTGGTTTGAGATGAGACAATCTCGTGGATCTCCAATGTGAAGGTTATGAGTTTGAGTCACACATGTAACATCCAGGTATGCTAGATGTTTACCACAATGGATTTTTAGATGATGGGTTTTCTTAATTTGGTTTGGTGGGTGACTCGTGCGTTTCATGGGCGTGGATGGTTTTTCGTCATTGGGCTTACATGGGTGACCATACTTAAAATGTATTTGTTTATTGTTAAAAAAATTAATGATTAATGATATTATTTACGTTTTACATATTAAAAAGTACTTTTTAATAAATTAAAAATCATATTTTTTTATTTAAGCGCACTTTAAAAAAAGTTTATTACATATTAAATTTGTCTAAAAACCTATCTTTTTCTAAAAAAATATAATATTTTAAAATTCGTATTTTTAAAGAACAAACGTTCATAAAATACAATTTTTTTTCAAAAAATATTTTTTAAACGAAATAAACTATACACAATATTTATATGCATTTTCTTTTTTTATGTTTTTAGTTAGGTTATGTGTTAGTGAATAACTGAATATAAAATGTAGCAGGTACTACTCAAGTGTTTGAAAAGCACTTAACAGAAAAAAAAAATAGGATTAATTACTTTTAGTTCATCATGTTGTTAATTCAATGTTATTTTCAACAGCACAAACATAAATGTCGATTCAACACATGTAATAAGAACTCATAATAAGATGAACATCATACAAAACAATCTTATGAGCCAAATGATTTTTATTTCTTATAAAAATCAAACTAAGACAAATATATATTATAATAAATCTACTCAAAAAGCTGATACATGCTTTTTCTTATTAATTATATCACTCAAACAATTAATATAGGTCTCACTGATTTGCTAATATTTTACTCTTAGTATTTAGGTTTCATAAATTGTACATATGGTCTCAAATTTTATACATTTGTAACACATATAGTCCTTAGGTCACTAAATTAGCCTTACATAATTGACCAAATTACCCTCGTATAAGGATTATATGTGTTGCAAATATTTAAAGTTTGAAACAATATGAGTAATTTACGAAAACTAGGACCAAGAAACATACTATCAAATCATAATGACCATCTCGGTAAGACATGTAATTTGTTTTACGGGTCAATTGTTTCATAAAATCAACTGATTTTTTTTTAACAACCAACTAATCAATTGCCGGATACTCCGTACGCGGCCCTCAATGGTTAAAGGATGCCCAAGCTGACCACTAGTTCAGACGGACGGAGCCCTTAGCTCACTAGCCACCAATTCCCGGGAAAAACCCGACCCAAGCACCCGCCCAAAGGCACGACGGTGGAAGGTCGGTAAAACTGGGTGGGATGAAGAATCGAACCCAGGACCTGGGTCTTCTATCACTTCCCCCATACCTCCATATTATCACTAAGACAATACATCATTGGTATAAAATCAACTGATTACTTAATTTATTTTCATAGTTGTTTACTTGTTTTTCATAAAAAATAATTTATTTCCTATTTTAATTAGTTTTTTCTTTGAACATACTAATTTTTTTTTTATCTCTTTTCAATTGTTTCCTACAACTTTTCTTTTTTCATTAATTGTTTCTTTTAAACAACTTATTTCTTTCTTTTCATCAATTAATTATATAGAGTTATAGACGGATTGATGTTACTTATTTCAAACAAATTAATTAACAAAGTTGTTAATCAAACCTCAAATATTATATATAAAGAGGCATTTAACTAATTATTTCTTTCCTTAACTACAACTAATCCTTTCAAAGTATTGATGCTCAAAATTAAACAACAGATGCTGCTTTCTTATCAATTGTTTCCCTTAATTAATTTATGTATCATTCGTTTGAACTGTTTTACTAAAACTATTGATACATTATATTCTTCAATTGTTTTATCAAAATAATTTCCCTAATGACATTAGTCATTTTTTTAAAGAGTTATTGCCACATGTCATTGTTTTAATATTTTCAATCATTCTCTCTCATATTAAATGGTAATTATAATCATATTCATTTAATTTTGTTAAATAATTTAAAATCTAATGACTAATGACTTTATATATCTTTTTTCCATATTAAAAAATAGTTTTAATAAATAAAAAATGAGATCTTTTTTTATTAAAAAAACACACTTAAACAAAGTTTACAAAATATGAAAATTTTCTAAAAATCAACTTTTTTTTAAAAAAAATAAGAATTATATTAAATTTGTATTTTTAGGAAGAATAAAAGTTCTGTAAAATTAAGTTTTCTTAAAAACAATTTTTTTAAAACAAGTTTCCTTACAAAGTACATAACATTTAAGTTTTCAATCCGTGTAATACACGGAATTTTACCTAGTATTATATATAAAGAGGCATTTAACTAATTATTTCTTTCCATAACTACAACTAATCCTTTCAAAGTATTGATGCTCAAAATTAAACAACAGATGCTGCTTTCTTATCAATTGTTTCCCTTAATTAATTTATGTATTATTCGTTTGAACTGTTTTACTAAAACTATTGATACATTATATTCTTCAATTGTTTTATCAAAATAATTTCCCTAATGGCATTAGTTATTTTTTATTCCTTTATTGATTTCTTATTTTCTTTAGTAGTTTCTTCTAAACAATTAATTCTCACTTTTTCTCAATTGCATATATTTTTTTAAAATCATACCAAATTTTTGATATATGTATTGTATTTTAAAAAACTGAGTACTAAAAGTTGTGAAAACTATATTGAATTTTTTATATAGATCTTTATCCCTAGCAAAATATATATAACAAAAATAAATATTATAACACAAAACTCTATTGAACTTTTTATATACATCTTTTCTCGTTTGACCCGTGCGGATTTTAGGCTAGTATATAATTATAACAAAAATATGAAGAATCCTTAATTATTCCTTAATATCTTTTCTGAATTTTACATATATGTTACTATATATAATCATGGTCAATATGCGGTAGTCTTGTGTGTATATATACGGCATTTTGATCAATGAATCAATCAAGGAAAAATTACTTTAGTTTCTCATTTAATTTATCAAAACATGATGAAAAGAGCTCCATTGAAGATGGTGTTTATACTCGCAATATTATTTGTTTTGGTCCTACCAGGTATTAACACACACATATATAAATATATATATATATATATATATATAGTGGCGGATTCAGGATTTTTTTCAAACGATGTCACTGTATTTTTATGTTTTAATTTCATAGTATAGAACATAAAATTTTCGGCACAATTTTACTATTCGGGTCTGATAATGCTCATCACATAATAGAAAACGATACAATAAAAATTGTGAATAGAAATTAAAAAATATACATTATATAAATTTGACAGTTTCTACAAATTGAAAAAAAACTACTTATATTTGTTTTCTACAAGTTTCACATTTTGAAAACGTTGCATTAAAACATATATGGAAACTTGTTGGAATATTCTTTTTTAATATACAAATGCAAGAATCATTCAAGTATCCATCTCCTATCAGATTACGCATTTCTGTTTTCACATGTTTGATTGAAGAAAAATTTCTTTCAAACTAGTCGTTGCAACCAATGTTGTCACTAGTTCAAAAACCGATGTTGGCACTTGAAAATGTCTTTCATAAATTCGTCTATATAAACCGGAAAATCATTGATGTCCCGGGACAACATATACACACACATACATCCACCCATGTGTATATATATATATATAGGGTGTGGAATTTTTAATAACCCACTAAATGTGTACTAACCCAAATAACTTTGGCAAGATGAAGCCGAATCTTGGATTTTTTTTTTGAACATCATTATAACACATTTTGTACACCATGTTCTTTTATGAGTTTGTGGAAATTCATCACCGTTTAAAAAATATCCTCATTGTAAGTTGAGTGCTACAGTATTGTAAGTTTTAAATATTTACAAACTTACAGTACTGTAAGATTTTGAACGGTGATGAATTAGCCCAAACTCATAAAAGAACATGGTGTTCAAAATGTGTTACAATGATGTTTAAAAAAAAAATCCAAGATTCGGCTTCATCTTGCCAAAGTTATTTGGGTTAGTACACATTTAGTGGGTTATATTTTTAACCTTCCCCTGTATATATATATATATATATATATATATGTGTGTGTGTGTGTGTGTGTGTTAATGCTAATGAAATATGTTTTGTAGGTTTGAAGATGTCATATGCTTTTGGTGGGAAAAGATCGATGCTACATAATAAGAGTGGCCATATCGTTAGCAAACGTGAAGTTCCATATTGCCATAAAGACGATGATTGTAATAAAATATGTAAAAGTGGTCACGGTTCGTGTGATGGTGACGGTCATTGCTCCTGTTACAACTAATAATTAAAGTTATTTATTTTCATTAATTATACAATCTCTAGAATATTAATGTTTTTTCTATATAATTTACTACCAGATTACTAAACCTTATCATACACGGGCTTAATAAGAAATATGAAAAAATTAATAAAATTGCAATAATTTTAAATGATTAATAAGTATATAGCATTTAGAAACTTGGTATTCAAGTTATACGATAATGTTGAATTAGTTGTCAAAATAAATTAATATAAATTGGAAAGCTTTCAATTATGATTTGGTTTGATTTTTGAAAACTAGAAGATAGATGAGAATGAAACATCTGAATTTGTAAAATTCAAATACTCGTGTTTAAAAATAATTGACGTTAAAGTTTTAAGAGCTTGTATAAGAGGTTGAACATTGTTTATTTGTTTCCCAATCCGGCCATACTAATTATTGAATGAGATGATTTGAAATTTAAAATTTTATTTTGATTAAAGAAACATTGATTTCTTTTTAAAAACCATTATAATTTCTTATTTTAAAAAGAATAAATCAACAGAAAGACAAATATTTACAAAAAAAATAATTTTAAAAAGTTAATCCTAAATGTTGTAATAATAAATAAGGAACAATGAGAATGATTAGTGTCTTCTATTTTAAAAACAATTTTACAAAATTTGATAATAACCAATTAATTTTGTAATATTTAACAATGTTGCTAATAATTATTATAATGAAGGTAGTTACTGAAATTAGTTTTTAAAAACTAAAATTTGAAAGAGTGAATTATTGAATGAGATATTTTAATTTAAAATTTTAAATATATTCGTATTTAATAAGAATCAATCAATTTAATTTAATAAAATATTAATGATACTTCATAAATGTAATTATATTATAACTGATCAATAATATTTTATTTTTGTAATTATTAAATTTAATGTTAAATGATCTAATAATTATTTAGGAAAGCATGAAATTGTTTAAGAAAGTTACCAAGAATAATTAGTAAAAATATTAAAACATGTAAGACTGAATGATATAGTGTTTTATATTTTATGAACTATACAAAAATTTATTTATTCCAAAATTTGAATATATTTGTAAAAATGAGGATGATCTAAATACATGTCACATGGCAATTGAAAGGATTAAAAATTTAAAATAGGTCTAGAGAGCTACTTGAGATCGTATCGATAGAAAGCTTGAACGAGCCGGTTTGAGCCTAAACTGAAATATAACTTTTTAGGTTATAAGCATCACATGTCGAGCTCGATCAATCCGGTTCATGATCCTAAACAAACTTTTATACATGTATTTTGTATTTAATTAAATAAGTGTATATTTAAGTAAATAATTATATTTATATATACAAATATGAAAAATATATAAAAACTATATGTTATATATGAAATATATAATTATAAATATATTTAAAACTAATAATAAAATTTAATTAATTATTTAACAAAAAGTAAACTAGCCAAGCTCGAGCTTTAGAAACAAAACTTTAAACAAGACGTGTTCGAGCTCTCTTAAGTCTTAACGAGTCGACCTCAAGCCATAGTGAACATGAGTTTAGCTCGGCTCTTTTATACCCTGGTGTCAAATACACAAATTATGTTTTATATTTTTATTCAAAATTAAACTTAAATGCCTTACAATTTTATAATATTCAAAAATTAAAATTAAATATTTTACAATTATAGACACATGTCAATTAAATATATTATGATTTATAGTATTCAAAATTAAACTTTAATATTTTAAATTTTTTCTATAAAAAAAAATCATGTATTATATTCTATTATATCTGAATATATTCTTAATTAAGATGAAATTCAAATTCAATTTATCACATATGGTTATAAAACATAAATTCGAAATTAAATTTTTTAACTATAATTAAAATAGTAAATAGTTATTTTGTACCTATTTTAATAATATAATTAAAATTTATAAAGTATTCATTTTCAACACAATTTCGTAAATTACGTTTAACATTGTTTAAAATTAAACTATACATTTAATTTTGAATTTTTAAATAATAAATACCATTTATCATTTTCTGTTATATCTTAATTTTTTTTATTAGATAACATAATATTCGGATACCAACCATCATATACGGTACAAAAGACAAATTTGAAATTAAGTTTTTTAAATATATTAATATACTTTAATATGAAATTAGTCCGTTGTAATTTATGACTTCATTTATCAATTTTTAAAATTAAATTTCTGTTTCAATATATTTATATTTTATAATCTCTGATATTTTTTACAGCTAAAATTAATAATTTTTTCAATATGTATTTACAATTAACTGAATTATTTTTTTTATTAAATTAAAACATTATTTCCTTATTATGTTAATATAATTTTATGATATCATCCGATTTTTAAATTTGTTTTAACCGGTTCGACTGATCTGACTAATAGATTTGTAAGACAATCAATAGACTAATAAGAAAGTTGGTTTATTGCCGGATCCGGTTCGTAAATAAGTGATATTGGTTAATTTATTTTGATGAAAATATGATATACGTGACTTACACCGAAGCCCCTCTTTTATTTTCAAGAACTGACCCATTTGTAGATTTGTACATATAACCAGTGATATACATGCCACGGTGATATGAAATAGACCGATTTTAATAAATTTGGAATATAAATGTTATCATTGTAGAATTAGTATTATAAAACACAAAAACTACATACTTTCATTCCTTTATATCAAATAAATAAATAAATATAAAATAAAGGGTTACGTTCTAACTTTATAAACCACTTAAAAGTTGAGTTCTCGTCTATCTTTCCTAATAATATGGGAATGCATCTTTTGCCATAAGGTTAAGTTTAGATTTTGATTTTGCATTTCTTTTTCTTATTAGACAAACAGTAGTTTTTTTTATAGTTTGGTAAATAATGTTATAAGAACTTTGAAAACATATGGTAATTTTTTAAATAAATATAAAAAACACTTTTTTAACCAGTTACCAGGTATTTGACCTAGTTAACATATATTTCACTGAACATACATTTGTTATGTGCTCTAAAAAAAGTACACATAACTAAAGAAGATGCCAATGTGGAGTTCAAATTTCAAATCAAAGCTAGAGCGAATATTTGATAGTAGTTTAGAAGCATAAGTCAGATAACATTCTTGTTCAAAAATAATTAAGAGAAGAAATTATTGCATTTATATGCAGTTGAAAAAAAAAAGAACATTAAGGTTTACAAATTATAGCTAGCCAGCCAGCCTTAATTATAGAGGGTTCGGACCCCCTACAAAACCATGATGATGATCCGTTAGGATTTGTGGATTCGGGCAAGGACAACCACGAGCACAGATTCCGTCTAAACAGGCACAAAACCCACAACCTTTGCAAAGTGGTGCACAATCAGAAGTTTTCTTGCAGTGTGGTAGATCACTTGCTCTAATCGCCATTGTTTCTACCCACATCATCCCTAGCTTCACAAATAATATATATAATTAATAAATTTTATTATTACATGAAAGATAACAAGTCATGGAATTAATTTAAGGACAAATAGATCAAAAAGACTAATTAATTAATTAAAAAGAGTTTTTTTTTTTTATTTTAACCGGATGAAAGGAGGACAATGAACATGAATAGAACCAAAGCTTCTTGTGTATTCCTCGTCATTCTTTCACTAATTTTCTCACTTATACATACATATATATATTGACACACACACATGTACATGTGTTTGCATATATATATGTCTGAGTGTATAAGAATTAAAGATATCAAAAACTACGTTACTTTCTTGCGAGTTAATAAAGTGTAATAATAGTGTTTCGACCAATTATTACACAAAGATATATATCAATATATATATATAGGGGTTGGATCCAGTAAGAAGAGATTTTTGCCTAAGAAGAGTAAGAAGCAATAGAAATTTGACACGTGGCACAATCCAGTACAAAAAACATAATCCAGTACATAAAAAATAAAAATCCAGTACAAAAAATAAGAATCCGGTACAAAAAATAAGAATCCAGTACAAAAAATGAGAATGCAGTACAAAAAAAATAAAAATGTATTACAAAAAACACAAAAATCTAGTATAAGTAAAACGAAGAACAAAAAAATAATAATATAGTATAAAAAATAAAAATCTAGTACAAAAAAATGAATTATACGTAAATTATCATGCCAAATTTCAAATTATTATTAGTTCTTACTCTTTTTAGACAAAAATCTCTTCTTATTTGATCTTTCTCCTATATATATATATACATACATACATGGATGTTTCGATTGTTAACCATTCCTTATTGCGATATGATGTGTTGCAAAACACATCTGTTTTTCCATTTGTTTCTATTGAGTTTCTGTACAGTTTATTAGTTTTTAGAGTCGATTTATGCTGGTTCTTCACGGTTTGGTAATTTCATGCTTGCAGGTAATAAACATGTCATTTTTGGCACAAAATGATCAAGAAAACGAGCTCCCGGTTGAACGAGAATTAACCCAAGAACAAAAGTAGAAAAATCTGATTATTGGGTGTTGTCGCGTATCGCGAAGGTTATGGGAAACCCTGTCGCGTAGCGCGACAGGTGGAAATTACCAAAATACCCTTTTTAATGATTGCGGGTTTGACCCGACTATTCTGTCGGGTAGTGAGGTCCCTCGCGTAGCGCGAAGGGTTTGGTGTAGCCGTCGCGGTACGCGACGAGTGGTAAAATTCAGAATATCGAGATCTTTCAATAAAAACGGCTGGGAAGGTATTTTTAGGGCATCATCGAATAGGAGAGACGGCCAGAGGCGATTGGAAGCGATTGGGAGGCTCTTGAAGCGAGAGATCGAAGGATTGAAGCCCCGGGATTGTGTTTTCGGGTGTTAACCATTCGGTTTTCTCATTCTTTGTTTCATTCCTGATTACTATGTGTTTTAAGCTTTGTAAACTTGTTATGATTTCTGTTTTGACAATGTTTCTTGGCTAAACTTTTAGAACTATCTAGGTTAGATGATTATGCATGTTTGATTTTGGTTTAATTCGGTGTTGGAACATTATGATGTGATGGATTTATGATTTAAAGATTTGGTTTTGAATATTGGATGTGTATGTGTGTCTTTGATTGTTGAATGATTGATATTATGTTCCTCATGTGTCTTGGCGATTGTCTGTCGCAAAATAGGTGCATGCTAGAATCAATTACTGTGTGTTTTTGATTAGTGGATGAGTTGCTTAGGCCGAGTGATTCATAGGAATGTCTTATCAAGATTTAAACAGTTAAGATGTGCAACTTGCTTCAATAGCTGTGAGGTGAGAAGTTGTCGATAAGTCTTGGATGTTGGATTTCTAGTTAGAGCCTTTGTGAGAAGATCTTTCTAGTATGTCTATCAAATCATGTTTATCGAGTCCAATAGGAAAACCCAAGTTATCCCTAGCATTTAAGTGAACTGTGACTTTCATGCCGTGAGGTAGATTGTTTAACAGTTATTTCTTATATGTTTTGAGATTATCGTGTTGTGAGGTAGATAATCTAGCGGATACTTCATAAGTAGTTGGATGACCTGTGAGGGGAATCCATTTAACCGGTGGTTTAACGGCTTTTAGGATCCTTAGTTGACTATCCTTGAGAAGGGTTGAGGGTGCTCTAGTTTTCCCTGGAGTTTAGTATTTAAAGATCCCGGTATCATATTAGTTCCATCCCTGATAGAACCTTGTTAAGCATGTATATGATTCAAGCCTAGGTAGTGCTTCTTTTCTCCTCTGATCTAGTCTTTGGTTGCTCGTTTGTTTTTATTCTAAATGTTTATTAAGTTATCCTTAGTTTTGGTAGTAAAACCCCCCTTCCTTATTAATAGTTTGTTTAAGTAAATTTTGTATAGATAAGTCTTTGAGTCTAGTTAGTACATTCTGTAGAAGTCTGTGGGTTCGATATCCGGACTTACTTTTGTCTTGCTACATACGATAGGTACACTTGCCTGTTGGTAGCTTAGGTTTTAGAGAGTCTAGATTTATTACTTTGTGTCTAGTTTTAGAGTCGGTTTTTAGTTAGTTTATTAGCTAAGCTCCGTCGACATCACGATAATCGAATAACTACATCTTATTACTTTGGGGCCACATTAAAGTAAATCTAAATGTGTAGGTTTTTTCTTATCTTTTTATTAATGTAAGTGAGGCTTACATTAATTAAAAAATAGAAAAACATACACCTTTATATTTACTTTAGTGTGGGCCCCAAATTAATAAGATGTATTTATTCAGTTAACGCAATAAACATGCGTTAATATTTGATCATCTCTCTATACACACATATATATATATTACATATATGCAATAATAAATGGGTATTGATATACATATATAATTATAACGATATATATGTAATCCACCTGTATCACATATACGTAATACATATATCTAATTACATAGTCAGTTTCAAACACATTAATTTTTTTTTTAATAAAACAGCAATATATTTAAATTAAAGTTAAAAATACTTAATAAATGTAAGCAAACTAGTAAACTACGTACCGCGCGTTGCGGCGGTATCAAAACGTAAAAGACTTGGAATGTATTTCGACAAATGAAAACGTAATATATTTAACAAAATCCATCTCCTAAAAAATTTATGTTGAAATGTAAACCAACATAAAACATATATAAAAATTGGTACAAAAATGTACTATATATTTGACCGGACTTGTTTTCGAAAATTTTTACATCAAAACATGTATCAACACGAATTTATACGGAATCTTACATAAAATAAACATGTAAGAAATTATTATTTTTAGCCAAGAAACAAAAAAAGTAAATTAGAATTTTAGAAACATGAGGTAGTTAAAGTAACACTTTACAAAATGTTTAAAAAATTGTGAAGGTGAAAGTGATAACTTCGAAAACATAGGATGAAGGTTAAAAGTTTAGAGATCAGGTATGATGACGGTGACTTGTTTGTGGGCAGAGGTGTTCACGGTCCGGTTTCAAACCGCGAAATCGTTCATCGGTTCGGTGTTACGGTTGGTTTTTTTTCAAACATTCGGTCGGTCGATTTCAAAAGTTTAAAACCGTAATAAACGGTTTGGTTTACGGATTTAATAAAAAACTTGTCATAAAAAACCGGACCGGACCGTACAAGTGTGTGCACGCGTATATATAAATATAGATATACGCATATACACATAGATATATAGATGTTTATATTTGTGTGTATGCACATATTGAGTTCTTGATTTATTTGAGATTTAAAAAATAAATATGGACGTGGTGTAAATACTCCGTGTTGAACTATAAATGTTTGTTTTGATTCAATTTTATTTTTAACGGGATCAAAATCTCAAACTGTAAGCCAAAACGTATGGTTCGGTTTTCGTTTCATTTTTCAAAAACCGTTGTTAACGGTTCGGTTGTGGTTCCACTTAAAAACCGTAAAAACCAGGCCGCGAACACTCCTATTTGTGGGTGAGCAATTTGTTGACGACGGTGTGTACAAAAAAGAAAGAAAAACGTATTTTTCAAAAGGGCCGAATAGGATGACGATATATGACATAGCAGGACATTAACCTAACGAAAACAGTAGATTTATCATATTTTTTTTTTAAAAAAAAAGAAAGAGCAAAAAGAAAAAGACGAGAATGAAAAAGAAAGTTTAGAGAGTTAGACAATTAAATGGCAACGAAGATCAGTTGTAACGTCAGTTCCTTGTTTGTAGAGGAGTGGTTTCATGACGGCAGAGAGGCAAAAAAGAAAAAGACAAAAACAAAAAAAAAAGAAAAAAAGTTAGGAAAAAGAAAATAAAGACAAAATGAGAAATATGAGAAAAAATAGGTTTATGACGGGATTCAAAACCACACCGGGTAATGTTCTACCAACCCAACTACACCAAAATTGATATAAGAGTGTTAAGTTGATTGTTTTTAGGCAAAACAAAAAAAAAATATAAAGTTTGAAATATGAGAAAAAAAGAGCCAAAAAAAAGTTTGGGGTGGGATTATAACCCACGCCACTTCACGTTGAATTTAATGTCCACCAACTCACCTGCATTAACATTGTTGTTTTATTGTAAAGACTATAATATTTACGCAACAAAATAAGAAGCAAAAGCCACGTCGGAGTGCACGGACGTTGCTTTTTATTATATAGGTAATGTATATATTTAATTATTAGCTCTAAGTAATTTAAAAAAAAGACTTTATTTGATTTGAATTCATCAATTATAATCAATAATTGATATTGTTTTTTTTATTAAATGATTGTTTTGACAAAATATATTTCAAAACATTAATTAATGGGGAGAACATATACAACAAATTAAATTTTGATTATTATTTCTTTTAATCGATGGTTCAAAATAAAAAATGAAACATTAGTAATTATTTATTAAATTAAGATGATTATAAATAATAAGTAAGGATAGTATTAGATCCTAATATTAATGATAACTTTTTTCACACTAAAAAATAGTTATCAAGTGCTTAATATAACTTTTGCTTTCACAATAAAAGATTGTTTTCACCTATGTTTTCATAATCAGACCAGACATTGAACAGGACATCTTATTGGTTACTGGTCGAATCGGTCGGACCGGATTCAAGAACCGATGATATTTTAATTTTTCTTCTCTTTATTATATTAAATACCAATAGTTTTATTCAATTTGGTAAATAATATAATTACAACATAAATCATATTCTTTAAATAAATTTTTATAAATTATCTTTAAGAAATATATGATATATGTTATTTAAAATAAACAATTTTAAAATTTATTTATTTAACTTATTTAATACATATGTTTTTAATGTAGTTTTAATATATATATGTGTGTGTAATTAAAATAGAACAACAAAAATATCTTATTATTTACTTTGAATTATAATTTTATACATCAAGCATATCTTACGCATGATAATATAATAAAGTTAAAAATTTAATAAAAACTACGAAATTCATAATGAAACTAACATTATGATTATTAAAATAAGATAAAATACATAAAATTAAAATTCACTTTTAAAATTAAGCTAAATGCACAAAATCAAGAAAAACTCATCTAGAGGCACTTTTACCAAAAAAAAAAAAAGCTTCAATTGCTTTTCACCAAATTATCTCTTTTCACCAAATTATCTATCTATACCTCTGCTACCACCTTCTTTCCCGTTCAAGTACTTGCACTTCCGATCAAGGCCCATCGCTCCATCCGAGCTTCAAGTTGACATCCACTGCGGGTAGCGGCAGCGTTCTTCTCCTCCTCTGGTTCAGCCTTAAAAATTCTACGGCAGCACCGTTTCTTCTCCTCTTCTGGTTCAACCGCGGATAGCGGCCAAGCGGTTCAACCGGAAAACGCGTCGACCGGCCGGTCATAATCAGAAGGGCTAGAATGAGGTTGATTGGACCGCCAGCAACACCAGTTTCCGGTTCAACCGGTCCGGCCACGAAAACATTGGTTTTTGTCGCACCCCGAGAAATCCCGTCCCTTCCGGGGCGCGAGCGGCGGCAGATTGTCAGGATCGCAGTCTCCGGTCACACAACATGCGAGACCTATATGTCTGGTTGGGTACGTACATCCAATAATTTGGATAAAACAGTTTCGTAATATCAGAGTCGCGGAAGTAAAGTACAAGTTAACAAAACAGATTAAATCATTCATGGTTTGCGGAAGCGTTAATCAAAACAGTTTTTCAAAATGATAAATGACAATAGTTGCGGAAGCGATTAAAGTTGTTTAACATTACACAACATAATCATATGATAATCAAAGTTTAGTAGACTAAGACACATAAACAGATGCATGCGACTCCGGCCTAGCATCCTATTCCTTGTACACGTGCCTTAATTACCTGAGAAAACATGCGAGTAAAAGGTCAACACAAAGGTTGGTGAGAGCACAGGTTTGTATTCAGCAATAAACATCAAATGTTTAAAGTAAATGTTTGTAGGTCTATTTTTCAATACAATGCAATATCAATTGATAGCTAGTCAATATGTTTTATATCATATGCGGGTTCGCAACCGAAGCTAACATGCTGCCTCCCGCCATATCCATCCAAGGTATGGCAAATGTTGTTTGGTCAATTATGCACTGTTCCAACCTCCAGTCGGGGTGGCCATACGGCGCACAACAGTGGGGCTTGTCAGGCCCAAATAGTACTATTCAGAATTACCACGCTGAGCGCAACGCGCTATTAACGGTTCGAGGTGTGTTTAATGAGGACTTATCAGTTTGTGGATGAATGTCACACATATGTATATACGATATTAGCATGTACAAAAATAACCAAAAGTGTGTAAGTTGTTCAAAAACAGTTGTATGCAATGTTTTCTCCCCCAAAGGTAGAAAATGTAAAAAAAGGGGCCGTGAACTCACCTTAGCGAGGTGAACAAATGTAAGCGTAAGCTCCTGTGTCGTCGGGTGGTCAGTCACCGGCTACCTATATCGTATATTACACGTGAGTTCGTGTAAGTGATTGTGTTACGTGATCAATAACTCTCGGTTGATCATGTCTGTCTGCGTTGGTCTACATTGACCGTGTTTGACCGTGTGTGTCGACGACCCGTTGGTGAACCATGTGTTGGTTGTGTATTGTGAAACATTCGTGTTTGTGCTCGTTGTGTGCAAACGCGCAAGTCGCGTCTATGGACAACTTACCATTTATAGCAAGTTCACAAGCATATTGATTTTAAAGTTCTAGCATGCTCATTAGTCCTACGTGATAATGTTGACACATAGCACATCATCATACAAAGTCACATAATTCGTTTACAACATGTTTGCACATAAAAGTTTCCTAAAATGGAAAGTTTCCATTTGTAGCATTCGTGACATCAGAACCCATCTAACTTAGTACCTAATCATCATACTACAACATAATAAGTCATCTAGCATGCTCGAATCACACATCATGTTTACAAATCGGTTTTTGTAAAAATAAAGTTACCATAAATAGTAACTTTGTAGTTTTTGCATAAAATGACCATCTTAGTATTTCTAAACCAATTTTCATGTCACCAATCATCATAATAACCAATCTAACATCATTTCATCAATAAAAGTTACTAAATATAGTAACTATGCCAAAATGACCATAAACATTATCAATATCACATTCTAAGTGTTCAAATCATCATCTTAACATCCTAATAGCAATTCTACATACATGCATGTCCACCATTTCATCCATAACATCATTTTGACAAAATAAAGTTTCTAATAATAGAAAGCTCATCAAATATCATGTCTTTAATCATTAAGATCATCATCTAATCTTGCAAGAACACTTATACATTATCAAGAATCATCCCAACATCAACAAAATCATCTAGAATGCCTTAGATCATACATGCATGGCATCATAATGTCTTAAATCATCATTTCAAGCATATAGGTTCATACCCATCACTTTAGATCATCATAAAACTCAATCTACACATCATAGATCATCAAGAAACACATTTAGATCAACAAACCCAGATTCAAACATCACAAAATTCGTGCGTGTGAGCGGATCGGAGTTGCATGTGAGTGGATCTTCATGCATGTGGGTTTTTACCCATTGCATGTTCGATCTAACCATTAAAAAGCAAGTAAAACTACCTTAGGTGCTCTAGATTGCTGGAATGAGGTTGAATCAAGGATTTGGCAGCTCCAAGAGTGGCTGGGAATGATTTCTTAGGAGTTCCAAGTGATGATGATGAAGACAACAAGCTTCCCAAGCTCCCTTCTTGCTCCAATGGCTTCCTAGGAGCTCCAAAGCTTCATCAATGGAGTTTTCTGGTGAAATGATGAAGAAACAGAGGTAGGAACTCGAGATGGAGGTGTTATGACCGAGAGAATAGGATTAGAATGATTAAAGTGAGATAGGTTGAGTGTAAATCTTATTTTTGCGATCTGTGCATGTCAGGCGTAACGCCTGGCGTGGCTCACCAAGGCCAGGCGTACCGCGCGGATGGAAAATGTGTCCGGCTGATTTCTTAGTCCCGCGCGCATCGCCAGATCTGGGTGCTTCGGGTCAGGCGTACCGCCTGGCCCAAAAGTTAAGCCCACTAAGCCTATTTTGTTGTTCTGGGCTCGTTCTTGCCCGTTTCTCGACTGTAGAACATCGTTCGAGTGTCGTTTGGACTCTAATCGTCAATTATTAGCCATAATTGACTTGTGAAGTGTTTCAGTGCTTAATTGTTGTGATGTTCACTGACGTTCGTGAGACTCGTGTGTGTTTCGGTAATTCCTCGAATTATCGATGATTGTTTGTGTTCGTATCTAACGAAGTGTTTGCACGCTTGATTAATCCTAATCAACGTGTGATGCACAATTCAATAATTCCCTGAATTATTGTTTTGCGTTAGTGTTGTGTTTGCCACACTTGGTTTCCAAAACCAATGTGCAATGTACGATTCGATAGCTCCACGGACTATCGTTTCGCAGTAGTTTGTGTTCAACTCATCTAATTACACATAATTAAATGAAATGCAAGAAGTATGAATGTGAAATGTAAAGAATACAAGAGTTGCAATTTACCTGAAATTGCCGGGTGTCACATCATCCCCTTGTTGAAAGAAATTTCGTCCCGAAATTTGGTTGTTGTTGGTAGTGTTCGAGAAGCAAGAGTGTTTGAAAAAAAAAATTTCTAGTTGTCACATCATCCCCTTGTTGAAAGGAATTTCGTCCCGAAATTTATTTGCTGTTGTCGGCGTTCGACGTTGTCTGTTTGAAGAGATGGGGATATTTGCGCATCATCTGATCTTCACGTTCCCACGTGAATTCAGGTCCGCGTTTCGAGTTCCATCGAACTTTGACAATGGGTATCTTGCTCTGTTTGAGTTGTTTGACCTCACGGTCCATGATTTCTACCGGCTCTTCCACGAACCGTAGTTGTTCATCCACCTGGATCTCATCCAGTGGAACTATAAGTGTTTCATCTGATAAGCACTTTTTCAGGTTCGAGACATGAAATACGTTGTGAACTCCGTCGAGTTCGGTTGGTAAGTTGAGTTGGTATGCCACTGGACCAATCCTTTTCAGGATCTCGAAAGGTCCAATATACCGTGGGTTCAATTTGCCTCGTTTTCCAAAACGAATGACGCCTTTCCATGGTGAGACTTTCAGAAGGACTTTATCTCCTACCTGAAATTCCAAAGGCTTTCGGCGTTTGTCGGCATAGCTCTTTTGACGATCACGAGCTGCTGCCATGCGGTTTCTGATTTGTACGATTTTCTCGGTTGTTTCATGCACAAGTTCCGGGCCAGTGAGCTGATTGTCGCCCACTTCCGCCCAACAGATGGGTGATCGGCATTTCCTGCCATAGAGTGCCTCAAAAGGCGCTGCTTTGATGCTTGTGTGGTAGCTGTTGTTGTAGGAAAACTCCACCAATGGTAGGTGAGTTTCCCAGCTGCTACCAAAGTCTACTACGCATGCTCGTAGCATGTCCTCGAGGGTTTGTATTGTGCGTTCGCTCTGGCCATCAGTTTGTGGGTGGTATGCTGTACTCATATCCAGCCGTGTGCCGAGCGACTTTTGCAATGATTTCCAGAAGTTAGAAGTGAATCTGGCGTCTCGATCTGAAATAATGGAGATTGGCACTCCATGTCGCGAGACTACTTCTTTGACATAGATTCTGGCTAGCTTTTCCATTTTGTCATTTTCCTTGATCGCAAGGAAATGTGCTGACTTAGTCAGTCGGTCCACAATTACCCAGATAGTGTCACATCCACTAGGAGTACGGGGTAATTTGGTGATAAAATCCATGGATATTTGTTCCCATTTCCACATGGGGATTTCAGGTTGTGTGAGTAATCCAGAGGGTTTCTGGTACTCGATCTTGACTTTAGCACAAGTCAAGCATTTGCCTACGTAAGTAGCGATGTCGGCTTTCATGTGCGGCCACCAGTAAAGTTCCTTCAGATCGTGATACATCTTATCAGATCCAGGGTGAATAGAATACCGAGATTTGTGAGCCTCGTCCATCACAAGGTCTCGTAGGTTTCCATGATGTGGAACCCAGACGCGTTCCATGAAATAGTGTAAGCCATCGGCTTTTACTTTAAGGTGTTGCTCCATTCCCCTTAGTGATTCTGCCGCTAGGTTTCCCGGTTTAAGCGCCTCCACCTGGGCATTACGTATCTGCTCAGGGAGGTTAGGATGGATGGTGAGCTGTAAGGCTCGTACTCTTCTGGGTTTCGATGTGTTTTTTCCGGCTTAGGGCATCGGCCACTACATTGGCCTTCCCCGGGTGATACTTGATAGCACACTCATAGTCGTTTAGAAGCTCGAGCCATCGACGTTGTCGCATGTTCAGTTCCTTCTGCTCGAATATGTGTTGGAGACTCTTGTGATCGGTGTATATCGTACACTTTGTGCCGTACAGGTAGTGTCTCCAGATCTTGAGTGCAAATACCACGGCTCCAAGTTCCAAGTCGTGGGTGGTGTAATTCTTCTCGTGGACTTTCAGTTGTCTAGAAGCATATGCGATCACCTTGTCGCGCTGCATCAGCACGCAGCCGAGTCCTTGTATCGAGGCATCGCAATATACTACGAAATCTTCCGTTCCCTCAGGAAGCGATAAAATAGGTGCACTACAAAGCTTCTGCTTGAGAAGTTGGAATGCAGCTTCTTGCTTTTCAGTCCAGAGATATTTCTTGTCCTTGTGGGTGAGAGCTGTGAGTGGTTGGGCTATCTTTGAAAATCCTTCAATAAATCGTCGATAATAGCCTGCCAAGCCTAGGAATTGTCGCACCTCAGTTGGGGTCTTTGGTGCTTCCCAGTTCTTGATTGCCTCTATCTTAGACTTATCCACATGAATCCCTTGTTCATTAACAACATGTCCCAAGAATTGGACTTCTCGGATCCAGAAGTCGCATTTTGAGAGTTTAGCGTACAGCTTCTCTTTTCGTAGCAGTTCAAGAGTCAATTGAAGATGCTCTTTGTGTTCCTCCTGGGTTTTGGAATAAATGAGAATATCATCTATGAAGACAATGACGAACTTGTCGAGGTATGGTTTGCACACTCTATTCATGAGATCCATGAATACTGCAGGTGCGTTTGTCAGCCCAAACGGCATGACCAGAAACTCGTAATGACCATACCGAGTGCGAAAAGCAGTCTTAGGGATATCCTCTTCCTGAATCCTTAGCTGATGATACCCAGATCGCAGATCGATCTTGGAGTAGTAACTCGATCCTTGTAGTTGATCGAACAGATCGTCGATCCGAGGTAAGGGGTATCGGTTCTTGATTGTTACTTTGTTCAACTCCCGGTAGTCGATGCACATACGAAACGTGCCATCCTTTTTCTTCACGAATAAGACCGGAGCTCCCCAAGGTGAGAAGCTTGGTCTAATGAAACCCTTGTCCAACAGCTCTTGCAGTTGATTGGACAGTTCCTGCATTTCCGAAGGTGCAAGTCGATATGGTGCTCGTGCGATAGGTGCTGCTCCCGGCACAAGGTCTATGCGGAACTCCACTTGTCGAGGTGGTGGAAGTCCTGGTAGATCCTCCGGGAAAACGTCGGGATATTCGCATACGACTGGGATGTCTTCTATCCTTTTCTCCTCTTCAGTCTTGTCGGTGATAAGCGCCAATATGGCAGTGTATCCCTTTCTTAAGCATTTGTGAGCTTTCATGCACGAGATGATGTTCAGAGGAGTGTCACTCCTTTCGCCCTTGATGTCTAGAGTTTCTCCGCTAGGGAGTGGTATGCGCACAACCTTGTCGTGGCAGATAATTTCAGCTTGGTTTTCAGACAACCAATCCATGCCCACTACGACATCAAAACTGCCTAGTGTAACTGGCATAAGGTCAATCTTAAACTTATGGCCTGCCAGTTCTAAAGTGCATTCTTTAAGAATATTCTTAGTCACAATCAATTTACCATCAGCTAGCTCTACCGTATATTCAACATCTAAGGGTGTTGGGGTAATGGTTAGTATCTCACTAAAATCCTTAGATATAAAGCTTCTCTCAGCTCCAGTATCAAACAATACAGTAGCATAATTATCGTTTAAGAGATACGTACCGGTTGCAAGGTTGGGATCCCTTCTGGCCTCCTTGGCCCCAATCACGAAGGCTCGTCCCCTCGCTCCATTGTTCCCGTTGTTGTTCGGTTGGTTGTTGTTCTTTTTCAGGTGCGGGCAATCCTTCTTGAAGTGCCCTGGTTTCCCACATTCGAAGCAACCCTTCGGTGCTTCAAGTTGTTGCTGTTGTTGTGGCTGTTGCGGGGTTTTTGTCATTAGTTCACCCCTGCAGTCTTTGGCTGCATGTCCCCCTTTTCCGCAGCGCTGACATTGGAAGCGGCCACATTGACCCGGTGCATGGTGGAAGTTGCACTTGTGGCATTTGGGGTGTTTTCCAGCATAACCTCCTTGATTCTGGGTGGTTGGAATGGGTGGGGCATAAGCTTGGGTTGATCCAAACTTACGCTGTTGTGGTGGTGGTTGGAGAGTGGTTGGTTTGTTCTGGGTGTCATCCCATTTCCGTTTGCCCTTGTCGTTGGTTGTGGTCACAGTACCACGGGGTGGCAAGAGTCCTTGTGCAACTGCCGAATCAGTGAGCTTGTGAGTCAGTCGCACAGCTTGTTGCATGGTGATGGGATCAGCAGAGAGCACCATGCCCTGAATTTGAGGTGGCAGTCCATCAATGTACTTCTCTATATGTTTGAAGGGTGGGGTTGCCATTTCTGGGCACAGATTTGCTAACTCATAAGATCGAGCGGTGTAAGCCTCGACCTCGGAACCAATCATCTTATGGTTCCAGAATTCCGTTTCCAGTTTCTGCACTTCACCGCGAGGACAGTACTCACGGTTCAACATTTGTTTAAAGTTATCCCAAGGCAGAGCGTTGGCTGCATCAAGCCCTAGGTTCTGGACGTTGGCATTCCACCAAGTGAGGGCAGCTCCCTCGAACGTCCCTGCAGCGAACTTGACCCTGTCCTCGTTCCTGCAGTTGCTCATGGCGAAGGCTGATTCCGCCTTCTCAATCCAGCGTAATAGCCCAACGGCTCCCTCAGTGCCGCTGAATGAATGGGGTTTGCAATCCAGGAACATCTTGAACGTGCAGAGAGGTGGGTTAGGGTTTGCTCCTGAGATACGCAATGAACAAGGTTGAGTTAAGTATCGAATAAACGTGTTGAATTAGAAACAAGTGTTTGTAGTGCAAGGTGAATATGAACAGGTTCATCACCTTGGTTCAGTAGATCTTGGTTACGGGCAGCTTCCCGTGCAGCAAGTACCTCCTCAACTCGTTCGTTGATGAGGGCGTTCAACTCAGCTTGAGTCAGGTTGATGTTCCCACGTCCGCCTGCATTCCTGCGTCCTCCACGTCTTCCAGCCATGATCTTCATAGCGAGAATAAGTGTTAGTGTTTGTCTAATGACTAATGTAGTGTGTGCAGTAGGTACTGTAAAGTACATGTAGGGTTATCGGCCCTCCCCATCACGGGCAGTCACGTGCTGTGATGAACGTAATGCATAAAAGATGTGGCATGTATGCAAGCATCATAATACTAAGCACTAAGTGTTGTGTGAAGACTAGTGGTTATAGACTAAGTTCACTAAATGCAAACCTAATTCGCAATAACCGGAGTCTCTGATACCAATCTGTCGCACCCCGAGAAATCCCGTCCCTTCCGGGGCGCGAGCGGCGGCAGATTGTCAGGATCGCAGTCTCCGGTCACACAACATGCGAGACCTATATGTCTGGTTGGGTACGTACATCCAATAATTTGGATAAAACAGTTTCGTAATATCAGAGTCGCGGAAGTAAAGTACAAGTTAACAAAACAGATTAAATCATTCATGGTTTGCGGAAGCGTTAATCAAAACAGTTTTTCAAAATGATAAATGACAATAGTTGCGGAAGCGATTAAAGTTGTTTAACATTACACAACATAATCATATGATAATCAAAGTTTAGTAGACTAAGACACATAAACAGATGCATGCGACTCCGGCCTAGCATCCTATTCCTTGTACACGTGCCTTAATTACCTGAGAAAACATGCGAGTAAAAGGTCAACACAAAGGTTGGTGAGAGCACAGGTTTGTATTCAGCAATAAACATCAAATGTTTAAAGTAAATGTTTGTAGGTCTATTTTTCAATACAATGCAATATCAATTGATAGCTAGTCAATATGTTTTATATCATATGCGGGTTCGCAACCGAAGCTAACATGCTGCCTCCCGCCATATCCATCCAAGGTATGGCAAATGTTGTTTGGTCAATTATGCACTGTTCCAACCTCCAGTCGGGGTGGCCATACGGCGCACAACAGTGGGGCTTGTCAGGCCCAAATAGTACTATTCAGAATTACCACGCTGAGCGCAACGCGCTATTAACGGTTCGAGGTGTGTTTAATGAGGACTTATCAGTTTGTGGATGAATGTCACACATATGTATATACGATATTAGCATGTACAAAAATAACCAAAAGTGTGTAAGTTGTTCAAAAACAGTTGTATGCAATGTTTTCTCCCCCAAAGGTAGAAAATGTAAAAAAAGGGGCCGTGAACTCACCTTAGCGAGGTGAACAAATGTAAGCGTAAGCTCCTGTGTCGTCGGGTGGTCAGTCACCGGCTACCTATATCGTATATTACACGTGAGTTCGTGTAAGTGATTGTGTTACGTGATCAATAACTCTCGGTTGATCATGTCTGTCTGCGTTGGTCTACATTGACCGTGTTTGACCGTGTGTGTCGACGACCCGTTGGTGAACCATGTGTTGGTTGTGTATTGTGAAACATTCGTGTTTGTGCTCGTTGTGTGCAAACGCGCAAGTCGCGTCTATGGACAACTTACCATTTATAGCAAGTTCACAAGCATATTGATTTTAAAGTTCTAGCATGCTCATTAGTCCTACGTGATAATGTTGACACATAGCACATCATCATACAAAGTCACATAATTCGTTTACAACATGTTTGCACATAAAAGTTTCCTAAAATGGAAAGTTTCCATTTGTAGCATTCGTGACATCAGAACCCATCTAACTTAGTACCTAATCATCATACTACAACATAATAAGTCATCTAGCATGCTCGAATCACACATCATGTTTACAAATCGGTTTTTGTAAAAATAAAGTTACCATAAATAGTAACTTTGTAGTTTTTGCATAAAATGACCATCTTAGTATTTCTAAACCAATTTTCATGTCACCAATCATCATAATAACCAATCTAACATCATTTCATCAATAAAAGTTACTAAATATAGTAACTATGCCAAAATGACCATAAACATTATCAATATCACATTCTAAGTGTTCAAATCATCATCTTAACATCCTAATAGCAATTCTACATACATGCATGTCCACCATTTCATCCATAACATCATTTTGACAAAATAAAGTTTCTAATAATAGAAAGCTCATCAAATATCATGTCTTTAATCATTAAGATCATCATCTAATCTTGCAAGAACACTTATACATTATCAAGAATCATCCCAACATCAACAAAATCATCTAGAATGCCTTAGATCATACATGCATGGCATCATAATGTCTTAAATCATCATTTCAAGCATATAGGTTCATACCCATCACTTTAGATCATCATAAAACTCAATCTACACATCATAGATCATCAAGAAACACATTTAGATCAACAAACCCAGATTCAAACATCACAAAATTCGTGCGTGTGAGCGGATCGGAGTTGCATGTGAGTGGATCTTCATGCATGTGGGTTTTTACCCATTGCATGTTCGATCTAACCATTAAAAAGCAAGTAAAACTACCTTAGGTGCTCTAGATTGCTGGAATGAGGTTGAATCAAGGATTTGGCAGCTCCAAGAGTGGCTGGGAATGATTTCTTAGGAGTTCCAAGTGATGATGATGAAGACAACAAGCTTCCCAAGCTCCCTTCTTGCTCCAATGGCTTCCTAGGAGCTCCAAAGCTTCATCAATGGAGTTTTCTGGTGAAATGATGAAGAAACAGAGGTAGGAACTCGAGATGGAGGTGTTATGACCGAGAGAATAGGATTAGAATGATTAAAGTGAGATAGGTTGAGTGTAAATCTTATTTTTGCGATCTGTGCATGTCAGGCGTAACGCCTGGCGTGGCTCACCAAGGCCAGGCGTACCGCGCGGATGGAAAATGTGTCCGGCTGATTTCTTAGTCCCGCGCGCATCGCCAGATCTGGGTGCTTCGGGTCAGGCGTACCGCCTGGCCCAAAAGTTAAGCCCACTAAGCCTATTTTGTTGTTCTGGGCTCGTTCTTGCCCGTTTCTCGACTGTAGAACATCGTTCGAGTGTCGTTTGGACTCTAATCGTCAATTATTAGCCATAATTGACTTGTGAAGTGTTTCAGTGCTTAATTGTTGTGATGTTCACTGACGTTCGTGAGACTCGTGTGTGTTTCGGTAATTCCTCGAATTATCGATGATTGTTTGTGTTCGTATCTAACGAAGTGTTTGCACGCTTGATTAATCCTAATCAACGTGTGATGCACAATTCAATAATTCCCCGAATTATTGTTTTGCGTTAGTATTGTGTTTGCCACACTTGGTTTCCAAAACCAATGTGCAATGTACTATTCGATAGCTTCACGGACTATCGTTTCGCAGTAGTTTGTGTTCAACTCATCTAATTACACATAATTAAATGAAATGCAAGAAGTATGAATGTGAAATGTAAAGAATACAAGAGTTGCAATTTACCTGAAATTGCCGGGTGTCACAGTTTTCACCACTTAAACACGTGAACTCTCTTGAAATTTAAAATCACGTACTTTTCCTTTTTGAGTTTACCATTAATCTTGTATTTCCTTTTTTAATAAATCATTAAAAATGTAGTCTCTACTCACTAGTATAATAATTCTAAAATATTTTTGTAGTTATTGTTTAGGATTTTTAAATTTAAAAGTGTTACATATAGTGTGTTGCATCAGATTATGCACTTGCATAATACTTAAGCAATGTTTCATCTTACAAGTTGATAGATACAGAGCAGTCTATAAACATGGTCTCACACTTGAACACACAAACATAAAGAAATAAGTTTGCACTAGTAAATAATTCAAGCTCATTGTATATTTATTTCACAAGCAAAGTGTACAATACTGTAGTAAAACCACATACTTTGTTGGGTAAGAAATCATAGATTATATACTAAAAGCTACGGTTGTATTCTCATATGAATACGAGGCTGGACAAACAATATAAATAAACCAAGGCCGATTCTAGTATTCTATTATGGCTTGACATGCTTAACCATATTAATTATAATTAATACAAATGACTCAATTTACTTTTACATTAATTACCTATACTACAAAAATGATTTATAGAAGTTATCTTCAGAGCTTTTTCTCCTGGTCTGATAGTTGTACCATGTGCTGACTATCACAAGAAACATCTTTTGATTTGGTTTTGAGTATAGAAAGTAACTCTAAATCTTTCTTTTATTGGAATTCAACATCAGTAGTTGAAAGTATTCGAAAGTCCCTGCATCAGAAGCTGTTGAGCATTCTCTAATCTTGATCTTAAGAAGAACGTTGGTAAAACATTGGAATGTTTGATTAGCTTGAAAACCTTCCTAACTTCTTCTTCATCGGAAGATGTTAGTAAAGATATTGATTTTTTTTGAATAGTCATACTATCATATTCCTGCTCTTACACTACACCAATATTTCTTTCTTGCTTGGATTTGAACCCAAGACTAGGGGTGTTCACGAGCCGAGCCAGGGGTCAACTCGGACTCGGCTCGTATTTAAACTGAGCCTGGTTCGGTTCGGCTCGGATTGTAAACCGAGCCTGAAATCTTGGCCCGGACTCGGCCCGGCTCGTTTTTGGCTCGGTTTTTACATAAGAAATTTAATATTTGAATTGTATTTACCTCAACTTGACTCGGTTCGTTTTTGGCTCGGTTTTTACATAAGAAAAGACGAGTGAATATGTAGAACTACAAATTAATAATATGATTTATGAATTAGGAATTAGTAGAGCACGTGAGAATTGAGATTCATTTCGTATTTATGTCTTCTTTTATTTTATTTATTTTAATTTTATTTTTTAACATAATTACAAAATAACACCAAAGTATATTTATTAGTGAAAGTAACCATATAGTTTTATATTTTAGAATAGCATGTTGTGTAAACGAGCCGAGCCACGAGTCGAGCATACGAGCCGAGCCACGAGTCAAGCATACGAGCCGAGCCACGAGCCGAGCATACGAGCCGAGCAACGAGCCGAGCCAGCCCTGGCTCGGACTCAGCTCGGTTACAAAACGAGCTGGATCGGTTCGGCTCAGTTTCAAATGAGCTTTATTCGAGCCGCGCTTTATCCGAGCTTTTTTCGAACGAGCTACGATCCGAATACGAGCTTCGAACTTTTTGGCAATGCCTCTAACAAGTGAGCTTGTCCCACATTGGCAGTAAAGATATTGATCATTGGAATTAGGGCTGTTCACGAGCCGAACCGAACCGAGTGAGGGTAAGCTCGTGCTCGGCTCGTTTTCAAACCGAACGGCTAGGCTTGGTTCGGATTTGCAGAATCGAGCCAAATGTTGTGCTCGTTGCTCGGCTCGTTTTAAAACCTAGCGGCTCGGCTTTGTTCGGTTTAAAAATAAAATGTAATGTAGCGAATAACTACCAACTGCCATCTAGTTTGTTATTATAGTTACATATCAAGGCTCACATTAGCATCTAATAATCCCAAACCACAAATCAAATTTGAGAATAAAGGAAGCCATGCTCATTAACAATAATCTCAAGCAATGACAATTTTTTTTCAAAACATAATCTAGAGAGTCTAAACCTCTAAAAACACATCCAAACTAGTCTAAGCAAAATGATCACAACTGGGAGTAAACGAGCGGCTGAGTATTGAGTATTTGGAAAATAGGTTTTAACGTGAAAAGTGAATCAAATGGATCTGGGAATAAATTTTAAACTAAACTAAAAGTGACAACAAAAATGACAACAAAAGTGACAAAGTTACAAAGAAAAAATAACACTTTACTTTAATAAAAAAATAATACTTTACTTTAATTGATAGACTTAAGAAACATAAATTCAAAGTATATCTAAAAACATAGCATTAACGGCTTTATACCCTTTTGACAAAGGTTTTATTAGGAATGAGCATTTGTTATCGAACCAGTACCGTAACATTTGGTACTAAACTGATATATTCGACGTAATATTCGTTACCCGTTGTTTCATAAATTTGGTGTCTGTACTGGTACGTTACAAGCACCACTTTAGATAATTATTTTTTCCAAATACAATATCGAACAAATGCCGTACCGATAAATACGGTGCGGTACTTTCGGTGTCGGTGTTGGTACGGTACCGTTACAGCGCCGATTTCATTCCTAGGTTTCACACCCGGTCTCATGAACGCAGGCCTCAACCTGATATTCCAAACTTGAGAGGTTGTGAATTGTGACGATGTTTACGGTCAAAGTCAAACCGTCAATTCGTCAAACCCTAATATGTTATTAAATTTTCATTCAGCGTGCATTAAATGTACATTAATAAAATTCCAGGGGTTTATTTGAAACGTCTGTTCTTCCGATATATCGTTACTGGTCCTTGAACAAATCCCCACTAGCAATCCATCGAAATCATAGCATCCGGGTGGATTAACTCGCACCCTAAATCGATTCAAACTGTAAATTCGATATGAGGATCGTCGAGATTCTAAGGTCGATTGATTTGGAACACGAATCTTACCCAAAATATGGAGATTTTGCAGTTCTTCCTATGTTTGCAATCTTCTTCCCAACTGTTCGATTTTTCCTCGACAGATTCATATTTGAGGTAATTTTTTGATGGTGTGTTCATGTAGTTATCAAGTTGGTTTTTTGTTTGGATTTTGTCCAGGTATGGTGAATAATTAGATCGAATCAATAAGCCTGATAGTAAAATTGTGTAATAGTGTGTTTGAATGTCCTATAATACGTATATTGATATGCAATATCTACTACTACATATATTTATCCATATCAAGTAATCCGAGTATTGGATCATGGAAATCAACAGAGAGCTAGTGTTGAATGCTCACTCATAATGCAGATTTTAAGTTTTCAGGTAAATGTTGTTTAGGGCCTGGAAAATTTGTTAATCGGGTAGGTATCTTGTATGTGATTCTAGTTCATATGAATATTGGTTTTGATTGTTGTAGTGCCATTGGAATCGCATAACGTTAGTTAACCTTAGATTAATCTCACTCTCTCTCTCTCTATATAGTAATCTCTTAGATTGTAACTGAATAATAATATTTTACTAGTTGCATAGCATTCTGTGAACGGAGATCATCCGACTGAATTACTTTAAATCCACTCTTTTACTGTTTATTGGTGTGTATGTGTGTGTGGTAAACTGGTAATACACTAATGCCCAACAACTTGTATGAGAGCTTCAGGCTCTTTATTGGTTAAAGGCTTCCCACTCAGGTCGATCAAGGTTTCAAAGATCAGAGTTTCAGTCAGTTTGAAGGTTCAAAGATCAGATGTAGGTAGGGTTTATCACTGCTGCTATTTGTTGAAACATGTAGCTGCCACCAGGGCTTTGCCAGATCACTGATGCCACTACTAAGGTGTACTGCTGCTGCTGCTGTTGTTATGTAGCCACTGCTATGTTTCAAACTCTGCTGTCAACCGATCAGCTTCCGTTACCGATGGCAGCCGTCTGCTGTTTATTGGTTAGACCTAGGGTTCATTTGTTCCAGCCCTGTTTTTTGATATGACTGCTGCTGATAATTGAGTTTGATTATTCTAAACAATGTTGAACAAAACAACCACTCAGCCGTCACTGGCATGTTTGCTCATTGTTTTTTCAATCTCAGTTGGATTAGATGCATTCTAGTAAGGTATTGTCATGCCAAAAGAAGAAAGAAGGAAAAGTAATGATTGTGAAGTTTTTGATGAACAGGACTTTGGTTTTTGGAAAATGATGCAAGCTGAAGATTAGGCTACACCGGATAGGAAACCTTTGGGAGCAGTTTAGAATTTCGTTAGCCAAGAGTTTGGTGTTTAACATTGTGAACAAATGGGTATGAATGACTTGATAAAATCTTTGTCATGTATGTTCGAAAAGCTGTTAGCTTTGAATAAAGTATATTTTATTCTACTCAAATGAGAGAGTGAGTTTCTGTTGTTCATATCAATAAGCTTAATTCTATCATAAATCGGTTATGATTAATTGAGATTAAGTTTGATTTGATGACAAAATTTAGGCCTTGCTTTTATTGTCTACTTTGCATGAGATTTGGTATGGGATAGTGACAAAAGTTAATAGTTCATCTGAAACCACTAAATATGTTTTTGAAGGAATTTGGGACTTGATCTTGGGTAAGGATATTAAACGCAGAAGTTCAAGGGATTCGTCAAGTTCACTATTAAGTATTGAGGGCGGAAGGAGATGAAATGAAAGGGGGAACAATGAACAACTAAGGCAAAAGGAGATGCAAATCTAAAAATTTGAAAGATGTTTGTTGGGATTGCAAGCTTGCAGGACATTTTAGAAACCAATGATTGAGTGTTAAGAAAGGAAAAAAGATGAATCACTTTGTAGAAGAACACTCAGACAACACTTTAAATTGTAGCATAGAGATTCATGGGTTATGGATTCTGGTGTTGTTCACTTAAACCGGTTAGAGTTGGAGGCCGGAGGGTTTCATGTTGTAGAAGAACACTCAGACAACACTTTGAATTGAAGCATAGGGATTAATTGGTTATGGATTTTGTTGTTCAGAAATGTTCACTTAAACCGGTTAGTGGCAGAGTGTTTCACCATTTCACAATGGTAGGAACATAGAGATGAATAATGTTTCAGCTGGAGTTTCAGTTTGACATCGAATTAGGAGAACCAGTAAATCATTTGTGAAGGTATCTTCTGATGGTTGTTTACTTGGATTGGAGAGTATGGGTTCTTAGTTTGTCTTAGATGCCAGCATAGTAACAGATTAGTTACAGTGTGAGAAGGCAGAGAAGAGAAGAATGGGCCACGAATAGGCATAGTCGTGACTGATGAGTTGAAAAACAGGATAGCTTTAGCAGACCTACAGGTTAAGTGATGAGAAGGCCATTGCAACTAGTGGTGAAGAAAGATAAAGGGTCATAGATGATGAATATGACGGATAGCAGTTTGAGCCTCCAAATTGGAGATTGTTGGGCGTATAAGTGGAGGCTCACTTCAAGAGAGGGCAGCCGGCCCTGGCCTTCGGTCGGCCCACACCATGACAAAAAAATGTTTATTTTAGCGAATCCAAAGCATCTGTTAACCTTGGATTAGTCTCTATATATATTGATCTTTGTATTTTTAATTTCTTTAATATATTGCTAGTTGCATCCCATAGACACATGTTATTTCGACCAACAATAACAACACGTACCCAGTGTAATCCCACTTTGTGGGGTCTTGGGGGGGGGGACAGATGAACACATACCTTACCCCTATCCCAATGTGGTAGAGAGGCTGCTTCGTGAGAGTCCCCCGGCTTAGAAGTATGTGTGTGTAATGATACCCTAACAGTAACTGTTGTCGTTTTGTATTGATCAAATTTTATAAAAATGTATTCAAACAAACATACCCAGTGAAATCCCACTTTTTAGTAGGGTCTGGGAGGGGAAAGATGAACACAAACCTTGCCCCTACCCAAAGTGGGTAGAGAGGCTGCTTCAGAAGAGACCCCCGGCTCATCATCATTTATAGAAATGTATTCATTGATATTAAATATTGCTGGAGTAGCTTGTGCTGTGCTACTAAACAAAAATGTTTTAATACACCTTCGCGATCTAATTTGATATTTTTATTGTAATCATGATAAGAAAATCTGTTCTTAGGACCAAATAATTAGAAGAAACTCTTTGTTTATATTTGACTCATGTTTTAGAGAAATTAAGTAATGTTGAATATCTTGAAACGGCAATATTCATGGCCAAAAAAAGCGTACGATTTGTTTTATATCTGAGTCACATATTGCAGGGAGTAGGTAGATGGTTAATATTTGATAAGGGGCAGCAGAAGCTAGATGTTGAAACAGATGACAGAATTAAAAAGATAAGAAAGTTCAAAGAATCAGCTTGGAAATGCATATATTATCTTTCAGCTGAATTTCTAGCCCTGGCAGTAACTTATAATGAACCATGGTTCACTAACACAAACAATTTTTGGTTAGGTCCCGATGACCAGAAATGGCCTGACCAAAAGATGAAGTAAGTTGTTTTGTTATATTACGCGTAACTGCTACATAACGATTGTTAGTAATTATAACAATAATCTTTAACTCTAATGAATTTTTAGGTTAAAATTGAAAGGTCTTTACATGTATACGGGTGGATTCTACACATATTCCATATTTGCTTTGATTTTCTGGGAAACAAGAAGATCTGACTTTGGTGTGTCAATGGGACATCATGTTGCAACTGCCATTCTCATTGCAATGTCTTATATATGCAGGTTTATTGTTTTCTTTTTCCTTCTTTTTTGTAGAAACTAATGATCAATATGTTCATTATTATAACTTTTTTTTAGATTTGCTCGTGCTGGTTCGATTATTTTAGCTCTTCATGATGCAAGTGATGTGTTTCTTGAAGTAGGCAAGATGTCTAAGTACAGTGGTGCAGAAACACTTGCAAGCTTCTCATTTATTCTATTTGTAATATCTTGGGTCGTGCTTCGCCTTATTTATTACCCCTTTTGGATATTGTGGAGTACAAGGTTAGAAGATGATGATCAATACATAATAATATATTATTGTTCTGTTAATCTTGATTTTTACTTGTATATTAAGCTTTTATTCATGCTATTTTATTTATTTATTTATTTATATATTTATTTTTTTCTGAATTTTCAGTTATGAAGTAGTTGTGAGTTTGGATACAGAGAAGCATATTAAGGAGGGTCCACTCTACTACTATGTGTTCAACACTCTTCTTTATTGTTTGCTTGTTCTTCACATATACTGGTGGGTGCTTATGTACCGCATGCTTGTTAAACAAATTCAAGACAGGGGCAAACTCAGTGACGATGTTCGTTCTGGTAAGTTAAATTGTTCTTAGTTAGTTATATATGGTCATTACGAAAATAAAGTTTAAATTTTATTTTTTTTGATGATTTTGGTTTCTTGTTTTGCCATGTTTACAGATTCAGATAGCGATAAAGAGCATGAAGATTGATGGATCTCTCTTTCCTCTTTGGTTGCTAGGGATGTTAGTATTATAAGGTATTACAAACTTTTATTTGAAACTCTTGAACATTTTTATCAAGATTATGTTTTTTAATCTGGAATCTTGTGTTTATTTACATGCAGGTAAGGGAGATGTTTTTCAGATCAACCTGTGTAGTGTTTTGTCATTGGAGTTGTATAGTTAATATAAAAAAAATTCAACACTTGGTGGTTCACAGACAATTGATGGTTTTTTTTCTTTTTTTTTGATAACTGTGGGAACTCACTTACGTATTAAACCCCGGGTCCCTCCAATACCCGATTAATCAGGAGGAACAGGTAAAGTGCGGCTGCAAGCAACCGGATCGGTGGCCTCCAAGGAAAATCACCCTAAGTGAAACTTGAACGTGAGGCCTCTAGGTTATCTTTTCTTTACTTTAATTACCATACCACTTCTTTGGAGGTTTATGATGGTTTTTTGGTTTGTTGATAGTTTTGTTTTCGCCTGCATTTATCATCAAAGTAATTTTGGTGAATCAACTTGATTCTATCTTTTGATTTAAATTGGGTTTATACCCAGTTTTGGTATATTAAAATCAATAACTTGTCTTTACATTTATGAAAGGCCATAGTTTTTTTTAGTTGGAGTGAATGTTTTAGACTATTTTGTTGACATGTAACACCACCATATCAATTTTTGACTGTTTTATATATAAATATATACCATCTTATCTTATATGAGAGAATACATTATTCATCGTTGAACATTTGGATTTCTAACCTCAATCAAACTTTCATCCGTTTAGAAAATATTATTATATTCCTATATACTTATTTCTAAAGGTCGGTGAGAACACCAGCGTGGGTTCCTACTTCCTATGATTTGGTGCTTTTTAAATCTGCTTCTAATAAAAAATATTTTAAATCCTACCCAACTCAAGATTGTTTATGCAAATTGCCATACTTCATACATGGCTTTACATTAAAAAAAAAAAAGTTTTGTTGTATTATCCGATGTGGGAAGTGTATGAAAGAAGCCTTCCATCTTTGGTTTTGATTTTGAGCAGCCACATGACACCTAATAAATAGACCAATTGATGGCTATACTGCTCACATGTTGCTCTTTTTCTTGATTGCATGTATCACTTACAGCGAAATTACGTTCCTCAACATGCGTTATTTATAGGTTGGTTACCACCCAGATTTTAAAAGCTCAAGATCTTTGTTCATTGTGAGGAAAGATGAAGAAATGGGGGATTTTTCTTACTAGAAATGTATAAAAGGTTTAATTAAGAAACACTATCCTTATATGCAGACAGTTTCATCTTCAGGCATTTCCGAAGGCGAACGCATAACGATTGAAGTTTATATTTTATTTACATTGTATTTATAAAAGTTTTCACGTGTATTGTCTCCAAATTACAAGAAACATAGGAGCATTATTGTGATGTTAGCTTGCATCAAGACTATTGTCATCTCTCCCATATTTTGAGAAAATGTAAAGATGAACTATGGTTTTTTTTGCAGCTTAATTTTTCTCTTTTTTGTTAGGTGTTGCTCAAACTTCTTTGACTTTTGCTTTCGATTAGTGTTTATTCCACGTTTCGTATAGGATTATTTTCTGCTTTTTGGCTTAATTTTTTCTGGAAAATGACTGATGCCAAATAAGCTTTGTATGTTTCATTTATGCACTTAACTATGTTAATGTTATCGACCTGACCCGCATAACGAACACCGTAAACGTGTTGTGTCACCCGACCTAACTCGCATGGTGGCTTTGTATTACGATCTCATTTTGTCAGTTTGAGAACCCACCAACATATCTTAACATCAGAATTTATCATGCATGAGATTAGGAGGGTTGTCATTCTAGCTTGAAAGTAAAAGTTAAAGTACTTTATGCATTGTGCCAGATTCGATACCCATCATGAGTTGGCCGGTTTTTTTCTCTTTTTTATTTCATAATTGAGTATACTGAGACATAATATTTTTTTTGTCTTTGTTTTTGTCTGCATAACTGATTCATCATAACCTCATATATTTCTTTGAGTATTATCATCATTTGATAATGCTCAAGTTTTAATTGTAACAGCACGCCGTAGCGTGCAGGTAACATTACTAGTTATATAAATTTTCAAACATAATTGCATCTTCATCTTTTTTTCTTCTTCTTCTACAAGTTGTTTTTCTTTTTTCAGATAAAAATATACACGCCATAAAACAACATATTCATTTTGCTAAAAAGTAAAGAAAAAGGTTTTCTATACAACATTATATTATAATACAAGAAGATAAAAAAATAATTTTATATAATTTTAATACTTTTGGTGGTTACAATTTTTAAAACAAGGGTAAAATAAATATTAATTAATAAATAGGTTTTGACTTGTGTACTAACTCAATAAATGTCATGATGGGTCTTTCGATTTCTGAAATAGAATTATAGAAGCATGGAGGTACGGGCAAACGATAGGAGACACATGTCATCGGTTTGATTCTTGATCCAACCCTGTTTTACCGGTCTTCCATCGATCGTCGTGTCTTTGTATGGGTGCTTGGGTCGAGTTTTTCTTGGGAATTGGTGGCTGGTGGGTCAGGGGCTCCCTCCGTCTAAACTAGTGGCCAGCTTGGGCATCATTTAACCATTGAAGGCCGCGTTTAAAATACCTGGCAGTTGATTAGTTGGTTGATCAAAAAAGAAAAGAATTATAGACAAAAAGAAAAAAAAGTATTAATTTACATTGATTTTCGTTTTAAAGAAGTACAATTTATGATTTTAAAATATTCGTAAAACTAGGCTAGAAATTTATAATTTGTGTATTACATGAGTTGAATAAATTTAATATTTTAAAACATTCTTATAAAGATTTGTATGTTAATAACATAATTGTTGATAAATAATAAATGATGAATACAAAAAATAATAAATTATAAATAATAAAAATTTTGGAATTATAAAATTATATTTTAAGATACTATATAATTGAAATTTCTTGTAAGAACAATTATATATTTCATATTTAATTCTATAATTTAATTATTCAAAATCATTAAGATTTAATTTATTTTATGTAAAAGATAATTAATATTTAATATGAGAGATAATCAGGAAAAATTTATAAAAGTTAATGAAGTATTGACATGTGTCAAGTTTAAATATTCTTTTATTAGAATAAGATTATTTTACTCACAAAATTGCCTGTAATACAAGGGAGTGCATTTAACAATTGCATGTGAGTATTCTCTATCATCTTTTTAGCCACAACTCATCATTCTCATATGCATTTTCTCTTTTCTACATCACTATTTCTTTTTCTATTTTTCTTTTAAACAAACTTTTTTAATCTATAAATATATTTAATAAATAAATATAAAATTTAATTTACTAATTAAAAGAAAAAAATAAATAAAATAGAAGTTGCATTACATAAAAGTTACATTATCATTATCATTTAACCTTATGGTGAATGAAAATAAGGCTCTTGTATCCAATAGAGAGTGTGAAAGTTGTAAGAATTTAAGAAGATTTGAGAGATTTTTGTGTGAAATTTTAATTTTATGTGTGGTATTTATAGATGGGAAAAATAATTGTTAGAAAAATAAAAACTTTTTTTTGGCAAATGAACCGTTAAACAAATTTTTTTTTAATGTTTTTTAGTGTTTAGGCCTCACATTTAACGACTAACATTCTCTGGCAAACGCAAGTAGAAATTGGGTTAAAATTCGTGGGCAGGCAGGATTATGATGGGTATATATGTTTTCTTTCATATATACTCAAGCTAGTTGATCCACAATGACATGTTCATTTTTTTATTTTTTTTGAACGACAATTAAACTGTCTTGTCGTTTTACCTTCAGTTAACCTGCCAATTGATAGCTAAGATCGATTTCTTGATCTCCGACCTTGAGACATGTGTGCCCCCGGATTTGAAATCAGATGGAATCTGTAAACCCTCGCCCCCATTAGATTCAAACCCGAGATTAAAGTACTGATTCGTTTCTTCACCTGGACATCCACTAAATTACACCCAACAAGGTTAAAACCCAAGACCTCCACTTTAAGAGGGTGAGCCTTACTAGTTGAGACAATTCTTCGAATACATGTTTATTTAATTGTGTTCTAACTAATTAACTTTTTTGCAACTAGTTTAGAAAAGAAACTGATACGTGTCACATGTTTCATTTATCATTGTAGTACAATATTAAAAGTAGTTTATTTAATGCATATATTTTTATTTCATTTGTTGGTCATGTAGGCCATGTTGAATTAATTAAGGTGGATGCATGCACCGTGAAAGAAATTAATGAGATGCAAAGTCTAGTCTTGATCCTTTCTCAGTTCTTTGTGACATGTTCCTTCTCTATTTTTCCTTTATATATAATTAGGGTATCTTCTAACGGATTAATATTTACAATTATTTCGATCAAGCAATTGTTAATTGTTAGATACTATTTATGTCATCTTGGTAAAATTAATCAAATGATGCGTATGACCACACTAACGGGTTATTTCTAACATCTCGAACTAGTCGTATCATAAACTGTAAATGGAGTTGTCCCTTGTGTATCTGGTTTAGACCCGAAAAACTACATACACTGAAATTTGAGTTTGGTCATGCAGTTTTCGGGTCGGTTTGGTTTGGAAGTTGAATTTGAGAAACAATGTACGTTTATTACGATGGAACTTAGACTATCTGTAATGCAAAGGGGAGCCCTTTGCACATGGATCATAATCAGTAATCACAATGACACATCGGTTTTTTAACCATTATTCTCTCATGTATCATAACAATATATTTACCCTCAATCTATTATTACCACATACAATCTCTCTCTTTCATGTTTTCTTTAAATTGTTTTTTATTGCCCTAAACCCACCAAAACCACCGCACGCCCACACCCTTACCCACGTCCCCTCTCCTACGTGCACCCCATTTTCCTTCCCCACCACTGCACCCCTCTCACAAACTCCCTCCATGCCACCACATGCGGCCTCTCCTACGGATGCCTCCCCTACGGATGCATCGCGGAAGGTCTTATAGACATATTTGGAGTTGTATTGAAAGTTGTTCAAGGTTGGTTATCAATTCATACATAAAGTAAACGACTGATATTAATCACATAATAATTAGAAAATTAATTTGAGATTACAATTTGGTAGCCCAATTTTACTTTTATGACACTAACTTAGAAATTTTGGTTAAAGAATTAATCCCTACCAACTAAACCTAGAGTGGTTCCATCCTCTATTGACTAAAAACACATTTTTCACACAAAAAAAAAGCAACATGTTACATATATATGCATGCAAGCATCATGAAACCCAATCAAGATCAAACAAGCACAAACACAAACATAAACACAATGCAGATCAAATCAACCCTCTTAATTGTTTCATTTTTCACCATATTTTGCGTCAAATCCTTGAATGCAGCTAACCCACCATTGTCTTTAGATTACTACAAATCTTCTTGCCCAAATGTGGAAGCCATTGTTAGGAAAGAAATGGAGTGTGCCGTGCTATCTGATCTTAGAAACGCCGCTTTGATCATACGGTTACACTTCCATGACTGCTTCGTACAGGTGCGTTCGACATAAAGCATTCATCGTTTCAAAATCTTGTTTATAAAATTTCAGTTTGTTACTTTATTGTTTCTTGATTTGTTCCAGGGTTGTGACGGATCAGTGTTGCTAGATGATACGGTCACATTACAAGGAGAAAAGAAAGCTCCCAATAATTTAAATTCTTTGAAGGGTTTTGAAATCATTGACAGGATAAAGACTGCACTTGAATCTGAATGTCCTGGCATAGTTTCATGTGCTGATCTTCTTACATATGCTGCAAGAGATGCAACTGTGTTGGTAAGTTGAAATTAACATATCTTTTGGTCACACTGGTCAGCAAAACATAAGTTTTTTTTTTTTTTTTTTTTTTTTTTTTTTTTTTTTTTTTATAATTTTTTTTCAATGTTATAACTTATAAATTGTGGGTACAGGTTGGTGGACCTTATTGGGATGTCCCGGCTGGAAGAAAAGACTCGAAAACCGCTAGCTTTTCGCAGGTGGAATCAAACATACCCGGTGCAAACGATGGTCTTCTTTCGATCATTGCTAAGTTTATGTATCAAAGCCTCTCTGTCACTGACATGGTTGCGCTTTCTGGTAACCGAGCGATCTATTAATACTAATAAATAAAACTAAAATTAGACATACATCATAATAAGGGCATGTTTGGGATTGCTTATTAAGTTTAAAAGAACTTTTTTTTAAAAGTGTTTATGAACTTATGACTTTTTGAAATGAAGTTATTAAAAATATGTTTGGATTAAATTTTGTGTATGTAAAGGTCAAAAAATGACTTTTTAGTCATAAAAAGTTAAAAAGCCAGAAAAAATAGCTTCTTAAAAATGACTTTTTAACACTGTTCAAAAAGTTAAAACTAAAAGTACTTTTTAAATTACCAAACAACTTTTTAACTTAATAATTTTTTCATTAAGTCAATAAGTTAAAAAGTTAATTTTGAATGGAATCCCAAACATGCACTAAGTTTCATATTTATCTTTCCTGTTAATTGTAACAATATTAAACACTAATTATATTATTAATATTTTTTCCCATAAAATATCAGGTCATATTGTTATAATACATTAAAAAATCTTAATATTAAAAAAACTAAATTACTATAAAATATGATTAGAAAAACGAGTTTTTTTTATAGATACGAGCTTTTTTAAACCGGTTTATAAAAAAATAAAAGTTTTATTAAAAAACAATTTGTAAAAAATAAAATTAATTTAAAAGAGATATTTGTTTAATTCATGTAATATATTAACATATATTTTTGAAAAAATGACATGTTTAGAAATAGTTTTTTGTATATTAAATCAAAATATTAAATGTTTAAAAAAGTGATATAATTTTTTTATTTAATTAAAGTATAACTTATATCTAACTTCAATCATATTTTATATTAAAAAGTCATTTCTTAATTTTAAAATTTGTGTGACTAACTATTTAGCATTTATTTTTATTCAACCTATATAATAAACATGCTACTAGCATAATGTATTATAAATTTAAATAATATTGTGACAAAATTAAATCTCACATTTTGTACAACAAATTTGCTGATGTATAAAGCTACAGTATACATTTCATTTACACAACACATGATCCATTTGCAACATTATGAAATGACCAAGTAACACACCAGGTGCTCACACAATCGGTATGGCTCGATGCACAAACTATCGAGCAAGAATCTATGGCGACTATCAAACAACCGCAACGATGAGCCATATCGCAGGACCAAACCTCGAAAGCTTAAAGTCGACGTGCCCGGCTGCAGGAGGAGAAGATAACAATGAAGCTGCAATGGATTATATTTCACCAAATCTTTTCGATAACACGTATTATCACATCCTTCTTAGAGGAGAGGGTCTTCTTAATTCGGATCAAGAACTTTATTCCAGTGTTGTTGGAGTTCAAACAAGTAAGATTGTGCAGAAATATGCAGAAGATCAGATAGCCTTTTTTCAACAGTTTTCTGAGTCTATGGTGAAGATGGGAAACCTTACAAATCCTCAGACTTATGTTGATGGTGAAGTTAGGGAGAATTGCAGGTTTATAAATACATAAAGATGATTATGTATTGATTTTAAAGAGTTGTAATTTTTATTATATTCATATTCATCTGAAAGATATATGTAATCTGGTCAGATTTATAAATATATATACATATAATTAATTTAATGAATTTAAAAAATATTTATATATTTTTGAAATTTTTGTGTAAAATTTGAGTAAACATGGGAATCATGGTTGTTAGGTGAGTTAGGTCAGCGGCCCATCTAGTTCACATAAAACGTTTATGATGAAAAATGCCAACGACTCATATAGTATCGAATTTGGACTAGTGTTCTATATTATTAAGGTTACACGTATATCATGAAAAGCGAGTTTAGCCTGTCACCAAGCACACTACACGTTTTTTTAATATTTATGAACAAATATATACATAGCTGAAAGATTAAATAAGAAGAGCTTATTGCTCAAGAAAAATAAGAATCAATAAAAGTTTGACATGTGTTATGCCTAAGAAGAGATTTTTGTACTGGATTCTTTTTTTGTTCTGTATTTTTTTGTACTATATTTTTGTTTTTTGTACTGGTTTATCGATTTTTTGTACTGGATTTTTGATTTTTTGTACCGAACTTTTGATTTTTTGTACTGGATTTTAATTTTTTTGTACTGGATTTTTTTTTGTACTGGATTTTGTCTCACACTTTCGTACTGTACATTTGTTTTTATATTATTAGCATGTCAGATGTCAAATTCCTATTGATTCTTACTCTTCTTAGGCAAAAATCTATTCTTAATAGATCTAACCCCTATATACATATACACTTGATAAATCAAAATGTGTGACATTATGTACTACCTTTTTTTTAAAAATAAATTGATTTTGACTCGATATGTTTCGTGATGACAATTGTTGAATTCACGTTTCCGATGCGCATATAATGCATACATGTGTCGGCCCTTGAGAGGAAAAAGAAAAATTGCACTAATTTTAATGTTATTTTATTTAATTTGTGTAAAAATAACGTTAAAATCGTTGGGTTGGTCAGTTAATCATTCATCATGAGTCGGGAGTCTCATTCGAAACAACCTCTTTATTCCTACGAAATAGAGGTAAAACTGTCTATATCTTACCATACTCATACCCTACTCATTGAGTACCATGATGATCCGTTGCAGTTGAGTCTGGTTTTTAGCCCGTAACGACCCATGTTAAAACACGCTTGCTTGCTCATATCTGCTATTTGGGGGTGATGATTATCACAATTTTTTCTCTATCAATTGCAACTAAAGAGTTAAGTTTTTCAATGAGATTTTATTACGTAAAGAGTGAAATACTAGCAAAAATTACGTCCATCGTCTCGGTAATTTATTGTACTATATTTATTTAATAAAACATGTCCTTTTCCAACTTTAAAAAATCTAAACGGTCCAAAGAACCATGAAAATGGGCCCCAACAGCCCAAAACCTTTTCACCCGGCCATGATCGCACATGTTCGCTCGTTCGCACTGATATTTTCTTCGTTCAAAGGGTTTATATAATCTCTCCCCTGCTAACTATAAATTCTGCAAAATTGCCACTTCCCTAGGAAAATCACCACCTCTTTACTTTATCCTTCGGTAGGAAGAAATTTTAACATTTAGAAAATAAAATTCCATTAATAATTCAATAATCATCCACATATACCTTAAATGCCGCATTTACTGACAATCTTTGTACGTTCTTGAATGGTTCATGAATCAAGATTCACGCCTGCAGTGTAATCTTGCTCTAACTCACTGGATTAACTTTGCATTTGATCGATTATTGTTCGATACTTTCAGGGTTTCACCCCATCATTGGTAATCTTTCTACTGCTCTGTTTTATGATTGATTTTAGATCGACTCAGATTGGGAAAAAAAAAAGATTTGGTTTCGTAGAATGCATCCGTCTTTATGGGTACTAATCTTGGTATTGATTTTTTTTTATAGTTTTATTTCATGATTGATTGATTTGCAATCATATGCCTCTATTTTGTTTTTCTATGAATCTTGATCGAGGAATTTAAAGATTGATTGAATCTGTTGGAAGATAATTTTTAGAAAGAAGAATGCATTGGGTGATTTGCTTTCTGTGTTGAATCAATTGTGGTCATAAGAATTGACATATATTTATAGTTTTAAAATATGATTTTTGATGAAATAGATTTTCAGTTGTTCATCATGTTTTGTTCTTTCAATCTTGATTATTTGTTTATTAGGGTTTTGTTTCTGTCACTTATTATGATTACACGTATGATATCATGCCCAAGAAACTGTTCACTGAATCACTGTATGTAGCCTGTCCCATGAACATTGTAACAATTATTATGTTCCAATAAAAACCAATGAAAATTACAATATTCCCTTTTAGGTAAAATCTAAAATTACCTGCATATCAACTGTTATTGTACAGAATTGAACATAATGTCTCAAGATAACTCGATTGCTGAATCAAATTCAAGAAAACAGCGTCTCTTGAAAGATCAAGTTCGTTTAGTTAAAAGAAAAGAAAATGATCGGTTTGAAATAGTTCAAATCAAAGATAGCTTGTCCTTTGAAAAGGGATTCTTTGTTGTCATTCGGGCTTGTCAAATGTTAGTCCAGAACAACGATGGCATCATACTCATTGGGTTAGCCGGTCCTTCGGGTGCTGGTAAAACTGCATTTACTGACAAAATACTTAGTTTCATGCCGAGTGTTGCAGTCATATCAATGGATAATTACAACGATGCCACTCGTGTAATTGATGGTAACTTTGATGGTAAGATTCTCACATCATTGCTAAACTTTGGCTTTTCCATGCCAACATTCAAGAAAATAAATGTGTAATGTTTTTATTTTTGTTTGCGTATAGATCCTCGCTTGACAGATTATGATACTTTGCTGAAAAACATTCTTGATTTGAAAGAAGGGAAGACAATTGAAGTCCCAATATATGATTTTAAGTCTAGTTGTCGCACGGGTTACAGGTTTGTGATTATCAGAAGTTTTAGTTTTTTTTTAAATAAAGGTTATGGCATTTTTACTCAATAACACACATGCTTTCACTAGATGCTATGTGTCTATGTAATGGTTTCAGGACACTTGAAGTCCCGAGCTCCCGAATAGTGATAATTGAAGGGATCTATGCGTTGAGTGAAAAATTGAGGCCCTTATTGGATCTTAGAGTATCTGTGACAGGTGGCGTTCATTTTGATCTTGTTAAACGGGTTTTAAGGGACATACAACGGGCTGGACAGGAACCTGAAGAAATCATATACCAGATTTCTGAAACGGTTTAATCTAAATTCTAATATGTTTATAAGTAGAAAAGGGTTCAATTTACGTTTTTTTTTGACATATCTATACATATTTTCATTTATGCAGGTTTATCCAATGTATAAGGCATTCATAGAACCAGACCTCCAAACCGCTCATATAAAGATCGTTAACAAGTTTAATCCCTTCACTGGATTTCAAAATCCCACTTACATCCTAAAGGTTTGTATCTTGTTTTCAAAATCTTGATACTATTTTCATATAATTAACCTTGTAAACATTTTAGTCATCAAGAAGTGTGAGTGTGGAACAAGTGAAATATGTGTTGTCAGAGAAGTATACGGAATCATTGGACCAGATTTATGATATTTTTCTTTTGCCACCTGGCGAAGACCCGGAAACCTGCCAATCTTATCTCAGGATGCGGAACAGGGAAGGAAAATATAATCTTATGTTTGAGGTTTGCTTTTAAATTGTGTTTTCTTGAAACATGTTTATGTTGATGCATATTACTTCCAGTTTTCAAGATTTGTTTTTTGTTCTTAAAAATTCTAGGAATGGGTTACGGATCCTCCGTTTATAATCTCCCCAAGAATAAGTTTTGAAGTTAGCGTTCGGCTTCTTGGTGGTTTAATGGCATTAGGGTACACAATAGCTTCCATCTTGAAAAGAAGTAGCCACGTGTTCAAAGATGATAGCGTGTGTGTGAAAATCGACTACTTGGAACAAGTTGAGCGATATTATGTTCAGGTACAACACCCCTTTGACTTTGATTTTATAATCCTTGATTTTAAGCAATATATACTTTTTGACCTTTTTTATGTCATGATTAGGTGCTAGGAAGAGACCGGTTAAGTGTTAGATGTGTTGCAGAGCGTCTTGGATTAGAAGGGTCGTATATTCCACGAACATATCTTGAACAAATGAAGCTTGAAAAACTCTTAAATGAAGCCATGGTATAGAAACTACAATATACTTAAAATTGCAACATATTTTTATAAATTTTTTAATAACTTATATTTCTTTAGGTACTACCTGATGATTTAAAAACAAAACTTAGCATAGATGAAGAAGTGTTTTCAAGTCCCAAAGGCTCTATTACTCTAGCTACGAGGGAAAATAAATTCCATAAAAGGTACATTGATTAACAACCCACAAAAACACTTGAATTTGTTGTAATTTTTTATATTTATGTTCTTTTGTATGTGCAGTGGATTGTCACATTCGTATTCGACCTCGAGTAAAGGTTTAACCTCTGTTAAAAGATTTGATGACAGGAATCAGGAATCAACACAGGCATTAGCTAGCCAGGTGATTATGTTATTGGATTATTGCATCTTTAGCTGATATTAATGCAACGCCCCATTTGTGGTGCACGCATATAATGTATATATGTGTTGGCCCTTAAGGGGCAAAAGTAAACTTGCACTAATTTTAACGTTATTTTACTTATTTTGTGAAAATAATCGTTAAAAGCGTTGAGGTGATTAAGCTCAAACGATAACTTTGAGCCGGGGACTCCTTCGGAGCAACCTCTCTATCTCAACTGGGATAGAGGTAAGGTTTGTCTCTATCCTTCCCCCAGACCCTACTCTAAGTGAGATTTTTACTGCGTATGCTTGTTGTTGTTGTTAGCTGATATTAATGCACGTACATTAGCTAGACAAGAGGTAAAATGATTGACTGTTCTTCTTTGTTGTCTTGTTAAGGGAGCAATTAGTCAACTTGCAGAACAGATTTTGACTTTAAACGATCGCATGGATGAATTTACATCTCGGATTGATGAAGTGAATTCGCAGTTCACTAGAGGGATGAATCAAGGTGGTCAAAGTCAACATAAATTAGACTCGCGTAACGGGTCTGGATCTGCATCAACTTCATATTTCACATCTGGTTTATTAAATAGTGCCTCAAGTGGATCCATGGTGCGCCATTCGTCATCTTCAATTCAGCTGGTCAAGGATTCCAATTTGATAGAAGAGGTAAATACCACAAAGTGTTTCCAGAAACTTTGAATTTTTAATTTTTTATTAGAAATTAATGTTTGGTTGCATGAAAGCAGATATCTGGGATTGCAAGAAATCAACTCAAAATCATGCATCAACTTGATATTCTTAATAATGATCTTCGTGATAAATTGGGTGAAAGATCTCGCAAGGAAAAACAAGTCAAGAAAAGTCAAAGGTCAAAACTTGATGGAGTTGTGGTTTCTTTAGTGTTAGCATTGGCTTGTGGTGGTGTTGGGGTCTTGTTGTTTAAGGGTGTTTCTCCAAGAAATTGATTTTTCTTTTCTCCTATTCGTTGATTTTTTTTTTATTTTTCTGGAAACTAGAATGCTCATAGGTCAAATTGCTACAGTTTTATAGAACCCCTGAACGTGAGTCGAATCTTTCGGTTATTTTTGAGTTTTTTTCAATGAAAGATGCTGTTTTTTTTTTAACTTTAGTTTTGATATTTCTGCTATTATTTCTATCTTTTATTGATCATAAGTGAATCAGGAACTATAATCTATAAAATTAAGAACTCTAAATGCTAATTGATATGTTGTTAATGGAACATGAATATAGTGGCCAGATTCGAATCACACCTTATTCACTTTGTAAGAATCTGAATTGCTATGCCGAAAAGAACATATGACACGTTTTGCATTGGAAGTTTGATACGAAAATAAATTATTCTGATAGAAAAAAATATGCCAAAAGAAATTTATATTATGGTTAATGATGCTCAGCAGTATTTGTTTGTAATCTTTATTCTCATGTAACATGACCATTGATAGGATGTAGGAAATTTATTCGGTGGGTTCATTATTTTCATACATTTCAACTAGATAAAACCGGGTCTTGTAATGTTATCATGTCGAAACAGTGTGATATATTTAGTCAATAATTAAAAAAACATCGTCAATAAAAAGTTTGGAGGTTCAGATTGCACGCTTGTTTAAAAGTTTTGAGCTCCGGACCAAATATGAGTCAAGAGGGCCGCGTTCCTTGTGGGGTCCTAGCAGTAGCACCCCTAGTAGAGTCCAAGGGGCAGGGCTCCTGTTGGTGGTCGCACTGGCCAGTAAAAGGGGGCAACATCCCTTGTGAAGTTCAGGATAACATCCGGAAACCTTGTAAAGGAGATTCAAGCACTTAGTTTTCTTTGTGTTAAACAACATGCTAGATGAGAATCATTGTCTTGGGAGGATTGAAGCATTTTCTTCTTTTAATTTCTCTTGTATGTTTTGTTTTAGTTCTTTGTTTGTATCTTTGGTGCCTTCTTGAGTTTTAGCGCATTGTTGGCTCGTTTTGGGTGTTTTGTTACGAAACTTGTCGTTATAAAAAAAATTTGAAATTTGTGAAGAAATATTGATTTCGAAAAGTGATTTTAGCACGATCATATAGAAATCCAAGCATAAAATTCTTTAATAAATATCAATTACTTTATTCAAGTTGATAAACTCTTAGAGAAAATTATATTAAGAATTCACCTTAAAATATTAACAGATTACGGTGAACCTACCCAAATAAATGTAGATCCGCCCATGATTATGACGAATCAAGTGGACGTTAAACGCTAATGTGGGACGAGTTCACTTGGTAAAGACATTACCTCTTAGGAATTCACCTTAAAATCCAAGCAATGTGTATTTGGATGTAATTTAGGAGTAAGACTATTGCCTTTAAGAAAAAGGTGGACGTTAAACTTTTATAGATTAATCAAAATACATTTATTTTTGAGTTAAGTGCTTTTTTCGTCCCTGTGGTTTGTTTAATATTGCCATTTTAGTCCAAAACCTTCTTTTATTGCCTATGACACATTGTGGTTCTCACATTTTTGCCATTTTAGTCCATCCACTAACTCCATCTAATTTATATGTTAACTCTAGGGTTATTTTCGTCTTTTTCTTAAAATACTTAATAAGTGATTAAATTTACACAATATTAACCCACACCCTAATTCCCTTATGACGGCATGAGCAAAGATGTTACGGTTTGGACTGACCCAACACTAGGGTTGTCATAGCGGGTCAGACACAACCCGTTAAGACACGAAACACGAAAACGACACAAATTATTATCGTGTCTATTTTTTCAAACAAGAACACGACCCGTTAAAAACACGTAAACACGAAAAGACCCGCTAAGAAACCTGTTAACAGTTAACACTGTAAATGACCTACTAAAATCCGTTAAAGAACCTGTTAAAGAACTAGGGTTAGACAATTATAAATTTTTTTAAACTAATCGGTTACCCATATGGCCATATATTTTATGATATTATTTATTTTAAATTTTAAACAGGTCTTAACGTGTCTTAACATGTCTTAACCAGTGTTTTCAAACCCGGACCGGCACGTTGGACCGGGATTCGGAGTGTAGAGCGGGCCGGTTCTAGACTTAAAACCGTTTTGGGGTGACCCGGCCGGTCGGACCGGTGATTGAACCGGTTTTTTTATTTTTTTTAATTTTTTTAATTTTTTTATTTTTTTTGAATTTATATATATTTATATATATATATTTATAAAATGTTTAAAAAATCATCCGGTTCTCAAATCCGGTCCAACCGATCCGACCGGTCCGACCTCTGACCGGTAAGGAAACCGGTTTGATGTCCGGTCCGGTTCTGAAAACATTGGTCTTAACTGACCTTAACATATCTTAATGGATCTTAACAGGTCTTAACGGGCGTGTTTTACCTATTTAGACACGAAAAATAAACAGGTTTTAACATGTCGGTTGTTTTAAACACGAAACATGTTAACGTGTTCGTGTCTGAAATTGCCAGCCCTACCCAACAATGTTTTGTTTTTTAATATGCTTTGAACAATAGTACCTAATTATGACTTTGGTGGCTATCGTTTTACCGACATTGTAGCAAATTTTTGTTGCACCGAACTAGGTTTGACAATGCCTTATTAACTTTTGTATTTTAATCTACCCAGTAAGAATTACTTACAATGTTACATATTATAATTGCAGTAAAAACTTACAGGTCAAAGCTTTCATAATTTTATGACTGAATTCATTTTCTTTTAAGCCAAGGGCACATGCTCTGTTAAGTTTAGCTCCAAAAATTAACTCGAATTAATCATTATTTTTTTGTCATTTTTTATTAAGTGATGACCACAAATGAATTAATCACTTATTAAGTATTTTAAAAAAAAAGACTAAAATAACCCTATAGTTAACTAGATAAATTGGATGGAGTTAGATATGTGGACTAAAATGGCAAAAATGTGAGAACCACGATGTGTTATAGGCAATAAAAGAAGGTTTTGGACTAAAATGACAATATTAAACAAAACATAGGGACGAAAAAAGCACTAAAAAGAAAAAAGAAATTTACAAAATACCCCTTGAATGAATCTGGAACTAATTATAAATACATTTATTTCTTAGTACTCTCAGTCTCAGTAGCAAAATCAATCGGACGAAGAACAGAAAACATGAAGAATCGTTATCATCATCACTTGTTTCGATCAGCAGCAGCTGCAACTAAGGTGGTTTACACAATTTCTCCTTCGTTTTCTGTTTCATGTTCTTTTGTTTGTTGAATGCACCTAGACCTCTTTCTGACTTAAATTCTGTTTTCACGACTTAAAGTAAAAGGTCAACACCTTTATTTTCTAAATCATACTATTTCAACTACCGAATTAATGTTAATTATGTTGAAATTATAATCACAATTTTGTTGAGCACGCTAGGTTTATTCAGATATTGCTCTATTTTTCTCCAATTTTTGTGAATGCATGTCAATTTTGAGTTTAAGTAGGGTGTTGACCTATAATTTAAAGGTCTTCTTGATACTTGGTGCCTTTACTGAACTTAAAGATAACCCATAAATGAAAGATTAAACCAAAGAAAATAAAAATGTCTAAACTTTTTTTTAGAAACAAAATTTTTTTTGAATACGTACACACATACATGTAAACAAGCCAACCATAAAAAAAAAAAAAACTCTCACTTGTAGTATGATTATTTGTAAGGTTTGAGGAGAGTGAGATATAGGTAGATAGAGTTGGAGATAAGCGGATTCGAACCGCTTACATCTGCCGTAGGGTAAACCACCGCCTCTTAGGTCCCCCGACTGATTCTACCATAGAGGCCAACAATAGACAATAACCCCCGAACACAGCTTACAACTTTCATGTTACTCTATCCCATGAAAAGAGATGTTGCTTCCATAAAGATATAGAAAAATTTATAGGGATACAATCCCTGTATGTATATGTGTGTATATACATATAATTGTTTAATTGTTTTTTTTAAGTAATGGTGGGGCTTACTTGCATACAGATTCGTCCATGCTTAAGCAAAGCACAAAATCTTTACGCTGCAAGATGGATGACTACCAATGTTGCCACGGTTGATGATGATGGGTATGCCTAGTTGATGCATTATCAATTTCTCCATCTCTCAATTAACATATTTTATGTAAAAATTTACAAAAATCATGTGCAAATTTATATAAATTTTTATGGTGTCTCAGATACAAGGGACATGGTATGTTGGCACCTTTCACAGCTGGATGGCAGACTACTGATCTAAACCCATTGGTGATACAGAAATCTGAGGTATTCTATTAGTGTTACAGTTTGTTAACTTATAATCACAATTTTTTTATGTTAATTCTTTTTTCATTCAATTCTTGTAGGGATCATATGTGTATGATGTTAATGGGAAGAAGTATCTTGATGCTCTTGCAGGCTTGTGGTGTAATCCTTTAGGTCAATCTCATTTTCCCATTTTCGACATCTTTCTAAAACAGTCGAACAAACGAATGTAGTGATTTATTTTTATATTTCTTTGAATAATATTTAGGTGGGAATGAGCCTCGACTCATCGCTGCTGCAACCAAGCAACTAAATACTTTACCTTTCTACCATTCATTCTGGAACCGTACTACAAAACCTTCTTTGGTACAAAAAAACCGTTTATTGACAGAAAATCTTCATTAGTAATTGATGACATCCTTCGGGTATGACAGTTTATCATACTTTTGCTTACAGGATCTTGCAACAGAACTTCTGGGAATGTTCACATCAAATGAAATGGCTAAAGTCTTTTTCACAAACAGTGGGTCGGACGCAAATGATACTCAGGTTTAGTTATAATATGGATTATGATTTAATGTTTGAAGGAATATCTTTTTCATATCAATATCTATTTTATAGGTGAAGCTGGTTTGGTACTACAACAATGCACTTGGAAGGCCTGACAAGAAGAAAATCATCGCTAGGACAAAATCGTAATTTAGCATCCTTACGAGTGATTTCAGATGTTTTATTGCTTGCGTATCATGATTATAACATGTCCTCTAAAATGTCACAGATACCATGGGTCCACACTCATATCGGCTAGTCTTTCGGGGTATGATGTATGGAATTTGTTTTTCCATTATGTTCATATATTAATGTTGACTTGTGAGGTCAACCCGACTAAGTTTTTTGGGGTATGTGAGGCAACCTGACTAAGCTATACTTCAAAACTGATGTTAAATGAACAAATTTAATGATTAGCCACTTTGACCATAAAAGTCAAAGTGTATCATACTGGCATGGAATACTGTTTATAGAAAGCTTTTATTTACTGATGTATATTTGTTAATCTATATTTGCTTATTCTTTCAGCCTTCCCGCATTACATCAACATTTTGATCTGCCAACTCCATTTGTATTGCACACAGATTGCCCCCATTATTGGCGATTTCATCTTCCAGGTTTGATTTCTCTTTCTTGTTTATCACAAACATTCAATTGCCAGAAGAACAATGTTACAACTAATAAGCATCAACAACAACAACCTTACCCAGTATATTCCCACTTTCAGTAGGGTCTGGGGGGGAAGGATAGATACAAACCTTACCCCTATCCCAATTGGGATAGAGAGGCTGCTCCGAAAGAGTCCCCGACTCAAAGTTATCGTTTGAAGTTGATCATCCCAATGATTTTAACGTTATTTTCACAAAATAATTGAAATAACGTTAAAATTAGTGCACTTTTACTTTTGCCCCTTAAGGGCCCACAAATATATACATGATATGCGTGCACCACAAATGGGATAGTGTTTCAAAAAATATACGTAACCAGTTTTTTCTGTTTTTATTTGCATAATTAATTATGATAATTAATTATCTTAGACATTTTCTTTGACATATTAATGATGGTTAAACCTTTTATCAAAGTTAGATAACATGTAAAAATGGATGACATTGTATTAGGTTCAAAAAGGTCATGATGTATAGGTTAACTTAAAGATCTTGTTTTTCTTTTCATTTCTTTTATTTTATTTAAAACATGTTAGGTGAGACTGAAGAGGAGTTTTCAACTAGATTGGCTGCCAATTTGGAGAACCTTATTCTTAAAGAAGGACCCGAGACGGTAAAGTTACTTTAGCTTGTCTATTAACAAAAGAATATTAATTTTATTTTTTATATTTTTGGCATATGGTATATTAATGATTTTTGTGTTTGTTTTTAGATTGCTGCATTTATTGCTGAACCGGTTATGGGAGCAGGAGGTGTGATACTTCCTCCTAAAACATACTTTGAGAAGGTCAAATTGACTTAAAAGTTGAACAATATTTTGACCCTATCCTAAATTGATTGCTTGTTTTCTTATTTTTATGTTTTCTGTTGATGCAGATTCAAGCTGTTGTAAAAAAATATGACATTTTGTTCATTGCTGATGAGGTGCTTCCTTTATTAATAATTCATCACCTACATGACACCCTTCTGATTTGGTTTTGTATAGGGGTCTTCATCGAATCGAATTTCGAATAACTCGAATATTTCGAATTTTGAATTTTTTAAGAGCATTCGAATTCGAAATCGATTCGAAAAAACCAATTCGAATTCGTTCTCCAATTCGAAATTCGATTCTATTTGAATTCGGAGTTCGAATTCGATCCGAATTCGAATTGTTTTGATTTGAATTTAATTAAAAAATATTTATACTTGCAATTTTTATATATTCAAAATATCTTATAATCAAAACCTTAAACATTCAAATATCAAATAACCAACATATAAGTTGTAATATTAGATATTTGATTTAAACTAATAAAATGATAAAAGTTCAATATATAATGCCAATGATAATATACAAAAAACATAAAGTGACAAGTAATCAAAATATTATAAATTAACAACCTAAATGATTAATTTTCCAAGCTTTCGGAATGACGTTTTTGTTGTGAATGTTTGGGTTTAGCTTATATAAATAAAAGTAGTATATATAAATAAAAATATGTAAATAATATAAATTCGAATTTCGAATCGAATCGATTTAAAAATATGAAATTCGAAATTCGATATTATACTACAAATCGAATCGAATTTGAATATGAAAATTCGAATCGAATTTTGACTTGGTATTTTTTGAATTGAAATCGAATCGAATTTCGAATTTTTTGAGTCATATTCGAAAACTGAACACCCCTAGTTTTGTATGTTATTTACAGGTAATTTGTGGCTTTGGAAGGCTTGGAACCATGTTTGGTTGCGATAAGTACAACATTAAACCTGATCTTGTCACCATTGCTAAGGTATAAAAGGACTAAAACTTTTAACTTCTAAAACCATCATCCTTAACGTTATCGTAATTTGACCACATTTATGTGAACACCAACAAAAAAGAAAGTTTGCAAGGAATAAATGATTTTTGGAAAAAATGTGCCAAACATGATGGTTTTGAATTTAAATTTCCATTTTTAACAATTCAAAAGGTTAATATTATATAGTTTTTTCAGGCTCTTTCATCAGCATATATGCCGATTGGTGCTGTTCTTGTGAGCCCCAAAGTTGCAGATGTCATATATTCTCAAAGCAATAAACTTGGTACTACCACAAAACTTATAAAACCATCTTTATTATATCTTCAACATAATCTTATATTTAATTTGCTTATATCATCATAATTCAGGTTCATTTTCTCATGGATTCACCTATTCTGGGCACCCTGTAGCTTGTGCTGTTGCAGTGGAAACACTCAAGATTTATCAGTATGCTATTATTTTTTATTTTTTTAATTCTATTTTTCTGGTGAGCATTAGAGCCTGTTAGTGAGAACTTACAGGCTTCACCACGACCCTGCTAACCAGTGGGATAAGGTAAAACATAACTTTCGCTGTATGCTATTATTTGCTCCAATTAATAGCTAGTCCTGTTTTCTTAGCATTATTAAATTAAATGAATATGAAAATCATATAATATATGATTTTAAAATCAACATGTTAATTTTTTATAGAGAGCGAAATATTCTTGATCAAGTAAATCGTATCTCCCCAATGTTTCAAGACGGTTTAAAAGCCTTCTCCTCAAGTCCCATTATTGGAGAGGTACCTTCTAGCATTTTGTTGTTACTTCCATCTGGTCAATGCATTTTGACTTTTGAGATTCAATAGTATGATTTTCAATCTAAGAAATTTCATAGAAATTCCTTAGAGTTTTTAGAGCAGAAATGTAGCAACATGTTAAACTTTATATCCAGCATCACAAACATATAGTTTTTGGTTTTAGAACTTTCCTATTTGACCTCAATTTATAAAATCTTTTCAACTGTTTACATGTTTAAATTTATATAGATTCGCGGAACTGGACTAATTTTGGGGACAGAATTTACAGATAACAAGTCACCACATGAATTGTTCCCACCTGAATGGAGTAAGACTTATGTTAACTTAAAAATTACCCTACTTTCAACCATATAAATCATAAGAACTATCAAACCTTGATCAAACTTTTTAATGATATATCAACTCAGAAATAGGTGCATACTTTGGAGCACAGTGTGAGAAACATGGGATGCTGGTGCGTGTTGCTGGTGACAGTATAATGATGTCTCCTCCTTTCATTATGACAACAAACGAAGTCGATGAGGTGAGTTTTTGGTAAAATTTCAACATATGATTGAAGTTAGATATAAAGGCTGATTAATGGTTAAAGTTTAATTTCATTTTTTTGATGATTTATTTCAGTTGATAAGTAAGTATGGGAAGGCACTGAAGGACACTGAGAGAAAGGTGGAAGAACTCAAACATCAGCTAAAGTAATCTTTGGCAGTGCTTGAGGTCGAAAATGTGTCACGAACGATGTTAAGCTTCGACTGAACGAACCGTCAAAATCATGAAATTAAAAAATATATATATATATCAAATAATAAATGTATTTATTTGTGGGATTTTACTAGTTTAGTTTAGTTTGGTTTGGTTTGTTTGTATAAAAACTAAAAAAAGGTGTGTATCAAGATCATTTTGGAAATATTTGTTGTGTTTTGGTACTCATGTTCTTTAGTTAGTTTCAGTCTTTTTTTTTTCACTGGATCAGCACATTAGTGTCACACGATTATTATTATTTTTTATAAATTATCTAACAAAAGTACCAAGAAAAAATCAAAATCAAAACCGTAGCATCGCATACTTTTGATTTGGTGTAGACAAGTGGAATATAGAACGTCTTTTTTCTATTTAACTATGAAAAGTTGTTTATTTAGAGCTTCTGAGATGCAAGTTAAATCCTGTTACATTGTTTATAATACTGACAGCAATTTCTTTTAACCATTATGAACCCCAAATTCGTCGATTCAAAGTTAAGTTAATATGAATTCAAAGGATTTATACATAATTTAAACGTACTTTATATGATTATCCAATTTGAAACATAAACATTAAAGGATTTAAAAGAGGTTATATCTCCAAATTCTTTTGAACAAAACAAATTGTAAACATCCAAAAATGAAATACACTTACATTGTAGTTTTGTTAGGAATTTCATTGGAAATTCATAGTTACACTAGCTTATATATGGTTAAACTATTTAGGTGGTGTTGGATAATGTTTGAACGATACACTTGACATCATTTTGCAAGCTATCTCACTTATCAAGATGTATCTTCATTTTTGTAAACTACTATCATGTGAAACTTAGTTTAATGGCCTTAGACTTATTGAACATTAACTAATAACGTGCATTGATCATACTATTAAACTTTTAGTGATTATAATAGATATATTGGACCGACCATCCTATTGTTGGTTGAGTTGATTTCGGTTCTTTGCGGTTATAGTTTACTACTTTAACATTGTTAGGAATGATAAATTTGGTCAAACAACACCTGTCAAAATTATTTGATCTGCCTTACTTGCTATAATTCACTAATGGTATGATCATTATGCTTTTGGTTCACATGTGGCAACTTATCTATTATAAACTATCTTTGGTGTGTTTGCTAAACCTTTGAAACTTACCAACTTTATAGTTGAGCTTTTATTTTAAACATGTTTCATGTAAAAATGCAACTTAAGTGTGCTAGGAGCTTGGACTTAGATTATTAGCATTTTATTATGTTTAGAGTTTGGTTTTAAGACATGCGTTACAATTATGGTTGTTTGGATGTTCAGTTATGTTTAATTGAATGATGAATTGCTTTTAAGGAAACATTTTAAGTTATTAAACACCCTGTGCTTTTAAACAACCTACACTTCGTGATATACCGATGATTTCGTCACTAGCCGGGGTGTTACAAAAGATTTTCTCTTCTTTTGTCCTTTATAATTTTATAATTTTTTTTGTATTATTTAATTATTTATTATGTCATCTAGTTCTTAAATCTGGTTCGATCGGTCTGACTGGCCCGACCAGTGACCAGTAATCCAATCCTGAAAACATTGCTCATAGGTAAATCAGGAACTATAATCTATAAAATTAAGAACTCTAAATGCTAAAAGAAACATGAATAAAGTGGCCAGATTCGAATCACACCATATTCACTTTTTAAGTATGTAAATTGCTATGCTGAAATGAGTATCAGACACCTTTTGCATTGGATGTTTGGTACCAAAAGACATTATTGTGATAGAAGGATGCTAAAAAGAAAAAAAAAGGTGCCTAAAAACAAGTCATACATAAGAAAACATATATTTTTTAAAACAGCAAAAAACCCACCAAATAAGGAAGACAAACAATTTGTCACATCATCATATCTTTATTTTAACACAATTATGTCTATATATATATATATATATATATATATAGGGGAAAGATCAAATAAGAAGAGATTTTTGCCTAAGAAAAGTAATAACTAATAATAATTTGAAATTTAGCATAATAATTTACTTATAACTTCATTTTTTTGTACTAGATTTTTATTTTTTATACTATATTATTATTTTTTTGTTCCTCGTTTTACTTATAATAGATTTTTGTGTTTTTTGTAATATATTTTTATTTTTTTGTACTGCATTCTTATTTTTTATGTACTGGATTATGTTTTTTGTACTGGATTGTGCCACGTGTCAAATTTCTATTGCTTCTTACTCTTCTTAGACAAAAATCTCTTCTTACTGGATCCAACCCCTATATATATATATATATAATGTGAGAGCGGAAAGTATTTTTGAAAATAGCCTTTATATCATATCAGGATAAGTTTTAGATTTACCTTCGTCTTATTCCATAAATACTACTAAATATTAAAATTTTACTAGATATATTTATTAATTAAATGTAAAATCATGTTAGGCCCACCAATTGCTCGTTATTCACCTTCATAAGCATGAACGACCGTTCAAGAACACTGCTAACGTAGCCAAAATGATGACAACCACGCCTATTGGTATGCTCTAAATAGTACCAATTTTGAAAAAAAATATCTACAATCTATCTTAAAACAACAATAATAAATACTTAATTACATTGATGGTTTTTGTGACATTTATATTAGGGTTTTCAATGCTCAGCTTGTTTGTAATGTTTATTCTCAAGTAACACACATTACGATTTAATAATAATGATTTATGACTGAATCGGATGGACGTTTGATCATAAGTGAATCAGGAACTATAATCTATAAAGTTAAGAGCTCTAAGGGGGTGTTTGTTTACCTCTTAATGATTTCATTAAGAGGTAAGGTCTGAACCGATCAGATACAATTGTGTTTGTTTCAATTTTATTTCACCTCTGAATGGTTCATCAAAGCTCTGAATGGTTAAGCAGAAAATAGAGTCTGAATGGTTCAACACATGTCCCAAACTCTCCTGCGATCGATGAACTCCACCCTCGCCTCCAATAGGGCAACCAACGGCCAATGCTCCCCACCGAACCACGACCAATGACCACTGCTCCACTACTGTTCCACCACCGAACCACCACCGCTCCACGACCGCCGCTGCTCAACCATCGAACCACAACTGTAAGCAGACTAGGGTTGTGGTTTTAGGGTTCGACCGACCGAGCGGCTTTGCTTACCTTTGCACCACAGGGAATCGACGGGTTGCTTGATGGTGATGGTCGAAGACGACGAACAGGTTGCTCAGTGGTGGTGGCGAAGGGACGGTGAAACGGGGGTGCTGCAAAAGGTAAAGTGATTGCTTACCTTCGTAGGGGATGGCGGCGACGGGCAGTGACGGAGGCGGCTGCCGGATGCGACGGAAGCAGCGGTCGGATGGGACGGAGGCGGCGAAGTCTGGAGTCGATCAGGTTGGGGCTGGGGTTGGCTTTAGGGTTTTGAAGGAATTTTTTTTTTATTTTGATTCAGATGTGCAAACCAAACGGTCTTAATTTGTTCAGCGCTTAATAGTTCAGATCCTCTTAATCATTCAGACATCTTAACCATTCAGCACATAATTGTTCAGATACAACCAAACGGGCCCTAAATTTTAATTGATATGTTGTTAATGGAACATGAATATAGTGGCCAATTTTCGAATCACACCTTATTCATTATTTAAGAATCTGATTTGTTTGTAATTTTTATTCTCATGTAACACACGTTATAACCATTGACGGATGCAGTAAAGGTATTTAGAGAGTTCACTATTTCCATACACTTCAACTAGATAGAACCAGACATTAAAATTTTTAGGTCGACTTGATGGTTCGGGTCTTGAAATGTTATCATGTCGTAACAATGTAATATATTAAGTCAATTAGAACTGCACACTTGCTTAAAATTTTTTAGCTCCGAACCAAACAGGAGTCAAGGGGGCCGCATTCCTTCTGGGGTACTAGGGTAGCGCCCCTCATAGAGCCCAAGGGGCAGGGCTTCTGTTGGTGGTCCCACTGGCCAGTCAACGGGTAGGACTGTAGGAGTCAAGGAGGCAACATCCCTTGTGAGGTTTAGGACAACGTCCCAAAACCTAAATAAATCTGGGAAGAAATATTGATTTCGAAAAGTGATTTTAGTACGATCATTTAGAAATCCAAGCATAAAATTCTCTAACAAAAATCAATTACTTCATTCAAGTTGAAAAACTGTTGAGAAAATTACATTAAGGATTAACCTTAAAATATTAATGAGTTTACCTTAATTTTTCAATCTTTCGAAATCAAAATTTCTACTAAATCTTCGAAACAAAATGGGTTAAGGTGAACCTACCCAAATAAATGTAGATCCGCCAATGATTATGACTGAATCGGGTGGTGATTAATTTTTTTATAGATAAATCAAAATACATTTATTTTTTTGTAAAAAGAAAAAATAAAATTTCAAAATACCCTTAAATCAACCTGTAACTAATTACAAATAAATCACGAGCCTATTGTTTTTTTGTACTCTCAGTCTTAGTAGCAAAATCAATTGGAGGAACGAACAGAAAACATGAAGAATCGTTGTCATCATCACTTGTTTCGATCAGCAGCAGCTGCAACTAAGGTGATTTATACAATCTCTCCTTTTTTTTGTTTCATGATCTTCTGATTGTTGAATGCACCTACACCTATTTCTGACTTCAATTCTGTTTTCACGGTCAACACCTTCTATGTTTTTGTTTCACTCATATTTCTTAAAAGTGAAAGTTTATTTAAGGTTATTTCCTTTCAAATAATTACATCTTCTATGTTTTTGTTTCACGGCCTTTACTTACCGTTGTAATAAACATTTTATTGATGGTACAAGTGAAAAATTCAGACAAACTTTCTAGCGGTAAATAAGGTAATCAAGCTGATTAACAAATATGACAAAGTTATAAAATATTATCACTAAGTATTGTATTTTATAGCTTATTTGTTTATATCATTTATGACTATCATTTGTTAACTGTAATTATAAGTAAACTTATGTAAACAGAGACAAATTAACATATTTTTATGTTTTTTTACAATTTGTGAACCATAATGTTTTATCGCATGTAAAAAGTCATTTACGAAAAGGCCTCAACTTTTGTATTTGTCTTGGGCTCTCGAAAAGCTTGAGTCGGCCCTTCTAAATCATACTATTTCAACTTACGAATTGATGTTAATTATGTTGAAATTATAATCACAATTTTATTGAGCATACTGGGTTTATTCAGATATTGTTCTATTTTTCTCCAAATTTTGTTAATGCATGTCAATTTTGAGTTTAAGTAGGGTGTTGATGACCTATAAGGCTATAATTAAAAGTGTTCAGTTTTCGAATATGACTAGAAAAAATCGAAATTCGATTCGATTTCAATTCGAAAAACATCAAGTCGAAATACGATTCGAATTTTCATATTTGAATTCGATTTGATTCGTAGTATAATATCGAATTTCGAATTTCATATTTTTAATTCGATTCGATTCAAAATTTCGTATTTAAATTATTTATATATTTTTATTTTATATTCACAAGTAGTTACTATATTTAAAAATTAGGCTTTTTAATTAGGTGGTTTAGTTTATAAAATTTCTATTACACAAATGTCAATTTAATTATAAAATACCCATAATTTTAACACTTTTAAATACGCTAAACCTAAATATTTAAAACAAAAGCGTATATCATAAATCTCGAAAAATTGATCATTTTAGTTGTTAATTTGTAATATTTAGATTACTTGTCACTTTATGTTTTTTGTATATATTATCACTGCCATTATACATTGAATTTTTATTATTTTATTAGTTTAAATGATATATCTAATATTACAACTTAGATGTTGATTATTTGATATTTGGATGTTTAAGGTTTTGATTATTTGATATTTTGAATATATAGTATAAACAATTTTTTAATTAAATTAAAATTAAACGAATTCGAATTTCGAATTTGATAGCTCTTAAAAAAATCAAAATTAGAAATCATTCAATTCGAAATATTCTAGTTATTCGAAATTCGATTCGATGAACACCTATACCTATAATTTAAAGGTCTTTTCGATACTTGGTCCCTTTACTGAACTTAAAGATAACCCATAAAATGAAATATTAAATTGAAGAAAATAAAAATGTCTAATCTTTTCTTTAGAAACAAATATTTTTTAATATATACACACATGCATATACACAAGCCAGCCATACAAAAAAAAAATCCCACTTGAAGCATAATTATATGTAGAGTTTGAGGAAAGTGAGATGTATTTAGATATTACATCTATCCCTTAAAAAAGAGAGGTTGCTTCCATGTAGACTTCAATTAAAATACAAACAGACATAACCAAGCAAAATAGAGAGAGAGGGAGAGAGAGTTTTGGACACAGAGGACGTTTTGTGTACGAAGCGTACTAAGAATGAGTGATAATTATCATGTAAGACTTAAATGTTCTTGCATAATAATTATCACAAAAACATCACTACTAGAAAGCACTCTTGTTTCCCACAAAATTTTCCGACAAAATGCCGACAAACCAAATTTCCAACAAAATAGCCATGATTTTCCGACAAACTAATCAAACAAAAATACCACAAAATTTCCTACATCATTCTGACAAAATAGCTACAAAAATAAAAAAGAATGTTTGTTGGAAACATATCGAAAAGTTTAAATGATTTATTATCAAAAGATATTATTATTATTATTATTATTATTGGTAATAAGTTTTAAAAAAATTGGGAATTACGTTCGTCACAAACTTTCGCTAATCGGTCTGAACAGTATCAAATTTATGCTTGTCGGTATTTTGTCGCAAATTTAGAGACAAACATCTTTCGTCACTAGTTTGTGGGAATAGTCGTCAGAAGTTTGTCGGAAATGTTTTTCCTACGAGGTTTTTTCCGACAAACGTTTTTTGTCGGTAGTTTGTTGCTATATGGTTTTTCCGACAAATTTCCAATGAAAATATTTCGTCAGAAAAATTTATTTATTTTGGTAGTGCGCATTGAGTTATCTCATAGAAAAATTTATCATGATAATTATGATCCATTACTTGTATACAGTGACGAATCCAGGATTTTTTCCCGATGATGTCACTGTATTTATATGTAATAATTTCATAGTGCTGGGCATAAGTTTTTTGGGTTGGTTTTACCGTTCGAATCAGGTAAACAAAATAGTTAAAGTTATTCCCCACAAGTTTCATATTTTGAAAACGCTATATTACATTTTCGACCGAAAGTTGTTGGATAACTCCTTTTCAATATAACAAATGTAAGATTCATTCATGTGTTTTCTTGTTTTCATCATTCTTTTGATAAACAATGAAGTCACTAGTCCAAAAGTTTATGATGTCGCTTGAAAATATCATTCATAATTGTCCATACAATCTAAAAAAATGTTGCTGTCATGGGACCACGATCCATAAAATATGTGTCCGCCCTTGCTTGCATACAGATTCGTCCATGCTTAAGCAATGATGAAAATCTTTACGCTGCAAGATGGATGACTACCAATGTTGCCAGGGTTGATGATGATGGGTATGCCTAGTTGATGCATTATCAATTTCTCCATCTCTCAATTTACACATTTTATGTAAAAATTTACAAAAATCATGTGCAAATTTATATAAATTTTTATAGATACAAGGGACATGGTATGTTGGCACCTTTCACAGCTGGATGGCAGACTACTGATCTAAACCCATTGGTGATACAGAAATCTGTGGTATTCTATCAGTGTTGTTAACTTGTAATCACAATTTTTTATTGTTATTTTTTTTTAATTTCAATTCTTGTAGGGGTCATATGTGTATGATGTAAATGGGAAGAAGTATCTTGATGCACTTGCAGGCTTGTGTTGTAATCCTTTAGGTCAATCTCATTTTCCCATTTTCGACATCTTTCTAAACAGTCGAACAAACGAATGTAATGATTTATTTTTATATTTCGTCGAATAATATTTAGGTGGGAATGAGCCTCGACTCATCGCTGCTGCAACCAAGCAACTAAATACTTTACCTTTCTACCATTCATTCTGGAACCGTACTACAAAACCTTCTTTGGTACAAATAATGTTTATTGACCGAAAATTCTCATTAGTAATTGATGAAATCCTGCAATTATTGTTCGATATTTTAGTGTAATTAGATTAATTTTATCGATCAATGCAAATCATGAAATTCATTAAACAAGTTGGACGTGAGGTGCACGCTTGTTTAAGGTTTTATGATTCAATAAGGGTTCCAAGGGGGCAACATCCCCTTGGCGAGGGTCCAAGGGAAGCGACCCGGATAGTGGGGTTCAAGGGGCGTCAACCCCGACTCAATAGAAAATATATATGCTCAATAGAAAATTTGATTTTACAAATTTTAACTTAAAATTCGTTTTATAAGTTTCGTGGCAAATTTGGGAATAAGGAAAATTGAAAATTGTCTGAAGGCAGTTTTTTCCAAGTCTGTGTATATCCAAGAAATGATGATCGATCGGATTCTTTGGTTCATTCAAACATATGCGATTCATACTTGTTCTTGATTTTGCGAATTTAATTTTATCCGATCAAACATTTGGGTGAACCACAAATAGTTTGATCTGAAAGTGTTATCCACGACTTTCAATTCATCCGGTGTAGAATCTGTTCGTAATCTGGAATATTCTCTACAGTTATGATAGTTTACCATACTTTTGCTTACAGGATCTTGCTACAGACCTTCTGGGAATGTTCACATCAAATGAAATGGCTAAAGTCTTTTTCACAAACAGTGGGTCGGAGGCAAATGATACTCAGGTTTAGTTATAATATGGATTAGCGATTTAATGTTTGAAAGAACATCTTTTTCATTTCAATATCTATTTTATAGGTGAAGCTGGTTTGGTACTACAACAATGCACTTGGAAGGCCTAACAAGAAGAAAATCATCGCAAGGACAAAATCGTAATTTAGCATCCTTACGAGCGATTTCAAATGTTGTATTGCTTGCGTATCATGACTATGACTTGTGCTCTAAAATGTCACAGATACCATGGATCCACACTCATATCGGCTAGTCTAACGGGGTATGATGTATGGAATTTGTTTTTCGATTATGTTCATAGTATTAATATTGACTTGTGAGGTCAATTTGAATAAGATCTACTCCAAAGCTGATGTTAAATAAACAAATTTAAAGATTAGCCACTTTGACCATAGAAGTCAAAGTTTATCATGCTAGCATGGAACACTGTTTATAGAAATCTTTTATTTACTGAAGCATACACGATTTACCTATCTCATGTTGACCGTAGGACCGGTCAGTGTGGGGCGACTAATGGTGACGTTCACCCTTTATTTACTGATGCATACTTGTTAATGTTATTTATTCTTTCAGCCTTTCGGCATTACATCAACAGTTTGATCTGCCAACTCCATTTGTATTGCACACAGATTGTCCCCATTATTGGCGATTTCATCTTCCAGGTTCAATTTTTCTTTCTTGTTTATCACAAATATTCAATTGCCAGAAGAACAATGTGATAAATTGTGTTTCAAAAAATATATATAACCATTTTTTTCTGTTTTTATTTGCATAACTAATTATTATCTAAGACATTTTCTTTGACATATTAATGATGATTAAACCTTTTATAAAAGTTGGATAACATGTAAAAATAGATGACATTGCATTTTTTTGAACGGCGAAGGTCTCACTCGTGAGAGCCCACTGTTTTCAGGCCATGTCACCAATGTCTAGTTACCTGGACCTCACATGAGCCACCACAACCATCCCAGGAGGAAATCCTATTGGGAAAACCCCTGACCCCCCCCCCCCTCAAGACCCCTATTTCGCTGAGAGAGGGTTTTGAACCAAAGACCTCTCATTTGAAGGAATCTTGGGGTATCATTGAGACAATGCCTCATTGGTAGATGACATTGTATTAGGTTCAAAAAGGTCATGATGTATTGGTTAACATACAAATCTTTTTTTTTTCTTTCTGTTCCTTTTATTTATCTAACACCCCATTTGCGATGTGGCGGAGCTTGGACTAACTGAGAGGACGACGAGAATTTTTGAAACCCAAAATTGATGTTGATTTTTTGAAACGATGGGGGGCAAAACCACTATTTTTAACTAAAAATAACATTTCGATTGAAAAATTAACAATACGAACGGAAAAAGAGGAGGGTGGTCGCCTCCTAGCCCCTAAATAGCTTCGCCCATGCATTTGCGGTGCACACTTATAATGTATATGTGTGTGGGTTCTTAATGACAAAAGTAAAATTGCACTAATTTTAATGATATTTTACTTATTTTGTGAAAATAACGTTAAAAGTGTTGAGATGGTTAACCTCAAACGATAATTTCCCCCCAGAACCTACTGAAGTGTGAGAATATACTGGGTAAGTTTATTTTTTTGTTTGTTTTTCCTTTTATTTATTTACAAATAATATGTTAGGTGAGACTGAAGAGGAGTTCTCAACTAGATTGGCTTCGAATTTGGAGAACCTTATTCTTAAAGAAGGACCCGAGACGGTACAGTTACTATGCTTGTCTATTAACAAAAGAATAATAATTTTATTTTTTATATTTTTGGCATATAATATATTATGCTTTTTGTGTTTGTTTTTAGATTGCTGCATTTATTGCTGAACCGGTTATGGGAGCTGGAGGTGTGATACTTCCTCCTAAAACATACTTTGAGAAGGTAAAATTGACTTAAAAGTAGAACAATTTTTTGACCCTATGCTAAATTGATTGCTTGTTTTGATATTTTTATGTCTTCTGTTGATGCAGATTCAAGCTGTTGTAAGAAAATATGACATTTTGTTCATTGCTGATGAGGTACTTTTTTTGTTAATAATTCATGACCTGTATGGCACGCTTGTGACTCGATATTGTATCTTATTTACAGGTAATTTGTGGCTTCGGAAGGCTTGGAACCATGTTTGGTTGTGATAAGTACAACATTAAACCTGATCTTGTCACCATTGCTAAGGTATAAAAGGACTAAAATATATAACTTCTAAAACCATCATACTTTATGTCACTGTAATTTGATCACATTTGTTAGAACCTCAAAAAAAAAAAAAAAAAAAGTTTTCAAGGAATAAATGATTTTTTGAAAAAAAGGAGCCAGCCGTGATGGTTTTTGTATTTAAACTAGAGGATGTTCCGCTCGTTGCGGCGGGCATTTCCGTCGTGATTTCAAATATAAGAATGCAGACACCATCTTGTATATCTGAACGCAATATAAAAACATGTCACAATTTTTGTCACTCCGTTGTAAACATGCACACTTTGCCAAAAAAAAACGGGCTGCAACGATTGTCAGTATGTTGTAAAACAATTAATCAAGCGTTATTCATAAGGAATACAAACCCAAACTTAAGTGTATAATGTTAAAAATTATAAAACCAAACCACAAGAAAATCTCTATGATTACGACCAAAATGATATAAACGATACAAGTAGTCGATAATGCGCGGACGTGTTATACGCCCGCGAATAACGCGCAAAATTTATGAGATCATTTGGGTTCGAAATTTATATAAATGTTTGTGAGGTAATTGCGATCAAATAAATAAGATTGTGACTATTATTCGGTAACTTAAGGGAGTAAAGTAGTAGAGAAATAAGAGTACAAAACTCAATGTCCAAGATAAAATACTGAAAATTAATTATAGTTGCCGAAATTGAAAAACTAAGGTGGTGTTTGTTTTTTCAGAGGCAAAATGTCTGCGGTCTGCGGACCACATCTGCAGACATCTTTTGCAGAAGAGGTGGACCAAACATCTGCAGGTAGATCTTTTTGAGGTGTTTGTTTTCTGAAAACTTATAAGCTCTTCCCAAACATCTGCTTTGGATCATCCTCGTCGATCATCCTCTTCCCCACCGGCGGTGGAGGAGGCCACCTGTGGAGGAGACGACCGGAAAAGGAGCCGGCTATGGAGGAGACCGGCGGTGGAGGAGACGACCGGAAAGCCCCAACCCTCGATCGAAGACGACCGTCTTGAGCCACCACCGTCGAAGGAACCAGGGGCGACGACCGGAAAGCCCCAACCCTCGATCGAAGACGACCGGAAAGCCCCAACCCTCGATCGAAGACGACCGGAAATCCCCAACCCTCGATCGAGCCTTCGTGGACCAAACCCCTCCCGTCGATCGAGCCCTAACCTCGATGGAGCCCTCGATCGGTGGTTGCTTGAGGCGGAGTAGGGAGGCGACGGCTACGGCGGTGGAGTATGGCGGCGACGGCTACGGCGGTGGAGTATGGCGGCGACGGCGAGCAAGGGGTGGAGGAGTTCGGCCGATGGCGATGGTGGTGTAGGGAGGCGACGGCTGGCTGGTTTGAAAAAAGGGGGAGGAGGCTGGAAGAGGTTTGAAGATGTGGGAAGAGGTTGGTTCACGTCTGCGCCAAGAAGAGGACGCGCAGACTTTTTTAATGAAACGTCTTCGAGAAAACAAACAGCCTAACCTCTTCCCGCGTCTGCGCGGCGCAGACATAAGAGGTTAGAAGAGGTTAGAAGAGTTTTTTTACAAAAAACAAACACCCCCTAACTCTTTACTCTTCCTTGCGACTTCTAAAAGTATATATCCAAAAAAATTCGGATGCAATAGTTGTCAAATCATCCCGAAACAATAAACCGAACTATTGCAAAAGATACGACGCTCCCAAAAAATAAGAACGCAAACATAAGCGCGTGATGTTAAAAATCGTAGAACGAAATTAATAAAAAAGGTTTCTGAATTCAAAATCTAGCATAAAAATCAGAATAAAAAATGCCTCTGGATTCGCAAAATTTAACGTAAAAAAAAGCAAACATAGGGCTGACATTTAAAGAAAATAAAAACAGGAAATAAAAAGAGCTTTGATTGGCAATCGAACACGCAACTTAGTTTTTAATCTCATCTGTTTTAGCCATCAGGACAGATTTACATATGTTTAATTTTATGGAAATAATATGTAATTATTGACTGAATTTTGCTATTCTAATCACATAAAATTAATTAATTATTATCTATCTATTCTAATAAACAAAAATGTTTATTTGCCACTTGTCACATTCTAAAGCCATAATGCCACTTGTCAAATTTTTATGTACTTATTTAATTATCTCTTATTAAATACATTATATTATCTTTCCTATTAAATAAAATATATTTTCTATCTTATTAAATAATAATAATAATAACTAATGATATTATTTTTATTTTGCAAATTTAAAAATAGTTTTTATATATTTAAATCGAATCATTTTATTATAAAATATATTTTAAAAAGTTTATTAAATATATTTTTTCATAAATACCAAATTTTTAAAAAATAAGAAATATTTCAATTTGTTATTTTTACAAAATAATAGTTTTACAAAAAAAAATTCTTAAAAAAATTATTTCAAAAAAATAAAATATAAGCAGAAAAATATGTAAATGATGATAAAAGTTACAGTTTTTTTTGTCTTGTATATTTAACGGTAATTTCAAATTATATTATTTAACTTTAATAATTACAAAAATATTACATTCTCATCTTACTTTAAAATAGTTAATTTTTGATAGAAAATTAACTAATTAGATTTTTAACTTTAGGTAGTTCAAATATCTCACAAATCAAGTTTAAATCATCATGCGTAAAATATTAAAACATTATGTACAAGCACTTAAAAATGTATATAGTAGACAATTTTTTTTCGATGTCACAACTAACATAATTACGTATTTAATTATCAACTTCATTTAAAGTGAAAAAACATCATAAAACACCCAATTTTGTTAATATTTCTAAGATCATAAAGACTGATGCTTTCCAAATATTCTAAGTCCTTGATTCCCCTAAAAAATATTACCTTCTCATCTTACTTTAAAATAGTTAATTTTTGATAGAAAATTTACTAATTAGATTTTTAACTTTAGGTAATTCAAATATCTCACAAATCAAGAATGTTAAAGATATTACTATTGTTATTAAAAATTTTGATTATTGTTTTATCATCTAAAGTAATAATTAATACATAATTTAATCATTTTATGTAAAAATATCATCATTTATTTTAAATTTTTATTATTAATTGTTTAATATTTTATATTTAATCCGTGTGTTCACACGGGTAATAGACTAGTTATATATATATATATATATATATATATATATATATATATATATATATATTACTGTTCACGAAGTTCTTCTTTGTATATATAGAATAATTTCCATTTTTTACAATTCAAAAGGTTAATATTAGTTAGTTTTTTTAGGGTCTTTCATCAGCATATATGCCGATTGGTGCTGTTCTAGTGAGCCCCAAAGTTGCAGATGTCATAAATTCTCAAAGCAATAAACTTGGTACAACCCCAAAACTTATAAAACCATCTTTATTATATCTCCAACATAATATTATATTTAATCTACTTATATCATCATAATTCAGGTTCATTTTCTCATGGATTCACATATTCTGGGCACCCTGTTGCTTGTGCTGTTGCAATGGAAACACTTAAGATTTATCAGTATGCTATTATTTTTTATTTTTTTAATTTTATTTTTTTGGTGAGCATTAGAGCCTGTTAGTGAAAACTTATAAGCTTCACCTTTGCTATTATTTGCTCAAATCAATAGCTAGTCCTGTTTTCTTAGCATTAAACATCCAAATTACATATATTTTCAATGTTAAAATAAAATTACAATTATCCCTATGTTCCAAAATTGTCCCTTAGTAAGGAGAAATATGTGAATTGTTTTTAATTAATTCATTAAGGGTGAAATAGGAAATACGTAAATTTTTTTTTAATGAAATGGATAAATATGTAATATATTTGGTTTAAAAATGGGAAATATGTAATTTACCTTTATGATTAGGTAAATATGTAATAAAGAGTATTAGCAAGAGGATATATGTAATTGACCCTAAAATTAAAAGAACTTAGCAAGCAAGCAAGCAAGCATCCCCAGTAAACTCCCACTTAGAGTAGGGTCTGTGGGAATAATAGAGACAAACCTTACCTCTATCCCAGTTGGGATAGAGGCTGTTCCGAAGGAATCCCCAGCTCAAAGTCAACGTTTGAGGTTAATCATCTCAACTTTTTTAACAATTATTTTCACAAAATAAGTAAAATAATGTTAAAATTAGTGCAATTTTACTTCTTTTTTTAAGAAAACAGGACTAGCTATTAAATTAAATGAATATGAAAATCATATAATATACGATTTTAAAATCAATATGTTAATTTTTTACAGAGAGCGAAACATTCTTGATCAAGTAAACCGTATCTCCCCAATGTTTCAAGACGGTTTAAAAGCCTTCTCCTCAAGTCCCATTATTGGAGAGGTACTTTCTAGCCTTTTGTTGCTACTTTCATCTGGTCAATGCATTTTGACTTTTGAGTTCAATAGTATGATTTTCAATTTCAGAATTTCAAAAAAATTCCTTAATTTTTTAAAAGCAGAAATGTACCAACATGTTAAACTTTATATCCTGCATCACAAACATAAGTTTTTGGTTTTAAATTTCTAACAACAATGTATTTGTTTTTCAGTTTTAGAATATGCCTATTTGACCTCAAAATATAAAATCTTTTCAACTGTTTACATTTATATAGATTCGCGGAACTGGGCTAATTTTGGGGACAGAATTTACAGATAACAAGTCACCACATGAATTGTTCCCACATGAATGGAGTAAGACTTATGTTAACTTATAAATCGCCAAACTTTCAACCATATAAATCATAAAAACTATCAAACCTTGATCAAACTTTTTAATGATATATGAACTCAGAAATAGGTGCATACTTTGGAGCACAGTGTGAGAAACATGGGATGCTGGTTCGTGTTGCTGGTGACAGTATAATGATGTCTCCGCCTTTCATTATGACATCAAACGAAGTCGATGAGGTGAGTTTTTGGTAAAATTTCAACACATGATTGAAGTTAGATGTAAAGGTTGATTAATGGTTAAAGTTTAATTTCAATTTTTTGATGTTTTATTTCAGTTGATAAGTAAGTATGGGAAGGCGCTGAAGGACACTGAAACAAAGGTGGAAGAACTTAAACATCAGCTAAAGTAATCTTTGGCAGTGCTTGAGGTCGAAAATGTGTCACGAACGATGTTAAGCTTCGACTGACTAGACCTTTAAAATCATGAAAATAAAAAATATATATATCAAATAATAAATGCATTTATTTGTGGGATTCTACCAGTTTAGTTTGTTATTTTGTTGCGTTTCGGTACTAGTGTTCTTTAGTCGGTTTCAGTCTCATTTTTTACTGAATGTCTGGATCAGCACTTTAGTGTTAGTCGATTTAACCCACGATTATTATTATTTTTTATAAATTTTCTAACAAAAGTATCACTGAATGTCTGGATCAGCACTTTAGTGTTAGTCGATTTAACCCACGATTATTATTATTTTTTATAAATTTTTTAACAAAAGTATCAAGAATAAACTAAAATCAAAACCCTAACATCACATCCTTTTGATTTGGTGTAGACAAGTGGAATATAGCACGCCTTTTATCTATTTAACTATAAAAAGTTGTTCATTTAGAGCTTCTTAAATGCGAGTTAAATCATGCTACATTGTTTATAATACTGACAGCAATTTCTTTAACCATTATCAAAATCAACAATAATCGTTAGATTTTTCTAAAACTCAATATTCTTGACCGTATAAATTGACAGTTGAGGACGTTCTTTTACTCTTGATCAATCTAACCCAATTCTAAGTTTTATAGTTAGACATAATCGGTTAATTCGTTTGTTGATTCTTGTGTCTTCACTAAACGATCAATCATCAATGGATTGCACGACCTTTCACGATGAATCGTTTGTCGTTCAATGTCCTGATCCCCTTAGCCGTTTTGGTAAGTATGGCGGACGCTAACCACAACCACCTAGTGCTATTAAAGTTGTTAGAGGGATCTAAGAGCTTATAATTTAGCTATGGTCTTTTAACTTCTTTTATAAAAATGTCTTACATTCGAGTCTTTCTAGAAGCGATTGCTTTTTCTAGTATTATTTCCTTTTATCGAGTAATGCTTGACTTAGCAGTTAAAATTTTTATAGAAAACCGTAATCACAAGGTTTGAGATAATTTCATTGAATTTTTTTTATCAAAGATGACAAATTAAATTTGTATATCATGCTATGAGAATTGAGGTGTGGTTCATAACCAACTTCAAAATTTCTTGAAAATTGACTTCTTATTCCCCACGTCATTAGGCTGCCCACAGTGGGTAAGCCGCGGAACCGGCGGGACTCAACGGTGAGACGGGGCCAAGCAGGCACACCGCCACCCCTCTCCGGCGGGCTCAAAATCAAGGGGAGCGCGGCCCCCGCTTCCCGCTCTCCTCCCTCTCACATACAATTTTCTCTTCTCTCACACAATGGGTAAAGTTTTTCGGTGGGGTGACCATTGTGGGGTTTAAGGTTTTCAGTGGGGTGATGACGTGGCAAGAAATTTCGGTGGGGAGGGATTTTCAGTGGGGTGACCGCTGTGGATAGTCTTAGAGCAAGTATGGCGGATGCAAACCACAACCACCCGTGACTTCAATATTGGGGAGATCACAGGTTCAAGTCCTGGCATGGACAAAATAGGGGTTTCATGCTGGGCTAGGGGGTTTTCTCTCATCTATGATGGGTTTCCTCCTATTGGGTATGGATATGATCGGGTGGATCTATGACCCGTCAGTGATCCAAATTGCCGTTCAAAAAAAAATTAGAGCGCTAGAGTGCCTAAAAAAACGACCGACGTTGACGATCGGTGGCTAGCAACAACAACCCGTGGTGAGGAAATCAAGACTCAACCAATGCTTTAACGGGCTATTTCTGGTTCTGTAATGTCGAGATCTTGCTGGTAGAATAGGCGGTGCAACAATTGAAACGTATAACGATTAACCCGTTTCAAAAGGTCAGAACTTTAATGTCTAACTAGGTTAGAAACTCATGTATTACATGGGTTTAATAAATCTAACATGTTGTAAGCAACGATTTCTTTATAAAGATTTGTATGTTTGATATTATTAACTAGTGATAAAATACTCATTTAAAAATAACAAATTACAAATAAAGAAATTTAATAATTATAAAATTATATTTTAATATTTTATATAATTGAAGTTTCCTTATGGTTTATTAAATTTTAATTAATTTTTATGATAAGAAGATATTTAATATAAAATATATATATTTTATATTTAATTTTACAGTTTAATTATTTAAAATATTATTATATTTAATATAAAAGATAATTATCATTTAATATGAGAGAGGAGCATGAAAAAAAAATTTAGAGTTAAGGAGAAGATGACATGTGTCAAAGCTAGCTATTCTTTTATTAAAATAAAGATTAAGTGGATCTGTATAGGTAAAAGTATAAGGTTTTACTTATACGATACCAGAATGCTATGTTAGCATAATATTAGTGAAGTTTTTCAAGCTAGCTAACAACTCTTTATTACAGATAAAGTAATTTAATGATTAAACTAAAAACACATATTAAATAATTCAGACATCCTATGTATCGCCCTAACTCTGAAAAGAAAGTTAATTGTGTGGGTAGAGGGTCTAGCTTGATTGTGCAAGCTATGACCTTTAATTTGTGGCATCGTGCCACGCTAAAGTATTTGTAACATGCTAAAATGTTTGTGACAGTTCATGGTTCTATGTATGTGATTACAATTAGGGCTAGAAACAAACACGAACGAGCTCTTGTTGTGTTCGTTCGTTTAATTTAACTTGTGCACAAACGGTTCATGAACACTTAGCGAACGAAAAATCTTGTTCATGTTCGTTTATTAAAGATTTGAACTTGTTCACGAACATAAACGAACACGTGTTATTTTAAAAATAAAAATTATCATTTTCATTATCTCATATTGAACACAATCATCTTAAATTGAAATATTTATTTTAAAAATTAAAAAAAAAGAATTTCTTTAACCAGAGTAAAAATAAAAAATAATAATAGTAATTAAAATTAATTTATACTAATATTTCAAAGAACTGAGTTTCAAATTACTATGTTTTTAACTAGATATATTAATTTTAAATGACAAGATTTTTAATTTAAATGTTATAGGGTAAACTAAAAATAAAAATTTTAAGAATATAAAACATAATAAAAGAACCTAAACATATGTTAAAGAACATAAACGAACACTTTACCGAACGTTTACGAACACAAATGAACGAATATGGCCTCTGTTCACGTCTGTTCAATTAACTAAACGAATGAAATATTCTAGCTAGTGTTCGTTCCTTTATTAAACGAACGAACATAAACAAAATTCTTGCTGAATGGTTCACGAATTGTTCGCTGAATATCCAGTTCGTTTGCAACACTAATTCTAATAATCATTCATGTTAAGAAACTTGTTTTGTGCAGGCAAAAGGATTATATGGAGTAATAAAAAAAAGTAAAAACTTCTATAACGTTTATTAAACATAAAGTGTGATAAAGGTATAGTCATAAAGCATAGTCTAAAGGAATAGCAATATAGCAAGAGTTTAAAGTTACAGAGATAAAAAAAAAAAAAAGAAAAAGAAAAGAGAGATGGTAATAAAGAAGAGTCTAAACTCTAAAGTGTGTGATAAAAAAGAGCCTTAATTAATTGAGGTATAGTAAGATTAATAAAGAAGATATATAAATAATTATGGAAAAATTTTATGAAATGATATGAAGAATGTGTGAAGTAACGCATGAGAATGTTACACTTGAACTATGGTTATATAAAGAAAATGCAAACATGTAAATCACCATTATCGTATTCAGTAGATCTCACCATTAGCAAAGCTAAGATAGGGTCTGAAGAGGATAAGATATAGACAATATTACCTCTACCCCATGGGAATAGAGAGACACTGTTTCCAATGAGTCTCTTGGCTCATGACGCCTGATTCATCGACAAATCCAATGCTTTTAATATTATTTTCATAATAATTAGATAAAATAACGTTAAAATTAGTGCATTTTTACTTTTGTTCCTCAAAAGCCAACACATAAACACAATATATCTTCGTACTTCAAACGAGGCCCAAAATGCAACATGTAAGACTTGTAAGTAGTCATGTAAAAATATTTGATTTAAAAGTTGCTAATGCAAGTTAATTTAAAGTTATATGTGTTTGTTGATTACCAATGCACCTAATCTGTGAGAGCTTTCATATTTCAGTGAGATTCGTTTAAAAATTATACTCTCATTATTGCAAGTTTTCTAGAATAAATTATGGTTTTGACCTATTTGTGATCGATGTCGAACGGTCAATCAAAAGATGAGTCTAAAACCCGTGTCTTAGCTACCTTTAACTAGTAAGGGTAAGTAAGGTATCGTATCCACAGGGAATCCTTGGAAAGTGCTAATTGTTTACCAATTGACTCCACTAACTAATGAAACAAAAACTTGACTTTGATTTGAATTAGAAAAACTAAGTTAAAGCAAATAACTTGATTAATGGTTTAATCAAACTTAACAAAATATGATTACTTCCGGTTTTAGGTTAGAGATTCACAATGATCTTTAGCAACTTAGATGTAATTCACATAAACACACTTAAGCAATTGATTGAATTGAAGTGACAAAATGGAACAAACGTTTAAAGACTTGTTTATTCACACAATGCCAAGCTAAATATAACGAGTAACCCGTAAATACCAATGAGCTTACGATGCAAGGAAACCGAAAACTGATGGCAACACAAAATCACTCAATCATAAATAAATCGGTTAAATCAAACAAACCAATGTAACAATCGTGTCTTTAACATCCAAACAACGAAGTTCAAACATAAAAATCAAAGCTTTCTCACTAACCCAAGTGCCCGGAAGCAATCATGAAGAAACTAGCCTCTCATGGTGGAAATCGGATTCATCATGTTGTTTGTTGAATTGGAAGATTGGATCTCGAATCGGTGTTAGCTGGAATCTTCGGGATGATTGGAGCCGCTCAAAAGTGCCCAAAAACCTTGAAAAATCGCCCCCAAAACTTGAAAACTCGGAACCCCTAATTTTGGGACGAAACCCCCTTTTTATAGGTCCAGCCGCTGCACTTGCGAAGCCCAGATCTGACCAGGCCGTAAGCTACGGCCTCTAGACCGTAGGCTACGGCCACCTTACGGCCTGAGACCATAAGCTACGGCCACCTTACGGCCTTCTCCAAAAACTCTCTGTTTTACGGCCTTTTGACCATAGGCTACGGCCTAGCCTACGGCCTTTCCCAAAATTGCCCCAAAAAGTCCATTTTTCATTGTTTTGTCTCCCGAGCACCTGAAACACATTAAAAGCTCAAAGTAACATAGTTCTTAAACATTAAACACATAAAATCGCTTCATTTAACATCAAAACTCATGGTTAATCACACCCCAATCACATCCCCACACTTGAGTTTTGCTTGTCCCAAGCAAAGTCATTCACACACTTTGACAATAGAGCATTCCCAACATGTTCGATTAAGGTCCCAAGTCATACCCAATCCCCAAGACTTACATCAGTCAATAGATTTACATTCCAGCAAGTACTAATGGTTACGTATAAAACATGGAACATCACCTTACTCAACCCGACGCCTTTCAAGTTTCTTACATGTAGGCAATTGCAATACTCACAATAAACACTCAACTCAGGTTATTTATGGACTAGTTATAATGTACTAGTATTTCTGCAAGCTCTCAAAACCAATAATGAAACACCATAGTCATAGGCTTGTATAGCAATCAAGTCTCCACCAATTCACACATAACCCTACACAAATCAAGAGGGTTTGAAGGGGTTGTAATGGTAAGCTGAGGGTAAAGGTGTGGAAAGGAGTTTGAGGTGACGAAAGTGGTGAATTTTCAAGCAACTAATAGAAACAAAACAATCATAACCCCATTTATAATTTATTACTTGAAGCACAATACTTTTTGTTTTCTTTTTCTTTTTCTCTCTCTCTCTTTTTTTTTTTTTTTTTTTTTTTTTTTTATAACAAAGAATGCATACGAAGATTGCTAACTTTGCTTGCATTTCACCACTTGGGTTTAAAACAAACGGCTTAAAAGGCTTACATGGGTTAACATTTTAGGTGTACACAAATGAAAGGGTAGGCTCAACATGGTTTCTAATGGTTAATTTCAAGGTAGGAAATCAAAAGAAAAGGCTAACACACTCAAGGGTTAATCCTATTACCTCTATCACTTTTGTGCAAGTTAAGGAGCATGATTTTGATATGCATTGCCCACACAAGTTCTAACATGGTGAACATTTTGGTGACCCTCAAACCAAGAAAGAAAAGTCAACACATGATGACAATAAATATAATTGGCTCAAAACTCACGAAAACGGTGGACACTGGGTTATAATGCAACACATACATGTAGATCCACTATCTTCGGCGTCAAATTTGGCAAGGCATTCCTATTATTTTAAAAAAATTGACTTGCCGAAAACACTTTATCCTGCAACTTAAAGGATCAACCATGACAAGGGATCTATATATCTATACATGCTAGGTAATACCAATTGTTTTCTATGTACAATAGACTTGCTCAAAAAAGCAATTTGTTTTCAAAATTATGATTTTTCTCATTTTCCTCAACATTATTACCACTTATCCCCCATCCCCACACTTGAGCTCTACATTGTCCCAATGTAAATAACGACAATACATGACTTCACTTGACAACATTAAAGCCCCAACTAATGAACTTGTTTTTCCCTCAAGTCACCAACACATAAGAATCATGTCCATAACAAACCAAAGCATATAAAGATAGGGAGAGAAGAAAAAAAAAATAATGAAACACATGGACCTGATCATCGTGTACAGACCCGATCAGCGAGTGTATCAATCGTCATATGGTGGTTTAGTGTATGGTTCACCAAATATACTTTCAAATAGGCTCCTTTGCAGTGTCGCAGTGCTGAATGGGTCTGCTGCACTTGAACTTGCTGCTCCAGGGTCCTGTGGCTGCGGGTATGGTGGTAGCCAGTCTGACGGGCTGCTCTGAGACCTTCTGGGCATCTGCTGTGTTTCCGAATACGGTGGGAGATTAGCCCAGTCGGTTGGGTGAGGTCTAACTGTGTAGGGATACCCGCGCTCGTAATCCAGCTCGTGCCGGATTTCCTCATTAAACAAAAAATCGCGGTTGCGATACTCTTCTTGTGCATAGATCATAGATCGCCGAAATACCCTGTTTTCAGCGATCTCCTGGCTTTGTCTGTCGAATGCTAGTCGCTCCGCTTCCGTCCACCCTCCAAATCCCGCAGGTCGGGCTTGTGCCATTGAATCGTAAACATATGAGTAATATGGGGATCCATGCGTCCCCGGGGCAAATCCCGTGACCTCTGGCCCGCTCACAGGCTCCTCCTCTCGTCTGGGAATATAGAAGTCCCCCATGGTTAGTGCTGTGCCTCCTGTTTCCATGTTACCACCTGCAAATTCAACATCCTCTTCCTCCTCATGCACTACAACATCATTCCTAGGAACATCCACAAATTCTCCGGCACTCGATAACCGATGCACCCGTGGTAGCAATTCGTACTTCCACTCTGTTCCTCTTGCAATCGAATTAAATGTAAAGGGCGCATGTTTGAACGTGCGGAATGTAGCTCCGCGAGGCAGCACGTTCGCCTTCATGATCATCTTGGTTAACAGGCGACAATGAGGGACAATTTTCTTGTCTTGTTTCTCCCTTGCTTCCCATATGCCCCACATGATAAGGTGACGAAGAGATAAAGGCGGGGAACCCGTCACTAAAGCATGGAGTGCAAGAACCTCATATAGTCGGACCGATGCCTTGTCACTGGTCCGAGGCAAGATGTTTTGGTTCAAAAATATCAGCAACAACTTCGGAATGACCTTCAAATTTGCCCTCTTTAAGGGCCATCGCGCTACATTCGTGCCCTCTGGCACGTCAAAGAGTTCCCTGATCATGTTGCCCCATTCCCTTTCGTTGGCAGTCTTAACGGACAGTTTTGCATCCGAAGGGTATTCGTATGGTTCCCCTATCTCAGCCCCAGTATCAAATTTCACCAACCTTCGAATTTTTGAGAAAGATAATTCCACTGGTTTTTTGTTCACCAGCCCAATCAACCGGGTAGTTTCGGGAGGATTATTGCCCGGTTCCTTTCGAAGTGTGCTCATCCACTCAATGATTGCGTCCATACAGATCCGGTCATCGTTGTTATTGTTAAAGCTCATACATTCTTCCCAACCCAATCTTGTGAAACAATCATCTATCCCAAATATGCCAAAATCATCCACATCAATTGTCCTCTCGCATATAAATAAGTTATTCAACCCTTGTCGATTATCATTAATCTTCTTGCGGTACATCAAAGGTTGCACAGTTTCCAGAAAAGAGGACAACCTTCTTGTCTTTGACCATATTGGGAGACCATCATCTCCAATTTCTTCTTCTTCTTCTGAACTAGAGGTTTCTTCATCTTCAGCCTCTAGTTGTTGAGGCATTTCCTCATCGCTTTCACTTGAGTCAACAATAGGTGTGTTGCGCGTCCTTTTCCCACGAGACGAGGACTCTACCTCCTTGCCCGGTCGTTGTCCAGTTCTAGTCATAGCCTACAATCATTCAACCAAAGTAAACATAAGTCATGTGAACAAAAAGGGCAAATCAATTGTAATACTCAGGAACATGAACATGAGTGAGTTGGTATTTTGGTTACATATTCTGATATTCCTAATATCTCACAATTTATGAAGTTGCAATATACTAGAGTTCACCAAAATTAGCAACAATTGACTCCAACCCATATACTTATGTTACCATGAAAATCAACATTGGGTAAGAATACCCACTTCACATCCATGTTCAAAGGTCCAACAAAAAGTTCAACTTAACCTACTAAGCACAAAATTGAGTCTTGTTCCCAAACAATTGCATCTACTAGTAGAGAAATACATACCTTTGAGCTTGTAAGTAGGTGAGATTAGTAGAAACAAAAATTGAAAGAACCCTAGAAAAACCCCCAAAATTTTCGTCACCTTTTTCTGTGCAAATCGTGCAAATCACCCCAAATAACGAAAAACTAAGCTTAGATTTGAGTTCCTCTCGAAAAATTACATGAAATGGACTCCAAATTCGTGAGTTTTGGTGGAGGATTGAGAAAGCTATGGATGAATTTTGGAGCTTGAAGTGGGTTCTGACGAGAGAGAACGAGAGTGCAGGTTGGAGGACAAGTTTTTATGGTGAGAGGCTTAAAATACGCACCTGGGCAGAAAAATTCGTTAAGACCGTAACCTACGGGCCCTGGGCCGTAGGCTACGGCCCTGTTGCTGTAGACTTAATGGCATCAGGTGGGTAGGACCGTAACCTACGGTTTATAGGCCGTAGGCTACGGCCTTTGGCTTGTGTCCTCTGCTTTACGGTCCCTTGGCCGTAGGGGAAGTGGAATCAGGTCAGGTGGACCGTAACCTACGGTCACTGGGCCGTAGGCTACGGCCTTGAGCCAAATTTTTATTTTTTTTTTTTTTTTTTTTATTTTTTTTTTTTTATTTTTTTTTTATTTTTATTTTTTTTTTATTATTATTTAAATAACTAAAATATTAACACTTCCAATGATTAAATAGATTTAAAGACTTAAAGAAAAGAAGAAGAGAAAAATAACAAACAAATACAAAGACTTATTATTTTTGTTTTTCTTTCGGCTCGTAACCTTCCACCCCCCGGACAATCGTGCATTGCCCCCAATTGCACTAACCCGCACTAAGTAAAAATCACAAACCTCCCCACACTTGATTATTGCAATGGTGACATGAAACTTATCCTACGAAACAAGAACAAAATAAAAAGAAAATATTCAAAACAAAATTACCTAGGAAACACAATTGAACAAAACAAACGGGTTGCCTCCCGTCTAGCGCTTAGTTTATTGTCGTTAGCTCGACAGTACCTGGCCCTTGTTACTCGGCTATGTTAATCAGAAAAGCGCAACAAACACTTTCCGATTGCTTTGCTAACCCATTAATATCATCCGCTTCCATGTACGGTTTCAAACGATGCCCGTTTACCACTTGTCGGATGTGATCATCAAAGTCTTCAATCTCGACATCTCCAAAGTTGCCAACACGGATGATGGAGTATGGTCCCGTCCACCTGCTTTTTAGTTTTCCCGGAAACAACTTTAACCGGGAATTGTAAAGCCAAACCTTCTGTCCTACTTCAAACTTACTCAAACGAAGTTTTGCATCATGAACGGCTTTGGTTTTGGCTTTGTAAGCTGCTGCACATTCATATGCTTCATCCCTCAATTCTTCTAACTCACACAAGTTAAGCTTCCTTTCCTTACCTGCATTGTCATAATCCAAGTTAACATTTTTGATTGCCCACAATGCTCGATGTGCAAGTTCAACAGGTAGATGACATCCTTTCCCATATACCAATCGGTATGGTGTAGTGCCAATAGGAGTTTTGTACGCCGTGCGGTATGCCCATAAGGCATCGTTCAACTTCGTTGACCAATCCTTACGGTCGGCTCGCACGGTTTTTTGTAAAATCTCTTTGATTTGCCTATTGGACACTTCCACTTGCCCACTTGTTTGAGGATGATACGGAGTGGCAATCCGATGGTCTATGCCATACCGTTTGAGAAGTTTGCCAAAGTGAAAATTTTTGAAATGGGATCCCCCATCGCTTATAATAACGCGAGGGAGCCCAAACCTTGAAAATATGTTAGACTGGACAAACTTGCACACAACGGTATGGTCATTCGTTTTAGTAGCGATTGCTTCAACCCACTTTGAAACGTAATCCACCGCTACTAAAATGTACAAATTCCCAAAAGAATTAGGGAATGGCCCCATGAAATCGATGCCCCATACATCGAAAATATCCACCACAAGGATGGGATGCATAGGCATCTCATTTCGCTTTGAAATACTCCCCATCTTTTGACAGTTTAAACAATTTTTAGCAAACTCAAACGCATCCTTAAAAATTGTAGGCCAATAAAGCCCACAAGACAACACTTTATGTCCCGTTTTCTGGCCACTGAAATGACCGCCACATGCAGATGCATGCAAGTGTTGTAACACCGAAGGAATCTCTGAATCTGGAATACATCTTCTAATCAACTGATCCGCTCCAACTTTGAACAAATCCGGCTCATCCCATATGTAGTGCTTTGCTTGAGCTAAGAACTGTTGCTTCCTTCTCTTTGTCCAATGATCCGGAAGTGTACCTGCAGCCAAATAATTTGCAAAGTTAGCATACCATGGCTCAGTAGAAACATGTAGTAATTGCTCATCAGGAAATGTTTCTTTAATAGCAACTCCCTCCTCGGTGTCATTGTGAATGACACGTGACAAATGATCCGCCACCACATTCTCACTCCCTTTCTTGTCGCGGATTTCCAAATCAAATTCTTGAAGCAAAAGAATCCATCTAATCAATCTCGGTTTCGCATCCTTCTTGTCCATGAGGTACCTAACAGCAGTATGATCAGAATAGATAATAACCTTACTACCCCACAAATATGACCGAAACTTATCTAAAGCAAACACTATAGCAAGCAATTCCTTTTCTGTTGTGGTGTAATTCAACTGAGCATCTGAAAGGGTTTTGCTTGCATAGTAGATTGCAACGGGCTTCTTATCCACCCGTTGACCCAAAACAGCCCCGACTGCATAATCACTTGCATCACACATTATTTCAAAAGGTTTTGACCAATCCGGTGATTGCAAAATTGGGGCTTCAACCAACTTTTGCTTAAGCACATTAAAAGCATCGACACAGTCCTTATCAAAAACAAATGGAACATCTTTTAACAACAAATTACACAAGGGTTTTGTAATGACACTGAAATTTTTGATAAATCTTCGATAAAACCCCGCGTGTCCCAAAAATGACCTAATGCCCTTAACATTCGTGGGAGGAGGTAATGTTGAAATGACTTGAACTTTAGCATGATCAACCTCTATCCCACGACTTGAGATCACATGACCCAACACAATTCCTTCTTGAACCATGAAATGACTTTTCTCCCAACTTAAGACTAAGTTGGTGTCAACACATCTTTTTAAAACTTTTGTTAATTGCTCAAGACATGTTTCAAATGAAGGACCAAAAATTGAAAAATCATCCATGAAGATCTCCAAAGACTCCCCAACCATATCTGAAAAGATACTCATCATGCACCTTTGAAAGGTGGCTGGGGCATTACATAATCCAAATGGCATTCGCCTAAATGCGAAAGTACCATATGGGCATGTAAATGTAGTCTTTTGTTGATCGTCAGGATGAATAGCAATTTGATTATACCCCGAATACCCATCCAGAAAACAATAAAATTTCTGACCTGCAAGCTTTTCCACAATTTGATCAATGAAAGGCAAAGGAAAATGATCCTTTGAAGTGGCTGCATTTAACTTACGATAATCAATACAAATTCGCCACCCGGTTACCGGCCGGGTTGCAATTTCCTCACCTTTGTCATCTTTGACTACCTGAATCCCTGCTCTCTTTGGAACCGTTTGTGTAGGACTTACCCATGTACTATCTGAGATTGGGTAAATGATTCCAGCATCTAACCACTTTAGAACCTCCTTCTTCACCACTTCACGCATGTTCGGGTTCAATCTTCTTTGAGTGTCTCGTGAAGGCTTAATCTCCTCATCCGTGATGATCTTGTGCATCACAATGGAGGGGCTAATTCCCCTCAGGTCAGCTATGGTCCATCCAATTGCAGCCTTGTGTGCTACTAATACTTCCATCAAAGCTTCTTCTTGTGCATCATCCAAATTTGCTGCAATAATAACAGGTAAAGTGTTATTTTCACCCAAGAAAGCATATTTAAGGTGTTTAGGTAACTCCTTAAGTTCAGATTTTGGTGGTTCTTCCAACGAGGGCTTGAGTTTGGAGTCGATGCTATCTGGGAGACTCTCCACTTGAATTGTCCATGGTGGGCGACCATCACTTGCCATTAGCACTTCCATCTTCCTATCTTCTTCCTCCATATCCTTTACCATGCTTAACTCCTCCCTGTCACAAGCAAAACACATCTCTATAGTGTTTCCTCCACTTTCGTGGGATAGACACCCGTCAACAATGTCCGCCATAAAGCATTCATCGTTGACTCTAGAGTTAGCAATATTAGAAAAAACATTCAATTGTAGCTTCCGATTGCCAAAAGTCATGTCCACTGTTCCCGTCCTACAATTAATCAAAGCATTAGAAGTGGCCAAAAATGGACGACCCAAAATCACGGTGGGTTGCCTTAACGGATCGGTAATGGCATAATCCAAAACCAAAAAGTCAACCGGATAGTAAAAACCTTCCACCATCACTATTACATCAGAAACAATTCCCCTAGGAAGCTTGGAAGTCAAATCGGCCAACACCACGGCGGTGTCGGCTCTTTGTAATGGACCAAAATCATATTGGTCATACAAGCTACCCGGGAGAATACTTACACTCGCTCCAAGATCCAATAACGCCCTTTGTATTTTAAAATCACCCACTTGAATTGGCATCAAGGGCGTTCCCGGATCTTGAAGTTTGGGTGGAAGAATACCCGTCACAACCGCACTCACATTTTCAGTCAAATCAACCTTTTTAGGGACCTTGTGGTTTCTTTTCTGAGTGCACATCTCTTTTAAGTACTTAGCATATGATGGGATTTGTTTGATTGCATCAATGAGAGGGAGATTAATTTTCACTTGTTTAAAAACCTCCCACATTTCCTCTTGTTGTGGGCCTCTCTTGTTCACATTTGAAACTTTAGATGGATCTACTAAGGCTTTTGGGAAAGGAATGGTATTACCCTCCATCTCCTTTTCCATAACCTTAGTAGTTTCGTTTTGAAAATCATTTTGTGGTGGCAATTTGAAAGTGACTTTCTTATTTGGTTTGTTTGATGTAACTTCAGTTTCACATTCACTCTCATCACTATCACTCACATCCTCCACCACACCCTCAACCAACTGTGATGGAGGGACAACCTTGTTGTCATAAACTTTCCCACTTCTAAGAATACTTACCTGATGAAGTTGAGCTGATTTCTGAGGCTTAGAACTGCTTGACTGATGTTGTGGATTTACCTTTGTGTCACTTGGTAACTTGCCTGGATCCTTCCTCAAAATTGCTACCTCCTCAGCCAATTGACCCACTTGCTTTGTCAAAGCTTCAACAGTTTTGTCCCTCACTTCATTGTCTTTTCTCATCTCCTTCAGGAAGTCCATAATCTCCTTGTTGGAAGTGTCAGCATTACCGGATGAGGCTCCTTGATCTTGATTTGCTTGATAATTCCTTTGATAGCCTCTGTTTCCACCTTGATTGTACCCTTGGTTGTTGTAGTTCGACTGCCTATTCTGGTATGGTTGACTTCCTTGACTTGATCCCTGAAAATTAGGATTAGATTGGTTAGAAGAATTACCATAACGAAAATTTGGGTGATTCCTTAAACCTGGGTGATATGTATTGGAATTCATATCATATGGCTTGCGGTCTCCATAAACTTGGTTAACCTCTTCCTCCCTTCCACCTTGACCGGGACAATCCAAAGTATTATGACCCAATTCTCCACATCCATCACACACGTGAAATACCTGATTCTCCCTTGTAGCACCTTTGCTACCACCCATCTTTAAATTCGCCAACTCTCGCTCCAATGCTTGATTTGCTCTCTCCAATTTCTCCACTTTATCATAAGAGCTTCCTGAGGCTTTCACTGTAGCAAACTTCTTCCTTCTACTCGATTGTGCTTGCCTCTTTGAATTTACTGCCATCTTTTCCAAATAATCCCAATCCACATCTACTGGGTTGGACAAAAATGTTCCACCTGTAGTGGAATTCACATCCCTTATGTCATCAGTAGACAAACCATCATGAAAAGCAGTGATCAACTCCCATTTAGAAATCCCGTGATGTGGACAAGTCCTTAGCAACTGCTTGAATCTTTTGAAGGCTTCATAGAATAACTCTCCCGATTGTTGCTGAAATGTCCTTATAGCATGCCTAGCATCACTAGTTCGTTGAGGAGTAAAGTACTCATCAAGGAACTGTTGTTGTAGATCTTCCCATGTGAAAATGCTAGCAGATGGCAATGCTAAAAACCACAACTTGGCTGCATCTTTCAAAGTGAATTGAAACAGAACTAACTTCACTTGATCAGGTGTGAAGCCTTGCCCTCCTATTGTACCACAAACCGCTTCGAATTCAGACAAATGTAAATATGGTTCTTCACTTGCTTTGCCATAAAAGTTGGGCAACACGTTCAAGAACTGTGGTCTTACTTCAAATGATCTTCCTCTCACCTCAGGACGGACAATAGGTGAAGCATTCACTGCTATGTGTGGTCTAAAATGACTTTCCACACCTTGAACTAGGCCTCGATTAGGTGCCCTTGGCACCCCATCATGAAAGTGATCATATCCTCCATCAGGATATTGATTGACATCAGGCCTTCTAGGGACTCCGGGTCGACCTTGATATCCTTGATTATGATAAGCATATTGTTGATGACCATGATATTCATATCCAGCATTGGGGTTGTTATTATCCCAACCTCCTTGATAACGTTGATCTCCTTCATTGACCACTCCATCATCCCAATCATCAACCCGTCCTCTTATGTTGTCCTCTTGATACAAACTATTTGCTCGATGAGAAGGTGTATCATGACGATTCAAATGAGTTGATTGTGTGTCCGACGACCCCTGACTAGATCTTTGTGGAGTCCTTGGTGGGTTATGTGGAGGTGGTGGCTTTGGTAGTGGCCCAAAAACAGGATTTGGTTGAGGCCCAAAAGGTTGGAAATTACCCCCTCTATATAGGCCTTGAGGTGGTGCTTGAGGCGGTGGTTGAGGTGGTTCGGGATAAGGTTGAAAATCATCATCTTCTTGGTAGTTAGGTGGTGGTATTGGGTAGTTTGGTGGTGCTCCATGATCACTGTGATGACTCATGGTTGATGCTTCTTGATCAATTTGTTGTTGTATTGGAGGTACTATCAAACCAGATCTATGCAACACCCGGTTATGCCTTGCGGTTCTCTCAATTTCAGGATCGAATATCAACGGTGATGTCTTCCTTGAATAACGAGTATGCATGCAATTCTACGATTGCCTGCACAACACAAACAAAGAAAACCTACGTGTAATTCCGAACAATAACAAAACAAAACAAAAATAAAAGAAAAATCAAATCTTTTTGTATTTTATTTTATTTTTTTTTTATATTTTTTTTTTTTAGAAAAGCAAATGCAACTAAAATTACACTTAAACTAAAGCTAACCTAAAAACTAGCACTTTGCGCGTTGATTCCCCGGCAACGGCGCCATTTTGATCGATGTCGAACGGTCAATCAAAAGATGAGTCTAAAACCCGTGTCTTAGCTACCTTTAACTAGTAAGGGTAAGTAAGGTATCGTATCCACAGGGAATCCTTGGAAAGTGCTAATTGTTTACCAATTGACTCCACTAACTAATGAAACAAAAACTTGACTTTGATTTGAATTAGAAAAACTAAGTTAAAGCAAATAACTTGATTAATGGTTTAATCAAACTTAACAAAATATGATTACTTCCGGTTTTAGGTTAGAGATTCACAATGATCTTTAGCAACTTAGATGTAATTCACATAAACACACTTAAGCAATTGATTGAATTGAAGTGACAAAATGGAACAAACGTTTAAAGACTTGTTTATTCACACAATGCCAAGCTAAATATAACGAGTAACCCGTAAATACCAATGAGCTTACGATGCAAGGAAACCGAAAACTGATGGCAACACAAAATCACTCAATCATAAATAAATCGGTTAAATCAAACAAACCAATGTAACAATCGTGTCTTTAACATCCAAACAACGAAGTTCAAACATAAAAATCAAAGCTTTCTCACTAACCCAAGTGCCCGGAAGCAATCATGAAGAAACTAGCCTCTCATGGTGGAAATCGGATTCATCATGTTGTTTGTTGAATTGGAAGATTGGATCTCGAATCGGTGTTAGCTGGAATCTTCGGGATGATTGGAGCCGCTCAAAAGTGCCCAAAAACCTTGAAAAATCGCCCCCAAAACTTGAAAACTCGGAACCCCTAATTTTGGGACGAAACCCCCTTTTTATAGGTCCAGCCGCTGCACTTGCGAAGCCCAGATCTGACCAGGCCGTAAGCTACGGCCTCTAGACCGTAGGCTACGGCCACCTTACGGCCTGAGACCATAAGCTACGGCCACCTTACGGCCTTCTCCAAAAACTCTCTGTTTTACGGCCTTTTGACCATAGGCTACGGCCTAGCCTACGGCCTTTCCCAAAATTGCCCCAAAAAGTCCATTTTTCATTGTTTTGTCTCCCGAGCACCTGAAACACATTAAAAGCTCAAAGTAACATAGTTCTTAAACATTAAACACATAAAATCGCTTCATTTAACATCAAAACTCATGGTTAATCACACCCCAATCAATTTGGTATAAATGTTTTTACTGTTTCAAACAAAATAAAATCTTATATCAATGCAGCATATGTGGTTTAAACAAGTAAAAAAACCTAATTGTTTTAATAGTTTTGGCTCATAAACCTAACTATGGTTGGAGGTCAAATACCTTTAATTATTTAAAACATAGGGGCTACATTGATAGAATATTCTATTTTAGGTTGGAATAATCAAAACACTCCCTTATTAATATAAAATGAAAGAAGTTCGGGTATACTACACAGGCAAAAATCATAATTTAATCTTATATATATATATATATATATATATATATATATATATATATATATATATATATATATATATATATATATAGTTATGGTTTTATTTTTTAATTCAGAGTTGTTCAGACTCATTCTGCAATAGAAGCACCTAATCCCTCATATTTATAGGACAAGTGTGATATTGCACTTTCAATATGCTTTAGGATAACAAATTAAGATTACACAAATTGTTGAGGTCGTACATGAGATCCATAGTAGGCACCGGAGAGGGGAAAACCCGTCCTTTGTTCAGGGTTTATTTTTTTCAAGGAAACAAAAATTTTAAAAATCTTTTTTGTATTATATATATTTATCTATATTTAAAAATATAAAACCCAAAAATTACAAATTTATAATTTGACATGGGCCTTTTTTTCTTCTAGTTGGAGGCACTTGAATTCTCAGAACCATCACTGAAGAGATCCATCCCCAGCCCAAACCTTGTTGTCCATAGGTACTAATGACAAATTCAACTGTCTTCCCTTGGACCATCCTATTCCTGTCTATTAGCTTGGAGTCTACTGTCAACATGAGCACGCCAAGTTGATCCACGTGAGTTGGTTTTTGTAGAGTATAAAAGAAAAAACAAACATGAATTTTATATAAGATAAATTGAAAGTCGTGGCTAACACTTATAGATCAATCTATTTGTGCTTCACCCAAATATTTGATCGGATAAAATTCAATTCAAAATCAAGAACAAGTATGATTCGTAAATGAATTTTAAATGAACCAGTATGATCGAACATGATTTTCCTCGAGATATGCGGGGATCTAAAAACTGTCACTTGGCAGTTTTGAAGTTTTAAGTTTCATCAAATTGCTATTAAATTAATAAAACGAATTTTATATAAAAATTCGAACCCAACTAGGAGCTGCCCCGCCTCTTGGACCCTTGCCAAGTGGGTGTTGCTCTCTTGGAATCCCATTAAATCATAAAATATTAAACAAGTATGCACCTCATACCTAACTTGTTTAATGAATTTTTTGATTTATATTGATCAACAAAACTAATTTAATTACACTAAAATATATAACAGTTTTGAGCCTAACTCTCATAGCTTCTTGTTTCGAGTCAAAATTGTGGCTTGCTGTCAAGTTGACCAAGGCTTTTGTTGGAACCCGTTTACTTCTAAACATACAATTTGAGGAACTGGCTCGTGTTTCATCTGAACCAGTTGCTTGTTACAGTGTTTAAGACTGTATTTAGGTGAAACTTCTTTACGGATGTGTATCCTAATAAGTAATAAGTTACTAAGATTTGAGAATAATCTCAGTACATGAAACAAAATATATAATTACATTTATAAATATTTTTTTTGTGGATTCTTGATGTTTTGTACTTTTTTTTTATTCTAGTATAATTATTCAATACTGTTTAATATTTTTTTACTTAACACGTATAATAGACATGTTTCTAACTTGCTAAATATTATATATAAATATAAAAACTAATATAACAAACAAATATATAAATAATAAACCGACATGTAATTGGCTACTAATGAGCGATTTCTTTACAGTAAAGTGTCGATTTGGTTCTCATTAAAAGAAAACCAAAATTTTATACAATATTTATATTGCTATTACAAGATTAATTAACACTCAGAAATTACAAACCCAAACATTAACTTATGAAATAACCACGAAGTTATGAACTTTAATTTGGTCTCTGATAATGAACTTTTAATTCGGTGTGTGTACAAATCAGAACCATGAACCGGTTTATTAATCATTCTTTTGTGACTCATATATCACCGGGGTCCTGATAGCTCCATTGCCTGTGCAAGCAACAAAGAGTCATCTGTAAGATCAGAATATCGTTCAGAACGTGACAACTCATTAGCCCGACCCGCATTCGACTCGACCCGTTGAGTAGCTTCCCATTTTTCAGCTAACCCGTCACCTTCCAGCATCCGAGACACTTCAGACATCTTGGGCCTTAGACCCGGCTGATACTGCGTGCACAACAACGCCACTTGAACCATCTCCTCCAGCTCGATTCTATCATAGTTGGCTTTTAGATCCTTATCCACCAACACATCAAGCCTATTCTCATGATGAATTTTCTTAACCCAATCAAGCATAGCGCCTTTCTGGTTCGCGGCTTTCCCAAACTCCAAAGCCCGTTGGCCCGTGATCAGTTCTAGTAGTAGAATCCCGAACCCAAAAACGTCTGTTTTTTCAGACGACTGGCCCGTTGAGAGGTACTCGGGAGCAATGTGACCCACGGTCCCTCGAACCGCTGTTGTAACATGTGAATCATGGTGGTCTAAAAGCTTAGCCAGACCGAAGTCACCCACCACGGCTTCACAGTAATCGTCTAGCAATATGTTTGCAGCCTTGACGTCTCTATGGATTATTTTTGGGTCACATTGCTCGTGTAGATACAGTAAACCGCGTGCAGCTCCCAATGCAATTCTCTTCCTTGTACCCCAATCCAGAGCCGGTTTAGCTGAAACAAGAATATATTAATTATAGTTTATTATGTGTGTGTGTATATATATATGAAAAAAAATAAAATAAAAACCACAACTCAATGAAAAAACTGCAAAAACCATGCAAAATTCACGTAAAAAGAACGTTTTTTTTTTGAAATTTTTTTTACAGGTTTGTAACTCTATTGGGCACATTTTTATAAAAAACAATCAAAAAACGCCGACCAAATATTTTTAAAAATGTGCCCAATAGTGTTACAAACCTGTAAAAAAAATTTCAAAAAAAAACCATTCTTTTTACGTGATTTTTGCATGGTTTTCGCGATTTTCTCATTGAGATGTGGTTTTCATTTTAACCATACCCTATATATATATAGGGATTATATCACGTGTATCACATATTTATCTTCAAGAATCTAAATCAATGACGTATATAAGGTTTAAGGATTTTATTTCTAAGATCAAGTTTTTACATGACAAAATCCATATATATAGACATACAGTAATTTTACAGTTGTCATCATACATCAACTATAAATAGTTTATCATAATACATAATTAGTTAAAAACCAAGGACATTATTGACCAACGATATCTTGGTGGTAGGATATTGCTCGGAAATCATAAGGTCATGAGTTTGAATCTTAAAAAGGTTTTCTCAAATTAGTGAGTTTTCTCCTTGTGATTTGACGGTAGATATGGTCTGGTGGTACCGTTGGTGTTACGATGATATTCCAGTGATCCAAATTAGCCGTAAAAAAACATAATTAGTTAAAAAGAGGGTTAATTTTATTGTATTCTATACCTTTGAGGCGAGAAGCAACACTTCCGTTTGACATGTAGGGGTAGACCAGGAGTCGTTCTGATGCTGTCATGCAAAAACCGTAGAGTCTAAGAAGGTTTCTATGAACCGCTAGGCTGATCATTTCGACTTCGGTCTGGAACTGGATCTCACAACCAACCGCGTCCGCGTCTTTGAGCCGCTTAACGGCTACAACCGTACCATCAGACAGAACCCCTTTGTAGACGATCCCGAACCCGCCCTTTCCAAGTATGTTTTTGCTTGTGAAGTTGCTTGTAGCGACTTGAAGTTCTCTAAACTGGAACCTCCTTAAGTTACCCATACACACTTCCTCACGATATTTTTCTAAATATATAAACCAAAGTTTTGTCATTTCATCAAGAAATGAAAAAAAATAAAACATTATCAAACAGTACTAACTTTTAATATATACAATTTTATTAAAGTTTAAAACTTTAATGAAACTTTAATGAAACACTATTGATATTTGGTGGTTATTTATAAACATCTTTCATGAAAATTTATATAACACTCACCGTTGATATCAAAGAAAACTTGCTGGTTAAATCGTCTTCGAAACCAAAACGCAAATCCGAACCCGAAAAACAGCAAGCAGAAGCACCCAATGCTTGTCCCGAAGGCTAAAGCCATCTTGTTAGTTTTTGGTGTGACAGATGGTTGTGATTCTGAGGGTAACAAAAAGCATTTGTCATAGATAGTTAAGGTGTCACTAAATGAAATGCTTGCTTTTGGAAGAAAACGGAGGGGTCGAAAGATTTTCCGACGAAATACTACTGAATCGACCCTTCTGACACGAAAAACAGAGAGGGCCGAGACACCCGGGCCCTATGTAAGCTCCGTCCATGCATGCAATAATAATTGTACAGTAAAAACATGGAGGCATAGGCTTACTTTGTTGACTACCAAGTGTGAGTGACATTGGTATGGGTGTTGTTCCATTGCAATCTTGCTCGATCCCAGTCGCGCATATTTTTGGATTTCCCATAATACTGTTCATATTTAATTCATAAAATTTTAGTTTTCAACTCGTGTAACACATGATATATTTAACATACCAATCTAATATAAGAGAGGTACGAGAAAATAATAGTGAGTATATATCAGATGGCATCATCGTCGTCGTTATCGTCATCTTACTCAGCATATCTCAATTCCTATTATTAGCAAAGTTAAGTTACGGTCTGAGGAACCAAGCCTAACGACTTGACTTTCATACCAGGAAATCGAAGATGTGCCAAATCGTTCTCAATGAAACATTGAAACCTCAGCTCATGATGTTTGATTAACAGACCAGCTCAACATATTTAACATTATATTCACAAAAATTTAGTAAAATAACCTTAAAATTATTACAATTTTACTTTTTCTCATCAAGAGCCAAACATATACATATACATCATATACGCGCACCGCAAACGGAGCCTCAAATGACGTGTCTCATATTTATTAGGAGATGGACGAAAAAAACCAGAGATTTAATTATATGCAGACAAATATCCTCTCGATTATTTATTTATTTATTTATATAAATGTAAGTTGTTATTTACAAATAGGAAAGAAATTACAGTTTCATATAATCATATCATATACTTTCTTAGATTATTATGCATATTTTCAATAAAGTAATTATTACAAACAAACATTATACTGTACTGTTTGTGATCACATATCTCTTCAATTTTGCAATCCAAATCTAGAATGTTTGACCACAAAGTAGTCAAAAGGAATTGAAACAGTTGCAAAAGTACATATATGATTGAACTCACTTGAATGTTTTTGCTTGGAACTTTGGAACAGGACCACTTAAATTATTAAACGACAAATCCCTGCAAAATTCAATCACATTTACACCAGTTTATTCACTAAAAAAACAAAATTAAAAATAAAAAATAAAAATCAGCTTTTTAGGTCATGTTATTTTCATAATAATGTCACACTCTATATACGTCTTGTATAAAGGTATTTATTATTTTTCAGTATTTGGACTCTTATATTCTTTGTATAATTGTATAGGTCCTATACGAAACGTATAGTCGAATCAGTGAGTGTCAGATGATGATATACACATCATATAATGATGTGTATAATATCGGTGGGTGTTAAATAAAAAAATTTAAGTGTGTAAATAACCAGTTTTTTTTTATATATCAAAAGTGAACTTACAAGAATGTGAGTTGAGTCATGTTTGCTAAAGGCTGAGGAATTGGTCCAGTAAGACTGTTATTATTTAACCGCCTGTTACATTTCAAAATACAAAACTTTAACAAAACAAAAGTAAAATCAAATCATTATTACCCTTTGAATATGATCATTCGCTCCCAAAACTAAGGGTAAAATAGTAATTTCACATGCTTACAGATACTGAAGAGTCTTGATTTTAGCTAAAGAAGATGGGATTTCACCAGTGAACATATTGTCAGAAAGATCAAGTGTTTGAAGCTTGGGTAGCCTCCCAAGCTCAACTGGAAGTGGCCCAAAGATTCTATTATTCTGTAACAGCCTGCATTACACACTTGTACCATTAGCATAACAGCTTGTACGTCCAAACTTTTCTGCATAAACATTCAGTTTTAATGTGTTTTAGAGTAAATTATTGATATTGTTGCTAGTATTTCACTTCTCCTCACTGAGTTTTATATATTAACCATAAGGTACCAAGCTTTAAAAATTAGTAGCAGATATATAGTTCTTAGCTCAGCAAATTGTCATCACATACAACCAAATTACACTGATATAAGGACTATATGTGTTATAAATATTTAAAGTTTGAAATCATATAGGTAATTTATGAAACTTAGGGAACAAAGTGAATACTATCAAAACACAAGGATCATGTCGGTAATTTACTCAGTGTTTAATTACATACACTGTCTGCAGGTTTGTCAAGTTACCGATGCTGGGCGAAAGGCTACCCGAAAGATTTTGGCTCGGACTTCCCCTACAATTTAACTAAAATTTATTAATATCAAGATAACAAAATTACCCCAAAAATTATTTAAAAAAATATATAAAATTTATTATTATTATTTTTTTTTTGTGGGTGTGCTTACAAGCCTATGACAAGTTTATCTTGAGAACAAGTGATCATGGTCCAGCTACATGGATCAACAGCATCTGCATCCCAGTTTAAGACGCTATGCGGATCATCTAACTCATTCTTTATGTTCATCAAAGCTTGTACTGCAAATTTTAAAACCATCATATACATGGGTTCATTCGGGTCAACTCAAATCGTAAAACGGTTCAGAAATTGCTAAATTAAAACGGGTCTGCAAATTAAAAACCCATCAAACATGTTTACCAACAAGTTTTATTTGAAGCAGAAGAAAGAAAAGTGATCAAAATACCTTCAAAATTGACACCTGCAGGAGAAAGCAAAGCAGCTGTGTAAGAAAGGCATGAGGCAAACAAACAGATGAAAAAAGATTGAAGCTTCATTGGATTGAATTGAATTGAAAAGTGATAAAATTGGTTTTGAATCTGCAAAATGTTGGTATAGATCAGATGGTGTTCATATTGAACTGGATGTGAGCTTGTGTCAGCAAGCTAAGGTGAAGAAAAGAATGAGACAGGGGTATGGGAATGGTATTGGGAGTTGGGACTATGGGGGCTAAAGTGAAAGTAAGACTCAGAATGGAGGGAAACAACATGCTCCCCACTTGTAATATTAGAGAATATATACATACATATACATATATGTGTGTGTGTATATCAAGAATCAAATGAAAATATAGTTTTGCTGCAAAGCGTGCAAAGAATCATCTCAACCATTGATCAGTGTTTTTGAAAGGCACAGATCAAGATGGTCATAATATAGAAAGTTAGAAGAAAAGTAATTGGTTTAGATTTTAGAATGTTAGAGATGTAACTATATAATAGAGCTCATGAGTTTAAATCAATCTGGATACAAGTTTAAATGGCAATAGGGTAACCTTAGGGTTTATCCTGAGTTCAATCCCAATAAAGGACGAGGGTCTATCTATTTCACGATAGATATGGGCAAAAAACCCGGAACCAGAACCAACAACCCGAACCGAAGGGTACATGCGGCTCCGGATTCTTAGAAAAATCGAAACCGGAACCGAAAAAACCGGAGCCGGTTCCACCTTTACCCGGCAAAACCCGAACCAAAACCGGCCAAAAAGCAGTTGAAACCGGTCAAAAATCGGAACCGGTTATTGACTTTGTTGACCGGAATATTCACGGAGATCCTGTGAATCTAAGAGTGCATGTTTTACCTCTGAATGGATTCTTAATTCTTGCCATTGGATGTCTTATAAGTAAATACTTAGGTGAAACTAAACACTATATAAGAAATACTTCTCTCTATTACATATGAACCCATCTATTAAAGAAACATTAATCCAAAGAAAAAATAAACAGCAAGATAAATAATTCATAATCATCTTCTAAAGAGGTTTATATTAAATAGATAGATTGAAGCATCGGCACACACACATTGGTCGAACGCTTTCTTCGTTTAGCAAAGGGAGTGGTCTGACAATCGGTAACCATCACGTGTGATTATGCATATTGGTTAATTCATTTTACTCGCACCATATAACTGCTAGCAATTTAAAATTTAAGTTTGTGTAAAGTTCTGGATATAAGTTGTGTGAAGTCCTTAGGTTTCATAATTACCCATATGGTCCCAAAATTTTGACATTTGTAACGCCTATAGTCATTGGGTCACCAAATTACCCACACATAAGGACTACATGTGTTACAAATATTTAAAATTTGGAACCATATAATTATATGAGTAATTTATGAAACCTATGTACCAAGAGTGAAACACTAGCAAATTACAAGGACTGTCTCAGTAATTTACTCTATATATAATGTGTGTTTCTATGAAAAAATAGAAATTTTTGTGTGATGACAATTATATCGTGTAATTACACATGTATATACCACTAAGACAAAACACATGTATCACACGTGACTTCTTAGGCATTGTATGAGTGAAAATACGTTTTTATTTTTTTATTTTAAATCTACATATATAAACGAATATGTTTATATGTAGATATAAAAACCATAAAACTTAATTATTTGTTCAATTACATTTGTTCCCTTTGCCTTTATATATGTTTAGGTAATGTGTAGATTATATAATTAATATCCTTTTCTTTTCAATTTGTTAATATATATTAGTTTTCTACATGCTTATTGATAGTTTTTAACAATGTGATTTACTAGATAAGATTGTCATTATTTTTTATATATGGGCTCATTTTTTGTACTCACACGTAGCACCGAACGTTTAGGAGATGGCTCTATACACAATAAACATCACCTCTTTTTTGGATGACAAATTTACACACTTTAAACCCACCACTAGATCCACACCAAGTGACTATATCTAAACTTAAACCCTCTATCATTTGAAAAAGGCAACATTTTAACACATTAATATCATAGGATTATATGTACCATGGTCAATAAGCATTACATATTTAAAAGGACTTAATTAAAAACTCAAATTAATAAAATAAAGTAAAGCTAGCCGCTAGCGTTGACAAAAGGTAAAAAAGCTCGTAGCAAAAACTTCTGCTTTAGTTTCAGCTACTTTGCATGATGTATTTTATATATATATTTAATACGTTAATTTAATTAAATTATAAGAAAAAGGAAAAATATTAAAATATTGTCGGGACATGCTTTAATAAAAGATAAGTTAATGTATTATTAATTTGATAATGATACAAATCAAATTTCAACGTTTCTTTTGAGAAATAGTGTTTTACTTTAATTTTACAATTTATTAACTTTTTCCTTCCAATAAAAGTGGCTAAAAACATTTAATATACTGCAAACGAACATTTGATCAAGGATTATAAAAAAAAATAAAAACTGATTAATTAAAAACATTCAATATCAACAAAAATATGATCATGCAAGCTAGGATTCTAACTTATACAAAGCTTTATGTCTAATATATTTCTTTGGATCATGAAATGATAATATAAAAAATAAATTTTAACGTTTTAAAATTGATATAAAAAAATATTTTGCTTCGTCATAAAGACTTTTGTTTGAAATAACTATAGAGATAATTTGTTTCAAAATTTGATTTAATGAAATAAATAAAATATAAAGAGAAGGAATTTAATAAAAAAATCAAGTACAATCGTAAACAAACTTTATCTAAATAAATTTCATTCAAAATCTTTAGATCCACAAAATTTGATATTTATTTGAAAATATTTGATTATCAATCTGATGTAAAATTTTATTAAAAAAGTTTTAAATATTTAAACATGGTTAAAGTTAATATTTTACATACATAATAACCTTATAATAAAAAGGGATGTTTAAACGAAAAACAAATTAGTATGATCTAGAATTATAGTAAATGTTCATATAAGTTACTCATTTACCGTATTAGATCAATTAAATATGAATAGGTATAGTATGGAGAATGAATTAGTGAAAAGTTCAAAAGATAGACATTTTTTTTCAAAAATATGAGTTTTGGAGTTGTAATAAAAAATGAACTATGAACTTTCTTTTTAAGAATACCCGTAAGGCCGTAATGCAAGTGGCTACATTATTTAACACGTGTTTGATGTATCATAATCATCACTGTAACTTTATTTTTTTAACTATTTTTTTATGTATCATCTCTCCTTATTTTATCGACAACTCATCATTCTCACACGCACACTCTTTCCTTTATAATTCTTCATAAGATTTATAGGTGACCCCCAACAAAATCCCAAATGCACCGCACATTAGTACGTGCAAACTGCAAACCCTAGACATGCGTCCCTTACTTCTTCCTCCCTATCGCGTATTTCCAGCAGGCTTCCTACACATTGCCAACATGCAGTGCAACCTGTTAACGGCGCGTTGTATACTTGTATATGGTCTAGTATGCAATTACGGATACATATAGCTTGATCCAATATACAACGAATATTCAATGGAAAATAATTATTTGAAACTTAAGAATTAATTTATAATAATTAATATTTTAAATGAATAAAATGCGTAAAAGACAAATAGTTGTTTATCCTATGCCTATGCATGCAAGATTGAAAACGACTTCATTTTGGATTATTTAATGAATAGGGTTACTGTGGAATTTAAATTTAGTTTATAGCAAAAAGATAATTAATTAGCTTTGTTTCTTCTTAGAATACTATATAGCGCAAATTGTGTCGTTCCACATACGTAATAATTTTGCGTTGTGAAGAACGAATTTTCCAAAAACTTAGTTTGAAACTCGAACACATGTGTATATATACCGACAGAATGATAAAAATATCGAGTATAAGCAAAATCTTAAAAAAAATCATACATAAATCATAAACCTTATTTATATATATGCGCACGCATAGATATGTAAATATATGTGTGTCATGTATGTACATACATAACGTTCGCCGTTCGGTTTGGTTTATACAACCAGTTTTTGGTGAAAAACGTAAATCAAATCATTTATTATAACTTCAAACTTTAAAAATCAACCGACTGAATATTAAAAAAAAAATTCGACTGTAAAAGTAAACTAATAACATAGAACGATTTCATGGTTAAAAATCGGACCTAGAACATCACTTTATTATACTGTGTGGGTACAATCACTTATTAAAAATCGTGAAATTAAATTATGTACTCCGATTGCATTTTTTATTGAATTCAATGTACTTTCAACTATACAATGCAATGATGCATATATATTATGGGTCATTTTATTTAGACACCCCACTTTTATATTTTAACACCCCTGTGGGCCAAGACCTGTACAGTGAAGAATTTGGTATGCAGATGGAAGAATCAAATTAAGTTCAAGGCTTTTTTCTCTCTTGTTTATTTCAATAGCAAACGATTACAATTTATAATGAAAAGAAAAACAGAAGATCCTAATAAGTCTCCTACAAAGGTGGCAACAAAAGATAACCTTAAACTTCTAGATATACTCAAACAAATAAGATAAACTTTGAATAACTTCAACACTCCTCCTCAAGTTGAACCATGTAGATTCGCAATGTTCAACTTGCTAAGTAGACTGAGAAGATGCTGTCCACCAAGTGGTTTTGTGAGTAAATCTGCCAGCTGTGATTGTGACTTGATGCAAGTAGGTAAAATCTCCTTTGATTCAACACGTTCCCGTACAAAATGACAATCCATTTCCACATGTTTAGTTCGCTCATGGAATACTGGATTATTTGCAATATGGCGCGCTGCTTCATTGTCACAAAACAACGTTGTGGGACTTTCTTGTGGAACATCAAGTTCAGTAAGTAGCCACCTGAACCATAAAATTTCACTCACCGTGGCTGCCATTGCCCTATATTCTGCCTCCGCTGAAGACCGAGAAACAACCGATTGCTTCTTTGACTTCCAAGAAACTGGAGCTCCACCAAACATAAGAACATATCCTGTTCGTGAGCGTCTTGTAAACGGGCACCCCATCCAATCTGAGTCACAAAATGAAACTAACCGTGTGTCACCTTCTTTAGGCAACATGATGCCTTGCCCCAAAGTGCTTTTGAGATATCGAACCACTCTTATTGCAGCCTCAAAGTGTGGTTGTCTTGGGTCTGAAACAAATTGACTAAGCACATTTACCGAATACGTTATGTCTGGACGTGTTGCTTGCAAGTACAAGAGTCTTCCAACCAACCTTCTGTATTGTTCAGCATCCACCTTCTGTTCATTCTCACATTTGTCTAGCCGTAGTCCCTGCTCCATAGGAAATGAGCTAGGTCTGCAGCCTTCGAGTCCCATGTCATGAAGAATGTCTAACGTGTACTTGCGTTGACTGAGAACCATTCCATCTTTAGTGCGCGCCACTTCTATTCCAAGAAAATACTTCAAAGACCCTAGATCTTTAATGGTGAATTGCTGATGAAGTTCCCTTTTTGTTTCTTGTATGTAGTTCAAGTCATTTCCAACAACAATCACATCATCCACGTAAATAAGTGCAGCCACATGTACACTTTCAGTTTTGTAAATAAATAGAGAAGGGTCTGCCACTGATTGCTTATATCCCAGATTCATTAGGAACTTTGTGAATTTGTGGTACCAGTTTCGAGACGCCTGTTTCAGCCCGTAGATGGATTTTCTCAAGCGACATACGCGCCTTTCATTTTCTTGAGCAAACCCTTGTGGTACTTTCATGTAGACTTCCTCTTCCAAATCACCATGTAAGAAAGCATTATTTACATCCAATTGATGTATATGCCAATTCCTTTTTACTGCCAAGGCCAATAATGCTCTCATGGTGACCAATTTTGCAACCGGTGCAAAGGTGTCGTGGTAATCAACACCTTCTAGTTGTGTGAACCCCTTTGCGACGAGACGGGCCTTGTATCTTTCCACCTCCCCATTTGGCTTATGCTTAACTTTATAGACCCATTTGGAATCAATTGCTTTCTTCCCGGTTGGTAATTCCTCAAGGGTCCACGTACCATTTTGTTCCAAGGCTTTAACTTCATTCATCATAGCTTCTCGCCATCGTTTATCCTGTGAGGCTTGTTTGAAATTTTTAGGCTCATCGTGTGAATCGATGGCAGATAGGAAAGCCTTGTGATTAGTACTAAAATTATCATATGAAATGTAATGAGCCAGGGGATGTACCGTGGAAGTTGCTTGATTTGGAGACGGAGACGGGTATGCATGGTCAATAGATGGAGGGAGCTTTACTGCATAATCTTTCAAGTGTTGGGGTTGGGACCTTGCTCTTGTGCTTCTGACATGTATTCCAGGTCCTGGTGGTGCCTCCTCATCATTTTCATTTTCCACTTGAGTGGGGTTAGTTGTTGTTCCTGATGATCCATCATCACCAGTTTCATGCATGGTTTCATTTTCATTTTCTTGTGGGCCCAAGGCATTGTTGTGTGTGTCTTCATGCATGTGAGTTTGTTCAACGTTTTCAACGTGGTCCACGTGGGGTATGTCTCCTCCTTTCACCCACTCTTCATCTTCATTTATTTTGTAGCTTTCTTCATTATTATCCTTATTTGAAAATGGGAAGCACTCCTCCACAAACTGCACATGCCTGGATACTATGATTCTTTTTAGATCCAGGTCATAAATCTTGTATCCTTTTGTACCAGGGGGATATCCAAGAAATAATCCTCTTTTTCCTCTTGGTTCAAATTTGTCACCTTTGGTGTTGTTCCAATAATAAGCTAAACAGCCGAAAACTCTCATGTGATCGTAACTTGGAGTTTTTCCAAGTAGAATCTCATAAGGAGTTCTGTTGTTTAGGACTTTGGATGGCACACGATTGATGATGTAAGTAGCTGTTAAGATGCATTCTCCCCAAAATTTGATGGGGAGGTTTGCCTCAAAACGTATAGCCCGAGCAACCTCAAGAAGGTGCCTGTGCTTTCTTTCCACCACCCCATTCTGTTGTGGGGTGTATGGGCATGTGGTTTCTAGGGTGATGCCTTGGTTGCCATAAAAACTTTTCATTTTGTTTGAGGTGAACTCGCCCCCATTGTCGCATCTAAGCCTTTTTATTTTCTTTCCAAACTGCCTTTCAACCATATTACAAAAATTCATGAGACTAATGCTTGCATCACCCTTCTGTTTAATGAGGTACACCCATACCGTCCTACTATAGTCATCTACTAATGTGAGAAAATAGTTTGCATGGCACAAGGACGGTGTCCTATACCCCCCCCCCCAAATGTCGCAATGGACCATATCAAAACAATCACTTGTCTTTATTGAACTACTTTGAAAAGGTAATTTAGTAAGTTTTGCTCGAATACAAGAATCACATTTTTGTTTGAATAACTAAAATTTAAGTTCTTGAGGACATCCAAAGATGACAGTTTGTCACTGGATGAGTGTCCCAATCGTTTGTGCCATATGCCAGATGCAGCTGCCATTGCTTTTCTTTTTTCTTTCGCAGCTCCCATCCTATAAAGACCATTAATGCAATTACCCGCTCCAATCAAGCTCTTCGTTTTCAACTCCTGTATAACAAAGAAATCAGGAAAGAAAGTGACCGCACAATGCAGGTCCTTTGTTAGTCGTCTAACTGAAAGGAGATTACATTTGAAATTGGGAACAAAAAGCACTCCTTTTATTTTAATGCTTTCCATCAGAGACACTTCACCAGTTCCCTTTACTGGAGCATTTGCTCCATTGGCTACAGTAACCGGTGGCTCATTTACATCAATGGTGAAGTTTTCAAGTACCTCTTTGTCGTAGGTCATGTGTTCGGTGGCTCCCGAATCCATGGCCCAATTTCCATCAAGATTTAACGTACCTGCCATGTTGGCTGTGTGTGATGTCGCCTCCTTATCTCCACTGACCAGCTTCAAAAACTGACCATATTGCTCGTCAGTTAGCCCCGGGACTGGACTTGAAACCGTGTCTACAAAGGCTGCCTTCGGTTTGACGCCTTCTTTCTTTCCTTTTCCTTGCCACCAATCTGGATATCCTATTCGTTTGAAACATCCTTCACGAACATGACCTTCCTTGCCGCAATGGGTGCAGCGATCAACCTTGTTTGCGTCGGTCGATCTTTCTCCCTTCTGCCAAGATTTCTTTTGCAGCGTGTTTTCTTTTCGACCTGTCTTTCCTGCATAGAAGGCTGCTGCCTCAGTGGGATTCTTTTTCTCGATGGCAAGGTTTCTTTGTTGTTCATCTTCTGCCACCATATGGTACGCATTACTCAGTGTTGGTGTTGGCCTTATTGCCAAAATTTGTGTGCGAATGACACTAAAATCACTGTCGAGTCCGAGTAAGAACTCATAAAGTCGTTCCTTCTCCTTTAATTCCACAAGCTTCTTACCAACTCCGCATTTGCATCCATCACAATCGCATCGCGGTGTTGGCAATACAGTGTTTATTTCGTCCCAGATTCCTCTCAGCTTGGTGTAATAGGCTGACACAGATGTGCCCTCCTGTCGAGTTGTGTTTAAGGTCTGCTTTAGTTCGTAGGCCCTTGGCGCGCTTTCCTTGCCGAAACGTTCGTTCAGGTCCTTCCATATTTCCCTCGCCGTATTAGCGTACTTTACGCTAGCACGGATTTCTTTTTCCATCGCCGTGGTGAGCCACCCTTTTACCATGGCGTCGCACCTCATCCACGCCATGAAGTCCCTTTCATCCTCCCTTGGCTTTTTGATCTTACCGTCGACAAAACCGATTTTGTTTTTGGCAAACAGGAAGTTCGTCATCTCCTGTTTCCAATCACTAAAGTTTCGATCTGTCAAGACGTCGTTTACTTGCATCTGTCTCGGGTAATCCGAGGGATGTAGATATAGCGGCGAATTGGTGCTGATTTGGTCATCACTCTTCGAGCCTTCTCCTTCGGCCATGAAGTCTTTTGAATTCAGGATCTTAATTTTGATTAATCACGCTCTGATACCATGAAGAATTTGGTATGCAGATGGAAGAATCAAATTAAGTTCAAGGCTTTTTTCTCTCTTGTTTATTTCAATAGCAAACGATTACAATTTATAATGAAAAGAAAAACAGAAGATCCTAATAAGTCTCCTACAAAGGTGGCAACAAAAGATAACCTTAAACTTCTAGATATACTCAAACAAATAAGATAAACTTTGAATAACTTCAACGTACAGCCCGTATTGAGTACAGACAAAAATTTCAGAGAATTTCTTGGAATCAGTGAAACATTATGTGGGACGGGCCGTACTGGCCAGTACGGCCCATCTTGGCCCAAGCTTATTTTTCCAAGTCATTTTGGGTGTCAACCAGTTTTGATACACCTTGGTACGGCCCGTACTGGTCAGTACTGGCCGTACTTGTCAAAATTTTAACTTGTCCGTCTCACTTAAAATCAGGCCGTCTCACCCCAAAACCAGGCCGTATTGGTCAAAATTATAATTTTTTTTAAAAACAAATAATTCAATTTTATTACATTTAAATATGTCTGGAAAAATGGCGAGTTAGGTCGGGTTAGGTAACGGGTCAGAACGAGTTCGGGTTAGGATGAGTGCGAGTCAGAACGAGTTTTAAGCAAAATCAGTTTTGGTTCTAAATGAATTGAACGATTACACCAAAACTTTGAGGAATATGTCTATTACGTTATTTTAAACGTTATAGGTTTGTTACGTTATTATTTTAAACGATGTTAATTATTTACGTGTTCAAGGCTTGAGCTAGAAGAAGAAATACGAAAAGAGCGTCAAGAACGACTTGAAATGCAACAACAAATGAAATAGTTCATAAAATTTATGCAACGGTTTTAACAGGCCAAAACTAGGCCGTCTGGGCAAAACGGCCCGTACAGGTCAGTACGGCCCGTCTTGATTCAAACCAGGCCAAAACTAGGCCGTCTTAGCAAGACGGCCCGTACAGGTCAGTACGGCCCGTCTTGATTCAAATCATTGTCCTAGGATGTCAGAGAATGTCTGTAAGATGAATGAGACGGGCCGTACTGACCAATACGGCCCGTCTTGCTCCCAATCATTGGCACAGGTTGTCAGAAAGGAATGTTTGACCAAGCACTGAGACGGGCCGTACTGGACAGTACGTGCCGTCTCAGGGGTGTATTTTTAAAAAAAGTGGGTGTGAGAATAACAACACCCTATATTATTTATTATCTGTGTTTATTTTGATATCACATTTATTCTCAATTTGAGTTTTTCAATTACCAAATAACATATAAAATATTTATCATATCATAATAATTAAAATATATATGAACTATTTAATTTTTTTTTGAAGAAATATAAAGAAACGCTAAATTAAAAGAGCAAAATTAAAACTTTAAAAAGAGTTTATATGTCAAATTAACTAGTTTTATACTAAATGTATACAGTATACACACACTAGATTATAAACCCATTTATCACATGATTTGAATAAATAAAATATGTTTTAAATAGCATTTTTTATGAAAATTTGTATGTTTGATAACATTAGAACATTAGTTGTTGATAAAATAATAAATAATGAATACTTAAAAATAATAAATTACAAATAAAAAAATTTTAGAATTATCAAGTTATATTTTAAGATATTATATAATTGAAATTTTCTCAAGATCTATTGAGTTTTAAAAATTTTATAATAAGGTGTATAGATATGATAGTTAATTGTATGATTTAATTATTTAAAATCATTAATATTTAATTTAATATAAAATATAATTTGTCTCTACTATAAGAGGTACAGGGAAATAAATTTCTAGAATTCATGAGGATGTGACATTTGTCCAATTTAGATATTTTTTTATTAGAATAAGGATATGTCTGTGTGTATTATATAAGACAATGATAAATTGAAAATGCACTTGAGTTGATAAAACTCGTGAAAATTAAATGTAACATTCAATTTTTTTTCTTTTTTCTGTGTTTATGTATGTAATATATGTTTTTTTTCTTCTTTTAAGTTATTATTCAAATATATATATAGATTTTAATAAATATATTTAAATAAAATGACAAAATAATCAATAAATAATAAACGAGTTAAGCCTAAGCAACATTAAGCATGTTAATGTAATCATGAGCTGAGCTTAAGTTTTGTAAGTATAGCTTAAAATGAGCCGGATTTGAGTCAAGTTATATCCTAGACAAGCTCGTGCTTGACTCGATTGGTTTACCCACATAATTGAAATGAAAAATCATTGAATAAAACTGTTTGAGAAGTTCAAAAATGTTATTTTTATTAAAAAGCTAAATTAGTTTTAAAAAAGTAAGAAATACGTGTTAAAATAAGTTTGAAGAAAGCATTTTACGTAGAAACTATAAATGATAGAGTACCTTGATTTTTAAGTAAGTGTATTGATCATTTATTTAAATTAGCTTAAAGAAAGTAACGTTCAACAATCTATATAGATAAATGATATATAGAGCCATTGATTTTTAAAAATAAAAGATGAAATTTGTAATTTAATTTGATAAAAACTTGGTGTGTGAGTCTAACTCCTGCTCCACATATCCTGGCTATTGTACCTGAAAATGCTTTTGTGAAGAAAGAAAGTTATTCTAAGGGAAGTTCGTAAAACACGATATCTCAGACAACTTTAATGATTCAATTTCTTCTATTATTGCAGCTAAAGATGTGAAAGAAACTGGTTTGAAATATTTTATGTTTATTAATTTAATATATATATTTTTATATTGTAATAAGATTTGTTACAAATAATGGGAGTATACCTTTACGCTATAAAAAAAGATCGACTTCTTCTTACTAAAATAAAGAGAAACCAACATTTCTTACCTTCATTGGGTTATTAATATTTGTTGTTGACTACGTCGTACTGAAGTAAAACGTTTGTGTAGTCTAACATTTATAAGTATAAATAAAGCATTAGGGATTTAGGGATGATATATAGTTAATTAATAGCATAAATAAAGCATATGTTTACATCAAATCCTATGTTGGTTTTCAGTTGGAAAATTGTAAATTTAATCTATCATTTGTATAAATGTTACATAATTAATGATCTCTAGCTAGCTATGGTCTGATCAGATTATACATGTTTGGTCTTTGACATAGGGATTCTAATTTATAGTTTGGTTAATGGATTGTTTGGTTTATTCAGTTATGAAATTTTTTTACTGTAACAAAAAACCGAACCAAATTTGGAAGAACTTTAACTAAACCGAATTCAGTTCGGTTTCATTAGAACTGAATAATTCAACCGAATAAAACGATTAAAAATCAAATATGCCGATTAAACCTGACCGAATAAATAAAATAAACCGAATTTATCTTAATAAACCAAATTTCTTCTTATATATCATTAATAAAAATAATAAATTTATATCCAATTGATTAAACCGATTAAACAAAACAAATCAAATTCAAGAAATATATTGAACCGATAACCATACCTAAAATTGAATTCAACATTAAATAATTACAAACGTAATACATACATTTAAGAAAGGATTGCATAAACATTCCTTATGTTTTGATAAATTACATGTTTAGTCAAGACCAAAATAGTTGTATTATCTCATAAACTTCTATAAAATATTGTATTCTATTACTTAATTAAACAAAAATAAAACGATAGCAAAAACTTATGAATAACAAATGATAAGTAGAAGAGATTTTTAAGAAAATTGGAATATTACAAATTATTTTAATGGTATTTAGTTAATTGGTTGAATTCACATATCATTTATGTTCATGGATCTTAAGTTTTTTTTGAACGGCTTGAGTGACAATAGAGTGGGTAATGGCATTCCCATCATAGCCACACCAGATAAGCGGGAACCGGCACACTGTCGTAAACCCTCTCCCCTGCTCAGGTTCGAATCCCTGACCTCTATGAGGTGCAGCTTTTCCCCTTCATTGCATGTGATTGAAAGTGTCACCCGGAGGATTCGAACTCGGGACCTCCACATTAGGAGGTCTGAGCTCTTACCAACTGAGCTCCACCAACAACCACCATCGATCTTAAGTAATGTAGTTTATAAAATAATAATTTTTTTAATATTAAGTAAATTAATTTTTATTGTGTTTAGATAATCAGTTTGAATTAATTGATAGTTTTATATTAATCAATCTTAAATAATTAAGTTCTAACAATTTACAATACTAGTAACTTAAATTGTATACTAAATCCTCTAATTGATCAAAGTATGAGAACGTTTATGCACTAACTTACTAATGTAATTAACTATTTAGATAAAAACAAGAGTAAATTACCTATATAGTTTCTGTGAATTGTTAGTATTTCACTCTTAGTTTATATGTTTCATAAATTATTTATATGAAACTAAATTTTAGGCATTTATAAATCATATAGTCTTTAGATCGTCAAATGACTCTCACATAATTGACTAAATTACCCTATCACATAAAGATTATATGTGTTACAAATGTTTAAATTTTGTGACCATATGTTTAATTAATGAAACCTAAAAAGCAAGAGTGAAATACTAGCAAAACATAGGAACCAACCTTATAATTTATCTAAAAACATGATAGAGTCATCTACATGATACATTTACATGATAGCATATACATAGATACACGTGCATTGTATGAAAACACCATCATAACCATTGACCAAAAGTATATCGATATATATTTATGGTGTCACTTCCCTATCATAGGAAACACTTGAGGCCTCATAGTGCAATTACAACGATATAAGAATAATGCAAGTTTGTGGGGTTTACTTAATTATTAATCTTTTCTTTCTTTCTTTTTTCTTTGTTCTCTTTACACCAAAAGCTTGAAAATATCAAAAATAAATTATTGAAGTGTTTGCGTTGCCTTAAGATGATACATGCTATTAAACATAAGTTTATTGTTATCTATGATTTGTTCATTGACTCCATGAATCAAGTTAATAAATTGTGAGTTTATGTATAAATTATTCATAGCTATATAGAGGGAGGATAAATAGAAACATAATTTTGACCAAAAACAATTAAAACAACCATAAAAACGATATTCAATAACTCTAATGAACATTAACTGAACTAATTCCAAATGAGTTAGAATCGTCTCATCGAAATACTATTTTAGATTTTAGGATTTAAAAATTAAGTTTTATAATTTAGCTTAGCGTTTAGTTTTAAGGGTTTAGATTTAACTTTTTGAGTTTACCTTTCGAGTTTAGAGTTCATTGTGTTGGATATTTGAATTACTTGAGTAATTATTAAATTTAATATGAATTAAAATCAATACTTTTCATATTACTCAATTAAATCAAGACTTTTCAAATTACATGTATTAATTCAAGACTTTTGGAATCACCATCTTGTAATATAAATACAAGACAATTGGCGTATTATTTTTTTGGTTTCGAGAATAGTACATGCAATCTACCACGTATTTTGAATAATTTCTAGCTTTCTCGACTCTTCAAGCTCTTGTTTAAGATACATTTTTCGGGTGCTAGGTTAATCCCGATAGTACACATATTGTTTCAGTTGTTGTAGCCTGAGAGACAGATATGTTCTTCTTGAGGAGAGGAAATCTGTTTTAACGGAAGCGTATTGAATACGTACTACAACAATAATCATCAACACGTTTACTATATGTTGAAGAATAAGTAGACATAACAAGTTGAAAACTAGAGTCTACTACAAGAATTATATTTGAAGAATTTGTTACAGACATCATCAAGATTCTTGGTTGAAAACTCAAGTACTCAACATGGAGCATGCACTAGTCAAACAAGATACTTAAAGGACATAAAATACACATGGATCTAAACAAGTTTGGTATATAAATACGTAATTTATATTATTTTATTTTAGTTTTATAACCGGTTGTAGACTAAATAATTTCCTATGAATAACGAGAGTATCGTTATTATTTATATTTTATTATTGTGTTATAATAAAAACGTGAACACAATTCCTACACCTTTTAGGTTTTAGTTTTAAGATTTAAAGTTTAGCTTAGTATTACGATTTAACTTTTAGTATTAGCGTTTAGGTTTAGTTTTAAAAGTTAGCTTTAGTTTTTAATTTTAGAGTTTAGCTTAAGTATTTAGTTTTAGGGTTTAGTTTTAAGGTTTAGTATTACGGTTTAATTTAGAGGTTTCCAATACGCCTAAAGTGAGTTCCATCAAAGTTCGTTACAGATGCAACAGTTACATGAAAAGATCTTGAGTGGCCGGTCCGGCTGTGTGTAAAAAAGGCTTAAGAAGTTTGATGAAATAAGGCAGAAGACAGAAACCATAAATTGTTTAAACCACATTGCAACGCTTGCAACTTAATTTTACATTAAGTTTTTTTATTTTATTTATAAATTCAATTTTATCTAAACCCGAAAAATCAAACTCCCGTTACATCCCAACGAAATAAATCTATTAATTATTTCGTAGTCATTAACTGGGTATCACCCACCAAGTGCATATCTTCATCAAGATTTAAGAACAAACTTTCTAACCCCACTTGCTTTTTGACTCTTTTTTGGCTCCAATACCTTCAATGAGAGAGAAGACATAATTGATTTATAAAAGTTCCATTATGAGAAATGTAGATAAAGCTAAATTAAAGTAAATGGAAGAAAAATAAAATCTCTATATATATATATTTGCCAGTGGTTATAAGAATCCAAGTTATTGGTTGTGGCATAATATGCTTGTTTTAGGTGGATATATATATATAGACACACACACATATAGAGGACGGTTATAATACAAATGATTTTAACGTGAGAAGCGTAGAACCACAAGCTTTTGACATGTGTCATGAGGGTAAAGGGTAATATCGTCTATATATAATTACAGACCGTGAATCAATGACGAATTGCATAATTACGGATGACTAAATCACGTACCACGTTATATGAAAATCACAGACAGTCATTTAACATGCATAATCAAAGGACCAACTACATAATTACGTACCAATAATCACGTCCCAAACACTAAAATAATGGACCACGTAAAAAAATCGAAAAAAACTACAACAATACTATACTCAAATTAAAGATAATAAAATTCTCTATTTTATGGTGTAATTTTTTTTAAAAAACGATTAACCGTTTAAAAGTTATTCGATTTTTAAAAAAATGGTGGAACTTTATTTAACCATAAAAAAGTCAACAAATGTAAGTTATTACTCTTTTGTACTTTCATCTTTAAAATCACGCAAGTTTTAATGAAAAGTGGGGACCACTATATCCTAACCATTGATTAATTTGATCAAGGGCCATAAATCCTTCCTATCCTTCTCACGTTAAAACCCCTTTGTATCCGATCCTTCTCCCACACACATATATATAGAGGTAGGTTCAGTTACAAAATAAGATTTTTGTAAAAAGTGTAAAAAGCAAAGTGGTATTATAAATAACAATTTGCTATTATTGATAAGGATCTGTTATATTTTATAATAGCACTGTATTAATATTATAATAACACTTTGCTTTTTATACTTTTTACAAAACTATCACTTTATACAATAACTTTACTCTCTCTCACTCTATATATAAATATAGAAGAGAAAAGGGGCGATAATAGTAAGTCCTAATACTTTGTTATTGGCCTTCATTAACGTGTGCATTTACAATTCTCCAAAATAGTTTATTTTGATGAAGGCCACTAAGGGGACATGTTTCAATCATTTTGGTATATCACTGAAGATGTTAACAAAGAATATTGGACATAACATATTGTACTTTGGATGCTTCAAAACATAATTAGAGAAAACAATCATAATACATTAGGATTGTATTAAGGTGCATCCATATATTCATTTAAAGTGTAAGAACTCGTTAAACAAGTTTTATACTTCAAAACATCTAACAAAACAAACGTATTTAACTAAATCTCACTTAATAGTAAGGTTTAAGAAAGGTGTGACAAGGAAAAATTATTTTACGTCTATCTCATGAGATAAAATACTCCTTTTCAAATGATTTTGACTTATGAAAGCCTCAATACTCTTATTTTATAAAATATATATATAGGGGAGGTTCCATAGAAAACCTTCATATTTGAGAAAACTTAGAAAACGAATCACAATTGTTATTCATCAATTTCGTTTTTCGTTTTTATTTTACATTTTGTTTTATTATAAGGTTAGATTTTTTAACAAAAAGAAAAAAAGAAAAAAATATATGTAATTCATGTTATTACACATATGTAACTCATTGATACATGTAACTTGTAAACTACATTTTCAAGTTACAATATGTAACTTTATATATTACATATACGTAATTTCGTGATCTAGATATTTTTATTAATTTTTTTTTGTTTGTAACGTTTCCAAGCTAATAATAAAAAATCATGAAATTTTTTTAAAAAAACATTGATTGGTTAGTAGGAGTTTTCTTAGTTTTCTCCAAAGTGAGGAGTTTTCTTTTGAACCCTTCCCTATATATATATAGGCAAGTGTTCAAATAATAACACACTCTTAAACCATTAACCCTAAAAACTTTGTCAAGATGAAGCCAAATCTTGTATTTTTTTTTAACATCATTGTAACACATTTAGAACACTATGTTCTTTTATAAGTTTGTAAAAATTCATTACCGTTTAAGAGATATCATCATTGTAAGTTTTTGATTTACAGCACTGTAACTATTTTAGGCTCTCAAACGGTGATGAATTTTCACAAACTCATAAAAGAACATAGTGTTCTAAATGTGTTACAATGATGTTTAAAAAAAAAATCCAAGATTTGGCTTCATCTTGGCAAAGTTATCTGGGTTATTGCTTTAAGAGTGTGTTATTATTTGATCCCAATCCTATACATACATACATACATACATACATATATATATATAGGGGATGGAATTTTTTATAACCCTTATCTTTTGCTACAACTACATAACTATCATCCAATGGTTACTTTAAAAATGTAAGTGTATAGGATCGTGCCACGTGTCAATTTCTTTGTCTTTAGTATGAAGGACATTTAAGACATTTGTCATTTATGTAAAGTTTACCATTTTTTTTAAACATTCATAACTTTTTTATACTATATTATTTTTTTTAAAAAAATTGCACCATTATACTCGTCTCATTTTTTTCTTTAATTTCGTTATAGTCTCGACTAGTTTTTTTTTTATTTTTTTGATGTCATGTATTTACATCATTGTAACGAGCTTAACGATAGCAAATTAATTAGAAATTTTTTCTAACAATGGTAAATTACAGTAATGTAACACAAAATGAAGTAATATAACACAAAATGAAGTAATTTACAATGACATAATTAACGGTGACGTAACACATTATTTACAGTGATGTAATTTTCTATTTAATTCTCGTTATAATGTTGACTAGTTTTTTTAATTTTTTTTCGCATTATCCATTATTAACATCGATATAACGAGCATAAATATAACACATTATTTTGAATTTTTTTCTAACAATGATAAATTACAGTGATGTAATATAACACATTATTTTGATTTTTTTTCTCTAACAATGATAATTATAGTGATGTAATTTATCATTGTTCTAAAAAATTTCAAACTAATTTGTTGTATTTAGGCTCGTTACAAATTAGGAATGAGCAAAAAGAAAAAAAAAAACCGAACCGAAACTGAATTAACCGAAAAAACCGAACCAGAACCAAATTAACCGAAAAAACCGAACCGGAACCAAATTAACCGAAAAAACCGAAACCGAATTTTACGTCAATATAAATTACATCACGATAAATTATGTCAATGTAAATTACATCACTGTAATTTATTATTTTAAAAAAAATTTCAAATAAATTTGTTATATTTAAGCTCGTTACAATGATGTAAATATAGGGCATCTAAAAAAAGTAAAAAAAATTAGTCGAGACTATAACGGAATTAAAGAGAAAAATGAGACAAATATAATGGTGCAATTTTTTCTTTAAAAATAATATATTATAAAAAAGTTATTAATGTTTAAAAAATAGGGAGGGAAAACTTATAAAGGTAAAATGACTATGATGCCCTTTTTAATATTTTCATGAAAAGCTTATGTGTAAGTTTATGATTGGTTGAAATGGGTTATGTAGTTGTAGCAAAAGATAAGGGTTATAAAAAATTTCATCCCCTATATATATATAGGGAGTGGATCAAATGTTAACCCTCCCTTATAGCGTTAATCCGTTAACATTGGCAAAAAATGTCCGAATCTTTGAATTTTTTTTCATGGCCTTTTAATATACATAAATAGGGGTTTCTTTTTTGTGTTTTTGCTAATTCATTACCGTTTAGAATATTTAAAACAATTGTAAGTTTGAGTTACACTATCTGATGTAAGCAGTGTAACGCAAACTTACACTTACTTACACTTGATTTAAATTCTAAACAGTGATGAATTAGCAAAAACACAAAAAAAACCCCTATTTATGTATAATAAATGCCATGAAAACAAAATTCAAAGATTCATGCATTTTTTGCTAAGGTTAACGGGTTAATGCTATAAGGGAGGATTAACAATGGAATCATCCCCTATATATATATATATATATTATATATATATATATATAGGGAATAGATAATTTGAAAACCACTTCTTAGTGCGAAAGCCGTGAAAATCATGTAAAAAAAACGTTTTTTTTTTTTGAAATTTTTTTATAGGTTTGTAACATTATTGGTCACATTTTTATAAAACAAATCAAAAAAGCGCCGGCCATATATTTTCTAAAAAATATTTTATAAAACATACGTAACAAAACTAAAAAAATTTCGTTAGATCTGACGAAGTGTTACGTATGTTTTACATGGTTTTATAAAAAAAATTTAAATATATGGTCGGCGTTTTATTGATTTTTTTTTTATAAAAATGTGCAAAATAGTGTTACAGACTTGTAAAAAAAATTTTTAAAAAAATACGTTTTTTTTACATTATTTTTACATGGTTTTCACGGTTTTCGCACTAAGAAGTGGTTTTCAAATTATCTATTCCCTGTATACATATATATATATATAGAAAACATGCAAGAAAGCAACTTCACAACATATGGATGTTGATATTAATCAACAATCCGATAGTGGGGTTAGGTCAAGTTTACATTAACTAATTAACAATTAACAACATGATACTTACCTTTTGTTGTTGGCCATTAAAACATTGAACACATGATATGCATCAATTATTGTTTAGGGCACCATGTACCCTTCAATCACACCTTTTGTCTATCTCTTTCTTATATGCACATCACTTTCTTGTAGCACATTGTACTTGGTACACTTAATGTTGCCATGTGATCATACTTTGATCAGCTTCTAACAACTACTAGTTCATGCACTTTAATTTGCTTTTACTTCTATCAAACAAATATATATGATCTATTCCATCTTCTTATGATACAACTATTGAGCTCAATTCTATGACCAAAAATAATGTTAAGAATCTCCTAAACCTTAATTTATGATTCATATCGTTATTTATATGGTTTTTGCACATGAATTATTTTTTTTAATAGCTTTTGTATATAGAATTATAGATATACAACTCCTCGAATATCTTCGTCCCTTCATGCCTTGTGAGATGTTTGCTAGGGCTTTTGTTAATTTGAACACCACCATCAATAATTGGCATCATTGAAAATTAAACCTAAGGCAACTTCTTTAGAGTGCTTTGTTTTCTTCGTGTTTGGTATGAGCTTCGTAACAGATAACAATGATCAAGAAAAGAGCGTCGAACTATCATGTTTGCGCAAGAACATTCCATCATAGATTGATGATTTCTTAGGATTATCTGCCTTCTATTCTCTTATCTTTACCATGCATGTTTTACCTCTATGAAAGTGATATATTGAAATACACCTCATATACATATAGTATCTTTCAATATAGAATTAATTTTCCTATTCTAGGTAGCAAAAAAGTAACTAAGAAATAGAAAATAAACATCAATGAATATGTAAATGGTGATGGAATAACTTTTGATAAAAAAAAAGAGAAAAAAAGTCAATTCTTTGCTATTGTTTTTTTTTTTTTTTTGGAAAGACCCTCGTTCCAAAAGACATTAGTTTTGAACCCTGATAGTGTTGAACCTTGATTGTAAGGTTATGCTCAAACCTTTGAAACACAATGCTCTGAATTGTTCAATTTGTTCATGGTCTCAAAGCTAGTTGCACTGCTTGAAAGTTTGGCCCAAACTTTCAAGCAGTCACGAAATCCTTATCACTACCTATACTTTTTTATTTTAATGTCAAGATTCAAACTTTTACCTCAAAATCGTTTATAGTTGGTTCATAATCACTTCTAAATTATAGGTATATGTCCATGCATTCGAACACAAAAGTAGAAATATTAACTTTGTGATATATACAAACCCTAAAATGACTTATAAGACGATGATGATCGATGATGGTTAAATTCGAGCTGTTGGGTCTCGATACAAGCCGTATTCATATGCCCGTATCCTTGTTCCGTCGATTCGAAATTCGACTCTTCCTTGGCTCTTGTTTTCACTTGATTTCTCTTGCTATTCTCTTTCTATTTGAAGTGCACAAATAAAATGTGCTAAGGGTGGCAGCTATTTAGAGTGGAGAATTAGAGAAACCCCTCACAATCTCAAAGTTTTACTAATTAAGGCCCTCCTTAATAATTTATTTAAAAATTCCTCCTCGAGTTTTATTCTTTTCGTCCTTGACTTTCATTAGATGCAAAAGAAAAAGATGATCGAGGGTGTTATATTCGATCTTTTGGCTCATTTAGGCAAGGAAAGAATATGTTCTAATTGTAGTGCGTTCCCATTTTTATCTTTTTAACTTTGGATGCTATATATGTGTAATCTCGACCGATGATTTTAAAGTTTATTTGCTCTTCTTATATTTTATATATGTATGTATGCATGCATGTAAAGTTGAGAGTTAAAAATGCTCTTTCATCACAATTAATAATCATGATTTAAATTAGATTAAAGAATCCGGTAGTAAAATTAAAATAAAATAAGCCAAGTTAAATAAATGAAGTAAAATTGACGGTTTAAAAAACTTTTAAATGCTTCATTAGAAAAGGATAATAGAGTTTAAATATAATCTCATTAAAAAAACGCTTACTTTATTTATTTATTTCTGAAATATCTGAAAAATCGGATATCCGGAAATTTGGATTCGGATACCTATTTTGAAAATTTACGGTTAGTTCGGATATCCGATATCCGAAATTGTTTTTTTCGGATAATTTTTCAGATATTCGGATTAATTTTCGGATAGTTGTCGGATGTTCAGATATCCGAAATATATTTTTTTTTAAATTTTAATTTTCTTCTTAATTTTGGATATCCGAATCCGAAATTTCGGATTCAGATATTGAAATTCACTAACCAAAATTTTAGGATATCTGAATTACCGGATTTCCAAAAATGAGCATCGCTAGACAGTATGATTATTGTTTTTGTTATGTTTTTGATCCACATATTTAAGATTTAGCTTACCTGAAGTTTCGCCTTATATGTTTGTGTTTGCAAACTAGGTGAACAATTTTTAATTAAAAGTACTACTCATGTAATGGATAGAAACCTTAATGTTAGTGGTATAGTGATTTTTTAGTTTATGTATAAACTATAAACCTTAAAATTTATAGCATAATAATATTTAAAGAATCATATGAGTCAATTAAAATCGACATTTTTGCGAATAATGATTGTTAAATTGGATCATATTGTCAAATCTATAAAAGAAATTAAATTAGTTTTATATGTGCGGTCATTCCGAATAAAAATATATCATAAGTCACATTATTGAAAGAAAAAAAAAAATGGATGGTTTTGTTTCACTTACAGATTTCAAACCCTTTAACATGGGAAACACACAATTTCAGGAAGGAATTTAGGTATGACTAATTCGCATTTATGGATTATAAAAACACGTGGTGAGGATCTAGCCTATTATTATTATTATTATTATTATTATTATTATTATTATTATTATTATTATTATTATTATTATTATTATTATTATTATTATTTATGGCCAATTATTTATATATAGAGGAGGATGATTAATTATATATGTAGAGTATGCATCATTTCAAAACACATAATTTTTTTAAGTGGTAATTCATACGCCCGTCTATTCTACTATTGTTAGAGGTTGTCTAATAATAATAATCTGTTAATGGTTATTTATATGTCATATCTTAATGAATCATATACTCTTAATGGTTAATAAATAACCTTAATTAATTCTAAATGTTAAGAGGCTACAAATACCCCTTAATATGCATCAATTAAATTACATTAAATTAGTTTTTGTTGAAGCTCAAACACTTAACCTTTAGGAGAGTAATGCCATGTTAAAACGCCCCCCTCGAACAATAGTCTTCTACATCAACCCAAATACAACGTGGTTGAACCCTTAAACTATCCACAGCGGTCACCCCACTGAAAACCCTTCCCCACTGAAATTTCATGCCACGTCATCACCCCACTGAAAACCTTAAACACCCACAATGGTCACCCCACTGAAAACCCTTCCCCACTATTCCACGTCATCAACATTTTTTAAATTTAATTGATTTATTTAATTTTTTTTTTGCAAATTAAAAATAATAAATTTAGAATTTAATTAAACCATTCAAATAAAGATACAAATAAAATAAAAATTACATTGCAAATTTAAATAAAAAACCATACAAAAAAAAAACAAACAATTCAAATAAAATTTAACGATATTTATCCAAGAGTTTCTTTTTCATTTTTTTCATTATTTCACGATCTTCGTCGTCAAGCATGTCGGGAGGCATAGACTCAAGTGCTCTGAGGTCGGCTCGGAGAGTTTTCTCTTCGTGCATTTTTTTCCAATCTTCGTGTTTTTGTTTTTGAAAAGTAGTGAAAGCTTGGAGTTGATCAGCGAGTTCGGTTGTTGACGGGTTAGAGGAGACGGTTTGACGACTCGAAGAGGAAGCCCGTTTTGTTGTATCTCGACCCGTCGGTCTAACCGGTTCCGGTGGGGTGTCGAACTCGGCTTCTTCTTCGTCATCCTCGAGGTTAACCGCGTAATTTGTATGTGCGGTCGAACCCCCCGGCGAATACTCGTTCGATTCGGAGTTTTTGGCGAGTCTTTTATCACCACCCAAAGTGGTAGTGGTTAAACGTTTGGCCGTTACTCTTTAGCTGGTATTCCTTTTCGGCCCATTTCAACACGTTCTGGTCGCTCATCCCGCGTTTTCGGTTGTTGGCGTAGTTGCTATAGATCCCACTAAACTTTGTTAACTTGGTGCACATATCCTTCCACTTTGAATTTAATTGATGATATGTGCGGTATTCGGCATCGAATCCCATCACATTGTGCCAATTAACGGTTACTTTTTTCCAAAAATTTTCACGTTTTTGCGAATTACCTACAAAAAAAATTAATCAAAAGTAAGTAAAAAAATTAAACCCTTTAAAATAATATATAACAAAACTAAGTAAACAACTTTTTACCTTTGGTTTTGTTCTCGGATTCGTCCATGTAGCATCTTCCGAGAGCGATTTCTTCATCGTGAGTCCATTGCTTCGGTGCCATTGGACCACTACTCGGCCCTGTTCCGGCCGGTTGTTTGTTTTTCTTACCTTTTTTGCGTTTTTGAGTGTCTTGTGTCTCCTGCACGACCTCGTTATCAGGTTGACTCGGTGACACAAAATCAGATTCGAACCTAGGTTGGGAGTAGGGAGCAAAACCGGGTTGAAAGTTTGAAGGAATTTGGAAGTTTGGTGGATGTTGAAAGTGTTGGATGTTTGGGTTTTGTTGTAGTTGAACCAATAAATTTCTAAGCGATTCAGGATCGTATGAGAACGGGTTGAATTCGGGACTGGGATTGTTAGGCCTTGGATTCATGTTTGTAATTTTTTTTTTAAAAATATAGAGAGAAAGATGAAAGATGAAAGATGAAGAGATTTGGGTGGTTTTTGGGTAAAAAGGTTGAGTATTTGTTTAATTTAAAAAATTTGTTTTTGTTTTTTTAACAAAATTTCCGTTAAATAACGGATATATATATTGGCCAATCAAATTCCTTTATTTTCGACGGGGAGCGGGAGCCGTTGGAGGCATCTCAGCGGGGGCTGCGGGCAAGGGGGCGGTATTCCCGTTTGACCCCGCCGCGGGCATCAACCCGTGGGCCGGGCGGGACACCCACTGTGGGTAGTCTTATCTCAAAAGAAGTAACACTTTATCTCCAATGAATATACAATTTGAACTCAACGCTCATCTTTTTCAAAAGCATGATTGTAGAAGTCATTATGCGTTAATTGGGCGGCGAGATACCACCTAAGATTAATTGGGATTAATCAACGCTAGGCGGATTGAAATTTTTATATGTAATTTTACAAATATATATTATATACACACATCAATATCAGTAATTTAATACAAATACTTCAAATAATTAAAAAAAATAAACTTAAACACTAAGTTCAAAGTTTAGAGATGTATTTTGATGTTTAGTGACGGGATTCGATGTTTCAGATGTTGGATTTGATGTATTAGAGGCACATCAAGGATTTTGGGTTGAAAAATGTTTCAAATAATTAATTATGGATTTAAGTCCTTTTTACATGATAAAGTTCAAAAAAATAGGCCACCTAAGTCACCTATGGCCAAATTGACATGGTTGGAGGGGGCTTAGCACCTACGTGCCGCACCAGCCAATTTTTACAACACTCAAAAGACATTAGTGACCCCTAAAAACTCATTTAAATAATTGAATTTAATTGATGGTTAAAATAATTGATAAAAATTGTTAGTTGTATGGAACAAAGGTTTACATATCATATTCAAAGTTTTTAAATCAATTTTGTTTGCATTTTTATATCATCTCTCTCCATCATTCTTAAATCCAGTTCATAATTTTCTGGTATTACTTATAATATTATCTCTAGATGTATCGCTTTTAATCTCTTCTTGTTAGTGTCCCATGCTTCTAATACATGCCTGTTTCGGTGTGTAAATATTGCAAGCTCGTTACGGATTGTAAGTTTGAAACTATTATTTTTAACATTTTTTGACAGATATAATTAAGACAAAAATGAGACTTGATGAACCAAATTATAGCGGATTTGGTTGTGGATGACACGAGCAAGGCTTGAACAATAACTTTCTTACAAGGTAAGATTGGAATAACTGAAGACAGTATGAAATATAACAAGATCTACTTGCAATACAATGTAATTCATAAAAAAGTCTTCTTACAGTGTAACACAATACATCAGAAAGACTTCAGACGATATTACATAGCTCATGAGAGAAACTTCTTACGCTCTCTATGTAAGGACCATACTGCGAGCTCTACTATCGACACTTGTTTCTCTCTTCTATTCTTAGTCTTTTTGAGGAGTTGGAGTGAATTGAATTACCCGGTCTTCCTTAACTTTGTCTTTTATAGCCTTTTTCCTTGGTTTTTCTTCATAGGTCTGTCTATTTGTCTTTCTGGTCTTTGCACGTCAGGTAAGGACCTTCCGTCCTCTTCAAAATATTTGACTGATGTGTGATTGACCATACCACCTTCAGCTTGCTTGCCATGCCCCCATTTATTGCTGCATTAAATGTTGTATTAGCTATCATGATTACACTTCATCAAATGTAACCCATGCCTTTATCTTTTATTTTATGGTGTTGCCATGTACCATCATCAAGACTTGAATTAGAATATTGACTTAAGAAATTTAGAAACACATGTTAAATATTGTGCACTAGGTTAGATGCTCCTTTATTATACGGGTTAAATATTAAAAATTTTAGTATCCATATGATAATTTAAAACCACCAAAATGCAAATCTTATTTTACAAAAATATAAATAATAATAAATGATTGGAAAATATTAGCAGATGATGACCGACAAATTGAGAAAGATTAAACTAGAGGTAGTTTTGAGCGAGAATGGTAAATCGATTTTAAATTTGCATGAAAAAAGGGGGGTCATGGACCGTGGATGGATGATGTGAACGAGAAATGTTTTATGAGGTGAATTATGATAATAAAATATCGTGTAATTTGGTAAGTTTTATTTAATTTAAATAAAGGGAAAATGTTATAGAAACATAATCAACTTTTAATTTTGTTCCAATTAAATCACTGGAACTTTTTTTTTGTTTCAGTTAGCTAACTTAAGTTTAATTTATGTTCTAATACTAGATAAAAAACTTGGATAACATGTTATCTTGATTCGTTTAAGCTTTATAAGTGAATTTTTAGATGATTTTATGACTCGTTTGAAGGTTTTAGACGTATTTTAGACTCATTTGGGCATTTTGTGTTTTTTTTCAAAATGTTATAGAAACGGATCATAAAATCATAAACGAGTCATAAAATCATCTAAAAATTTGCTTATAAAGCCTAAAATAATCAAGATTACATGTTATCCGGGTTTTTTATCTAGTATTAGAACATAAATTAAACTTAAGTTACTTAACTGAAACAAAACAAAGTTTCAGTGATTTAATTGAAACAAAATCAAAACTTGGTTATGTTTCTACGAAATTACCCCTTAAATAAATTACGTGAAGTATATTAATTAAAATATAATATACACGCACATTAGCGTTAGTACATATGTGAATCACATTGATCCATAGTTAAACGTTAATACGCGAAATAAACGTTTTAACATATTTTAATAAACTTTTTAAGTACAAGTAAATCTTTGTAATTTTAAGAGAATTCTTAGGGTTAAAATAATTAGGTGGATCGATCCAAGTATCCAACCCACACCAATTTCGTAACGTAGGCTCACCGTTAACGGACTCAAGTAGCTATTAGATGGACCATATTGCCATTACAGGCTACTAAGTTGTTGACCACAAGATAAGCCCATCACTATTATGGCAATTAGCCAATTATAGCTTTAGATGTGCTGACTGCTGACTAGAGGTGCTCAAACCGGTTCAGTTTTCAAACAGGCCCGGTTTGGTTAACGGATGGTCAAAACCGGTTTGGATGAAAACCGGTTCGGTTTGGAAACCGGTTTGGGAGATGAGGGATGTCAAACCTATAGAACCGGTTTTGACCGGTTTGAAGGGTTTGAAACCGGTTTGGAGGGTTTGAAACCGGTTTGAAGATAAGTATGTAAAACCTATTACAAACCGGCGGTTTGGAAACCGGTTTGAGAACCCAAACCGATTTTTTTATTTACCTCTAGTGCTGACGTGCACAAACCGTTTTTTTATGAAACGGTTTCAAATGGGTTTTGGTAAAAACCATTTTTAATTTTAATAAACAAAGTCAAGAACTGGTTCTGGTTGGGTTTAAGTTTTTATCGGTTTTGATCGGGTAAGTGGAACCGGTTTCAGTAATTCTGGTCTCGATTACGATTTCTTTGAGAAACCGAAACCGCCTATACCCGCCGGCTCGGATATGACCGGTTCTGGAACCGGTTTTTTTCCCATCTCTAATGGCAATGACATATTTTAGTAGACTGCAAATAAAAAGCAGACGATTTTTTACTAAATAGCTTGTGAATTATCATACAATTCATACATATCATTTATTCTTGTGTTTTAAAAACTTCTATTTCATATATGCCTTTTTTTTCTTTTCTTTTTTTTTGGATAACTGGCAATAGCCCGAAAATATATATATGCCTCTTTTTTATCATAGGACTATTTATTTTTCTCATTATTAAAAGTATTTTTTTCCAAAAAATGAGATTTACCCATTTTATATTAAAAAAAAAAAAGTCACTTTTAAGCTCTCACTTTCTTTTATATTAAATGAAATATTGTTTTAATTTTAAACCGTGTTGATCATATTTTAATTTTAAGATGTTTGTAAATTTTACTATTTAGAAGTAATGTTTTCTTGTTTGAGTTGATTCAAACAAACCTGGTCGGAAGATAAGCTTAATTCGCAACTCAAGATTACCCAAATAACTAGCTTTATACATGTCTCATTTCAGACACAACCAAGGTTGCAAAAGTTGCTAGACGCTCCTAGGTTAGAATAGCTTCTTGGAGCGAGTAATCAGGCGGTACTTGGCCCTAGGCAGGAGTCCTCGGGTAATACTCAGAAAATACTCGGCCTCGGAACAACTCCTTGGAGCGAGTACTCGGCCTTGGAAACCAACTTTTGCAACAGTGGACACAACAATGTAATTACACAAAAACTATAAAAATTATATGTATATTTTTCTTTTTTTTTTGCTACATTGACCTCAATTATTCAAAAGTAGATTCTATGTTTCTAAATCTTGATGTATAATCCAATTTTCATGGAGATAATAGTAGAGCATGAGACTTTCAGCATCACTCTTAGCTAGAAGCTTGTTTCATTGTTTCCATAAGTGCCTTAAAGATTATATATGCCCCATGTATTGCATTGCCATAAAAATGCTATAAAGATTGCACCCAACAATTTTCTTTGTTTCCACAATTGAAGGGTAGTGATGAAGCAAAAGAAGAATATTTTATACATCTCACAAATCAATGCTCAATGTATGAAATCAATTAGATTCTACAAGTCATTTGTTTACTTCTGTTTGTCAATAATTACCACACATTATCAAAATTTAATAATAATAATAATAAAGGATACATTTTTTAACAGCAAACGTCCGGTCACCCGGGATCACTCTGGCAAAGAGATCACTCTTCCACTTGAATAACAGAGTGTGGTGACCTGACCCACCCATCCAGGAGAAATCCTACAACTAGGAAAACCCCTGGCTCAACCCATAGGAATATTTACTCTAGGTGAGACTCCAACCCAAGACCTCTTATAAGAAAAGTCAGGAGGCTACCACTAGACTAGAAGTCAAGACCTCTCGTAAAAAAAGATACATGAAAATCAACCTTGAGCATAAGTTCTTGAGTATAAATTCTTCAAGCATCATGAGCATTATGCATGCCCGGCCAACTTCATTGCTCCCCTTGTCATCCTCATTTTGATGCTCCACAAGAGCACCATGAACACTCACCAATCTTCACTATCAGGAGCAATCTGCATTCAAATTCAAACTCATGTTCTAACACATCAATTCACCGTTTCATACGATCGATATCTTCATGCAAATGACAATCGAACAAATAATGATCAATAATTCAACTTATTTTTCAATCACGATATCTAACAAAGATTGTTGTTTATATCGTCTAAAGCTTCATGAGGGATTATCTAACTGAGTTCAAGACAGACAGACTTGTTGCTCCTACACAATATCAACAAAAATCAAATCTTAAAAGACATATTAAACTATTAGTTTTTAATTCTGAAATAGATCGGTTTTAAAAGAAAGTAAAAGTTGAAGAGGTGATCTGAAATAGTTTAATTAATTAGTATTTTAATTAATAATTTGAATGTTTAGAGTTAGTAATTAATTAAACTATTAAAAGTGACTAGTTTCCTAAAAAGAGGATAAATTTCATGTAGTCATGAAGTTACCAACATAGAAGTATTTATTCCAGTGTGGGGCATGTTGCTAGAGGATCAAAATGGTTCTACATTGCTTCAAGCAAAGTTTGAAAATCCTATAAATCATAAAATAGAATTTGTTCTATAACATGTTTTTGGACTCCATCACTCATCATAACTTACTTATTTTCTATCAAAATTTAGTGATTTATCATTCCAAATTTAATTTAATGCGTTAGTGTTTATTTTCATATGATCTCACTTGATTTCATAGAGGTTTTGACCTGCAAGATCTTAGCTTTATGTGGAATTTGTTTGATTTTAGTGGTAGGTTTGCATTTTGAAACTATTTTAAACATATAAAAACAAATGTTGTGGCATGTATATGGTTTAATTTTGGTGAAATCGATCAAATATGAGTTGATTTGAACTTATAAATGGGTCTATCTAAAGTTCTCCTGATCTATGGATTCCAAAATTCGAGTTTTACATGAGACACACACATAGAATTTAGGGTGTGTGAGTCAATGATTAAACATCTAAAGTATATATACGAGTATGACAATATTTTGCCATTAGTATGTAATATAAGTCGTATGTAAAGATTTAAAGGTTTTATTTTTTAATTTTAATATAATATTACATCTTGTAAATATGTTTCCAGCATTCAACTACTATACAAAAACTGAGAATGTTACACAAGTAGCATTAAACGTTCATCCTATTTTCCTATGTCAATTATTTATCGTCTATCTATTCTAATAAATAAATGTTTTTATAGACACATGTCATCTTTGTAGACCACATTAACTTTAATTTCTCCCTTCTCTGTTCTATTAAATACATCTTATATTAAATAACAATATTAAACATCACATTTTTATACATTTCTAAATTAAAAAAATTGTTTAATGCATTAAAAATATATTAAAATTCAAAAACACGCTTTTTAAAAAACCAAATCATTAAAAAATATAAAGAAATTTTAAAATTAGTTTTTAAACGAAATGTTAAAGAAATAAACTTCGAAAAACTAGTGTTTAAAGAAAATAATATATTTATTTAATTATTTAAGCTATTAAATTATACAAACTTTTAATCATGTTTAATATTAAAATTAAAATCCGTCTTATATTATTAAAACTAGGTTTACTCCTCCCGCGCTTTGCAGCGGGTTAGCACAGTACACTTCGAATAATGGGTATTATATATCATTTGCAGAAACATAAATTACATAGAAAACTAAATCTTTCATCACGAACCAAATCTTTCATCACGAACCAAATCCTAACCTCCAAGAAAGTGGTGTAGTGGTTAAAGTGAAGGAGAGACAACTTAGAGATCTCAAGTTCAATCTCCACTTAGAGCAATTTCCTTTGTAGGTCACTGACCCGGTTGATTACGAACGTGCTTTACATGTTCCTCTCGGTTAGTCGGGTATCGGAGAAAGTCGAGAGTTTAACAATGGGTTCCCTTGGTTATCAAAAAAACCTAAACCCTAAACAAAACAAAAAAACCTAAATCTCTAAGTAAATCTCTCAAACTTAATAAAACTCAAATCTTTAAGCAAATATCTCAATTTAATACCCTCATTACTCTATATTACTATTCATTTTACTATGCATTATATATATATATATATATATATATTGTTTAATATTATATTAAATTTCCTATTAATATAATATACATATATTTATTATTCCTTTCATGTACTTTAATATATATAATAATTTCCATTCATTATTATTCATTATATTTTGATTCATCTCGTCTAACGCACGAGTATTAACCTAGTTAACAAATAAACATATCAACTAAAATCTTACTAATTATTACAGTCTGAAAATGATAGACTAAGACAAAATAAAAAAAATGCTTCTTAAAAGAAGTTAAATTATTCATCACAAAAACTAAAAAGGTTTTGGTATGTGTTTGGTTATTTACACGCCCGCTTTTATAATTTAACACTCATCGATATTCATATAAGCATATTTGAGCGATATAACTGATCACTCTAACACACGTTGATTCGGTAATGAGTGGACTTGTATAGGACATATATATACACTACATATAAACTTATATAATACATGGTTAATCATTGACAATTAATGATTGGTTCACTTGTAAACCTTTACGCGAGACGTATAAGTAATATGAAATTTAAGGGCTAAGTAAGTGAGTAAGAAAACTTTGGTGTTGTTTTAACCATTTCATACGGTATACTTTTTATTTAATATTTTAGAAGGTAAAAAGGAAAATTAATTGTACGGTACTACGGAATATACAAAGTAGAAGACAAAAAGAAGAAATAAGACAGAAAGCAGTTTAAAGCTATGTCGATTATCGTTTAGTGAGAGTAGACGTGAAAGTTGTAACCAACCCAGCATCCACTTGTAATTTATTTGTTTTCGTATGAAATTATTATTTTTAAGGGGTAATTTTGTAGAAACATAACCAAGTTTTGATTTTGTTCCAATTAAATCACTGGAACTTTGTTTTGTTTCAATTAGGTAACTTAAGTTTGATTTATGTTCTAATACTAGATAAAAAAACCTGAATAGCAGGTAATCTTGATTTGTTTATACTTTATAAGTGTATTTTTAGATGATTTTATGACCCGTTTGATGATTTTATGACACGTGTTTATAACATTTTGAAAAAAACACAAAATGCACAAATGAGTCTAAAATACGTTTAAAACTTTCAACGGGTCATAAAATCATCTAAAAATGCACTTATAAAGCATAAACGGATCAATATTACCTGTTATTCAGGTTTTTTATCTAGTATTAGAACATAAATCAAACTTAAGTTACCTTATTGAAACAAAACAAAGTTCCAGTTATTTAATTGGAACAAAATCAAAAGTTGATTATGTTTCTATAACATTTTCCCTTTTAATTATAAAGAAAGCTGAAATTTAATAATTTTAATTATTGATTAAAGGCTCATAATTATCTATACTAAGCTGGTCATGTAACTTTTTTATTTTTTTTTTAATTTTTTTCCATTAACAAGCTGGTCATGGGCATGAGGGTCACACGCCAAGGCATTTATTATCACAAGATTTCAAAATTTATATTCTATATCTTATTTTAGATAAAGACGCATAACAAATTTAAGCAATTGATTTATTAAAAATCACTCAATTATTAATTATCCCATTTAAATAATTAGGACGTATTATTTGTATTACTCAATTCAATATACATAACTATAACAATCAAAATACTCTTTTCTGCTTAATCTTTATCTTGCTAATCTTCCTTTTCTTTTCATTCTCTCCTATTTATTTGTTAATGTTTATTATTTATTATGAATATAGATTATGAATTATAAATATGAATAATTATTAATATATTATTAACCAATAAATTTTTTGTGAATTAATTAAAAATTTTATAAACAAATGTATGTTTTATTTAAAAAAATATATATAAGTTGCTAAACATTACCAAGTTCATATTGTGTTTGTTTAAATATTATAAAATAAAGAATAATATTAGTAAGAGTTTTCTATGATTATTATTAAAAGTTATTAATTATATAATGTGTTCAAATGACTTAAATGTTAAAATACAATATGTATAATAATAAAAATAAATAGGTTATATCAAAAAAAAAAATCCAAGTTTTAGTTCCTATTATTAAATATGCGTTTATATAAATTGCAGATTATATTAATTTAACTTTTCTAAAAGTATATTTAAAGGACTAAGACTTGAATTAACATTTATCAATTGCATATAAAAAATTAATACCCTACTAAAAAAATAAAAATCATTTAATAAAATTAATTATTGTTTCATCAAAGTTTGTTTTTTTAGTAACATATTTTAATAATTGTACGTATTAACTAGATAATATTATATTTTATTCAACTTATGTTTATTTAATCAAACCAATCCTATACACATCTTTATTTAATATAAGGTTTTTAATGCTAAGTATAATTGATATTTCATTTATTTAAGTCTGGTAACACAGAAATTTCTAGTCTAGTTATAATAATACACAAAAAAGTCAATCTATTCTTTTTAATTTAATTATCACAATATCATAGTTTACTAATCAAATTTACAGATTTTAGCGGATTTAAAAGTTTTCCTACTTTTTATGAACGATGATTAACATTTTACGAAATATTAAAAAAATGCAAAAAACTAAAAAAACAGGTTTCATGAATACGATGCCGACTTCTTTTCTTCCGTGAACTTTTTCTAAACAATGTATCAAATGCCATTAGTCAAATAAAAATATTCTTTACTAATTCAAGCGTCATTCAAAAATAAAAATATTCTTAGTCAAATCATCTTGCTCATCCATCTTATGTACGTGGCATTCATCTAGTCATTTGATTAAGCTTGTTTGTTTAGACACCCAACTTTTATTTTAATGCTCAACCGATCATATATGTTTCGTATAAGTCTATACGAGATGATAGTCCACTCTGAAACCGGCTGATTCGATAGTGATTGATTTTGTATACGCCTGGTATAGGATATAAATGAGGCATATAAGTTCATACTAGTATAAAAATTCATTAATTGACACTGAAAAATTATAACAATCAATGATTGCTCCCTCAAACGTCTCGTGTATATATATATATATATATATATATATAAGATATATATACGATGAGAAAAGTGTAGGGTGTGTCCGTGAAAATATGAGAACCCTTGATTAGTTATGTTGGATATATAGGTTCGACGCTGCGAGCTAGCAATAGGAGTCATTCATTCCTATGTGGTGCCGCAAAAGACGAAGGGAGGAGTGGTGTCTCTTTAGTTGTCAAGTTTGACCTACGGGGTGTTCACGAGCCGAACCGAGCCGAGCCAGGGGTCTGCTCGGACTCGACTTGGATTTAGACCGAGCCTGGCTCGGCTCGGATTGTAAACCGAGCCTGGAATCTTGCTCGGACTTGACTCGTTTTTAACCGAGCTGGCTCGGCTTGTTTTTGGCTCGGTTTTTACATAAAATTTTAATATTTGAATTACATTCACCTCAGCTCGGATCGGTTCGTTTTTGCCTTGTTTTTGGCTCAGTTTTTACATAATGGATTTAATATTTGAATTGCATTCACCTCAACTCGACTCGGTTCTTTTTAGCTCGGTTATACATAAGAGAAGAGGTGTGAATATGTGAAACTAGGAATTAAGAATATGATTTAGGAATTAGTGAAGCACGTGAGGATTGAGATTTATTTCGTATTTCCATCCTCTTTTCTTTTATTATTTTTATTTTTGTAACATAATTACAATATAACATCAAAGTATATTTATTATTGAAAGTAACCATATAGTTTTATATTTTAGTATAACATGTTGTACAAACTAGCCGAGCCACGAGCCGAGCAACGAGCGAGCTACGAGCCGAGCTAGCCCTTGCTCGGACTCGGATTAGTCTCGGTTACAAACGAGCTGGCTCGGTTACAAACGAGCTTTATCCGAGCTTTTTCTGAACGAGCTATGAGCCGAATCCGAGTTTCGAGCTTTTTGGACAGTCTAGTTTGATCAGTTATATAAACAAGCTGAATCGGGCTTGAGATTATCATATTTATTTTTTTATTATCTAATTTATTTATTTTATTATTAATTTAATATATATTTATAATTATTTTAAATTTAACATAAAATATATGATTTAAATATATTATTATAATTTTTTATATAAATATACACTTAATAGAATAAATGAATTTGATATAAATAAAAAATTCATTTAGGCTTTAAAACCCGCTCGTGAAGCATGGGCTTAAGCGTGATAACTTAACGAGAGATGTTTCCAGGCATGATCTCGAGATAGGGCTTGTTTAGGTTCAGCTCGCTCGAACCTTTTACCAATCTGATGCCAAGTAGTTCAAGAATTACGTAAGATTGGGTAATACCGAACATTTAACTGGCAAAGTTGAAAACCAAGCTAACTAGGAATCAATTAGCTTGTACCACGGGTTAACCAAATTAACCAAAACCAAACCAAATCATTTGTAGTTCCAACTATCTAGTGGCGTACCTACTTAATGAGTTGGGGTGCAGCCACCCTCCCTAAAAATTTTTTTTAGTGGTATATGTGTGTTGAAATTATAACCAACCTTCTTAAAATTTTGGAATCGCCCCCCTTAAATTTGCATAATCAGACTGGTGTTGAGAATTTAAGTAATAGTTATACTTGTTTTTTTGAAAAATAGTCACTTAAAAAGTCTCAATAGACATTGATTTGGGTAGATTTTAAAAAACAAAACCCTATAGTGAACAACTAAGCATGACAATCTTAGCTCATAACATAATACATGCGTAGATTGAGCAAACAATTATTGTATATTGGGGTGAAACGGGTAACAATTTAACATAGAATGAGTTGAGATGTGTAACCGTTACACAATGCTGGTCAAGATGAATAACTTAAAAACTATGTGAATCTAATTGATTCAAACGAGTAAAAATAATCAATAATATATCTAGAGAGAATCACCCAAATTGATTTGGTTAAAACATATCCTGACATGCACCCATCCTGACTCACACCCGTTCTGACGCGTTACCTAACCTACCTATTTTGTCATACATAAGAACAAATTTAGATGTATTGTATTATTAAGATTTTATATATCAAAATTTAGTTTGATTGTTTTTGTTTAACATAACCCGACCCAATTCGACATACTTTAATCTGAACAAAAGAGAAAAAAAATTATTATATACTGATCCTCAAATGATCATAAAGAATTTCTACCCCCATGAAAAAATTTTCTGGGTCCGACGCTGCAACTATCACATATATTTTTAGGTTTTATACCTTCCTTCGTTTTATTTTCATTTTATTTATTTTAGTGGTCGAATATTTTTAACCTTATACGTTAAATAAAACAGTGTTCACTCGAACAATAAAGTGTTTATATCCATTTGCAACAACTTGCTTATTTATTGTTCTCATAAGTCATAACCTTTTTTTCATATAATCTACCTCAACCTATACTAGTAAATAAAATTGTTTAGTGTCATATGGCATGTTTTTATAACATCTCAATCTTCATTTCCCGCCTCTCTCTCCTATTAAATACATCCAATATTAAATAATAATATTAAATATACTTTTTTGTACATTTTTGAAATAAAAAAGATTTTTTAATACATTAAAATATATTGATATTAAAAACATACTTTTTTTCAAAAAATATCTAAATTATAAAATTTTCAAAAACAATTATTTGAAGCACAATGTTTAGAGAAACACAAATTATAATAAAGTTAGTATTTAAAGAAAATAATATTATTATATTAATACTTAAAATATAAAATTATACGAAATTGTAATCGTATTTTATATTAAAAATCATCTTATATTTTCTAAATTTTCATTGATAATTAATCATTATTTCTTTATTTAATACGTGTAGTATACGGGGTACTAAACTAGTCAATTACTAAACAAACTAAACCGGAAAACAATAAAATAAATTACATTGAACAGTTGGTGAAACCAGGCTGAAATCAAATCAAATAACTAACTAAAAAAAAACTCCTAAAACCGAAATTCGGTTATGGTTTCTTCAAATAACCAAAGGTCAATTACTTGTTTACGTGGAGCCTAAAAACCGACCCAAACATAACCGAGGGTTGTGAGGGAGGATGCTACCCTTGAAGCTTTGTGACAGGAGAAGTTTGTGAAAATTTTTCCAAACAAGTCATTTATGGGATTGTTCACGAGCCTAACCGAACGGAGCCAATGAATAGCTTGGACGTGGCTCGGATTTAAATCAAGCCTGGCTCGGATCGGCTCAGATTGTAAATAGAGCCTGAAATCTTGGCCCGGACTCGGTTCGGTTTGTTTTTGGCTCGGTTTTTACATAATTTTGATTTTAGGATGTGAGTCTGTGACTTGTGAGCTCCAGATGACCTTTTTTTTATTGTTTTTTCTTCAACATAATTATGAATATGACACTAAAGTATACTTATTACTAAAATGAACCATATATTTTTAATTTTGGTATAGCATGTTGTACAATTGAGCTGAGTCACGAGCCATCCTTGGCTTGGTTACAAAATGAGCCGGCTCGGTTCAGCTCGTTTATAAACGAGTTTTGTTTGACCCGAGTTTTAAATGAGTTTATTTCCGAATAAGAGACGGCCAAATCCGAGTTACGGGCTTTTTTTACTGGCCAGACCGTTGGTAAAGGAAAAAAGATGTTAGGATGACGATGCAGATGGTCTTAGTCACATCAAGTATTGAAAATCAGGTCCAAGTGGGCTCCATTAAAATTCCATATGCACATTTGGTTGGTTGAGTTAACCATATTTGACTTGATTTCCTCTCCATTATACGCTTATGTCTTGTTGCCCTATTTCCTTCGATCATTCTTATCTTAAAGACACAATATTTTATTCTCACAAACACCACTTGCGTGTGTGTGTGTTATATATATTCTGTTTATTTATTAATTAATAATATATACACACTATATCTTTCTTTTATTTATAGTACTAGCAATCGTGTGACATTACTTTCTATATATTATTCTTGGTAAGAAATATTCTACGTTATCTCATTCCTTAATGGTTTGATATTAAACGAATCGAACAATGCCACTTTAAATCAGCCGACACCAATATATAAATTAATAATTTTCTTGTTCCCTTAAGAAATTATTGATATGCGTTTATTTTTATTCGTTTATATAAACAAAAGTATATATAGAAAAATGCAAATATTTTTTTCTCTTTTTAACAAAGAATGAGAAAATTATGCGATTACAAAATCATCATATGGGGTGGGGATAAAGGTTATATGGTAAAATTAATGGAGTTAAAGGTGCCACTACGCGTAAGTTAGCCTACCAAAGACGGGTTAATGTAAAATTTTGTTAAAAAAACATAATTAAGACATATATCATAATAATTAAATTAATATGTATAAATTCTCATAGAGTACGTACAGTTAGCTAGTTAAAATTAGTAATGCGGGAGGTTACAGTTTCCCCATTGCTTAAACTTAGTAATACATTTAACTGTGAAGAAGACTATAATAATAGATGAACATTTAGAGGCTGTTTGGTAGCATTTTAATGGATCTGAATGAGTCTCAACCTAAATGGTTCAGATTCAGACATTTTGTTTGGTGCAAAAAAAACACATCTGAATGGGATAGAATGTCTGAATGAAGGTCTGAATGATTCAGACTTGAGAACCAGTCTGAATGAAAAAATAAGAGGTTGGCTTCTCTTATCCCACTCTCCCCATCGCTACACCGCACCATCAATCTTGAATCACCACCGCACACATCGACTGTGTGACCCAACGCCGCTGCTCGCCGCAACTGTCCATCACTCACCGCCGCATGCTTGACGACAAACGAGCAACCAACAACGTCGTCGACTCCCGCAACCGCCGCCGCTCCCATAGCCACTGAGGGCTGACAAAGGCCATGCTTCAGCCAATGGCGAGGTCAATGGGACCGCTTCCGCCACGACGGGACACCTTCAGCCAACGACAAAGGCCCTAATTCAGCCGCGACAGGAGGCTGCAACCGTGACAGGCGACGAAGATTGGGCGACAGGGGAGGCTGCGACCGTGACTGCGGCAGAGATTGGGCGGCGGGGGAGGCTGTTGGGTTGGGTCTGAATGTTTAGGGTTTTTTGTTTTCGATAAAAAGAGTTTTTTCTTTATTTTCATTCAGATGTGTAAACCAAACAGTTTTAACCCGTTCAGCACTTAATGGTTCAGTCATTCTTAACCATTCAGTACTTAATGGTTTAAACTCAACCAAACGACCCCTTAGTGATTAATAAATATGCAAGACAAGTTTAAGTAATTAATAATATTATATTTATGTGAAGTGAAAATCATAACATAGGCTATTTGTAGCCTGTAGGGTGTGAGGATTCTTGTCACAAAGATGCACACACTAAATTAAACAAACATGATTACACAACATAAATCAAACATTTGAAGCAAAAAACCTTATACACCAAATTAAACATTAAACGAGGCTAAACCACCTCTTATTAACTCATAAGAACCAATCGGATTAGTAACCCAATAATCCAACATAAAAGAAACAAGACTCCATACACCAACAATAACGAGGTCAAACAGCAAGAAACAACTAAACCAGCCATGACCATGGCTTTTATTTAAAAACGAAAAACAACCCTTCTTCAACACTTGAAAATACTACTAATACTCCTTTTCTTCAGTCTCCTCTTTCCATTTGCCACATTTAAGAACCGACCGCGGTGATCCGACATCATTCTTCACAAATTTCTGGTACACAATCGAACCCTCGCATCCAAGCTCTTCGTAGCTCTTTTCTTCCATACGGTACCCCTCAACATCAATCGAACAAGTTGACTCCAAATGTTTAGATGCCACGCCAGCACCAACAGCAATAGAAAACTCACCCGGTTCAAAACAAGCCAGCACCCGTTGGACCAGCTGTTCCAGGCTTACATGTTTAAAATCATACCCAACCGCCTCGAAGCTAGCATAGCTGAAACCGTCTTCAGGAGTAACATGAATGGTGGAAAATGCAGCATCTTCAATAGCATTCATGGAATAGCCACAGGGGTCGAACTCAAAATCACAGATTTCAGATTTTGGAAGAATTGATCGAATACCAGACTCATTGGTCATGCCTGCAGCCGAGCTTGATTCTGTTTTGTAAAAAACAGATGCTTTCTCTCTACCCAAACTAGTCATGCACATCTCGAGTGTGTACACTTGATCACAAACTGAAACGGGTCCAGCAGAAGCAGAATACAAGTACCATTTTTGGGGTTTATCGCACCCACCCATCACATATGCTTTGCTGCTCAAACCAAGCTTTTTAAAATGAGCATCAAGGACCAAAACTTCTTCGTTAAAGCTGCGGTGTGGGTAGGATTGAGCTTGCGGAAATATGAAGCTGCCACGGGTGTATCTCACCGACCGGACAGTGAGGGAGATTGATTCAGCCAGCTTTAAAATGGGTGGGATTGAAAGAAGCAATTTGGTGGTCCCACAAGTTTTGATCACGACCTTGTACGGATAAACAAACAGACTAGACTCGGATAGAACGTACGAGTCTACATGTTCGTTTGACAGCGAAGAAACGATTGTGCATTCAGCAGCATTCAAAAACTCGTCAATTTGGGCTTTTGAGAGAACCCGAAGACCTTGACCTTCAGGGTCAACAAACACGCTCGGCTCGAAAAACGTGATTTCAAGCCGTTTTTCATAACCTTCAAAACCAATTGCAGACATGGCTCTAAACACAACTTAACACCACTAAAGAAGCAAACAAGGAGGTTGAGAGGCGAAGAAAAGGAGGAAAAAGGGGTACTAACTATAACTACTAAACTAATTTAAAAAGCAGTAAATAAATCACGTCTTGTAGACGTGAACGAAGCCTCAAATTGAAATATATCAGGATGGTTTGCGAGCGCACTGCAACAAGATGATAACACATGATTAGTAGAGATTATGAAACTAAACTGACAGCAATAATAATAAATAAAAAGATGAAATGTGATTTATATTGTACAAAAATCTTACGTTGGAGTAAGCAGCCGATCTGAATTTCTTGATTCCTCCGTTTGGTCGAACGTCTTCAATGCTGTAGCCTAAGGGAGCTTCATAAAATGACCTACTACTACTAGACTTTTTCCCACCTTTAGTCTCCATTAGAACATTCAGTTTCCTGCTTATCAAATCATACAGCAAAATCAGCAATATAAACAACCTGATGAGGTTTTAAAAGAATAAACCAAATAGCAGGTTATGATAAAAGTAAGATAAGTAAGGTAATTAGTGGTTGGGACATAACAATACTGCAATTTTTTTAAAAAGGTAGTTCAAAACAAGTCATGATTGGGTAAAAAAGGGCAATTGCTGAGAAAAAAAAAATCTTAATGATCTTAAAATCTTGTGCTTAAGAACCAAGAAACATAGCCTTGCAGCTAGAAAACTAAATAAATTAACAATTACATGAAAAGAAATTGAAAACAGAATAACCCTAAATCAATTATTCAAAGCTTAAACCTCTTTATTTGGTTAGTCAAATTTGAAGGCCAAGATTTGAAGCAAACTTCTAACATTGAACAAAGATTCAATTATTGATTAATAAAGCATAAGAAAACGTAACACGTCTTCAACAGTAGTAGAAATCTGGCATACCAAAAAGTATAATTACAAAACACAGCCGGATATCTAACAATTATATACAAATTTACAACCTGAATCAGCGAAAATTTCAATCTTAACCACGTAAAATCAAAATAATAATTATTACACGCATAAAGTTTTTAAAAATTCTAGAATAACGAACAATATCAATTCAAAAATTCCTATTCCTTCATCAAATTTCAACACATCTCCTTAAAATCCAATAATAGCTAGATAAAAAAAAAACATATCGAAATTAAAAACCCTAGGTCCGTAGTTCGAACCCGAATCATAAGAAGCGTACACGTATTCTTACATATATACATTCAAACAAAAACACATCAGATCCAATTATTTCAATCAAAGAACCAGAAATTTACACTTACAATCAAAATTTTGTGTTTATGACGCCCCTTGAACGTGTAATCAAGTATCCGATCTGCAAAAAATCCCCCAAAAACATTAACACATAAACAACAAACTGTAAAACAAATTTAAGATTCTACACTTACGTTTATGAATATCAACGGCCGCGTATGCAATTCAAAGAAGAATTTAGGTTTGAAACTATGACTCTTAGGGTTATCGTGAACGCAATGCTGATGAACGGCTGGCCCGAAGGATATATATAAGACGTGGTTGTAAATATTAGCCACTGGTTTTGCAAATATTACATTTATGCCATCGGATGGCTCGGTTATCAAGATTGGCCTCATGCGGTGTGTAGCGTCATAGCCACGAGTTCGGAATATTTGCTATAGGTTGACAGCTATTTGGTTTGAAATAAGGTGATTTATTTTAGTTTTAAATATATTGTTAATTTGTAAGATCACGAGCTTTGATCTCTATTTTAAGTTATAAAATTATTAAAACTCGGATTAATGCTTTTAGAATTTGAGTTACTAATGTATTTATAAATAATAGAATTTTAAATTTTTAAAATTTTAAATTAATTTCATTAGTTAATTAAAGTAATTTAAACTAGAGTAATTAATACATGTTGTTTTGTCAATAAATCTTAGATCAATTGCTTATAAAGGTTTTGCGAATTCAACGTACTAGTTTCATTTTATTTTATTGTCATTCGGTCACTATGGTTTCTATTTTATTGTCATTTAAGTTATTATGCTTTCCATTTTATTGTCATTTTATTCTAATTAAATTTAAAATTTTGGATTAAAATGACAAATTTTGCCAAACCATAGGGATGAAAAAGGCAATAATAAAATAAAACGATAATGACCAAAATTGCAAAATTTAAACTATTGGATTAAAATAACAAAAGTTGTCAAATCACAAGATTTTACTCTATTTAAAATTACATATTTCACATGAGTCAGAGGCTTTATTATAGTGGTTTTAATTTATTCGAATAGCGGATGAACCGGCTCACTAACAATGTTTGTGTTTCGTGATCGTGAAAGGCCTTTTATTATTAAGTTTACCTGGATGTTTGTGCTGAAAATGTTTTTTGTTGTCTCTTAAAAATATATATAATTTGTTTTATTATGCACCACATATAATTTAAGAAGTTTAACAAAAAAATGGATAATATCATAGATCTCCTTATTAAACATCAAAAGTACATATATCTCCAATGTTAAACTATAATTACAAATGTTTTCATGTTTCAAAATTACCCCTTAGTAAAAAGAAATATGTAGGTTGTTTTTATTTAGTTCAATAAGAGTAAAATAGGAAATACATAATTTGTTATTTAATGAAATAGATAAATATGTAATATATTTGGTTTAGAAAGGAGAAATATGTAATTTAGTTTTATGATGAGCTAAAAATATAATAAATGATTTTAGGAAGGAGATATACCTAATCGACCCAAAAAATTATTTTTTTACTTGTTTTCATCAATTTTTGAATTTATAACATGTTAATTGTGGTATTCTTTTTCAATTTTCTACGACGAGGCATAATTTGAGTGAAATATTCGAGGGTAACCATGTTCTAAAAGATATCTCTTTTACAAATACGATACGATGAAATTCATTTCATGGAATATATAAATCCAATATTTAATTTTTATTTTTATTTTTTTCAATTAAACAAAAGCTTCTTATTTCTATCCCGAGCTCCAAATTATGCAAGAAACATAAAAAATCGTGTTATCCACCCTTATATCAGTTGATTGTCTTCTTGAAGAAACTACAACCATATTTTATATTTAGGGCTATGAATTGTTTTGTGTGTGATTTGTGCTAAAAGAAAGAGAAAAAATAATATTGTAACAATGTTCACCATATGTGAGGGATTTTTGTTAAATTATAAGAACATGTTTAGTGGGGCATGAAAACTCCCATGAGCAGCTCATTTAGCACGGTCATGCCCCTTCCACAATTACGCATCCGGCGTGACCGGGCCATGCGCGGGTCTTGTGTGGCGCCTACATCACTCTGACCATACTTTATCAAGCTCCTTCATTACACATAGCTTAAGAGAGATGATGAAAACTAGCCACGAATTAATGCTCTAATTCTATTAATTAAACATGGGGATTTTATAGAAATCCTTCTGTCTCATCTGTGACTGTGAGTTGAATAAACGGATGAAATCAATAAAAAAAATCAAAGAATTCAAAGAACGATTCAGGACAAAGAAACGGAAAAACTAAAGTTTTGTGGATTCACAAATACTTTACCAAGAACAACTAAAAATTTTTTGTGGATGTTCATATTTAATTTTGGTAATAAGTTAAAAATGTTTTAAAAATTTGTTTGACAAACACACCATACTCCTTTGCAATTGGGATGTCACGTTATTTACATGTTTTGGACCACATTTTTCTCTTTTATAAATATATAGTAAAGCACGCAACATAATCACACCATTGCTGTTTTATGTCACAAAAACATGATTGTCGATGCTAAAAATCAAGTTGTATTGTGTTTCATTAAGTTAGTTGAGATTTGGTGAGTTAATGTTGTGGATATATGTATGATGATTTAATTACATTAATTGTCGTTATATGGTGTATACTTGCAATAAAGGTATATTATTACAATATAATATAGTTTATAGAAACAAGTAAATATAACATTAATATTTAATGAATCATGTTCATTGCTTGTGATGTCAACTGATTTTTATGTTTTTTCGTTTTTACTAAATAAGATTTGTCATAATTGTATAAATTTAAAAGTAATTAAATTAGAAGATATCATGTTTTTGATTAAGTACATGTTTGGGATTCTATTTAAAATCAACTTTTTAACTTAATAACTTGATTAAAAAATTAATAAGTTAAAAAATGTTTGATAATTTGAAAAACATTTTTGGTTTTAATTTTTTAAGTAGTGTTAAAAAGTCATTTTTAAAAAGTTACTTTTTGTGATTTTTAGATGTGTTTTTTAACTTTTAATGATTATAAATTATACTCTATTAATTTTTGTATGAACTTACATTTACAAACAATTTATTGACTTATTGACTTTTTATACACAAAAACTAATCCAAACACAATTTTAAAAACTTCATTTCAAAATGTCATAAGTTAATAAACACTTTTGACAATAAACCATTTTAAATTTAATAACCACTCCCAAACATGCCCTAAAAATGTCCTCTAATGATTAATGTCCTTTTTTTAATAGCTAAAGGCAAACATCACTGTTTGTTGAGCAACTTGACACCACCATTCAGGAACAAACGCATATTGGAAAAAATTTCTAACTCAACCTAAAGCATTTTTTGCTACAGATGAGACTCATATCTAAACATCTCATTAAAGAAGTCAAGGCGTATCAGGCTATAAGCCATTTGGCGTAAATTTGTCTCTTTTTTGAATGACCAACTAATCAGCACCAATTTCCAGGAAAAACACGACCCGCCTAAAGGCACGACGGTGAAAGCCCTATAAAATTGGGTGAAATCAACGATCGAATCCAGGACCTGAGTCTCCTATCATTTTCCGAATATATTTATCTTACTACTAGAGCAAGACATCATTAGTTGCGTAAATTTGTTTTAATATGTAGAAACTTAACTTGCTAAAAATAGTAAGATTAATTTTCAATTGTGATGTTGTTTGACTAATCGATGCGTGTTGGGTAATGATGTTTTGGTTAAGTAAAATCTTTATTTGAACTAAGAATATAATATATCACGGTTTTCTAATAATATATCGTTTAAAGTTTAGTTTAAAAATCAGTTTAGTTTTTCAAAAGAGATTACTTTCATGGAGTATTGATATTTTTTAGGGTCACTTGTAAAAAAATAATCTTTTGACGTGGTTTTAACTGGTGTCTAGAAAAGAACCGTCAACCAACGAGTTAGTGTCTCAGCGGTACCTCGGGATTATTTCAAATGACTAAATGAGAGGTATCGGGTTCGAAACCCTCCCACAGCGAAAAAAGGGTTTGTGGGGAGTCAGGGGGTTTTTCTGTGAGGTTTCCTCCTGGGGTGGCTGTGGGGTTCATGGGAGGTCCAAATAACTAGAGATTTGTGATATGGCCTGTAAACAGTGGGCTCACACGATTGATACATTTGCCGTTCGGAAAAAAGAAAATAACTGTCTCTAGAAATGTGTTTTCAATTTCGACTAGTGGGTTGCGCTTAATTAACGTGTGCTAAAACTATTCAATTTATTAAAAATGAGATAAATGCAAAGAATAAAATCACCATCTTTCTAGTAAAGAACATAAAAAGATGCAAAACAAATAGAATCCGTAACTTTTAATAGTGTCCAAATTTATGTTACAGAATCTATTAAATTTAAGCTAATAATTATTGATATAACGGTGTATCAATAATACTACTTTACGCAAAAGAATTATTATGTGAGAAAGAAGTAAAAAGAGGTTTACTTTTGTACAAGTAGGATAGGAAAGGATTCCTAAAAAAACCGTTCTTTCATATAACATATGTCACATAAGCTCTGTGTGACACTCGTTTTATTAACCTTTGAGTATAGAAATGAACGAGGCAGAGGGACCCAAAAAACTTCTTTTGTGGGAGTGGAAAATTTTTTATGGTTGTTTGAAGATTGATACATAATAATTTTTTTATATATAAAAGCATAACAAAAATAAATACATCTAAAGTTGTTTTTTGCGGCGTTTTATTTTTTAAAATCTATCCAAAAGATTACATATAAAGACTTTTTTAAATAAATTGTTTTTAAAAAAAAAGAGTATAACTATGGTTTAAATTTTTATCACGGGTCCGATTACACTATTAGAAAAAAATTTCAAAAAAACCCCTGCCCCAAGTGGGTACTCCACTAGACAGATGCCATTTTGCACATTTTTATCCCCATACACCGTGACTAGATTGCCATCAGGAGATTTAAGATGAATCTTTTTTTTTTTCTTACACAATTTGAGTTTCATTAGCAACTAACCATTAATACTCAATAGTATGTCAATCTTTTCAAGGTTATAAGAAACAACTCACAAGAAATTTATAAATCTAGTTCTATAACAGAGTCATCTATGTGTGTGTGTGTTTTTTTTGTAAAAAATTAGTGAAAATATGATTTTGCTTAACTTTTGACGCCTATAATTTAGGTAATATTGTATCTTCTTATTTATAATTGTAATCACGTATATGCCTTACCTAAAAGTTGAATTAATATATCCCCTTCTTTTATAATTTTTTCCTTTAGGAAATGGGATATATATATATATATATATATATATATATATATATATATATAGGAAAAAGATAAAATGAAAATCACGTCTCAATGAGAAACCGCGAAACCATGTAAAAATCACGTAAAAATAACGTTTTTTTTGAATTTTTTTTACAGGTTTGTAACACTATTGGACACATTTTTATAAAAAAATAAAAAAAGCGCCGACCAAATATTTTTAAAAAAAATATTTTATAAACCCACGTAAAACCTACGTAACAAAACGTAAAAAAAAATTACGTTTTGTTACGTACGTTTTACGTGGGTTTATAAAATATTTTTTTAAAAAATATTTGGTCGGGCTTTTTTTATTTTTTATAAAAATTTGTCCAATAATGTTATAAACTTGTAAAAGAAATTCAAAAAAAAACGTTTTTTTTACGTGATTTTTGCATGGTTTTCGCGGTTTTCTCATTGAGATGTGGTTTTCAAAATAACCATACCCTATATATATATATCTGTGTGTGTGTGTGTTTATTAAACTTTCAACAAGCAAACATATGTAAATTTAAATGTCGCATAACGAGAATTATGTAATTTATTTTCTGAATCATATATATGTGTAATTTATGAAGTTTATAAGGAATATATATATGTAATTGCCTCTATAATTTATGTAATCATGATTAATATAATTCTTATTAATTGGGTTAGTATTCTAACATTTGAAAGATTCATAGCAAACCAAATTGCATTCAAAACAAAGATGAAATAAATAAGAGATTAATACTCAAAATTGAGTGATTAAAATAAATAATATGTGAATGATTGAAGTTTGCTTCTGGGTACATCATGCTTAGTTTTGTTACATCTTTTTGTTAATGCTCTAACAAAACATGTCATGAAACAATATGAATGCTATGTTTTTTTCTATAATTTTATCTCTTAAATCAAAATGATTGCTTTGTTTTTTGAATTATAAATTTTTTTCATGAATTCATATGGAGTTATGATTTTGCCTCATAATTTTATGTCATAAATCAAATGCATGCTCGTTTTTGAATCATAAAATTGATATAATTATCAAAAACTCTTATATCAAGTGAATCCTCATGCGTGAAAGTCATGTCTAATAGTATACATATTATTTTGATTATTGTATCTTGAGAGTCACAGTACTTTGTCTAAAAAGAGTCGTAAAATCTATTTTAAATGAATCATCTTGAATACAGATCTTAACCACAACATCAACAATTTTGTTTTATTGTTGTTATAGTCGAGAGATTTGCACAAGAGAAAGAAATAACATCAACAATTTTGTTTTATTGTTGTTATAGTCGAGAGATTTGCACAAGAGAAAGAAGCTGAAAACTCAACTATTTAAAAAATTCCAATACTTTTAATGTTTATGCAATGCTTTATTTTCTTATTTGTAATTCATTTTATGTACAGTTATGTAATATATTTTAATCATTAACGAGAGTACTCTTAGAATTTTATACATGATTATCTATTTTTTAGAATAATCCGATCAAAAGCTTAGAAACCTAATGCAGATGTTATAGAGCTTGTTGGTTAAGTTCAAATTTTGACATGTAGATAAAATCAACACTTTAGCCATAGTTTTTATTAAAGATTTTTGTGCCCTCAAAAGATATAAATGCATCTCTATCTTACCTTTTCAAGATGTTTTCATGTCAAAAGCGATAATTTTATGCATATATACATGTAATTGATACCACTATCACTATATCTAGAGTCGTATAAGGGTAATCTTTGTAAAAGTTAGGCAAACTTTTTATAATAACACTAATAGCAACAATAACACTAGCAATAATAATATTACACAGGTTAAAAAACTAGTACATAACCGTATACAAACGAATGAAAATATAAATATAAAACAAACATTTATATAACAAATAATATGATTGTTACCATCTTCATCAAGTTTATCAATTATTCTTCTTGTAGTTTTCTAGACATGAGATTTCAATGTTTTGAGTGTTCAGTTGTTCATAATACACAAATGAGAAAAAAGGTTGATTGTTGTAGTTGAGACACATACTTTATACGTTTTACATAAAACAAATCTAACACATCAACTTAAGACAAACACATTTGTCTCTTATGATACAACAATTAACACAGTGTATAATGTCAGAGATGTCCCTCGAAGTTTTCACTATGTAAGACGAGATGTTTAAATTTACAGCAAGAAAAGAAAGATGATCAAAAATATTGTTGGAAATTCTTTATAGAAAAAGCTTTTGAAACATGGCAAGACTAACCACATTTATAGATGAGAATAATTTGAAACATCTAATTTACCACAATCCATGAGTATTAACACTCACTCAACTTACATTACTAGTTGAAATTCATATTCAAGCTTCAAAATGAGTTGAAATAACAATTTCAATAAACCATGAAATACAACACTCATTCAACATACATTATAAGATGAAACATCTATTTAACATACATAATAAGTTGAAAAACTATAAGAAGAAACACTTAATCATCATTTAAAATCGCATTTGTTAAAAAAAATTATTTTAACAAATTTTTCAACAATCTCGTGTGTGTCAAGTACCAAGTATGTATATATACGTTAGGATAACTCGTAAATGGTTACACCATTAGTTCAAGTTGTTGTAGAAATTCGTCTGAACCACTTGGAATTTTATCGGATCGTGTATGAATCACTATCCGAAATCAATATTTCTTCTCTTTCGAGTTTATGAAACCTCATTTTGGGATAATCAAATAGAAAGAAAAATCAGTGATATAAATTTCGATTTAATAGAAAAAGTCTGCGAATTCGTTTATCTGGTTCATCACCAACCAACCGCAAGGTTATTGGCGGGTGAAATTGCGGGTCAAATCTCGGGTCAACCGCCACCAAGGGCTCTGCCCTTGGACCCCGCAAGGGGGTGCGCCCCCCTTGACCCCCGCGCTTGGTTAGGAGCTCAGAAATATTAAACAAGTGTGAACTTCACACCTCCAACTCTTTAATAATCATTTACATCCAATTACACTAAAATATACAACACAAGTACCATTATTCGCTTGATTTTCATTAGCATTGACGAAGTTTTTGAAGGGACCAGGGTGCCCCGACGACCATTGCTTTTCCGCTCATAAAGGTCGATTTAATAAGTATTTCGTAGGAAAATTTTATAGGCATTGAATCCGCTCTTATTTGTTTTTCTTTCTAAAAATCCTTCAGCTCCCTTGAATTTTTTTCAAGCTCTGTCATTGGTCATTTGCCCTGCCGAAACCAAACCATATATTATTCTCAAAACTACAAAACCACATCATCGATTGCTCATTCGGTTTCGCATGTTTAGGTCGATTATATGATTAGGTTGTGGGTGACTCACCCCTGTGTCAGATTGGTGTGTAACCTTAGCAGTGTCTTTCATATATATTCCCTTGACAGTGTGACCCGATCATTCTTTTCAGTCATCAACGTTTTATATATATAGGAATTGAATCCTATAAAAACTCGATCTTATAAAGAAACCCTTAAACCCTATTATAATATTTAACAATTTCTTGTTAATAATAACATTTTGCTATTTACACTTTTTACAAAGCTACTAATTTGTATTTGATCCTCACACTATATCTATATATGTGTGTATATATATTTTATATTTATCGTCACTCAAATCTTTATACGACTCTTTAACTAAAAAACAAAATAAAGAAACTTCACGGGTTTGCAAGGAATAAACAAAATTGAAAAGACATATTTTTTTTTTTTTTTTTTTTGAACGGCATTGAAAAGACATATTTATTGGGTAGGTTCCCTGTAATTGAGTAGAAAAAGTGAGATCAAAATTTTAAGGGGACAAATATGAGATTCTGATATTGAAAAGGGTGAAATAATTATGTATGGCCCATTATTCATTGGCTCATTGCTTTATGATAATAAAAATAATAATTATTATTATTATAAAAAGAAACCCAAGGAAAATGATGAAGATGCCGATCGGCTGAATTTAAGGCCTGGTTTTTGTCCTTTTCACTTTAGTATGCATCTTCGTATGGATTGTGTTATCAAATCACACACGAATTCAACTTGCATATAGGGCTATAATCTAGCCGAACTAAGCCTAGCTTTAGCTCGGGAAGTTTGAACCGAGTGAACTTTTTTCAAACTAAAGAACTGGAGCTCGTAGAAAATCTTGAGCCATAAACCGATCTTTTTTTTTTTAATATTCGTCTACTTCACACATGTGTATTTAATATAATACACACACACATATATATAATTTGTATCATGTGAAAACCCGATATTAGAAAAAAATTCTTAAACCCTATATGGACCATCCATTTGGAATCTTAAAAATAAATATGTGGCCTACATTAAATTGAATAAAAAATTGAGATTTGAATAAAAAGTATGATTTCATGTGGATCACATATTTATTTTCCAGATTCCAAAAAATGGACGACATAGATTAGGTCTAAGGGTTTTGTCTGTAGTATCAGGTTTTCATATAATACAATCTCTATACACAAACACACACACGTGTGTGTGTGCGCGCATATATAATATTTAAAAAACCAAGCCAAACCTGTGTTTCGTGTTCAAGAGTTAAAATAATAAATAGACTTAAAATAGTTTTCCTAAAGAATAATAGTGGATCTTTAAATGTAACATAGCATATAACGCAATATTTAAAAACTTATAATTATTTGATGTAATTTCAATATTTAGAACAATTTTGCTGCAATATGTACAGTTTACATTAAAGTTTGATAAAATAGTAGGTTTATATTAAAAAAAATCAACTTTAATAAGGTTTAATGTGAAACATAAATTTAATTTCAGGATTTAAATCACATTATAATAACTAAAATCCTTTTTGCCATAATCCTATATAAGAAACGCCAAGACTATTGTAAATATAATGTAATTTTCATTTGCAATCTTCTTTTTAAAGCATATCCAAGAAATTTTATATAATCATTGTATGTTATGTTGGTTCAACTTCAACCGGTATATAATCCTAAATAAATGAATTCTTTTGAGGCAAAATTTAGAAAAGGGAAACGTAAAAGATCAAAAACATTTTAGAGTTTAACAAGTCATTTGACGAGTGACGCTCAAGGTGGAGGTGGCCAACAGACCCAAAACCGGAACCGACTACCCGAACCAAAACCGGTAGGCACGGGTTGGAACCGGTTCTTGACTTTTTTGACCAGTTGCGGTTTTAAAAAAACGGTTTGGCCACCTATAGCTCAAGGATTATAAATAAATGAATATGTTAACTAATGTTGATACTTGAGTCTAGAGGTGGGCAAAAAGACGGACCTGGAACCCAAACCGGAACCGGACCCAGTCATACTTGAACCGATGGGTACAAACGGGTCCGGTTTTTTAGACAAATGAAAACCGGAACCGGAACATGGAAAACCGGAACTGGTTCCACCTATACCTGGCCAAAACCCGAACCGGAACAGGTCAAAACCCGAAACTGGAACCGGAAACGGAACCGAAACCGGAACCGGGTATTGACTTTGTTGACTGGAACTGGAACCGATTGGAACAGGAACCGGTTAAAAAAAACCCGATTTGCGCACCTCTACTTGAGAGTTGAGTCTTGATGTACCCGATCAACTTTAATGTTTGGGCTTTGGCCCAGATACGGTTTAACAGAATTGGTTCCATCTAGCATTCTAGCCCACATCTCGCTTGGCTTTAAAAGGAAAGAAACTCTCAGGCATAGCCACAGATGTGCACAAACCGGTTACGGTTCCAAATCGATTCTTATTTAGGTCAAAAATATCAAAATCGGTTCTGGTTAGGTTCAGGCTAATATCGGGTTTCGGCCTATTTCGGTATGGCCGAATAATGGTGGAACTTGTTCCGGTTACGCTTTCTATAAGAAACCGTAACTACTTGTACCCGCCAGTTTGGATGGAAACGATCCCAAAACCACTATTTTTTCCCACCTCTACTCGTAGGCGCTCTTCTCCACTCACACAAAAACTCATCGTTTTCTCTTGTATATATGTGTGTCGCGCACTCGCTTGATTGTATAGTTTATTACATGGTCATATACAACACTCAATTGACGGTTGAAAACTGGTCTAAAACCTCTTCTAACAAGTTTTTTTCCCCCTCATGTTATAACTCTATATAAAGCTCGAAAAAGGCAGAATCTTATACACAAATACAAGACCCAACACCTTAAAGACGTTAATTTTAACATCAAATTGTAACACCTGTAAATTATTTCACTAATTACTACCTACGCCACTGCAAGCCAGGACTAAAAATATTTTAGATTCAAAATATGTGTTTGAATAAAATAATTATTAAATATATTATAAAATGCTTGTAAGTTGGTTTTAATTTCTGATGATAGCACTGTCTTCTTCTATTATCACTTGAAATTCTTTAATTATTTCAAGCAATGTTTTAAAAACAGGTATTTTAAGTGCATCGGATTTGGCTCAAAAATGGTTCAACCGGTTAAACCGAGTTGTACCGGACGGTTCAACCGGACACACTAGTTAACCATAGAATTTTATAGAAATACAACTTAGACTCAAATAAGTTTCCAAAAAGTATACAAATTCATCCAAAAACAATTCAAAAAGTACTCAAATTCATCCAAAACAATATAAAAGTACTCAAATTCTAATAATTTTTTTAAATAAAAGTGCATAATAGGATTATGACATTGGCGTGTTAAACGCATCAAGTTCATGATCACTTAAAATCCGAAAATCGCTTAAAAGCCTAATTTTGTGTTTTTTGAAACCGGAAATACCAGTTTTACGGGGTAAAACCGAATTAAACCGCCAGCACAATCGATTGAAGGAACCTGCATAATACCGGAGTGTTTCGTACTTGATTAGTTGACGGTATCCGGTTGAACCGGCCGGTTCGAACCGATTTTTATAACATTGATTTCAAGTCATAAATAAGTCACTTGGATACATAATTAACAATTTGTTTATTTACACACATATGCATGCACTCACATATATAGCTATTAAAATAAACTCTTAATGTACAAATTAAGAGTTTAAAGAATCAAAATTAATAGAACGACTGATATGTCTGCGTAGCTCATGCAAAAATTATTAAGTTACTCGAATGAAATGATCATCACATACTTTTATTGTGTTTGATATCAAATTTATGTGTTAGGATCCTAAACAAATATGAAGTGTGTATATATATATATATATGTTAACGTTTTGATTTATTAGGTCACGATAAACAAGTAATGATTAACACGTTGAAAAACTTGGACTTAATGAATGATTAGTATAATAAATATATGACCTTAAAAGTCACCTAATACAACGATTCCAAAGGTAAAAGTCGACGAAAATCAGCAAGTCACCGAATGTAACAACGAAATTAAAGTTCTATGGATGCCTTGATTATTTTCGCTTTTGCTGAGGTACGAATTCTATTTTATTCAAGCCATAGTATTAGTTTTTTTTTATTAATTGTACGATTTCTGTTACTTTAATTTTAGTATTTTTTTTTTGCTTTTGCTTCCATTTTATGTATTTGTTTGTATCTATATGTTTCTGTTTGTATTTGAGCAAATGGTCTATCTGGAAATATTTTTTTTCTCAAAATAAAGGTAATGTATGTTTAAATTTCACTCTATAACCTACAAATTGTCATGCTATTAGTAAGATTTCGGGTATGATTGATCAATTAATATGTCAAATGCATTTATTTCTTATTAAATAATAATATTTTGTTGCTATTTATATCATTTTTTCATATTAAAAAACATATTCTTTAGTATATTAAACACGAATAAAAAAACTAAATTATTGTAAAATATGATTTTTTTTTCAAAAAACAAGAAACTTTTTAAAAAATTCCAAATATGGAAAATAATTTGTTTTTTTTAAAGTATGTTAATATTAATATAGTTTTACTGTATTAAGAAAAGTATTTTAAAAATGTATTAAAATATATATTTAATATTATTATTTAATAGGAGATATGTTTAATAGGAGAGAGAGAGATAAAAAAAAATAATTTAATGTATTTTAGAAACATAGCATTTGTTTTTAAAAAACTTGATTTATTATGATAGTTGGATTAGATTATTTGAAAGACTTAAACCGCAAAAACCATAAATGGGTTGGGTGACAAAGGTGGGCCGAGCAGACACAGATAAGAAACTTCTGAAACAAATCATAAACGGTCAAAAGCGTAGTAAACATGGTCTGGGCCGAAGCTCATACACAATGTAAGAGTACGGTTAGAGGTTGGCAAAAAAACAGACCGGAACCGGTCATAACCCGATTTGCGCACCTCTAAGTCTAGTGAGGTTTGTAATTTTGTGTTTCATTTGTTGTTATTGTTTTGTTAATCTCGGTGATTAAAATTTTAAACTTAGTCCTACGATTTTTATTTTGCGAAAATTTTACATTCAATAAGCGTATTTATATAGCATGTTTCCTATTCTTTTCTCCATAATTTAACTAAGAATCTATATCTCATATTTAATAAAAATCTCTCACGTCTAGGGCAGAGTGTTCGTGATCGGATTGGGGGAAGCAAAAGGTGACCCTAACGTCGTTACCGGTACGTTTCTTTTAAATAATGTCTACGCTAGCATATTATTTGATACCGGTGCCGATAGGAGTTTTATCTCTAGTGATTTTAATAAACTGCTTAATATGATCCCAACACCACTAGACTATAAGTATACCGTATAGTTAGCAGACGGCAAGCTGATCGAGATGCAACACATCATCAAAGGGTGTACCTTGATACTAGCATACCACGAACTGGAGATCGATCTAATACCGGTAACTCTCGGGAGCTTCGATGTGGTAATTGGAATGGATTGGTTATCTGCTAACCATGCCAAGATCGTATGCAGCGAGAAGGTTGTACGAGTTACCTTGCCAAGTGGAGAGCATATCTCAATTCAGGGAGAAAGACATGGTGTACCACTGAACATCATGTCCTGCATGAAGGCTAGTAAGTACCTACAGAAAGGATACACCGCTGTCCTAGCGCTTATCTCGGAACAACCAAAGAAAGAGAGGAAGATCGAGGACATTGCTGTAGTCCACGAATTTCCCAAAGTCATTCCGGATGATCTACCTGGGCTACCACCAAAGCGACAAGTGAAGTTCCGGATAGACCTAACCCCAGGAGATGCACCAATAGCCAAGGCGAGATACCGATTGGCTCCTACGGAAATGCAAGAACTATCTAATCAACTGCAAGAGTTATTAGAATTCGGCCGAGCTTCTCACGTTGGGGAGCGCCGGTCTTGTTTGTGAAGAAAAAGGACGGATCGTTCCGTATGTGCATAGATTACCGGGAATTGAACAAGGTAACGATCAAGAACCGATACCCATTTCCACGAATAGACGATCTGTTTGACCAATTGCAAGGGTCGAGCTACTATTCGAAGGTCGATTTAAGATCTGGTTACCATCAACTAAGAATACACGAAGAGGACATACCGACGACAGCCTTCAGGACACAATACGGACATTACGACCCCAAATTAATTATTCTTTCAATTAAATAATAATACTTAATTATTAATTTTTCATTTTTTTCTCTTTTATTCACAAACAATCACTGATATATATATATAAATGTGATCAAATACTAACTCACACTTAGACCAATAACCCATTAACTCTCTTTACCCAATCAGAAATAAACACATGTATTTTTCTTTTATTATTTAATAAGGGTAAATTAGTAATTTGATTTATGTACTAACTTACCCCCTCTTTTTTTATACATCCATAACTTTTTTATACTATAATATTTTTTTATAAAAATTGCACCATTTTACTCGTCTTATTTTTCTCTTTAATTCCGTTATAGTCTTGACTATGTTTTTTTATTTTTTTTCGGATGTTCGTATTTACACTAATGTAACAAGTATAAAAATAACAAATTATTTGTAACGAGTTGTAACGAATTTGAGTTTACGTTGTTGTAGAATAAATAGAGTTCACGTTTAAGGGTGTAAACGAGACAAGCCGATCCCGAGCTAGTTAATTACGTTATATTCTTGACTATGTTTTTTTATTTTTTCTGGATGCTCCGAAATTATTTATATCTACAAGATTGTAAATACATTTTAATACTATAAAAAAATTATATCTACAAGATTGTAAATACATTTTAATACTTTAAAAAAATACTATAACATTTTGTTGATAAAACCAAAATTCGTTATATCTACTAAATTGTAAATACGTTTTAATACTTTAAAAAAAATTATATCTACAATATTGTAAAGACATTTTAATACTTTAAAAAATATAATATAACATTTTGTTGATAAAAACCAAAATTCGTTATATATACAAGATTGTAAATACGTTTTAATACTTTAAAAAAATTATATATACAAGATTGTAAATATATTTTAATACTTTAAAAAAATAATATAATATTTTGTTGATAAAAACCAAAATTCGTTATATCTACAATATTGTAAATACATTTTCATACTTTAAAAATTATATTTACAAGATTGTAAATACATTTTAGTACTTTAAAAACTAAAATTCGTTACAAAATCAAGAATATAACGTAATTAACGAGCATCCGGGAAAAATAAAAAACTCAGTCAAGAATATAACGTAATTAACGAACTCAGGATCGGCTTGACTCGTTTACACTCTTAAACTTAACCCTTATTTATTATACAACAATGTAAACCCAAATTCGTTACAACTCGTTACAAATAATTTGTTAGTTTTATACTTGTTATATTGGTGTAAATACGAACATCCGAAAAAAATAAAAAAGCCTAGTCAAGACTATAACGGAATTAAAGAGAAAAAAAAGACGAGTAAAATTGTGCAATTTTTATAAAAAAATATTATAGTATAAAAAAGTTATGAATGTATAAAAAAAGATGGGTAAAGTATTTAATATAGCAAATTACATTAATACCCTTATTTCATTTTCTTTCAAATCAATTACATTATTATATTATAGTTTAAAATCAACCATTAGATAAGAATCTTGTAATATGATCATTAAATATGGTGAGCTTAATGAGTTATTGCTCTATCCTAATGTTAGTAAATATGAGATGATGTAGTTTCTCTTAAAAACACTAGGGATGAGATGATGAGGACGGAACATTGATTTGACACTAAATTTACATGATTTTTTTTTAATAATTTGGAGATGTGGGTAAATATGAGTGAGCTGAAGTGAATGTTTTAAAACATATAGAAATTAAAAGAAAAAACCATAATTATTTAAAACTATGAATTAATTTACAAATATCCATCTTGGGTGTTATAAGATCACATATAAATCATGTATAGGCGGCCCTGAGAATTCAAGTGCCACGGACATACTGAAAAAAAAGGCCCTAATGAATTATAAATTTGTGTTTTTTTGGTTTTATATTTAGAGATATAAGTAAATATATATAATTTAAAAAAGATTTTTAAAATTTTTGTGCCCTTGCGATATATGGGCCCTGGACGGAGGTCGGGTTTGCCCCTCCCAGGGCAAGGACGGTTCTTTATTGGGGGCCCGCCCCCTGTTTTTCCGGTTAGAATGGTCGATTCAGTAGTATTTTGTCGAAAAATCATTCGGTCCCCTTTGTTTTCTTCCTAAAAATCCTTCGGGCCCATCCGTTTTCTTCCTAAAAATCCTTCGGCGCCCTCCGTTTTCTTCCTAAAAATTCTTCGGCCCCCTCCGAGCTCTTTTTCAAGCTCCGTCCCTGCCCCAGGGCCTCCCATGAAATCATGACTAGACGCTCAATTGAATCCAAACTCATGCAAAGACCAGAGGTGGGCAAAAAAACCGGACCCGGACCCGGCAACCCGAACCGGAACAGGTCATACCCGAACTGATGAGTACAAACGGGTCCGGTTTTTTAGAAAATTAAAACCGAAACCGGTTTCACCTGTACTCGGCCAAAACCCGAACCGGGACCGGTCAAAAACCGGTCGGAACCCGGAACTAGAACCGGAACCGGAACCGAGTATTGACTTTGTTGACCGGAACTGGAACCGATTGGAACCAGAACCGGCTCTGAAACCGGAACCCGTTCAAAAAAAACTCGATTTGCGCACCTCTACAAAGACAACCAAAAATACACCATATAACATGGGTAGGTGTTAGTGATGTGCATGAAGGCAGATTCTGCAATATGATATTACGATACATTTATTCACAGAGCTTGAAAAAAACTTCAAGGGGACGAAGGATTTTACGAAAGAAAACAAAGGAGGCCGGACTCAATACCTATTATATTTTCCAATGAAACACTACTAAATCGTCCATTATGATTAGAAAAATGGAAATTTTCTGACGAAATACTATTAAATCAACTCTTCTGACCCGAAAAACGCGTGAGAGCGCCCCCGGGCCCTTCAAAAGCTCAATCCTTAGATTTCCCTAGACATGTAAGCTAGAAGAAATATATGTTAATCAATAGCCAATCATCTATATAAATGCATCTACTGTTCATAATTTACAATCGTTGTTGCATCATGTACACCTTAAATAGCATGAACCGTACTGCTTCAAGTTGTTTAATTGCAATGAACCGCTTCAAAAGTTACTATGGAATCACTTCAAAATGTTTAATTGCAATCAACCCCTGCTTACACTTTTAAATTTTAATTAATTCCAAACTCTTATTTTTTAAATTCCTCTGTCATTTTACTTACATATTTTAATGTTATCATGTTTTTATCACATTATTATCTTATTGGATGATAATCATGATTTTATTAGTTTGATCGCGATTACCTTATTAACGTTTATGTAAATTTAAAGCCCAAATGATAGCATAAATTTTGCATGTTATTCAAAGATTTATAACGTGTCCGTATATATATTATGAGTATGCTATCATGATCGAATTCTTATGTTGGCCATTCGAACACATTTTCAATAACTATCTTTTAGACCTTCACGTTAGAGTGACAACACATATTTACATTTTGATACACAGAATCGTGACAGAATACCGTGGCAGCGCGCGGGAAACCTACTAGTTTTCTAACAAACACTTAAGTGTGAAGACCACACACCACAAAAAATCTAAAACGGGTAGGTTGGTTGGACTAGACGGACCTGTCAAAACTATGCTTGGAAAAATGGACGGGTTGGGTAACGGGTCCGAACGGGTTCGGGTCAGGATGGGTGCGGGTCAAAACGTGTTTTAAGCAAAATCAGTTCTGGTCTAAATGGATTGTTATTAAAAAACATTACTTTAATTTAACTTTATATGTGTTATAAGTAAACAAATAGTCCATTTGAATAATTTTTAGTGATTTACTCATCAAATATATTATTAATCATTTTTAAATGTTTGAATACATTGTATTTAAATACTTTTTTGGTTACTCATCTTGACTCGCATTATCTTTAAGTGCTACCCATCTCAACCCATTCAATATTATGATGTTACCTATTTCAACCCATTATACTATAATTGTTTACCAAACCAACTCACTTCCTTTGATATTGGTAAAAATTGCCACCTCTAGTCAAAACTGCTCGGTTGTTTAACTCGATTTTCTATATTATATACCATTAGTTATTCAAAAGTTCAGTATAATGACACTTGAAAAAGACTAAACTTTTTATCTTATATGTATCATAAAAATTAATGAAAATAAAAAACTAAAAACATGAAATAATTATATTAATAATCTATGCATATTATGCTTTAAAAAACTTATCTTTTATTATAAAAATTAGATTAGATAAGATTCATATATTTATTATAATAGTTAGATTATATTAGATTCATATAGAAAAAGATATTATATTTTTGTTTTTATATCTATAACTAAGATTTGTATCATCTATAAATTTTTTAATTTCGATTTGACCAGAACATCTTTGATCTTTCAAGAATCGAGTACGGATCAATGTTAAATTAAAATAATTTAATGGTACTAATAGAAAAAAAAATAGTGAACAACATAATTAGGCGCCCCTCACCGACTGGTCTCACGGCCAACATGAAGAAGGTAAATCGCGTGACCCAGGGAAAATTGGGTGGTGCCGGGCTTTGAACCCTAGAACTCTATTACAGATTCTCACCCCCTCATCACTAGGCCATAATCGCGAGGACAATGGTAATAATAGAAAGTTCAATTAGATTATTCACAGAAATTACATCAAGGAAATTTGCAAAGTATGTTAACATTTACATATATGAACCAAAAACTATCTTTAAATAGCAAGAGAACCAATACAAAAATCATTGCAAGCGTTTGCAAAAACATATTCAATAGGGGTGTTCAAAACTGAATTTCAATATTTGAATCTGTATCCAAAAATTGAATATTCAAATATCCAATTGAATATTCGAACTTAGAAAAAAAATTTTTTAAAATATTATAAATCTGATATCCAAATATCCGAAAAATATCTAAGCTATCCGAAAATTTTCAAAGTAGGTATCTAAACCTGAGTCCGAATATCGGGCATACGAACTTTCGAGTATCCGAACTTCCGGGTATCCAAACTTCCGGGTATCCAAACTTCCAGATATCCGAAATTTACGGATATTTCGGATTCGGATTTTCATATATTTCGGATTCGGATATTAATTTTTTTGAACACCCCTTACATTATTTCATAAGATTTTGTGTTATCATCAGGCCTACATCACTCCACGTAGGAGCCACATAATCAACCAACACCATCACCCCATTATCATTCAACATCATCATCACATGTGTTATCATCACCCCTCATCAAGCTCCATCACCTCCTCATTTTCCCCTTTCTTCTCCCCTTTCTTCTCCGTCCTCATAGGCATGGGCCGACGTACATTATAGATACCGATGTCACCGGATAGCATCGATTATTCTGCGCGTATAGACATTTATGAATGGTGCTTTTAAGTGACAACATCAGTTTTTGGACTAGTGACAACACCGATTGCAACGGCTTGTGTTGAAAATTTTTTTTTCTTAAATGAAGCATGTGAAAAAGAAAATGTGTGAGATTGTCACACCCCCAATTTCCCACTCGTGGTGTCAGTCCACGTGGGTGTGACGTGGCCAGAATCACAGCTCAAGGTCATATAGAACAACTCTATATATGTTTTCAAGATACAAGTTCGTCATAAATGATAACAAAATAAGTTGTAGTGGAAATACATTATCATAGCAGCGGAAATGTTATAAGTTTGATAAATGCAGCGGAAATACAATTGTTAAACACTACGATGTTTAATACATAACATAATTAAAATTGTTTGAAAGAAAGACATAAATAAATGCATGCGGGTCCTATGCTCAGTCCCCTAAGTGCTTTCCTGATCCATGATCCTGTCAGTTACCTGAGAATACATGTTTAAGAAAAAGTGTCAACACAAAGGTTGGTGAGTTCACAGGTTTTGATAAGCATGGGTAGTAGTTCAGAAATCATGTGTCATACTGTTTATTAAATGTTAGTCCCGAGCCCTAGGCTCCAAGTGTCAGTGCGTCACTACCGAAACTAGACTTGTTAGTCCTTGCCTCCGCTATGTCTCGTAATAACATAGCAAGATAGGTCGAGATTTCACGTGTTATGACCTCTAGTCAACATTTTCGCCACGCGGGGCTCGTCACACCCAAATAGATCTATTCAAACTCACCTCGTTGTTTATACATTAACGGTAAGACTTTGCGAGGGCTTAATTACGATACAACACTTATGTTTGTCTAATAAACCAGCATACACAATTTGTTTGTACAAGTTTAAATGTTTGACTCAGTTCAACAAGTATTCTCCCCCTATTTGAAAAGTTTATAAAAGAGTTAAAGAGGGGCCGTAAACTCACCTTAGAAGTGATCGGAAAGTTAATGCGTAAGCTCCTGCGTCGCAGAGTAGTCGGTCACCGGCTACCTATATCGTATACCATACGTGAGTTTGTGTAAGTGACCGTGCTCGTGTTCGTGTTAGTGCTCGTGTTTGTGCTCAACAATCCTTGGTTGTTCATGTTTGTCCGTGTCGGTCCACAATGATCGTGTTTACTCATGTTGGTCCACATTGACCCTTTTTGACCGTGTTTGACCAAAGTTGACTGTGTCAAGTCAACGATCCGTTGGTGAACCGTGTGACGGTTGTGAATCGTGTAGTAAATGTGTAAGTGCTCGTTGTGTGCAAAACGCGCAAGTCGCGTCTATGGACACTTACTATTTATAGTAAGTTTCCATTTATGGAAAGTTCATAAAGCATATCGATTTTATAGTTCTAGCATGCTCATTAGTCCTACGTGATCATGTTAACACATAGCACATCATCATACGGATTCACATAAGTCGTTTACATCATGTTAGCACACAAAAGTTTCCTAAAATGGAAAGTTTCCATTTTTAGCATACATGATATCGGAAACCATCTAACTTAGCATCTAATCATCATGTTATAACATATTAAGCCACTTAGCATGCTCAAATCATACTAAATGTTCATACGTTGATTTTTGTAAAAAATAAGTTACTAAAAATAGTAACTTTGGCTATTTTTGTCCAAATGATCAATCTAACCATTCCTAATCCATTTTTATGTCACAAATCATCATAATAACAAATCTAACATCATTTAATCATGTCAACATAGCTCAAATCATTACCTACCAATACTTTGGCTCAAAAAGTTACTAAATATAGTAACTATGCCAAAAATGACCATAAACATTATCAAGGTCACATTTTGAGCATCATTATCATTCTAATAACCTTTAAATAGCAATCCTTAAGCATGCATGTTACCACATATCATTCATATCACCATTTCATACATAAAAAGTTTCTATTAATAGAAAGTTTATCAAAAATTCATTGTTTTAATCATTCTAATGGCATCCAACCATACAAATCATCCTCATTGACTTCCATAATCATAATACAACATTCAAGATTATCTAAAATATATTAGATCATACATGCATGCATCTATATTGTAACATCTGTGCCGGAACCGTCACCGGAACAGTAATTGGCACAGTGAAGTGCACAGTAACTTAGGTACACGCTACGCGAGGCTATGTTAATCCTATTGCACACTGGGGGATTAACACTAAACTAATACGCGATTGTCTGAAATCTGACTTAAAACCTTAGGGTTTAATAGTCAGAAACACATCAGACAACAATGAACAAGTAAACAAATGTGTGATTTGATGCCAGATTGTATAAACGTATGCGAGGATAAACAGAACAAAACCATAACAGTTGTTGTTACAGAATGTTAAACAGACGAACTATTCGTATAGGTGACGATCTGTACGAATAGATTTGAAGGTTTAATGATCTGGAATGATAACTGGAAAGTAGAAAACAAGATCAGAAAGTGAAACGTACGATCGTGTTCGTGCAGTTAGCGCTCTGCACGAAGACGCGCGTAAGTGACGTTTTCTGACGAAACGAAAACGGAAAGCGATTCGAACGATAATAAAGTTAAGGAAATAAAGTATTTCCTGTTTTACAATTTTGAAACTCATCATAAATAAACTAGAACAAAAATATTATACTTTCAAGCGCGTAAAACAAAATACGCGAAAAAGCAAAGAAACGCGTTAAAAATAATCAATTTCGTTAAATTATTTAAGAATAATAATATTTAACATATTTCTATTAATAATTACCTACCAAATATTTAAAATAAATTCTTTTATTTAATTACGTAATTATACGCGATTTACGTTCCGGAAACGTAACGAAACCGCGAACCGAGCAACCAAAATGAACCCGAACACCCCATGGAGTATAAAAACTTTGAAATGAAAGTTTTCTTTCATTTTTCATCTTCCCCACCTCTCTCCTACACCCATTTCCGGCTACCACCCTTTTAGGGTTTTCCACCACTTCTCTCCTCCATATCTTGGTCATTTCTCAACGAAAATGGGCGTTCTTGGTGTCCACGCGTAGCCCTTGATCTCCTCTACACGAAAGTACAAAGGATCTGTTCCAAAATCCACTGAAATCGAAGGTATGAGACCAAGAAACTTCCGAAAATTAGGGTTTTCACTCTCATTCGTGACCCAAACCTTAACCGATTATATAACCTTGATTCCTTGAACCATACTCCTTCGAAAACAGATCTAACACACCCAAGGAACTCCATGAACGTTGGTAGAAAGCTTGGTCAGGCCACCCTAGCCCACCCTCGAACCAGCTGGTCGAATAGGGTCATTCGGCCGAATGAGAGGGAAGCCGACTGAACCACCCTCCTTCGCCGACTGTAACTCATTCGAGCTACCTTTCATTCGCCAAGCTAAGTGCTTCATTCGACCTAGAGCCTTCATTCGACAACACAGCTTTCATTCGGCCATGCATCATTCGGCAGTCACCCTAACCCCATTCGACAGCCTCCATTCGGCCAAGGCTCACTGGGTCAGACCCCATTCGGCAGCCCATCCTCCAGCCTTGTCTCATGCGGCCATCTACTTAGCCCAGTCAATTTCGAGGCCCAAATTTCATCACTAGCCATCAGTTGGCCCAATAGGCAACTAACAGGCCCCATTCGGCCTACAGATTTTTGTTCAGCCCAGACCTTTGTACAACCCAATACCCAGGCCCACTGTTTCAGGGCCCAACAAATTCTATATTAGCCCACTGTTGAACCACAATCTCTTGAACTAGGCCATTAGGCATGAGAAGGCCCAAGGTGGTATAACCGGCCGCCTAATTACAATAAAATCCAACAGTAGGCCCGAGTGCATTCTGGTTGGCCCAGGATGGGCCCAATATCATACTGCTTAGGCCCAATGATATCTTGACTCAATTATTCTGTTCCAGCCCAGTTGCCCTAGTAGGCCCAGAAAATTTATCAAAAACCTTGTTTGGCCCACACATATAATGGACTAGGCCACCAGTGGGCCCACATCAAGCTTTCAGGCCCAATACCTCTACCATTGGCCCATTAACTCCTGGAAGGTCCAACAGGAAGTGAATGGCTCAAGGCCCACAGTTTAAGGCTCAAGGCCCACTGCTTTTGGCCCAAGGCCACAAATTTGGCCAAAAGCCCAAATTCAAGGCCCACATTGGTTTCAGCCCATGTAAGCAAGGCCCAGCTTGGCCCATGAACCCTTTTGGCAAAGGCCCGATACAAATCCCACTGGGCCCATCAAAATCCACCCGAGGCCCACAGAAGTTGATTTAAGGCCCATTTTGAGGCCCTTGTCCTCACTTTTGGAGCCATGTGGTCATTAACTTGGTCACCAACATGTTTCTGACCCATTTTTGATTCCAACAGCCCTATATGACTCTAGGCCCAACAAATATTTCCTAGGCCCACCTCGGGCCCAATAAAGACCTTAGAGGCCCCAAAACAAGGCCCAAAAGGCCCTTGAACTCTAGTTTTGTAACTTTTGGCAAGGCCTTTATGATTTGACACCTAATATCATTGGCCCAACTTAAATTGTTGGCCCACATGACTAAAGAACTATTATTACTCTTAATTCAACACTAATAAGTATGATAAATAAGGGATTACTATCAAAACGGCAACTTTTGCAACAAAGTCTTGTAATTTATAACATGACTTCATGAAACTACCAATGGGCTTTAAACACAAGTTAGATAAGACAAGAATAAACCAAAGAGAGTCTATGGATTACAAGAAACAATAACAAATAAAGATGGGCCAATAAAGACCGAAGACTTTGAGTGTTGGCCAAAGCTTATGGCTAACACATACATACCCACATAATCCCTATAATTCATACTAATGAGTTATAAACATCGTGAAATCAATACAGGATCGTGAAAATACACTCAAGCACAATCAAGAGCGCGTACATTTTTGTTTAGGCTAAGTCAAACCTCAACAACTACAAGGTGAGTTCATTGTCCCTTTTCAAACATAATTGTTTTTACCTCGGGACTGAGAAGCATGTTAAACATTCTAAATAAACAATGAAATGTTTTAAAGAAATGCTTTTACTCTTATTCATGGTGCTCATACTGTATGCTTGACACTTATGCTTTATTGTGTATACTTAAACTCCATGGTTGATATTTATGCTATGAAGCTTTAGGCTTAAACTTTACACTTGATGAGTGTATTGTAAACTTCATTCCTAAACTATAGGCTAAGGTCTAATTGACTATGCCAGAGACTACGTGCTTGAACTATACGCTTGATGATTATGCTATACACTGTATTCTCAAACTTTAAACTAAATGCATATGTTAGAGGCTAGATTCTTAATCTATTCTCTTGAAGTTATGCTAAACACGTGAGACTTAGACAACATACTCAATGCTAAGGCTTTGTAACATTCATGCTAATTAAATGCTAACACTTGTTACATTTGTTTCGAGAACTCATACTATGAACATATATTCTAAACCCTAATATTGTATATCAATATTTTAAAGATTAATTTCTTGCTCTCTTAATCTAAGTGTCAAATCAGTTTGTCACTTATACTTACTTGCTTAAACTTAAACTTGGAAACTTAACTCACGAAGACTTGTAGGCTTAGAATCCTTAAAGCACTTAAATGCTTGTAACACAAGAAGGCTCGAACAGTTGAAGGCTTGGTACTCGTAAATACTTACTATACTAGGAATATTTGAAACACATGTTTTAAACTTACCAAAATGCTATTCGATTATGCCAAGTGCTAAAGGCATAAGACACAACTAAAACTAAATGCTATAGGTTATGCCAAGTGCTGAAGGCATAAGATACAATTCAAACTCAATACTATTTGATTATGCCAAGTGCCAAGTGCTAAGGGCATAAGCTACTTGTTAATACTAAAGCTATGTGTTAATACCAAGTGCTAAGGGTATATACTATTTTATGATACTAATGTGAATGCTTGATATACTTGGGAAGGCTCAGACAACAGACTGATTGACCGACGCGTCTTGACATTTGTCAAGCCCTTCTAGTCATCAGTAAAACTATGTGGATGTGTTAAACTTGCATGCTAAAACTATGGGACATTGTAGGACAGACTGCTGACCGCCGCGTGTTGACCTAGTTGTCAACCCTTACTAGTCATCAGTGTTCCTCTTTGTCAGACATTGTAGGACAGACTGTTGACCGCCGCGTGTTGACTTAGGTGTCAACCCCTACTAGTCATCGGTGTTCCTCCTTGTCGTACATCGTAAGACCGACTGCTGACCGCCGCGTGTTGACCTAGGTGTCAACCCCTTCTAGTCATCAGTGCTCTTCGGTGTTGAAATTAGGTAAGATAGACTGATTGACCGCCGCGCCTTGACAATGGTCAAGCCCTCCTAGTCATTCAGTTATCTTCTTGATTTAATCATTAGGACCGTTATGGATGGATGCTAAATTCCCTAGGGTATTAAGCTGTCCATAATGGTGCCTCTCAAACTCGATACTCATATACTACTCTGTGCAGGTGGAATGTTAGGTAAGACGCTTAATTATCATTAACAACAATGTCCTATGCAACTTAGTATGTGGTGGGACGTCGTCTGGGCGGGTTGTAGGCTTGACCCAGGGGTATGCCCTATATATAAGCATACCGAGTTGGATGATACAGGTGGTGTTAATGAGATTAGGGTTGTTACCTAGGGGATACTAGAATGCTATTGGGAGATTATCATAAACTACTAAACGCAATGCTTGTTAAACTCATGTTGAAACTAATACATACTGATAACATAGACTTGGAAACTTGAATCAATAAACAAAAGCTATTTTTCACATACCAAAACTACATGAACTCACCAACCATTGTGTTGACCTTGTTTTCTTACATGCTTTCTCAGGTGACGCACAGGTATAAGCTAAGACTATGGATTTTGCATGCTAGGTAGTCCAACTAGAGAACCCAGCAGACTTTTGAAGAGCACATCTTTTGTAACTAATACGAAACCATTTTGATATCTTGTACAGATACAAGATAGAAACATTTGATTCTTTTGAATAGGTTTACTTGGTTAAATTATCAAACATCAACGTTGTAATTTAACTTCGTAATCCTATCTTTATGCTTTATTGTGCTTTAGATATTCTTAACATTGATGCTATGTGAACAATCTGATCAATCCGATTATCACTCACGATATCGCACTCCGGGAATCTTCCGCCCGACGGGACAACCGATCCTATCCCGCCGGCTCGGGGTGTGACAGATTGGTATCAGAGCTCAAGGTTATAGAGAATAATAGGTCATTACTTAAACGGTTTGGCCTAGACTATAACTTAGGGACCCTCATATAGAGAACATAAGACTTAGGTTTGCATTTTGTCTTCTGCATTCGATCATTGCACTAACCAAATTCCTTTGGTTATGATCAGAATGCCGCCTAGAAGACAGCCTACCACTCAGACTTCTGCACCGCATTCATCTACTCCGACGCCACCAGATTCACCACCGCCACCTCCTCCTCCTCCGCCACCTCCACATTCACCGCCACCAGGCCCAAACACGACTTTGGTGCTAGATCCTGCTACTGTTGCCTTGGCAACATTACTGAGCAGCCAATTAACTAATCAGATGAAGGATATCATCCCAGAGATGATCAACAAGCTTCAAGGCTACGGAAACAACCTCGGTCATACGGCAGGAGAAACTAGTGGAAACACCGGCAACAAATCAGATTGTTCGTACAAATCATTCGTAGGATGCAAACCGCCAAGCTTTAGCGGTGATGAAGGAGCCGTTGGATTAATCCAATGGTTAGAGAAGATGGAGAACACACTGGACATCAGCAGTTGTCCAGAACATCATAAGGTTCGTTATGCTGCTGGATCTTTCAGTAAGCGCGCTCTGACATGGTGGAACTCTCAGATACACGCTCGAGGCAGAGATGAAGCGTCAGCCATGCCTTGGGAAGAATTCAAAACCCTTCTGAGGAATGAATTCTGTCCTAAACATGAACTCCAAAACCTAGAGGTAGAACTGTCAAATCATGTGATGAAGGGAGCTGATCACATGACATTCACCACTCGCTATCATGAGTTGGTAGCCTTGGTGCCTGAGATGGTGCCAACTTTAGAAAAGAGAATTGATCGATACGTAGGGGGATTGCCATCCTGCATACAGAGTATTGTAATTGCTGCAAACCCCGCAACTTTAGAGTCCGCCATTTCTCTGTCTGCTAAACTCACTAACGTGATGGTGAAATCCGGAGAATTGAAAGACGATTCGGGCAAGACTAAAGAGGAACAACCGAAGAAGAAACAAAAGGTCACTCGAGACTACGTGACACCCATGACTCTTCATCAAGTTGCTACAGTACCTACTAAGGCTACACGCAAACCCTACTCAGGTGTATATCCTCAATGTGCACAATGTCATTATCATCATGCTGCCACAATGCAGTGTAAGCAGTGTACAAATTGTGGCCGAAAAGGTCATTTGGTTCAACACTGCCTAACCACCACGGCACCGGCGGTAAACAACGCCGCCATGGCAATGCCACCCCCACAAAACCCTGGAAACCACAACAATAACAATCGGGGATGCTATAACTGTGGGAAATTAGGTCATTTCTTCAAAGACTGTCCACAAAGGGTGCTACCGAGAGGACAAGCACCGAGGGGGCGTGCATTTCAAATTGGAGCTGCTGCTGCACGCCAAGACACTGACACCAACACCAACACTGGTACATTTTTATTTGAAATCTTTGCAGGTGTATAATTTATACTAGCATGGATTTTCATTGATCTCATTAGAGTCAGTTCATAACTTACTCACAAATGGGGCAACATTCGCACATTTAATACAATGAATGACATGAACTTAGTGTTCACTTACCTTAGTGAGCAAACACATACTGTAAGATTCAAAGTGATGGACACGAGTGGTGTCAGTACCATCATTGAAACTGATGCTTTGTCCTTGATAGGGACAGAGTCAGCTAATACAATAAAACTTTTTATGTCATTACAATGAACGAGCGAGATGCATTTATAAGTCTCAGTATTGGGTTCGTCAATGTTGTCTTAATTGACGATATACGGATCCATTCCAACAAGGGGAGAAACGAGAGGCTTTTCCTGACAAAAATAACACGTGAGCATAAGAATCTTAGTGAACATTGTAGATCATGAAACTATGTAACACCAGGGGATACCACTATGGGAGTGTATACAAACAGCTATGAAATATGATGTCAAGCTACCTTACACTTCCGGTAGACTTGATGTTCTTGAATTGATAGGAACAATAAAAATCAAGTCTGCTCATTTTATAATTACACACGAAATCACAGGCTTAAGGAGGACTAGGTCACACATAGACAATATTCTTTCAAGAGCATAAACATTTCGGATCGTACAGTTGAGAGACTGAAAACGCATCCGTAACTTATTGAACAGACTCGGGAAGACTCTAAATGTAACTTCGCACAAACATGAGAACATGAGACATACGTAACATCAAAGCATCTCCACCTATGCAAAGAAAAAGTAGTACCCGACAATGATACTTAAATTTCGGGACGAAATTTCTTTAACAAGGGGAGACTGTAACATCTGTGCCGGAACCGTCACCGGAACAATAATTGGCACAGTGAAGTGCACAGTAACTCAGGTACACGCTACGCGAGGCTATGTTAATCCTATTGCACACTGGGGGATTAACACTAAACTAATACGCGATTGTCTGAAATCTGACTTAAAACCTTAGGGTTTAATAGTCAGAAACACATCAGACAACAATGAACAAGTAAACAAATGTGTGATTTGATGCCAGATTGTATAAACGTATGCGAGGATAAACAGAACAAAACCATAACAGTTGTTGTTACAGAATGTTAAACAGACGAACTATTCGTATAGGTGACGATCTGTACGAATAGATTTGAAGGTTTAATGATCTGGAATGATAACTGGAAAGTAGAAAACAAGATCAGAAAGTGAAACGTACGATCGTGTTCGTGCAGTTAGCGCTCTGCACGAAGACGCGCGTAAGTGACGTTTTCTGACGAAACGAAAACGGAAAGTGATTCGAACGATAATAAAGTTAAGGAAATAAAGTATTTCCTGTTTTACAATTTTGAAACTCATCATAAATAAACTAGAACAAAAATATTATACTTTCAAGCGCGTAAAACAAAATACGCGGAAAAGCAAAGAAACGCGTTAAAAATAATCAATTTCGTTAAATTATTTAAGAATAATAATATTTAACATATTTCTATTAATAATTACCTACCAAATATTTAAAATAAATTCTTTTATTTAATTACGTAATTATACGCGATTTACGTTCCGGAAACGTAACGAAACCGCGAACCGAGCAACCAAAATGAACCCGAACACCCCATGGAGTATAAAAACTTTGAAATGAAAGTTTTCTTTCATTTTTCATCTTCCCCACCTCTCTCCTACACCCATTTCCGGCTACCACCCTTTTAGGGTTTTCCACCACTTCTCTCCTCCATATCTTGGTCATTTCTCAACGAAAATGGGCGTTCTTGGTGTCCACGCGTAGCCCTTGATCTCCTCTACACGAAAGTACAAAGGATCTGTTCCAAAATCCACTGAAATCGAAGGTATGAGACCAAGAAACTTCCGAAAATTAGGGTTTTCACTCTCATTCGTGACCCAAACCTTAACCGATTATATAACCTTGATTCCTTGAACCATACTCCTTCGAAAACAGATCTAACACACCCAAGGAACTCCATGAACGTTGGTAGAAAGCTTGGTCAGGCCACCCTAGCCCACCCTCGAACCAGCTGGTCGAATAGGGTCATTCGGCCGAATGAGAGGGAAGCCGACTAAACCACCCTCCTTCGCCGACTGTAACTCATTCGAGCTACCTTTCATTCGCCAAGCTAAGTGCTTCATTCGACCTAGAGCCTTCATTCGACAACACAGCTTTCATTCGGCCATGCATCATTCGGCAGTCACCCTAACCCCATTCGACAGCCTCCATTCGGCCAAGGCTCACTGGGTCAGACCCCATTCGGCAGCCCATCCTCCAGCCTTGTCTCATGCGGCCATCTACTTAGCCCAGTCAATTTCGAGGCCCAAATTTCATCACTAGCCATCAGTTGGCCCAATAGGCAACTAACAGGCCCCATTCGGCCTACAGATTTTTGTTCAGCCCAGACCTTTGTACAACCCAATACCCAGGCCCACTGTTTCAGGGCCCAACAAATTCTATATTAGCCCACTGTTGAACCACAATCTCTTGAACTAGGCCATTAGGCATGAGAAGGCCCAAGGTGGTATAACCGGCCGCCTAATTACAATAAAATCCAACAGGCCCAACAGTAGGCCCGAGTGCATTCTGGTTGGCCCAGGATGGGCCCAATATCATACTGCTTAGGCCCAATGATATCTTGACTCAATTATTCTGTTCCAGCCCAGTTGCCCTAGTAGGCCCAGAAAATTTATCAAAAACCTTGTTTGGCCCACACATATAATGGACTAGGCCACCAGTGGGCCCACATCAAGCTTTCAGGCCCAATACCTCTACCATTGGCCCATTAACTCCTGGAAGGTCCAACAGGAAGTGAATGGCTCAAGGCCCACAGTTTAAGGCTCAAGGCCCACTGCTTTTGGCCCAAGGCCACAAATTTGGCCAAAAGCCCAAATTCAAGGCCCACATTGGTTTCAGCCCATTTAAGCAAGGCCCAGCTTGGCCCATGAACCCTTTTGGCAAAGGCCCGATACAAATCCCACTGGGCCCATCAAAATCCACCCGAGGCCCACAGAAGTTGATTTAAGGCCCATTTTGAGGCCCTTGTCCTCACTTTTGGAGCCATGTGGTCATTAACTTGGTCACCAACATGTTTCTGACCCATTTTTGATTCCAACAGCCCTATATGACTCTAGGCCCAACAAATATTGCCTAGGCCCACCTCGGGCCCAATAAAGACCTTAGAGGCCCCAAAACAAGGCCCAAAAGGCCCTTGAACTCTAGTTTTGTAACTTTTGGCAAGGCCTTTATGATTCGACACCTAATATCATTGGCCCAACTTAAATTGTTGGCCCACATGACTAAAGAACTATTATTACTCTTAATTCAACACTAATAAGTATGATAAACAAGGGATTACTATCAAAACGGCAACTTTTGCAACAAAGTCTTGTAATTTATAACATGACTTCATGAAACTACCAATGGGCTTTAAACACAAGTTAGATAAGACAAGAATAAACCAAAGAGAGTCTATGGATTACAAGAAACAATAACAAATAAAGATGGGCCAATAAAGACCGAAGACTTTGAGTGTTGGCCAAAGCTTATGGCTAACACATACATACCCACATAATCCCTATAATTCATACTAATGAGTTATAAACATCGTGAAATCAATACAGGATCGTGAAAATACACTCAAGCACAATCAAGAGCGCGTACATTTTGTTTAGGCTAAGTCAAACCTCAACAACTACAAGGTGAGTTCATTGTCCCTTTTCAAACATAATTGTTTTTACCTCGGGACTAAGAAGCATGTTAAACATTCTAAATAAACAATGAAATGTTTTAAAGAAATGCTTTTACTCTTATTCATGGTGCTCATACTGTATGCTTGACACTTATGCTTTATTGTGTATACTTAAACTCCATGGTTGATATTTATGCTATGAAGCTTTAGGCTTAAACTTTACACTTGATGAGTGTATTGTAAACTTCATTCCTAAACTATAGGCTAAGGTCTAATTGACTATGCCAGAGACTACGTGCTTGAACTATACGCTTGATGATTATGCTATACACTGTATTCTCAAACTTTAAACTAAATGCATATGTTAGAGGCTAGATTCTTAATCTATTCTCTTGAAGTTATGCTAAACACGTGAGACTTAGACAACATACTCAATGCTAAGGCTTTGTAACATTCATGCTAATTAAATGCTAACACTTGTTACATTTGTTTCGAGAACTCATACTATGAACATATATTCTAAACCCTAATATTGTATATCAATATTTTAAAGATTAATTTCTTGCTCTCTTAATCTAAGTGTCAAATCAGTTTGTCACTTATACTTACTTGCTTAAACTTAAACTTGGAAACTTAACTCACGAAGACTTGTAGGCTTAGAATCCTTAAAGCACTTAAATGCTTGTAACACAAGAAGGCTCGAACAGTTGAAGGCTTGGTACTCGTAAATACTTACTATACTAGGAATATTTGAAACACATGTTTTAAACTTACCAAAATGCTATTCGATTATGCCAAGTGCTAAAGGCATAAGACACAACTAAAACTAAATGCTATAGGTTATGCCAAGTGCTGAAGGCATAAGATACAATTCAAACTCAATACTATTTGATTATGCCAAGTGCCAAGTGCTAAGGGCATAAGCTACTTGTTAATACTAAAGCTATGTGTTAATACCAAGTGCTAAGGGTATATACTATTTTATGATACTAATGTGAATGCTTGATATACTTGGGAAGGCTCAGACAACAGACTGATTGACCGACGCGTCTTGACATTTGTCAAGCCCTTCTAGTCATCAGTAAAACTATGTGGATGTGTTAAACTTGCATGCTAAAACTATGGGACATTGTAGGACAGACTGCTGACCGCCTCATGTTGACCTAGTTGTCAACCCTTACTAGTCATCAGTGTTCCTCTTTGTCAGACATTGTAGGACAGACTGTTGACCGCCGCGTGTTGACTTAGGTGTCAACCCCTACTAGTCATCGGTGTTCCTCCTTGTCGTACATCGTAAGACCGACTGCTGACCGTCGCGTGTTGACCTAGGTGTCAACCCCTTCTAGTCATCAGTGCTCTTCGGTGTTGAAATTAGGTAAGATAGACTGATTGACCGCCGCGCCTTGACAATGGTCAAGCCCTCCTAGTCATTCAGTTATCTTCTTGATTTAATCATTAGGACCGTTATGGATGGATGCTAAATTCCCTAGGGTATTAAGCTGTCCATAATGGTGCCTCTCAAACTCGATACTCATATACTACTCTGTGCAGGTGGAATGTTAGGTAAGACGCTTAATTATCATTAACAACAATGTCCTATGCAACTTAGTATGTGGCGGGACGTCGTCTGGGCGGGTTGTAGGCTTGACCCAGGGGTATGCCCTATATATAAGCATACCGAGTTGGATGATACAGGTGGTGTTAATGAGATTAGGGTTGTTACCTAGGGGATACTAGAATGCTTTTGGGAGATTATCATAAACTACTAAACGCAATGCTTGTTAAACTCATGTTGAAACTAATACATACTGATAACATAGACTTGGAAACTTGAATCAATAAACAAAAGCTATTTTTCACATACCAAAACTACATGAACTCACCAACCATTGTGTTGACCTTGTTTTCTTACATGCTTTCTCAGGTGACGCACAGGTATAAGCTAAGACTATGGATTTTGCATGCTAGGTAGTCCAACTAGAGAAACCAGCAGACTTTTGAAGAGCACATCTTTTGTAACTAATACGAAACCATTTTGATATCTTGTACAGATACAAGATAGAAACATTTGATTCTTTTGAATAGGTTTACTTGGTTAAATTATCAAACATCAACGTTGTAATTTAACTTCGTAATCCTATCTTTATGCTTTATTGTGCTTTAGATATTCTTAACATTGATGCTATGTAAACAATCTGATCAATCCGATTATCACTCACGATATCGCACTCCGGGAATCTTCCGCCCGACGGGACAACCGATCCTATCCCGCCGGCTCGGGGTGTGACATATATCATCAAAAATCATCATTTTAAGCATAGTGGTTCATACCCATCACTTTAGATCATCACAAAACTCAATACTAACATCATATATCATCAAGAAATGCATCAAAACTAACAAACCCAGAAGTAAAAACTCGTGCATGTGAACCACGAGTGTTTGCATGTGAGTTTTACTCATGCATGTGTGTGTATCAGTGTGTAAATGGGTGTCTTAGCCACAAGAACTACCTCAAATGCTTCTTGATTGCTAGAAGGGTGTTTGAGCAGCTTCTAAGGCTCCTGAGATTGCTGGGTTCGACTGGGAGAGAGAGGTGGTGGTGATGTCAAGCTCCAAGTGTGGTTCCTCAAGCTTCCAATCTTCAAACCTTCAAGTTTGGAGCTTCAAGATCTCTTCAATGGCTGCTAAAGAGAGTTACAGGGGGCTCTGGAGTGTTAATGGCCGAAGGATGGCGTGTGGGTGTAAGAAAATGATGAAAATAGGTAGAGTAGGCATAATGGTCTTGGTTTTATAAAGATATTGTCGACTGGGCGGCTCCGCGTACTGTGATGGGGATACTTGTTTCTCATGTGATCTTCACGTTCCCAAGTAAACTCGGGTCCGCGCCTTGAATTCCAACGAACTTTAACAATAGGAATACGACTTCGTCTCAGTTGCTTGACTTTACGATCCATGATCTCCAGTGGTTCTTCAATAAAACGTAGTTGTTCATCCAATTGAATCTCTTCAACTGGTATGATAAGTGTTTCATCAGCAAGGCATTTCTTCAAGTTTGAGACGTGAAACACGTCATGTACACCACTAAGTTCATCTGGTAAGCTCAATCTGTATGCTACAGGACCAATACGTTCGATGATCTCGAACGGTCCCACGTATCGTGGTGTTAGTTTGCCTTTCTTCGCGAATCGAACTACGCCCTTCCATGGGGAAACCTTTAACATGACTCGATCTCCCACTTGGAATTCCAACGGCTTGCGCCGTTTATCAGCGTAGCTCTTTTGCCTGCTTCGTGTTGCTTGTAATCTCTGTTGTATCTGAGCAATCTTGTCTGTAGTTTCTTGGATTAGTTCTGGCCCCGTTATTCGATTATCTCCCACTTCTGACCAACAGATCGGTGACCGACATTTCCGACCATAAAGAGCCTCGAATGGGGCACAACCGATACTGCTGTGATAACTGTTGTTGTAGGAGAACTCGATTAGTGGCAAATGAGAATCCCAATTACCACCAAAGTCTAGAACACAGGTTCTTAACATATCCTCTAGGGTCTGAATAGTACGTTCGCTTTGGCCATCCTTTTGTGGATGATAAGCTGTACTCAAGTTTAATTGAGTCCCTAGAGATTTCTGCAATGATTGCCAGAACCTTGATGTAAATCTGCTATCACGATCTGAAATGATAGACAATGGCACACCATGGCGTACCACTATCTCATCGATGTAAAGCTTCGCTAGTTTATCCATCGTGTAAGTTTCTCGCATTGGCAAGAAATGAGCAGACTTGGTTAATCGGTCAATGATAACCCAAATGGTATCATGTCCACTGGAAGTGCGAGGTAGCTTGGTAACAAAGTCCATAGCTATTTGTTCCCACTTTCATAGTGGTATTTCAGGCTGTTCCAGCAAACCAGATGGTTTCTGGTGTTCCGCCTTCACCTTAGCACACGTAAGGCATCTACCAACATACTCAGCTATGTCTTTCTTCATACCCGGTCACCAATAAAATGCACGTAAGTCTTGGTACATTTTATCAGCACCGGGATGCACAGAGTACTTGGTTTTGTGTGCTTCATCAAAAATAAGTTTCCTTAACTCATCTACTGCAGGAATCCAGATACGATCCTTGAAGTAAACAAGTCCATCGGGTTTTGTTTCCAAATGTTTCTCCACACCGCAATCTAAGTCTTTCTTCAAGTTTCCTCGTTCAATTGCTTCCTGTTGTGCTTGCCTAATGTGATCGTGTAAACTTGTCTGCACAGTCATTCCCATTGCTCTGACGCGCAAGGGTTTGACCCGTTCCTTCCGGCTCAAGGCATCAGCAACAACGTTTGCCTTGCCCGGATGATACTTAATCACACAGTCATAATCATTCAGAAGCTCACCCAACGTCGCTGTCGCATGTTGAGTTCCTTCTGATCGAATATGTGTTGCAGACTTTTGTGGTCTGTAAATATGGTACACTTGGTTCCATATAAGTAATGCCTCCAGATCTTCAGTGCAAACACCACTGCTCCCAATTCCAGATCATGAGTTGTGTAGTTCTTCTCATGAATCTTTAATTGTCTCGAAGCGTAGGCAATGACTTTGTCCCGCTGCATAAGTACACAGCCAAGTCCCTGATGAGATGCATCACAATAAACAACAAAGTCATCACAACCATCTGGGAGAGATAAGATCGGAGCATCACATAGCTTTTGTTTCAATGTCTGAAAGGCTTCTTCTTGTTTTTGTTCCCAAATGAACGGTTCGCTTTTCTGTGTTAGCTTCGTGAGTGGCAGGGCTATCTTAGAAAAGTTCGAGATGAACCTTCTGTAATAGCCTGCTAAGCCTAGAAAAGAACGTATCTCCGTAGGTGTCTTCGGAGTGTCCCAATCTTTTATTGCCTCGATCTTGGCAGGATCAACGTGTATTCCCTCACTGTTAACAACGTGACCTAGGAATTGAACCTCCTTTAACCAAAACTCACACTTAGAGAATTTGGCATAGAGCTTCTCTTCCTTTAACATTTCCAAGATCGTTCTCAAATGTTGCTCGTGTTCTGCTTTGCTTTTAGAATAAATCAAGATGTCATCGATGAAAACAATAACAAATTGATCTAAGTACGGCTTACACACACGGTTCATGAGATCCATGAAAACCGCGGGTGCATTCGTTAAACCAAAAGGCATCACCATGAACTCGTAATGCCCGTATCTGGTACGAAACGCCGTCTTCGGTATGTCTTCGTCTTGCACTCTAAGCTGATGGTATCCGGAACGTAGATCGATCTTCGAAAAGTATTGAGCTCCTTGCAACTGATCAAATAAATCATCAATCCTCGGTAATGGATACCGATTCTTGATGGTTAGTTTGTTTAACTCCCTGTATTCTATGCACATCCGAAAGGATCCATCCTTCTTTTTCACGAACAAAACCGGAGCTCCCCAAGGTGAGTAGCTCGGGCGGATGAAACCTTTATCAAGTAGTTCCTGTAGTTGGTTAGATAATTCCTGCATCTCCGAAGGTGCTAACCTATAAGGAGATTTAGCAACAGGCGTTGCTCCAGGAATCAGATCAATACGAAACTCTACCGGTCGCACAGGAGGCAAACCAGGTAGATCTTCAGGAAACACCTCAGGATATTCTTTCACTATCGGCACGTCTTGTAATGTTTTCTTGTCTTTGTCTTTCTCCACCACATGAGCCAAGAATGCTATGCACTTCTTTTGCAGACACTTACGCGCTTTTATGCATGAAATGATCTTTACGTTTCTCTTTGCTTGATCCCCACGAACTTCCAATACACGATCGTCCGTTACTGGAATCCGAAGTAACTTCTTGGAACAGACAACTTCCACTCGATTGAGTGAGAGCCAATCCATTCCCACGATGATATCGAAACTGCCAACTCCATCGGCAACAAGTCGATGGAAAATGTATGATCTATAAGTGTAAGTGGGCAGTTCCTAAGTATAGTGCTAACTGTAACTTGTTTCCCATTAGCTACTTCAATAATGTAAGGGGAGTCTAAGGTATCCTCAGTAAGACTAAGTTGTCGTGCAAAATCAGATGAAATAAAACTCTGGTCTGCACCAGTATCAAATAGTATGGATGCATAAAAGTCATGTAAAAGAAATGTACCAGTGACCACATTAGGGTCCTGACGTGCAGCATTGGCTCCGATGACAAAAGCTCGTCCACGAGGTGCTTGTGCTCCAGCTGGCACCTTCTTTGGACAGTTGCGGGAAAAGTGACCTGGTTCCCCGCAGTTGTAACAGTCTCGGTTGTTGTTATTGCCTGGGTTCTGTGGTGGTGGTGGTAGTGCTCTTGTTGCAGTGTTGGTTGCTTGATTCACCGCAAAGCGACATTTGTTAACCCAGTGGCCAAATCGACCACAGTTTGTGCACTGGTGATATTCCCCTCCATAACCCCTAGTAGCAGGGTTGACAGGTGCTGCAGGTGCCTGTCTCTGTGGGGTGACGGCCGCATAGTTCTTTACGACCTTTGGCTTCTTTTTCTGGTGGTACTCGGGTTTCTTTGATGTTGTTTCCTTGGCTTTTCCAGCTTCCTCTTTTAAGACTCCAGACTTTACCATTACCTTAGTAAGCTTAGCAGAGAGGGAAATGGCTGACTCCAAAGTAGCAGGGTATGAAGCCAGTACAACGCTTTGTATACATGAAGGTAATCCTGCTACATAGCGATCAATTAGCTTTTCCAAGGTTGGCACCATCTCTGGCACCAGGGCTACCAGTTCATGATAACGGTTGGTAAAAGTCATGTGGTCAGCTCCCTTCATCTCATGATTCGAGAGCTCAATCTCCAGTTGTTGTAGTTCATGTTTCGGGCAAAACTCATTCCTCAGAAGAAGCTTAAATTCTGCCCAAGGCATCGCCATTGCCTCATCTCTTCCCTTTGCTCGGATCTGAGCATTCCACCATGTCAGTGCTCGCTTGCTGAATGAACCAGCTGCATAACGAACTTTATGGTGTTCTGGACAGCTGCTAATGTCCAGAGTGTTCTCCATCTTTTCTAGCCATTGGATTAATCCAACAGCTCCTTCAACTCCAGTGAAACTAGGAGGTTTGCATCCTACAAAGGATTTGTAGGAGCAATCAGACGTATGACCAGTGTTTCCACTAGCCTCTCCGGTGGTATGGGCAGAGGTGTTGCCATGCCCCTGAATCCGATTTATCATCTCTGGGATGACCTCTTTCAGTTGGCTTGTCAGTTGGGTACTCAGCAGTGTCGCCAAGGCGATGGTAGCAGGATCTAATGTCTGAGCAGTGCTTGAACCTGGCGGCGGAGAGTGTGGAGGAGGCGGAGGAGGAGGAGGTGGCGGTGGTGAATCCGCAGGTGATGGGGTAGATGAGTGAGGAGCAGAGACTTGCGGAGTAGGTTGTTTTCTCGGCGGCATTCTGATCATAACCAAAAGAATTTGGTTAGTGCAATGATCGAATGCAGAAAACATAATGCAAACTTAAATCTGAAATTCTCTACATGTGGGTCCCTAAGTTATAGTCTAGGTCAAACCGTTTATGTAATGACCTATTATTCTCTATAACCTTGTGCTCTGATACCAATCTGTCACACCCCGAGCCGGCGGGGTTGGATCGGAGTCCCCGCCGGGCGGAAGGTTCCCGGGGCGTGATATCGCGGATGATAATCATGGTGATCAGATTGTTTACATAGCATCAACGTTTAAGAATATCTAAAGCACAATCAAATGATATATAGGATTACAAAGTTAAATTACAATAGCAATGTTCTGCAACTTAACTAAGTAAACCTAACCAAAAGAATCAAATGTTTATATCTTGTAACTATGCAAGATATCAAAAGTATAGTATATCATCAACAAAAGATGTGCTTCTCCAAAAGGCTACTAGGTCCTCTATCTGGGCAGCCTAGTATGCATATCCAAAAGCTTAAGCTTAAACCTGTCCTTCACCTGAGAAAGCATGTAAAAAGACCAAGTCAACACAACGGTTGGTGAGTTCATATAGTTTATAAGTTTAAAATAGTTTTCAACAAACCTCTTTCGGTAAAACCTTAACCTCATTAACTCCACATGTAATATCCAAATCGGTATGCTTATATATAGGGCATACCCCTGAGTCGAGCCTACGACCCGCCCAGACGCCATCCCACCACATACTAATCCGGATATGACACTGTTGTTAATAATAATTAAGAATTTTACCTACCAATCAATCCCATTCCTCATCAAAGCTTTTGTTGTCTGTTTCAAAGTTTTCATGTCTATTGTATTCATAAGTGTTAGTTTCTCATCACGTTTATCAAGTATCATAGATTCACACGCACATAGTTTAGCAATTACATATCTTCTATAAGCAGACAAAAGCTCTGGAATACCAGAAGTCTAGCAATTACATGTCTCTTATATAGATAATAGCTTAGCATTCATCAGGTCCATGTTTAGCCTTTACATACCTCTTATAAGCCGACAAAAGCTCTGGAATATCCAGAAGTCTAGCAATTACATGTCTCTTATAACCAGGTAATAGCCCCGTAACGTTACGTTTATGTTTAGCCTTTACATACCTCATATAAGCCGACACAAGCTCTGGAATATCCAGAAGTCTAGCAATTACGTGTCCCTTATAACCAGGTAATAGCTTAGAATCGATACTTTCATGTTTAGCCTTTACATACCTCATATAAGCTGACAAAAGCTCTGGAATATCCAGAAGTCTAGCAATTACATGTCCCATATAACCAGGTAATAGCTGAGTATCATTACGTTTATGTTATTACATGTATCTCACCCCATAGGTACAAGCTCTGGAATATCCAGAAGTCTAGCAATTACGTAGACTATGGTTAGATACATGTATGATGGCCTAGTAGCATGTAATAGTTTCCAAACGTCATATCTCATGTAATAGTATCAAGTCTCATGTAATTGAATCAAGTATCATGTATTTGTATCGAGTCTCATGTAATTGAATCAAGAATCATGTATTTGTATCAAGTCTAATGTAATTGAATCAAGTATCATGTATTTGTATCATGTCACATGTAATTGTATCAAGTCTCATGTATTTGCATCAAGTATCATGTAATGGTATCAAGTAACCAACAATTGATTTTAAGCATCTAGCTTAAAGTAAAGGTTTCAATCATAAGTAATCATGATTATGTTTTAAAGCATTAAATAACATTTCAATAAAAATGTTTAACATGCTTCTCAGTCCCGAAGTAAAACAAATAAGTTTGAAAGGGGACAATGAACTCACCTTAGGTCCGAAGTGCTTGACTAAATAGAATGAGAATACACGCGCTCTTTGTTTGCTTTCGTTGTGATGTTCAAACTCCTGTATTGATTTCATAATGTTTGTAACTTATAAGTATAAGTTTATAAGGGTTTGTTGTGCGTGTAAGTGTTAATCCTAAAGTTGACTAACACTTAGGAATATTCTTTGTTATCCGGCTCCAATTCTTCTTTGTTAATGATGTCTTACTTGCTCATTCATCACAAGTTGTTATTTAATTCTTTTAACACTTCATGTAATTTGTCTAAAACTTGTTATCGTTTTATAACCAATACTAAGAAAAGGTTCGTTTCACCTATGCATTTGTTCTTGGTTTTCATTATTTTCAATGTTCATTCAAATGTTTGCAAGTTGTTTAACAACTATTGAGCCGGATAATCTTGTAATTCTTTCGTGTTAACATTAGACTTAGGCAATACGTGGGCCTCAAACGTTAGTGGCCGATTATGGTTTTTAGGAACAATCGACATGGGCCGGTTAGACCAAAACAATTACAACAAGTCGGTTACTATTGTTGGACCAAAATAAGGGGTGTGGGCTAACATAATCATAATTTGGGCCAAAGACAATTGAGGTGGGCCGAAACAATTGAGTTGGGCTGCTTGAATGCTTTGGGCCTATGAATGATTCGTGGGCCAAAGTGTGGTTCCAATTATTTCTCGATTGAATCTGGGTACCTGCATAGCAACCATATAGCAGCGAACCCTTTAGGTATTTTATGAACAGGGTTCGGCTATGGCAAAAAAATCATGCAGGGTTCATCGAAGGTTTGTCTCCAAGGTTGATTTACTGTGTGAAGGTTCGGTAGCCAAAGTCTCGGCCACCCTATAGCTTAGCAGGTTCGTAGAAGATTCGAAGGAATGAAGGTTCGCCATGCTGTGGTTCACGAAGCTAGGGTTCGGCAGTGAGCAAGCATTAGGGTTCGTCGTCCCAGGGTTCGCCTGCCCTGCAAGGGTTCGGTTAAAGTAACAGTTCGTGGGATGAGCTTGAGGGTTCGCTGGTGATGTGGGTTCGGGCACCATAGTTCGCGAGCAGCACAGGGTTCGCCCAACCTGCACATCCACTTCGGCCATCTCCACAACTCGCGAACCATGTAACCCAAGCCATCCATCAGACCTGCTACGGTTGTAGACTTGCTTTCCTGTCGATTGTGTACTAATACCAGGTTTCGGGGTGATGTTTACAACAACAAGAGATGATAATTCGGTTATGTTGGTGGATTTAACCACAACTCATAGAAAACCCTAATTTCAGCAACTTTACACGCATCATACCTCGTGATTCAGTGACTAAATCTTCAAATAAGTTGTACTTTCGTGTAGAGCTCGTAAATGGCTTCACGTGGGTTCAAGAATCACTCAATTTCGTTAAGAAATGAGTGAGATCTTGGAGTTCAAAGGTTGAAACTTGGGTGAAAATGGTGGTGAAGGTTGGAAACCGAAAATAGAGAGAGAGAGTGTGTAGGTGAAGAGGTTTAAATGAGATTAAATGCTTGAGTAAGGTTTTTATACCCCGTAGGTATTCGGGTTCGTTTCGGTTGTTCGGTTCGCGATTTCGTCGCATATCCGGCACGTTATGCGTATTTTTCGTAAATAAAATAAAAAGAATATTTTTAAGATTTTTAGAACACGAGTATTATTAGAAAACATTTTAAATATCGTTACATTAAATTATTTTTCGAATTATAATAGTTTACGCGTTTTGTTTAATTTTCGCGTTTAGTTAATTTGGTCGCGATCTAATTAAGATAGTTAAAGTTAAATTATTTTATGATGAGTTTCAAAATTGTAAAATGGGAAATATTCTATTTCCTTAAAATTATTATCGTTCGTATCGTTATTCGTTTTCGTAATCGTTTTATCAGATCGCGTCACCATCGCGCGTATTCGTTCGAATCGTCATTCGAACGAACACGTCGATGGTTTGGCTTTCTGATTCTTGTTTTCTACTGTTAAGTCATTATTTCAGAACGTTAAACTATCAGAATCATTCGTACAAATCGTCACCTATACGAATAACTCGTCGGTTTAGCATTCCGCAACAATAACCGTAAAGATTTTGTTTTGTTTCCTCACATACGTTTATGCCAACTAATATCATATCAAGTATTTGTGTTTCAACACTGTGTTGTCTGACATGTTTCAGACTGTTTAACCCTAAGGTTTCAGTCAGAATCAGACAATCGTTTAATAGTTTCATGCTAATCAAATGTATAAATAGTCTAAACATAGTTTAACGAAATGTGTACCTGAATCACTGTACATGTTTACTGTTACGATCACTGTTCCGGCACGCGTCCGGCACTGATGTTACATTGTGTTACACAATGTGCTAGACGTTCACCAACGTTCGTGTATTTTGACACGTGTGTGCTGCTTGCCGATAATTTATCGAATTATATAGTCGTGTGTCAGTGTTCGTATTGTCGTGTCACGTGTCACACTAAATTAAACAATTTCCAGTGCCACGTGTACATAAAGCATTTAAATAAATATTTAAAAAAATCAAAGCTGACCTGGAAATTACGAGGTGTCACAGAGATGATAGGAGATAAGTATCTGATTGATTATTGCATTTGTTATACTAAAAGATGGTTATTCCAACAAGTTTTGGGTCGAATATGTAATGCAACGTTTTTAAAAAATGAAAACTCATAAGAAAAAACTCTAAATATATATATATATTTTTTAATTTATAAAGACTATCGAATTTATATTATGTGTTTTTTAATTTCTATTCACGATTTTTATTTGATCGTTTTTTAATATGTGATGTGTATTATCCGACCCGAACGCTAAAACCAATCCGAAAAATTTAAGTCTGCTATTATAAAACTAAAACCTACAAATACAGTGACATAATTGAAAAAAATCCTGGATCCGCCACTGCTCATAGGCTTGCCACCACATGGTGTTCACACCCCTATGTGTTATGGTACGTAGATGTGGGTGATGAGGGCGTGATGAAGGGTGGTCAAGCCCTTTTCACGCCTCATAACACATTGCCTAGGCATCAACAATAGCAACTATGTGTTAGTGATCGATAACTTCTTAATGATCATCAATTTTCATGCATTTTTCCTTGACGATCAGGCAAATTGATTGCCACAAAGGTTGTACGATCAGGCAAATTGATTAGTTTAATGAATATAAAACTTTGTTTTAAAAAAATTAATAAATTGTTGTTATTGAGATTCACTTACGGACTTACGGTCTTATTCAAACAAGATTGTTCATCAGGCATACATAATAATCATTTCAAACCAAACACATTAATAATTAATTTACATATAACAATAAAACGCCTTTAACATAGTTTATGCTTTGATTTAACTAAATAAAATATAGTTGGCATAAAAATAAACAAACTGTCATTGCACGTTAGTAAATCGGAAAGACAGTGTTGGATGATTCATTTATATTTTTGTCACAACTTCTTGTTTAAAAAAGGAATTATATTCTGCAAATTGCGTTATGTTTTCTATAATTTATTATAATTCTATATTATTATATTCAAAAAGTGAAATCCAATCATATATTTTTATCTTACTCCCTTGATTGAAAAGAAAAAAATAAAAATAAATAACTACTCATGATTTTAATACTAAAACTTAACGCAATAGATTAAAAGATTGCTTGTAATAAAATACTGACACAGTACACATGTAGTTGATTTATATGATTAAAAGATTGCTTGTAGTAAAATAATGCGATACTTTTATAAGAATAATGAGATAATAATGTTTATATGGTTTGATTGATTGATCTAACATGCTTTTGGACCCAAAACAACCACCAAATGAACCCTTTTGTTAAGATGACTTAACCTATGACCCAACTCTTTTTAAAGTTCCTTTTCTAACAATCATCACCACCACTACAATTAGTAATATGTCCCCGCGTGGTCTAGTGGTAAGGGGTGAGAATTCATAATAGAAGTCTAGGGTTCAAAGTCCGACTCCACCCAATTTTTCCCGAGTCACGTTATTTACCTCTCTCATGTTAGCCGTGGGACATGTTTGTGAGGGGCGCCTAATAGTGGTGTTCACTTTTTTTTTTTACAATTAGTAAGTCATCTTGTACTTATATAACAAGTGTAATGTTATACTTACATTTAACACTCAAACTTCACACTTTTTATATTTCTCATATAAATTTACACGGGTCAATCATTATTTATCAGAATTTCTCAACGTTAATATTTGGTATCTTCTATACGAGACATATACGGGATCAATCGTTGTCGAATCAGTGAGTGTCAGAGAAGGCTAGACGCCTCATATATGTTTATACAAGACTATAATGTTGATGTGGTGTTGTAACAAAAAAATGTGTAAAAATAATCACTCCCTGTTATAATTCCAAAAAATATAAGATTTTATCATAATCAGTATATACATTTTAAAAAAAAAAAATAAAAGGTACGAATAAATACATGTATTAATAATTCATACATTTAGTTGTTTAAAGTGAGCTTTGTAATTTTAATTTCTTTGTTTCACGTTTAGAGTTTAGACCTAACTTAACCAAAGTCCATTTAGATAACAATTTTATTATTTTATTTTATTCATACTTGTTATATGTCAAAGTTCATATGAAATTGTATTTCCTTTCATTAAAGATAAGTTTGGTAAAACATAAACTTCAATAATTTATTTACACACAATGGTACACCGTACACTATGAAACACCCTCTCTTTCTCTCTCTCTCTCGTGAGTGAGTGTGTGTACTAATAACACACACATGTGTGTTACTTTAACAACACTCTTCATTTTCAAACGTATAAATGATTACTGGTCGGATCGAATTTAAAAATCGGATAACATAATAAATATATAATATATTCCAAAAAATTATACAATTATAAACACATTTAAATAAACATAATTAATGTTTAAACAAACATAATAATGTTAAAAAAATTATAATGTTTGGTTTTAATGTCTCATTCTTTAGATTTTAGTTAAAAAGAATTGAAATCTGATCCGACCAGTGAACCGGCCGGTTAGTTTGAATCCGGTTTGCATGCCTATTTAGGGCAGGCCCACCCTCCAGTTCCCGGGCCGGTCAGGCGGTTCTCAAAACCTTGATTATATGTGTTTAAGTTTATTGATATGCAAGGTTTTAGCTAACCTGAAAACCTAACTGGTTTAACAGAAAAGTTATAATTTTAGTCTTTCTCTATTAAGCGAGGCTCTCAATGCATGTGGAAGAAAAGAGAACCAAACCAAAGTTTGATATGAGATAAAGCATATTTGAAAGGGTTTGATATATATATATTTGTATATTTCTGATGACGTGATTAGTCATATGAGTTATTAAAAATATAAAATAAATATCAAAGAATTTTAGAGTTGTGAGAATAAAAGTTAGATAGTTGTAGTTTTAATTAAATATGACATTATTATTAGGTATATATTAGCTTAAATAAACGCATGCTAAATCATAATAAAAATAAAAGTAATGTGTGACATATGAGTTGGAGAAATTCACAAAGCAAACTTTTGTATTACAGTAGAATTAAAATAATGTTTATCTTCTTATCATTCTACCTATAACTTATTAATCAATGAGACTTTATTTGGTTTATTTGCTTGTGTGTAGGGATGTTCAAATAAATCAAAAACCTAAAAAGAATTCCAAAATCTAAACTGTATTCAACACCAAAAAACCAATCTGAAATCTTATTTGTGTATTTGAATAGGTTCATATCTGTATCCGAATTTCTTATTTGGTTTTCAGATCGAATATACAAAAAAACTTTCTTATTAAGATTGAATATCCAAATTCCACCAAATAAAATATTCAAAACATGTTTTTATACATAAATCATGCTTATTCTGCTTATTAAGATATATTTTCAAAACTTTTAAGCATGTTACTTATTCAGATTGATTCAAATTCAGATATAATCTTAAAAATTTTGAATTTAAATAAAAAATAAATTATATTCGAACCAATCAACACCCTACATTTATGTTATTATTGCTATATTATTATTACTAGGTTAGTAGCACGTGTAACACACGGGTTGACATAGAATTAAGATGCATTTCACGATAATTTATAACTACCTTTAACGTGACACAAAACATCATAAATTAAAATTAAAAGTCACAAGAATTTGTTCACAAGTTTTTAAAAATTTCCTTAAATACAACGTTTGTTGTTGTACTTATAATTTTTCCATCTTTGTTTAAAATTATAAGTATTAATCCATTACTACTTTTCACCCTGGATAACGTAACATACAATTGACCATATGTTAAATACCAGATCTCTTAAATACAATCCAACTTTTGTTAGTGATTATAATAATAATCACAATAATTATAATAAATTATGATTTTAAAGACATTAGACATGTTTTGAAATGCTTAGTAACTGGAAACCGTTATTATTTAAAGTCATTATTAATCTCAATTATACACAATTATAATTAATTTTAGATAAATTATGGAAGGTATTTAAGTGACCGTTATTATTTAAAATCATTATTGACTGTGGTTGTGACATTTGTCAAAATGACATACGTGACATATGTATTTGAGTGAAACGTGGCATATTAATGATGTGGGCAACCTAATTAAATGACATGTGACATTTGAGCTACTTTTTTATTAGAAGTAGTAGATAGATTATTATTATTACTAGGTTATAAACCCGTGTATTAACGGATTTAATATAAAATACTAAATTAAAAAACGTCATTGGATGATAAAAATTTCATTGCTAACTTGTTTTTTACATAAATTTGGTTTTTTGAAAATAAAATATTTCTTAGTTTAAAAATTTTGATTTTAGAAAATTTCATATTTTATAAATTTTTTTAACTATGCTTTATAATAGAAAGATAAATAATATATTAGTTATTAATATTATAATTATTTAATAAGACAAAGAATTTATTTAATAAGAGAAAGAATATAATTATTTAATATGAGAGAGAATTAAGTGTAATGATAAGGTGTTGACAAGTGACAATAGTAGTACAAGAAGGTGACATGTGGCATTAGTGGTGTAAGAATGTGACAAGTGGCAAAATTGTTACTCTTTTATTATAGAGTATAGATATAGATATAGATATATATTATCATCATCATTATGGGTTTTATTATTATAAATTTCAATTCATGTTATTTAAGATTTATAAACGTTTTATTAGGATGAAATATTATTAGAATTTCAACTTAATAAAGTGTTTCAAAATTCTAACTAAGACGAGTAGAAATTAATGATAATAATAATTATAACAACGATAATAACATAATTGTGATAGTATTCATAATTTATATAAAAAAACTCTGAGACAAGAAAAATATTTAGACCCACTTACAAAAAAACTTAATAATTTATATAAAAAAATTTATTGAGGTAATATACAAAATCTTTTTCTTTTTATTTCGTCCCCTTAAAAGGTTGCGCCGAGAGCTGTTGCCAACTTCGCCCCTCCCTCAGGTCGGCCTTGCGAATATCATTGAAAAAAATAAGACAATAATGTAAAAATGATAAGATGAATTATTGACTTATTGTATGTGTCTATGTGATCGAGTTGGAGACGATGATTACGAATACTCATTACCAGAAACCTTTTGGAAATAAACACTTTAGTTCCATGCATCTAATTCCAAAGATTTGCTTGTTGCATTCATTCACTCCTTGTGTCACGTCACCCTTTTACTAATGCATAAATCAAATTGACTTTCTCTTGCAATCAAGTTTTGTTTTCTTTACCTGGATATATCACTTTCAAAATACCAAAATTCTGTCACACGTCATAATCACACCATAACACAATAGATTAATATAGAAGATTGCATTATGATATGTATAATTTGATGTTGAAATCACAAATTTGACCTTATCAATGTCACTTTTGGATTGATAATCCCAAGCCAGATCTTAGTATCCTTTCTCTCATCACTAATTCATCATGTATAAAATAAATAAATAAAATAAAATAAAAATAATAGTTGTCAATTTTGTAAAGAATCATGCATGTAACTCAGGTAGAGTCATTTTCTATGTTTATTCCTTTTTAAATTTATAAAATTATGTATTTCTGTAAAACATAATAGTATGATTTAATAAATATATAATATTAAAAGTTTAAAAACAGATATATGAAACTGTGCCTTTATTATTGTATAAAAACTAAACTTAGACCATGTTTGAGATTGCTTATTTATCTTTAAAAGGACTTTTTGTCAAAAGTGAGTATTAGCTTATGACTTTTTGAAATTAAGTTTTTAAAAATGTGTTTGAATTATCTTTTTTAAAATTAATTTTCAAAATGACCAAAAATGACATTTTTTTATTGACACTATTTTAATGTTATTGGGTAAAGTGTAAAAAATGTGATAGATTTGTAATTTTATGTCAATAAGTCATAAGTCATTTTGAAAACCTATAATTTTTATCTTTTCAAAAACAACTTATCACCCTTTTTACAAAAATTTATTTTCAAAAGTCCTTTTAGGTTTGACAAACAACTTATTGACTTGTTAGCTTTTTAAATAAACTAATAACTTAATAAGTCATTTTTAAATGAAATCTCAAACAAGGTCTTATATGACTTCAAAAATTTAGGCAAGAAGGAGCCGAGCTTGTATAGTGCACTCATTTTTTACACTTGTAAAATTAGTTGAGAAATAAGGGGGAGTTTCAAGTATGTAAAGTGTAATGTATATTATTAAAAAAAAACATAAAGATAAAAAACTAATTTTTTTTTTGTAAGTATCCGCTACACACGTTACACGTTTGTTTTAGGTTACACGTTAGATCGGGTTTTTACAAGTTTAATTAACTCAAGTGAATTTTTAATGTATATTTTCCTTTTGATCTAATACTCAATATAACAGAAAATATATAATAAAATATTTAATGCTGTCACTAAATTGCAGATCACATCTAACTGATTTTTCTTAATATTTTACAAATCTCATATCAAATAATTAAACACTAAAAGCCCCTAATCTTATTGCTTAGATCAAGTAGTATAAATAGTCATGACTAAAATATTGAACCTCAATAATGTCCAATTCAAACATATCTATTGCATCAAAACACTTTTCTTATATATAAATCAATAAGAAAATCATTGCAATTATGATGGAATAAGGTGAGTGAGATCATGATCACTTTCTCTGTTTTCTGAGTATAAGAACTCCATCTTTATACTCCAATTGCTTCAAAGCTAATCAAATTTCTTCATCCCACAAATCAATTCCCAAATCCTACAACATTTGTATGCAAATTGGGGAATTCCTGTAAATTTAACACGTTTCAATTAACCACTTTCTGCAACCAGAGCTTCAGAATCATGAACTTGAAGAACAGAGGAAAGTCTGTGAAATTAGAGCAAGATAACTCAAATTCTATAAATTTGTTCCCAGATTCCAATTATTGCTCATCACCATCAGGTTTTCGATGCAGGAAACACCCATCAAGCTCATCATCGGTTGGATGTTGTGCATACTGTCTGACCGAAAAGCTGATTAAGCTTGTTTGTTCAGACTGTGGGGAACAGAGGATTTCCTCGTGTTCGTGTTCAGGTTCAAATGTTCCTTCATACAGGAACTCGTCAAGCACTGTTGATGTGGGAAGCATCGGAAGAATATCGTTTTTGATCGAGAATGAAGCTGGTGGTAATGGTGATGATCAGAAATCAATGAGTTCACAGAAGAAATTGAAACAGAGGGAACCAGAGGGTGTTGTTCTGTTCAAAAGGAGCAATAGTTGTGTAGTTAAAGTGAAGAAAAACAATGGGTTTTGGAAATTCGTGAAGCTTTTCAAGAAGAAAAGAGAGAAAGAGGGTTTTATTTCTAGTGACAGTAACAGAGTTGTGTTAGATCAGAGAAGTGATGAGTGTGTGATTGATGTTTCAAGAACTAGATCTCTCAGTAGCTTCATGGGTGATAAATTTCACCATGAAATTCACGCGTTTGGTGAATCTGATCGAAGTAACAGTGGGATTAAAGGTGGATTGATGGATTTCGAACGTGGGTTTTCGGTAAATGAAGTGGATATCAACAAATTGGATGATGATGATGATGATGATGAGTTTATTGATTTGAAGATTGATTTGTCTGATAAGTCAAAAACAGAGTATTCAATCTTCAAGAAGTATGATAAACTGGATTTAACAGTTGGTGGAAGCAATTGCAATGATTCATCGTCGTGTCGAATTACAGTGAATGATAGAGAGATTAAGAAGGTTACGAACACTTGTATGAAAGCATGGAAATTGAGTTTTAAAGACCACTATGAGAATAATGGTCAAAATCACATCTTGAAATCTTGAATTTTGACTCTAAAAAGTCAAACATTTCATATGAATGACGCGTTGAAATCAAATAATTTGTTGAAAATCACGAGAATCACATAATATACTCTTATACGCAGGGCATAACAATAATCATAAGTCGTATGAGAGGGAAACATAAATGTTAACATAACTGTTATGCGAATAACTAAAAAAGATGTATGGATGTATCATGCAATTCTTATTGTATTTGATGTACACTTGATTTTAAAATGAATTTATAAAATCATATTGATTTTTTTTTCCGTTTGATGTGATGCAAGTAGAGGTGGGCAAAAAGCTCGGAATTGACAAACTAAACCAGAATCGGTTCCACCTTTACCCGACAAAAACCTAACCTGAAACAAGCTAAAAACCGAACCAGAACCAAAAACCGGAACCAAAACTGGCTATTAACTTTGTTGACCAAAACCGTGTGTGCCGACCTCTAGATGCAAGGATCAAGTATGTAACCCATATGCCATCTATAGTTTGTAACTTTGTATTCTTTGGTTGATGGACTCATGGACTATCAACATAGACTTGGGCCGTATAGCTTGTGGGCCTGTGGCTTGCATGAAACGCAGTTGATTTATGATTATGTTCGGGCGTTCGGCTAGAAGTTTTTAGCTTTTGTTTTTTATTTATTGCATTCGATTATTAACTCAATCAGAGCCCAGATGTGTATGGATTTTTTCTTTTTCTATTGCAAAACCACTTTGTGTTATAAGTTGATTCAGTTTGTTTAAATTTAGTTTGATTATGAAATTAGTTCGGGTTCAAACTGAATTGAGTAGTGGGAGAACGAATATCTATCCAAATCAATTGAAAGCGGATTGGAAATGGGTAGGTTCAAAGTGATCCACAAAACCATCTTTAATTAAAAATTAAACATTTTTTTTTGTAAAGTTTTCTCGTTTAGAGTGTGTCAGTCTAATTTTTATTTTTCAAAATTTTGTGGTGGTCTTTTGTATTCAATCTATAAGAACATTCTTAGAACAATTTAAGCCCTTTTTACTCAGCATTACCCTGATACTTAATTTTTTATAGCATCCCATAATTATTAAAATGATAAAACTTAATTATATTTTTCAGGATTACCCCCTATAAATGCGTTCATGATTCTTTATGTCTTGTATTCTTAGTAGAAAAAAAAATCAAACACCAACAAAATCAATTCTGTAGTCACTTTGTTTTCTCCCATTAAACTTTATGCATTAAGAGTGATGATTTTTTTTGTGACAGGGTTTTATTGAGTGTGTTGGATGAATCAACAACTATTTCTCCTATTTTTTTCCACTGTTTTAATATTCGTAATATTTTCATCGCCGTTGTGATCAAGTGAATATATCAACACAAGGTATGACTCAACTTTTTTCCATAGATTTAACTGGGTGATATCCAATTTGGGTATTTCAGATAATGTTTTCAGATAATATTTATTCAACTTGTTGCCATTAAAATCCGTAAGGTAAATGTCTTCTTTAAGTGAAAATAGTTATTCAAATCCAATTGGAAACCCGGTGCCTAGCCTGGAGTTTTTTTTTTCCCAAAGGATGTTGGTAAATAAACTTTTTACCAAAATGATTACTTTGAAAAATATTTATCAAAATGAGTTTTTTTCATATATTTCTTTATTTTGAACTAATTTATTATAATATTTTTTAATTTGATCAAAGTATTATCATAGTTACTTGATTGAAAAAAAAAAAAGAAAATTATTATAGTATGTTAGTTAAATTAAAAGAATAATTAAAAATAAATAAATAAATAAAAAACACCTATTTTAATAAATATTTTTCAAAGCATTTATTTTAGTAAATAATCTTTTGGCTTATATCTATTTGAAAAAAAGATCTCGCCCGGCCCGTAAAAAGAGCGTCTCGTCCCCTATATTTCTGCGTGTGCATTTGCCACAACAAGAAAATAGGATATTCAAAATTATACTCCACAAAATCCACCTTTTTCGATCAGGATCTTCACCTGCAAAGCAAGTTATTCATCAATGGAAGCTGCTAATCGATCTTCTTCATCTTCTCCGCATACGCTTCACCGTTGTCTTACTAACCCTCAACGCCTTCATCGTCCCAATTTGCTGAAATCGCCCTTCAACACCCATGATCGTAAATTGAGATCAGTTCGTTGTCAGATCCCCAAATTTGAACCCAAAAGATCGGCGGTTAATTCCCGTGCTACAGAACCCGCGTCTTCTTCTTCCAGCATTGATTTCCTCACGCTGTGCCATAGCCTTAAGGTATATGTTCTCCTCAATTGCATTTATATCGATGTAGATTGATGATTGATGGTCGACTCGAATAGTTGATTTTCTGTGGGTTTTGTTTGACATTAACTGTTAAATTTTGATTACCCTTTTGCATGAGCTGATTAAATCTTTGGGATCGGTCGTTTGTGACTGTAATTTGGGCGTTTTGATCAAGGGGGAGTCTGTTACCGATCTTTTGCATGTTTCTGTTGAAGGATTGATGATGTAAATTATATAGAGATATTCTGAAATTCATTAACAGGTTAATTGTATTTGTTAACGATATCAACTGAATATATAAGAACAATTAAGATTGGACGATCCACATTTAAGAACTAAGAAGCCTATTTTCCTAAATCAGAAAATTTGCTTGCTTTTGGTGGTTAAGAATCCAATTAATATCCAAAAATGAGTTAATCAGCATGCATGGCAGAAAACACTTGTTACAATGAATAGATGATTTGTTTAAATGCATTGATAACTTTAAAACCAATATTGAGCCTCTGAACTCTGAAGGTCATTAGCATTGTAAAGTTTTAATCTCTTGTTAGTTGTTATTTAAATTTTAAACCTGGGTTAGCTTATGAATTAATATGTTGAGATATATGGAACTCACGATTTTGGCTGCTACGCCGGAGATGGATGCGCTCTAAAGATGTTTCTGATAATTTCGTCGGTGCCTGTTTGTTATTTTGTGAAAGAAAAACGGTTGCTTCTACATATCGTACACACCAAATTCTATTTTCAGATGTCCTGAAATGCAGTATTTTTATTTGCAAAAATGCCCAAATTTCAATTGACCTTTGACCTATTGAACATCACAAAATAAAAAAGATTGATTTTGAGTCTTAAAATCTTAAGATGTTTTGTTAGTTTACTTGCTGTCATCAAATTAACTTCTATTTTTGTCTTAAAAAACATATTTATGCTTGTTCCAAAGTTTGTGACTTATGTGTTACTTGTTTAATCCTTCCCTTCTATGCAGACCACAAAAAGGAAGGGATGGGTCAATCATGAAATTAAAGGTCCTGAATCCATTGCTGATCATATGTATCGAATGGCATTAATGGCTTTAATCGCTGGTGATCTTCCTGGCATCAACAGAGAAAGGTTTTATTTTAGTTACCATTTGGCACCTTTTTATTACCGTTGAACCTTACAAAATAAAAGTCATAAGCTTTCTTTACTTCGAATAGGTGTATCAAGATTGCAATTGTGCATGACATTGCAGAAGGTACATGTTTAATCCTACATATTTAGTGACTTGTATAATCTATTAGTTTTCTCTGTCAAATTAGAGCGTAAGATGATAAATTTGTCTCAATTTTATAGCTATCGTGGGCGATATAACACCATCTGACGGTGTACCCAAAGTAGAAAAGAGTAGACTTGAACAAGCGGCTTTAAATGAAATGTGCAATGTCCTTGGTGGTGGAATGAGGGGTATTTACAATTGCTCCTTTTCAAAGATTTTTGTTATTTATTTATTTTTTTTCTGCAATGGGTTTAAGCCTTTAATGTATTTCATAACCTACAGCTGAAGAAATAAAAGAACTTTGGAGGGAATATGAGGATAACGCGTCCCTTGAGGCTAATTTAGTTAAAGATTTTGATAAAGTATACTTTTTTCTATAATCTTTCCTTTAGTCCATTGTATAATAGCTAGTAGAAATGTAAAACGTTATCTTTTTGTAACATCTATCCATGATATTAACGTTTAGTACTTTATCCTCCAGGTTGAGATGATTCTGCAAGCACTTGAATATGAAACCGGTACGTTTAATTCCCAATCATATTATGTCATAGAATCATAAATACCTACAATCTGTTATTATCACTTAAGAGTGTAAGTTAATGATGTTGCATGCTCTAAAAGTAAAAACTAGGATGACTATCAACCTGTTTGACTCGCTTGAAGAACAGTTGAAGAAATAAAAGAACAAACAAACATACCCAGTATATTCCCACTGTTCAGTAGGGTCTGGGGGAAGGATGGATACAAACCTTACCCCTATCTCAGTTGGGATAGGGAAGCTGCTCCAAAGTAGTCCCCGGCTCAAAATTGTCGTTTGAAGTTAGTCATCCTAACACTTTTAACGTTATTTTCACAAAATAAGTAAAATAACGTTAAAATTAGTGCAATTTTACTTTGGCCCCTTGAGGGCCCACACACATATACATTATATGTGTGCACCGCAAATGGGGCGTAGTTTGAAGAAATAAAAGAATGAAAATCAAATGCCATTGCCAAGCCTAAATCTTTTTATAATTTTTTTTCAGTTAAATTAATCTGTTTATCTTGTTTTATTCTGAGATTTTGGTGTTTCAATGTTATTCCAGAACATGACAGAGTGTTGGATGAGTTTTTTCTCTCAACGGCCGGTACGATGAATTTTTTAATTTCATTATAAACCAAAATGCACAAAAAAAATGAAAATTGTATATTTTACATCTTGTGCAGCCTCTCTGTATTCTTAACTATTATTTGAAGTGATTGTAATCTGTGCATTGATGTTTGTACTGTAGGTAAGTTTCAAACTGATATTGGCAAGAGTTGGGCAGCTGAGATCATTTCCAGGAGAAATTCAAGGCTGGCAAAGAAACTAAACTAATCAAAGTTATCCCCTTTTGCTCAACAAAATGCCTCATCTTTTTATTTATTTATTTTAAATTTTGTAAGCTAAATACTGATGCAATTTTATTTAGTTTGACATCCTATAATCAGAAATATTAGAGTTTTAAAGCCATCTTTTTGTAACACATTATTAGCTTATGGCCTAATCAATAAAGGCTTCATTTGGTTTCTTGGGGTACACTGCTCCACATGCAAGAGGTGGAGTGTGTTGCAAGTCATTACCTTTAATTACCTGATCTTCATAATTAATTTATCTCATCTCTCTACCTTCTCGAGCTATGGAACGACTTGATTTAGACACGCGATACGCGCCATTTATCACTTGATTAGATGCTAATTAACGCAAGAAGAGCCGTTTATCACTTGATTAGATGCTAAATAGTACAGTGATTGTATACAGTTGAGGATTCCTAACAAAGCGGTAAAACTATAAAAGTATAAATAAAACATCATTAGAATTATAAAGAATCATTCTTCTCTTCAATCTATAAGCAATTTCCCTAATTTTACAAAAAAATAATAATTATTATTCTTATAAAAAATAAATATAAAAAATTCACAGCCCTGAAAATCAGGTAATTACAACTTTCTAGTAAAATCTCGACTCATAACATATGAGCTTCTGTACAAACACAAAGCCTGCAACTTTTTAAGAAAATCAAGATATGCAACGGTGTATATGTTCATCATTTACGCCACCTGTCGTTCCAGGTTTAAGTGATACAAATTGTTGTCCCTTGCTATTGACCGAGCCGTGAACCCGACCGTTGTAGTCCGAATGGACCGTTGACGCACCATGTTAACGAACTCCGGGTCATTGGTGTTACCTTCATATCTGATCCACTGAATCATGCCATGGTAAGGTGGGAAGAACCTCATCTGGATTGCTTTGTAACAGAAGTATGGAACCAAAGCCGCGATCACCACAAACAGGGTCACGACCCAGTAGGTCGGGGCGGGTACAAGTGTTTCTACAAAGACTTTATATGCAGTTGTTGAGATGGTGGTTGGCATTGCACCATAAGCTAGGAGAAAGAGGTACCAGAGGATAATCCCACCCCAGATGAACACATGTTGGATTAATGTGAAGTAGCTAATCGCTAGCGCCATCTGACAGTTGGCAACCCACACCACACAAGTGTATATTGTGGCTCCAACAACTTCCATTCCTGCGGTTTTCCCATTCTTTCGGTATGATTCGGGGTCTAAGGCTCGGATGCAGAGGAAGAAGATGATGATGCCACTGGCTAGCCCGTTTAGCATCCAACCGAAGATGCGCCTCCATCTAAAGAGTGTGTTTTGAACACCTTCTTGGTATAGCAACGGAAACTTGAGACAAAACCGTGCAGAAACATCTTGATCAAAGACACCCAAAGCAATGGCGGGAAGCGATGTGAAGAAGACGTTGTAAAGAGACAGATACCAGTCGTTATACGCGGGTTGACCCGAAAACGATGCATACGCTTCGTATAAGAATATAGTGATTCCAAAGGCAATGTTCTTGTAGAAAAAGTAGCAAATCTGCATATAAAAAAAGGAGATTAGATTTAGAGTTTAGGGTTTAAGGTTTAAGGTTGTATGTGTCCAAAACAAATGAAAAAGATTCATACCATGGAAGAAATTCTTCTGTAACACCAATGTCCATGCACCAGCAGCAGACGTTCAAGGAACCGAAACTGAGCAATCGCAATATCGCTAGACATAACCGCCTGCATTCCCTCAACACCGCTAATCCCGACACCAATGTCAGCTTCTTGAAGCATTCCTACATCATTCGCCCCATCACCGATAGCTAAAGTGGTTTTCCCGGTTCCTTCTTTCACAAGTCTAGTAACAAGTGCTTTCTGTTTAGGCGACGAACGACAACAGATTACAGACGCACATCCGACTGCTAGCTCCAAAAACGTCTTTTTAATGTCATCATGTAGCGCGTATGCTAAAGATTTGCCATCAATGATGAGTGCAAATGGATCAGAGGTTGAAGCAGTAAGCTGAGCCTTGCCTGCTAATATTTGCTTCTTGACACTCTCTTTCGAGACCTTGGAAATTACGGATTTGTCCCCTTCTTTTTCGGCTGCTATGATTTCCGGGGACTCCAAGGTTATTATAATCTGTTTCATTCCTTGTCTAAGCAGACTGCAAGCAAACCTGTTGGATTTTTTCAAATGTCAGATACAATATGTTTGCAAAATGCCTAAACAAGAAAGCAGAGGATATGAAAGTATGTAAACTTACCCGATATTGATTGCGGTTTCCATTTTATCACCGGTTAGAACCCAAATCTTGATTCCTGCTTGAGCAAGTTTGTCAATGCATTCAGGTACCTGATAAAACGTAAAAATATACAAAACCGGGTTAATTATCATTCGTTAATCAGCTATAATTCAAAAAAATGAAGATCTTGAATTGAAAAAACTCACCCCTTTTTGGAGCTTGTCTTCAACAGCAGTGGCACCAAGAAGGATCAAATCCTTTTCAATATCTTCGGTTGCTTCGTCAATCAATTCATCGCGATCTGCACTAACTGAATTCTTGGCGTCTGTGAATTTTTTGTTGAACTTTTTGTATTCTTCCTCGGTTAGTTCACGATAAGCAAGGATTAAGGTTCTTAAACCCGCATCAGCATACTCGTTCACATGTTCTTTTGTATCCTCTTCGAATTCTCGCCCATTTTTAGCAAGTCTATCAAACATAACACTGAACACAAAACAAGTTTAAAAATCGAACAGCAATGACTACTGATGGAAATAAAGATCTTTTGTTGTCTATGTTTGCTTACCTGTCGGCACCTTTGCTTAGTAAAAGTAACTTCCCGTCCTCATCCCTAACAACAACCGACATTCTCTTTCGTGCGCTGTTAAACTCTAACACGTTTAGAAGCTCATACGTCCTGCAAACAAGCAATAAAAACGATGATTTTTAACAGAAATTATACGAAACAAGAAAAACACAAGAAAGTTTTTATTTTTGTATCATGGAAATAAAAAGATCATTTTTAACAAAAACCCAGTTCAGATATGATACTAAAAGTTACCCAAAACAGGAAAAAACATAAGAAAGTTGTTATCTTTAGAACATGGAAATAAAAAGACCGGTCTTTAACGAAAACAAGATTCGGATATGATGCTAAAAGTTACCCGAAACAAGAAAAATATGAAAAAGTTGTTACCTTTCGATTCTATTTTTGGAGACAGGATCCAACTCCATGAAAGAAACTGTTGTTTGTGTCCTTTTGTAGAACTCAAACCCAAGCTCTCTTGCTGCTATAACAAAAGCAGCCTCATCAGGTGATTCAGCTTCATATGAAACTTTTCCTGTTTCTTCATCCACATCAGGTATCGCGGTATGACAAATTGCCAGTAACCGAAAAAACTTCTGAATCACATCTGAATGTGGTTCATGAATCCAGTAGCCATTTGTGATTCTTTCATCTTCAAAGTTATACCCTTTAATCGCTAATGTAGAATCATCATCATTTTGAGCATCAAGAAGTTGATCTCTACCATTAACAATCAATGGAGACCCGAGTCTTTTAGCCATAGCTCTTTCAACTTCTGTAACACCACGCCCATAGGCGGTCCCTGCCACTGAACACTTGATGAACTCCATTGAGTTACAGGTCAAAGTCCCGGTTTTATCTGATAAAATGGTGTCTATTTGACCAAGTTCTTCGGTCAAATTCGAGGTTCTAGCATGGGCCGGTTTATCAGCTTCTTCATAGTACATATGAATATCATTGTTGATAAAAATTGTCTGCAATACTTTCACGATTTCTATTGAAACATATAAAGAAATCGGTATGAAGTTGCCATACAGCAATAAAGCTGTGAGAAAATGATAAATTCCTGCAGCTGGAGCTCTTTTCGGGTCAAAAAATATTTCTGATCTATCTGGACCCAAATACCATCTCTTCTGTGTATCGCCATCTAGATCCCTTTTGGTTACAACCCCAAAATAAACTGACCCTATAAAAGCCAATAGAAACAAGACAAAGAACAGGAAATAGATTATTCTATCTGTTCTTCTTTCAATCCCACTTCTTTTTGAAGGTGCTTCTGTTGAATTTTGAATCACTTTCGTGTCATGACCCGTGAAGATCACAGCACCATAGATGTAATCTGTGTTTCTAAGCTTTGAATCGCGTAACAGAAGTTGTTGAGGTGAAAGCGCGTATTGTTGTTCTTGAAACTCCATTGTTCCAACAAAAGTATACAAACTTGCATTTGGATCTTCACATTTAACAGTAGCTCTAAAGTTGTTGAAATCAGAATCATCATGAACTGTTGAAGTTGCATCTATTGATTGTTTTAGCTTCAAATTTGTTTCACCATCTAAATTCATTGTTTCGACATAACAGACAGCATCTTCATAGCTTGATGAAAGTAACAGAAGATCAGCCGGAAAGAACTCATCTTTTTCTACCTTCACTACATCTCCAACTTTGAGATTCTTCCATTCTCTGGATTCAAAAACACCTCCGCCTCGATGAACTTTGACTTTTCGGTTGTTGACCTCATGATCCTGGAAGTACATCAGATTCAAGAAGAGATTTTTAGGCGGATTTTTGCAGAAAACTTATCAATTAAAACATTAATGGAAAATAAACAGGTAGGAAAGTTTCTTTTGCCATAAATCTTGCATCAAGCTAGTCAATTATAAGATCAATCTTGATTCCCAATTAGCAACAACAGATTCAAACAAATGACTTAAACTTACACTTGAAAAGATTAATCAAATTCAATAAAGAACTAATCATTCAAATTTAGAACTCCAATCACATATGACAAAACTTATAAAAAAAAATCAAATCCATCCAAGAACTAATGATTCAAACTTTAAAATATGGATCTAACATGAGTATGAACATTCAACATACCTGCTTTTGCCTCTGCCAATCTTCAATACCTTCTTTGACCATTGTAGCACCAATGACTATAAATAAAGGAAGGATAGCAGTAACAGCAGAATAAGGAGCAAGGTCTGTAAATGACAGAATACCAGTAACAAGAAAATAGAAATTTGCAACTCTTCTAAACTGTTCAAATAATGATTTTGGTAAGAAAGTCATTGGTGTATACTTCGTTGACCGAACATAATTATCTGCATAATTTTGAATTGTAGCCTCTGATACACCTGTTTCATTGCAATAAACAACTCTTGAGAACCCAGGACCCCCAATTTGTGAATGATCATCATCAAATCTATTTCTTCCACACTTGAATGTGTAGATCTTGCTAAAATGCAACCTTCTTTTCTTTCCTGTACCCATTATTTTCAAATTGTTCGGTAATAATCTTCAAGATAACCAGTTTTTACAGATTCCCAGATGAGGAATACTTCTAAAACCAACAAAAGATTGGTGCTTTGCAGTTTGCACACACCCCAAATGAATAAACTAACTTGTTTCAAGCAGATAGCTCAAAACCCGATTAATTAAATATGAAAATAGTAGAATGAAAAAATGGTAACTAATCAAAACAGATGATGATGGTGATTATGCTGATTATGCTGATGATGCTGATGAAAGAACAAACAAGTGTGCAACAAAGTATCAAATTGCTGTCAAAAAACCTCAAGATTTCTTGAAAATCTACAAATTTTAGATATTAAGAAATGAAGAAAATAATATGGGCTATTTCAAGAATGAGAAGCAAAATATAAAGTATATATATGTATAATTAATCATTACAAGAAATCAAAGGAAAGTGTGAAGAAGAAGAAGATGGTTCTGTAATTTGATTTTTTCTTTGAGCTCGAAAGGTTTGAACGAAGACTCAAATGATGGATCTCTTTCTAATTTTGACTTTAATGAGACACATATGTTGAATAAAAAATTAAGAAATTTATAAAACTTTCAACTAACACAGAATTAACAAACCCCATCAACAATTAATACATATTCGAATCAATTTCAATTCACAAATTGAAGAGAGGAAGCTTCCAAAAACCGAAATGAAAAAGAAATTTATTTATACAGACTGTTCAAAGAGGAAATTCAATAAATTTAACAAAATTCGATGGAGTTTTATAAATTGAACACTCAAAAATATATAAATTTAACAACCGGCATTTAATTGGATTGGGAATTTTATACCGATGGCGTGAGAATTGTCTTCTCTCTCCAGCTTTTTGTTTGTTGTATAAGAAGGTTCAAATAAGAACAGACAAATGGATCTTTGAATTGTGTACAAATGTTTTTTTACCAGAATTTTATTAAAGTATGCGGACTGTACTTTACCCTAAATTTTTTCATTATTTATAGAATATAGAGTATTAGACCACTCCCATCCACAACCAATCAACCAAAACTATTCCATAAAATATTAATTTCTCTTTCATATATACAACCAACCAAACTTAATTTTTTCACTCTCATTCACAACCAACCCAACCTAATTTTATTTGATACAAAAAAATTATTTTTAACCAATGAAAAAATTACATGTGGCATATATATAATTTTTAATAATATTATAATTGGGCAACCAAGATTGGTGTGCCAACTTGATTGGGCAATTTTCAACAATTTTGATTTTTTTCTTTTTGGTTCTGCCGAACAACCAAACAAAATGTTCATGGATGGGGAGAGTCTTATCTTTTTTATTACACAAGTTATAAAATAATTTTTTTAAAATAAAATATGATCAAAATTATACATAACTAATAATAAGATTTAACGGTATACAACAATATTTGATAATATGATTTAATACTTGTAAAACAATATTTTGAGATGAAATATGTTTTAAAATGTGTATAACTAACTAATTTAAATAATAATAAAAACATAATATTCACGAATTCAGTTTCAAAATTGTTAAATTGAATCCAGATTGAGAAAAAAATGATACTTAAATACTTATAAATATTCATATATGTTTCATTTCACTTGATTAATTTTAAGTAATTTAAATATTTTTAAAAAAAATTACATATGATTGAATCCCATAATGAAAGTTGGTGACATTAATGAAAAAAAACTTGATGACTTAATTGATACATTTGATAAACTTAATTATTTTTTTACAAAGTTACCCTTTATAAATTCTTATTACTAATCAGACAACATTACGGATATTCAATTATTATTAGGTATATAACATTACATATATATAACCTATGTAAGACATATATTTTTAACCTAATTATATAATATATTTTTAAGGAAAATAAAAGAAATGTTTTTTTATATTAACTTTTAAGTGTTTAAAGCCATTTTTTATGAATTTTAATTATGTCATTAAATTTAAAAAAGTAATTGACTAATATGAATGATAAATAACATAAATTAATAATTTGGTTTCATATTTACTTTATTAATTAACTTTATTAAACATTCAAATGTATATGATACTTTATTAATCAACTATATTATTACCCCGTGTATTACACGGACTAAATACAAAACATTAAATAATTAGTAAAAAAATTAAAAAAAATAAACCATTTGTTATAAATTAATTAGGTTACGTATTAATGAGTATTTTAAGTAATAAAACAATAGTTAAAATTTTTAATACCTAAAAAAATAATACATAACATATTTGTTTTGAAAGAATACAGATTATTGAACTAATTGATGTTACAAATTCATTTACTTTTTTATTAAAAACTAATTGTTACAAATCAAGAAAATAATGTACGATTTATATAATTACTAAAGTAAAATAACTTAATTTGATAAAATCATTTAACATAAATAACTAAAGTTTAATTTTTCCTATCATTTGTGTAACTTTTGGTTGAACACAATTATTTTAAGCAATTTGTTTTAAGAAACATCATTTGTTTATAAAAATACCAGTACTTGAAAACTATGATTTATAGTGTATTTTATTTTATTTTTTGAAATTGTTTTTTATTAAACTTTTGTTTTCTAAAAATACTAACTGTTCTAACTTTTCAAAAAAAATTGATTTTTAGAAAGTTTCATATTTTATAAACTTTTTTTTAAAGTGTGCTTTTTAATAAAAATATTTGATTTTAAGAAAATTAAAAACTATTTTCTTGCATGTAAAAAGACAAATAATATTATCACTCATTAATATTATAAGTATTCAATATGAGAGAATGTATTTAACTAATAAGATAGAGAATTAAATAAGATTATAGAAAAATGACAAGTGGCAAGAAAACATGAGAATATGACATGTGACAAAACTTATTTTTGTTTCTTATAGTAGAAAGACTGTTCAAAAACTTTACTAGTATTTATATTACCGTGTTGTGTTTTCTGCCACATTATGAATGCACCCTTAGCATATCATATATTTAAGAAGGACAGAATGCTTTAGAGTTTTACTTGTTTGGGTGGAATTGCTGAATGAATTAAATAATTAATTGAAAAAACTATATGATAGAGGATTGCCTTTTAAAATAAGAGGTCATGAGTGCAATATAATGTAAGGGCGTAATTATAGTGTAATTTATATGGAGAGTAAGCTTAGCTGTTCAATATATACTGACACGTGTACATTATGTTAAAGGGAGATTGCACATGCAAGTCACATGTAACTTCCACCATTTTTTTTAAACATTTGTAACTATTTTATACATCAACATTTTTTAAAAAAAAATAACACCATAAAATCAAGTGTTTTTTACCTTTTAAACGAGTATAATATTGTTATATTAAAAAAAAACCAATAATATGTGTTCATGAAACTTGCTTTTTTATGACGTTTTTTGTTGTTTTATGGTGTTTTTGAATACAAACTTTACATAAAACCCATAAGGCATTTTATGGTGTTTTTGAACACCAAAAACACTATAAACACTTAAGTTTATGCCTAGTGTTTTTCAAACTTAGTTTTATGGTGTTCATGAATAAACATATTGAACACTAAAAACACTATAAACATTTAATTTTGTGACGCATCTGTACGTTTTGTGACGTTTACGTTTTATGGTGTTCACATTTTATGGTGTTTTTCGAGTTATTTTATAGTGTTTATTGTGTTCAGATACTAATAAAATTAAAACAGAGCATTTTGTAGTGTTTTTTATGTGACGCATAAGTTTTATGGTGTTTTTTCCAAATTATGGTGTAAACATTTTATGGTGTTAATTGTGTTCGGATTCATGAAACATAAACGGGACAATTTATGGTGTTTTTAGAGTCAGACATATGAACATCCGAAAACACCATAAAACGCAAAATTCATATACAATAATTCAGGTATGTTTTTTTATATAGCAATATTATACTCGTTGAAAAGATAAAAAATACTCGATTATATGGTGTCATTTTTTTTAAATAATAATTGTAGACATTTGTCACAATTCTAGCTCACCTATATTTTGGTTTTCTGCTTCTCTCTCCTATTTAATTATCTATATTTATTATTTAGCTAGGTTAGTAACCCGTGTGTTACACGGGTTGAGTAAAAATCACTGATATAATATATCTAAACTAATAAATCAAAATAATTGTGTACATTTGTCACAATTCTAGATCACATATATTTTGGTTTTCTCGCTTCTCTCTCATATTTAAGTATCTATATTTATTATTTAGTTGTGAATTAGGAATTAAGGATTATAATAAATAATATACTACGAATTAATTATATTTAAAATGAAATCAATTATGATGTTTTTAAGTGAACTTATTTTTTTTATTTAACAACTTTAGTTCTTTAAATATAATCGAATTCAAATGATATTTCTTAAAATATTTATAAATATAACAATAATGTTACTATTTTTTTATATTTGCTTTTAAAAAATTTTAAACATTTAATATAATTGGATTATTTGAATGATAAAAATATATTATATTGAAATATAAAAAGTAAGTAATTCTTAAAAATCCAAGTTATATATATATTAATATAAATTTAGTTAAAGTTAATTTAATGTATTAAAAGGAGAATAAATATATTTTAATTAAATTATTTATGAATTACATTGCACAAAAATATTAACACATTGTTAAAAAAATTAAAATTAAAACATAATTTGTAATTATTACATCAAATATTTTAAACTTATTTTGAAGACTTTATGCGTTAACAAATAATATCATATTTTATTCAACCTTATGTACATGATTTTTATTTACATAACTTTTTGTCGATAAATTTGTATATATAACATATTATTTTTTTCAACCAGTGTAATACACGGGATTTTAACCTAGTATATATATAATTTGTTACTTTTAGATTTGGTGTTGGGTTTTTTCTTTATTGAGTTGGATAATACGGATGATATTTGTGAAACAGTCGATGATCGATGAGGCTGAATGTTACATAGATATATGGTTTTATCCAAAATATTTATCACACCCTTTTCGCACGTTCTGTTAAGTTATCAACTGCAAAAGGTTTGTTTGTCTTAGATGAATTTTTGACATATTAATATTGTTTACTCATTGGAATTACTACTGATGTTGAACCTATGGAATCAATTATTTTGAAAGCTACTAATGATGCATTGCCTCAATGGTACCCTAAAATTCTTTCAAATGGGATGTCTTGGGTTCAAATCCCTTTCGCAGTGAAAAAGGGGTCTGAGAGGGGTCAGGGGTTTTCCCAGTAGGGTTTGCTCCTGTGATGGTTGTGGTGGCTCATGGGAGGTCCAGGTAACTAAACCTTGGTGACATGGCCTGAAAACAGATGGTTCACACGATTGAGACTTTCGCCGTTCAAAAAAAATATTTTGAAAGCTGTTGAAAGTTTTTTCTTATAAGCTCTTTTCAATGACTGGACAAAGATTTATGATATGATTGTTGATGTGAATATTTTGTACATCTTTTTTCCTTTTCTTTTCTCATCATTTGTTTTGTTTTGTTTATTAGTAGTAGAAACAAAAATGATTTTCATAAAATTTTTCTAAATTTTTAAACAAAATACCAACAAAAATATATATGTTTTTATATTTTTAGACAATTCCTGTACTGTAATATCAAAAACATAAAACACCTATTTTGTATTGAATTCGCATTTTTTGCATTGTATTATTAAATATATTACATAAATCGGTATTTATATTAACTCATTTAATGAATAACATCCTTTATTATATATAGTTACATAAATCATCCTTAAAAATGAAATTTATAATGAATTTCATCATTTTTAATATAAAGGACGATTTATGTAATTTACATAGGATGATTTATGTAATTTATTATAGGATGATTTATGTAATTTTAAGGATAAAATCCATCATAAATTTTCATTTTAAGTATATTTTCTATAGCTATTTCACATAAATAATATCATTAATTAAATTAGCAAAATAAATGACGATTTATGTAATTTATTTGCTACTGTGTTGTTTGGTTTGGAAACCCAATGATCTCATAGAAGCATTAACATATAACATCACTCTAATAGTTTTGTGAGAGACAACCCCACTCACACATACCATGCATCTCGTGAACAATACTTTCTTTATTAGCTCATAGATTAAATAAAAAAAAATTAAATGATTAATAAATATTTAAAACTGTAGAACGATAATTCAAGATAAAATATTTTTATAATTACGTACAAGTAATTTAAGTAATAAAATAATAATATACTTTTTTAATTTCTAATTTTTAAAAAGTTTTTTTATAAAACATTTCATTTCAAAAAATTATTTTTAAACTTTTTTATAAATATATAGTTATTTAAAAATCTTAATTTTTCGTTATTTTTGTTTATTAAACAGTTTCTTTTTTAATAAAGATTTTCATGAAACTTTTATTTTTTGAAAAAAGATAAAATATTTTGGATTTTTAAACGAGTTCGTTGTTTTAGAAAATTTCATATTTACAATTTGTTTTTTTAAAAGTGTTTTTATAAAAATTTCTTTTTAAACATATTATAAGAATTTTTTTTATCAAATAAAATACCTAATACTTAATTTTGTTATTTAATAAAAGAGATGTATTTAATACATCAAAGTGAAAAAATTAGTATAACAATGCTTTATGAAATTGACATGTGTATAATTTATTTTTATTTAGTAATTTTCTATTTTTAATAAACAAGTAACAAAAATGACTATTGTCAAATTTTTAAACAATTTTTAACATGTGTTACATTCTTAACATTTCATTCAATTTCCTCTCATAATTATATACTCTTTCATATTAAATAATTAAATTAAATTCTTATAACTAATGATATTAGTTATACATTTTGTATTAAAAATAAACTTTTAATAAATTAAAAATTGAATCTTTTTATTAAAACTTATATTTTGAAAATAAAACTTATATGAAACAACTTTTCTCAAAAAGAATCTAAAATCATTATTATAAACAACAAGATTTTTATACAAAAAAAAAAATGATGTATTGTAACAATATTTAAAAGCAAAATGTTAAAAGCACGTTTTTTTAAACCATAAGTTAAATAAAATGGTATTATTGTTTTGTTACTTAAGACACGTATTTATGCACAAATTCAATCATTTTTTTTTTTCAAAAATTGTTAAAACAAATCTTGAATTTCATCAATAATTTATTTATTTAATTTGTAAAATAAACAATATATTAGTTTAGTTATTGATATAAAAGTTGTATACTAAAAATTTCTCTCTAACGTTCTAGATTATGACTAGATGACGTAAAATTTTAGTCAACGTTTGTAATCGCGTCAAAGGCGGAACTTCTAAGATGGTCTCTCTCTTTTCCTTCGAACTAAATCCTATCTTCCCCAATTTTTTTGCCAACTAGAAGGATATTAAAAACTTTTTTCAAATTAATTTCTAGACCAAGCTATTTGTCAATATAGTTGCTTATATTGGTACGAAACATATTAAAATTGAATTCAATTTTGTTTATGAGATAGTCCTTAAAAGTCTTATCTATACCACAATGTCTTTATCTCAATTTCATGCTACATGCCGATCGTACCATATGGTACTGGTGAAGCTTAAAAGTTTTGAAAGGAATGGCGAAAATTTACTGGACCTTAAATACATGTTATTTTTTTTGAAGTGACGTGTGAAACCAATATTTTTAACAAAAAATAACTTTAACCTTCCCTTGTTCATTTATTAAGAAAACAGAAAAGAAATGAAAGGAAAGGAAAAATATTTTGTATCATGAGTTTCATTTAATGAGGAAAAAGAAAGAAAAATAACACATATCATGTTTCAGAGTTTCATTTAAGAAGAGAAAAGAAAAAAAGTTGAAGCACAACCAGACAAAATTGCTTAAGTTTCATTTTCTTCCTCTCACTTCTTTTTTTTTTTCTTTTTTATTATATTCTCTTTTTTCATTTAATAAACTCGGAACTGAGTGTAAGGATGGGAGGAGTGGTTTAGGGCCAAAACGAGATGAAAAGGATTAGTTGAAATTTAGTGAGATTACATAGTATTTTTTTTTTTGAACAGCTAAATCACAGACCGCTACCAACCTCCGGAAACATTTAAAGCCGGGCGTTGGCGAGTGCCGAATCGAGGAACCACCACACCATCTAGGAGGAAACACACACTGAGAAAACCCCCTAGATCACCTAGAACAATTTTTGCTCCAGAAGAGACTCGAAACCAAGACCTTCCATTGCTGGTGTTCAATGAGTACCACTAGTTTATAAGCACAATGATATGAGATTACATTTTTTTTGAACGGCTAACCTTACTACCACCTAAATTACACCATATTTACATCTTGCATGGGCTAGAACCCATGACCTCCCATTCTAAGAGGCAAGCCTCTACCAAGTGGGCTAGTCCCACATTGGCATATGAGATTACATAGATAAAGATGCGTGTTCACCGGCTTTCCTGACATCAGCAGTAACATTCTTGGCCTATAGGCTATAGCCGTATAGCGTCCTTCAAGCCGCTCGCTCTAGGAAATAGGGGGTCAAATACTTTTTTTTTAACGGCTTGGTACAACGACACCTAATACGAGATTTCAACCGTCCCCTCGCATTTGACGCTCTGAGGCGTATGCCCGAGCCCACCTCAGAAGGAACCCCACAACTGGGTAAACCCCCTGACCTTGCTTCAGCAACTATGGCTTAGCCCGGATTCGAACCCAAGACCTCCCATAGGAAAGTCAAGAGGGTAACTATTAGGCTAGAAGCCCTTGGTTAGAGGGTCAAATACTTAAGTCTCATGAGTAACATAATCTATTAATAAATATCATATAATCACCTTATATGTTTTTGTTTTTTATTTTCTACTTCTAATAAAAGAATAACTACTTTATATATATATATATATATTTATGCCCCACACACATATATATAGAGGAGGGATATTTTAAAAAAGGATAAAAATTATAAAAAGCCTGAGAAACAATCTTGAACGTAGATCTCTGGTGTTTTATGGTCAGAAATGTGCGGTAGCATTTTTGTAATTAATATGGTGTTTGAAAGTCGCGGGATGGGCATAAACATAATTTGACGTTTCTTAAAAATGAAACAGAAACCGCAACCTTCATAGTTGTATAGTGTTTTTTGGTTTGTGGTGTTTTTGTCAAGTTATGATATTATAATGTATTTCTTATTGATCTATCCTGATATATGGTGTTGAACCTCTGTTAAATTTTATGGCGTTTTAGATTTTATGGTGTTTTGAACTTCGTTAAATTTTAGTTGTGAGATTATTGGTGTTTTGAACATTCGTTAAATTTTATGGCGTTTTAAACTTATCAGTTCACATTAAAAACCGTAGCACAAAAAATTATTTTGAAATACTAAATATATGACTTATTTTATAAAAGGCAATAAACAGTTCATCCGAACGAACATATAATCTGAAAAACACCATAAACTCTAAATTGCATATATAACCACCATTAAAACACCATACATGTGTATAAAATCAAAAAACAGAGCATTATTTTAAAAAAAACACCATAAAATTTTAAAATATAATGGTGATTAGGGCTTTTAGATTCAAAATAACTTGTAACACTTTGATTCAAAAACACCATACAATCAAAAAAACACAATAAAATCTGAAAAAAAATCAAACAATTTGAAAAACACCATAATATCAAAAAACAAAGCATCATTAAAACGAAATATCAAACAACATACGAAATAACACCATACAATCAGAAAAACACCATACAATCTGAAAAAGATCATAACCTTGCGTATCTTCTGTGTTCTATTCCATCATGTCGTTACCCCCAAAAAAACTAAACGATTATTCGCCAGATGAAATTAGAATCATATAATCAATTACAATATGTGATTTCTTCTTGTAATCGATAAGTATTGATTTGGATTTTTCAAAATTTTTAGCGAGAATCATGGTATGTTTCCCAAAATAATCGCTAACAATGATCAAAACAAATTACATTAATATCCATATCTTGTAAACCTTTGAAAATACACGTGTAGGGCTTGGATTCCTTCTCACACTTTTTATGGTTTTATGTCTTTGTAGCCAAACCTACACACACATTTATATGTTTTTATTTTTAATTTTCTAATTAATAAAAGAAAGGATGTCTTGGGTTCAAATCCAAGCAAGGGGAATATTTGTATAATTTAGTAGTAGGAGTAGGATAATATTGCCGTTCAAAAAAAACTTAATAAAAGAATAACTAGTATCACATAGCCCCTAGATAGGGTGTCTATATATGCGATGCACCACGCAACTTTTTAAATGCTATTATAAATTTAAAATCATAATAATTAATGAGGGTCTATTATTTTTAAATTGTTACATCAAGAATTTTTAAAATTGTTTCTTAAGAAAACAGATAAAGTATTGAAAAAGTCGTTTACAAACTTAAATCAATTTACATTTTCGTTACGTTTAAAATTACCACAAATCAAGTTTTTTTTTTTTTTTACTAAAATATTACAATCTTATATATCAATAATTTATTTAAGTGACCGTTTCTTCCTTTTATTAATTTTGCATAACAGATAATATATGATTAGATTTAAGGTATATCATTCAAGATAATTTTAGTTATGTTAGTTTGCTGTCATATGCATTGTTATAGAAATTGATTTTCTTAATCATATTTTTTCTACAATCATGTAAAAATGCAATCTTTATTTTGATTTTATTTTAATTTTGTATAGAATTTATTCGTTTTCAATTTTTAATATCATATATTCATATTTCTTTAATGTTATTTGTTATTTGAACTACAATGTTTTAGATGTATTATATAATATGATGTCCCATCATGCTTTTTTATTCAACTTTTTTTGTCATAAAATCTTTTTACTCAGAGTCCTCACCCTTGAAGTAAATCATCGCACCTACGGTCCAATCAATTGGGAGAGAATCAATAGATTCCTTTTCGGGAGCGATTCATCCTTCCCGAACGTCCCGAACGCAGCATACAACTCTCCGTTGTACTGCGTTAACATTTAAATGTGACCTAGCTAGTAATAAATATTCATCAAATGATTAATAGTTTAATAATATATAAATATTTATACAATTGCGTTATTTTTTATGAGCTCAAATCTTTATGTTCCACGTACACTATACAAAATTGTAGTTTTATTAGTAGATCGTGTTGTATATTTTATTGTAATTGGATGTAAAAAAATATCAAAGAGTTGGATGTGTGAAGTACACACTCGTTTAATATTTTCTGAGCTCCAGACCGAGCATGGGGGTCAAGAGGGCAGCGCCCCTTGTGGGGTTCGGGACAAGCCTCGAAACCTAAACGAAATTACTTATTTGTTATGCTCGGAATTACCTTGACCTGAGATTTGACCCGCTAATTTTACCCGCCAAAACCAACTTTCAATAACTGTCATGCGGTTGGTTGGTGATTAACAAGAAAAACGAATTCACATAATCAATCTTCAATCAAAATTCGTATCACTGAAATTCTCTCTATTGGATTATTCTAAAATCAAGTTTTTTGACTCGAAAGGATATAAATATTGATTTCAGGTAGTGATTTCATACACGATTCGATAGATTTCCAAACAGTTATAAACGGATTTCTCCAACAAATCAATTATATTATTTTTTAAAATAATTAATATTGTTATCCTCTATTGACAAATAGTGAGATACAAACACAAAATAACGACCTACAAGGAGGCTATTAAATTATGCCCAATTTTCAACATCGGTGAAGGAGATGGTTGTTTGGTGTCGCATCAATTGTTTTTATTTGATCAATCTCAACACTTCAATATAAAATAAGATGTAACGCTTAGTTTAATATATATGGTTAGTATGAGTCATTGATTGATGATTCTAAAATTGTCTAAAAAATGACCTAATAACTACTTGTCTTTCGATCGTTCTTTCCTCGAAACATGAAAGAATCGACTTTTCTTAATGCATGTATTAATGCTAATTCTTCACTAATTGATTTATACATTAATATGTCATTACTCAAACACGTATAATAAAAACAAATTATATACATAATCATTAGTTGATTTTCTTTTATTGTTTCCAATTTTTACACGGCAACTAATAGCACATATAATGGTAGTTTTTGCCTAGACGGGCTCACTAATTGAATAATTCAAAGGATGTTGGAAGTTTTAATGAAAATTATGGTTTTTACAAACACAGTTAAGATGAATATGACATTTATATTTCAATTTGTGTGGTTGGTGGTGCGGTTGTGGGGCGCGTCTGTGTGTTAAGTAATATCCGAGCATGACCCTTCACCTGGTATTATTTGAAAATGGCCCAAGCGGGACTCGAACTTGCGTCTCAAATGAGACTTGATTCTCATCTTACCATTGACCCATTTTCATGGACTGAATCTCTCATATTAATCTTTAATTGAGGGTGTCTATTCAAATTATAGATTAATAACTATCATATTAATCTTAAATTAAATCAAAACTCTTTACATACAAGTTTTGATTACCTTCATGTAGTATAAATACAAGACATTTGATGTCTCGTTTTGAGAAGAGGTATGGAAAAAATACCCTATATTTTTAACGTGTTTTAAGCTCTGGTTAAACTGCCTCTAGTTTAGCTTGTTTTAAGAGCCATGGGATCCGATTTGCATCCGTTTTGGAGTTCTCTATATTGTGGACAGATAAGACTTTCATAATATCTAATTATCAACGTCTTTTATATTTATTTTTATAACCAAATGTATATTAAAAAATATTATTCTTTCTATTTCATTATTTTTTATTAAAAAAAGAAAGTGTTTATAAAAATATGTCAATTGTTTAGTGAAAATAAAAGACCTTCGTGTAGCCTTAAAAATGAAACAGAGGGCATTCGAGCAACCTAGAGGGTCTTAAGGAGAAAAGAATAGTTTTTTAAGTTTAAACAGCTCAACAAGCCGTGTTTGTAAAGGCACCAAAATGATTTTAATGGTATTTGGTCTTTACACAACTTTTACAATAGAGACCAACTTTTATGATGGAGGTCATTTTTCAGACAAACTGATGTTTACTTTTAAGACAGATTATGTTTTAAGGTTTTATAGTGAAATGATAACCGTTATGACCTGTTTTTTTTTTTTTTTTTTGTTAACTAATGACCTTGATTTGAGGTTCTCCCAACCCAATTATTTGTACTTTTCTTTTTTGGGTTTTTAAGTGTGCAGATGTTGCAACTTGGGTTGCAATTACAATCAGTTTTTTTAACGTGTTAAGATTAGACGTAATCTTTTAACGTAATATAAGAGATAGAAGAAGAAAACAATAGCAATCGCCCCATTACAACTTGTCATAACATCTACTTATCCTAATAAATAAAGGTTTCAGTGACACGTGACATGTTTTTAGAGTTTCTTTAATATTTATCTCCCTCCTCTCTCTCATACTAAATATCTAATATTAAATATACTTTTAATACATTTTTAAAATAAAAAAAAAAGATTTTTTTAATACATTAAAATATATTAATATTAAAGACACACTTTTTTTCAAAAAAAACTATAGATTATAAAATTTTCAAAAACAATTATTTGAAAAACAATATTTAAAGAAAAACAAAGTATAAAAAAGTTAGTGATTAAATAAATAATATTATTATTTTGATACTTAAAATATTAAATCATACGAAATTGTAATCATATATTATATTAAAAAACATTTTATTTTTTTCTAAATTTTCATCGATAATTATTCGTTATATTTCTTTATGTAATCCGTGTAATACATAGGATACTAACATAGTAAAATAATATAAATGTACAATGTAAAAGAAAACAGTATCAATCATCTCATTACAAAGGCCAGATATTTAGTAAAATTTTAATTATAAAGTATAGTTATTGACAATTTGGGAGCATATCGTTACGTGTTATTGACAATGAAGTTAAAGGGGGGTAGGTAAGGAATAGGTTGGAGACATCAATACATCATTCATTTATGAGAGAAAAATAGTAAATTACATATCCTTTTACTCCTTCACTTATGATGGAAAAATAAGTATTTTCTTTTAGTACTCCATATCAACAAAATCGTGCCTTCATACCCCATCTTCAAGTCAGAAGAGAAGACGAAGATATCTCTATTTTTGGGATTAATAACCACACTCTTATTTATAGCTAGGTTATTCATCTTATTAATTGGGTTATTCAAGTTAACATGAAAAACGGCTAACTTTTAAAAATATTCCTGAAATCAAATCCTATTAATAGTTCAGGTTGATCAGATTAATATAACTAACATTTTTAAATCACAGGAGCTGCATTAATATAAGATATTATTTTTAGTTGATATAGTTTAAACTTGTAATCCAGAGAATTGCCTCAACTGGTAAAAGCTCACCCTCCCAATGTGGAGGTCTTGGGTTCTAACCTTGTTGTGTGCAATTTAATGGATATCCAGGTGAATGAACGAATCAAGGTTTTAATCCCGGGTTCGAACCTAAGGGGGGCGAGGGTTTACGGATTTCATCCGGTTCCCGCGCATCTGGTGGCACACGTGTCTCAAGGTCGGATATCGAGGAATCGATCTTGGCTATCAATCGTCAGGATAATTGAAGGTAGCACGACGAGACAGTTTAACTGCCGTTCAAAAAAAAAGTTTAAACTTGTAAGCCACAAAGGCCATAACAACATGTAATTTACTCTGCTAAAAAAAGAATTAAGAACAAAGATTAAAATAAAGAAAAGAGAAGAAATATAATTATATTTATATTATAGAATTCAAAAGAAAAATAAATAAATAGTGATTTATATTCAGGCATTTCTAAGTTAAAATAAAGAGAAAAATAAAATAAGTTAAAATACAGATAAAAATAAAATACTTATTTACAATTATGTTTTTTTTGTCTTTATAATAAGTTAAGTGAAAATGTAGAATGATAAATAAGAACTTTTTATTTGGAGTAACTTACGGTTTTGGCCCATGTGGTTCAAGTGTTTTAACTATTTTGGCCCAAAATAAACTTTTCTATCAATTCGGCCCCTGTAGTTTAGACAACTATCGGTTTTGGCCCCTCAAACTTAACTTTTATATCGTTTTTGGCCCAAAATCTAACTATGGTTAGGGGCCAAAAATGTTAGTTGTCTAAACCAGAGGGGCTGAATTTATAAAAAATTCTATTTTGAGCCGAAATAGTTAAAACACTTAAAACACATGGGCCAAAACCGTAATTTACTCTTTTATTTGTCTTCCTCTCACAAACTCACACTTTCCAAAAATAGTAAAAATTATTAAATATATAAATTTTTTTTTGCATTTCATTATGTTATAATGCATGCAATAAACACAAATACCTTTTATTTTATTTTATTTTTTCATATTTTGTTTTCTTTTTAAAACATGAAACAATATGTCTCATGTTCAGTTTGGATTCACAGTCACACTTATGTAGTTTATTGGAAAATCTCCAACCACTCTTTCCTCCTTTTCAGAAATTGTGTCAAGTACAAAATCATCGAATCCAACATGAGCTGAAGCATACATAACTATAGGGGTTGATCCACTAAGAACAGATTTTTGCCTAAGAAGAGTAAGAACTAATAGAAATTTGACACGTGTCATCATAAAACAGTAATACAGTACAAAAAACGAAATACAGTACAAAAAGAAACAAAATACAGTACAAAAAATCAAAAATCTAGTACAAAAAAAATCCAGTACAAAAAAAATAAAATATAGTGCAAAAAACAAAAATTTAATACAAAAAACCACAAAAATCCAGTATAAAAAATATAGAACAAAAAAAATGAAAATCTAGTATAAAAAATAAGATTTTATACCTAAATTATGTGACACGTGCCAAATTCTTATTAGTTCTCACTTTTTTTAGGCAAAAAGCTTTTCTTATTTGATCTTTCCCCCATAACTATAACCGTTACATGAAACATGGCCAGGGGCGAATGTTAGTAGAGACCGCGGGTTATTTTTAGTTAAAAATACGGGTTTCGTCCCCTCGTTTCAAAATTTTAACATGCATTTCGAGTCACATAAATTTCCGCCCCCGTTCCATAACAGTGAAGCTCCGCCACTAAACATGGCAAACATCTTATTCATCAGGCCATGTGTTGTGGTGTGACCACCATCACTCCACGTAGGTGCCACGTGGGCGTCACATAATAAACCAACACCATCACCCCCTTATCAATTCACATCATTTTTTTCTATGTTACCATCACTTCCCCATCACTCCACGTCATCACCACATTTTTCAATATTTTATTATTTGATTTTTATTTTTTCAAATATAAATTAAATTAAAAAAACACCTAATATAATTAAAAATATTAATATTACAAACTAAAATAGTGTATAATTTTTGGAGATTTGAAAGAGTTTTTAAGAATTTTTGAGAGAATTTTGAAAGAATTTGGAAGATTTTTGAATGGGTTGGATGAATTTATATAGGTTTAATTTTATTTTATTTTATTATTTTTTTCTTTCCCAACGGCTTTGTTACCGTTATTTTATTTTATTTATTTTTTTTCTTTTCCAACGGCTATGTTCAGTTATTTTATTTTTTTATTTATTTTTCTTTCCCCATCACCCCATGAGGGGCCTCACGATATTGCCCACCACTTGCCCATCACGCCCCTGTGTTATGGGGGTGGGGCGGGAAGAGGGCATGACCCAGGGGCATCACGCCTGGGTCACATACCACAACACATGGCCTCATACAATGTATTTGTCGTCATACAATTATTCAATTATTTAAAGTAAAATTGTTCATTATGCATCATCATTTTAAAACTTTCTTTCTTTCTTAGCCTTCATAGTTCATAACATTCTTATAACACATTCCTAAATTCATGTTAGTTAAGTATGCATATTAGCCCAAATTATTTAAAGGAATTTAAAACAGGCATCTAAAACTCACCTAAAATATGTTATCAAACATAAATTCATGTTACTTAAGGGTTTCCCAACTTCCAAGTTTTACATTCTTGACCCATTAAGTTGCTATGTTTAAATCCTTATCCTATAAGTTCATTTTATTAACTAAAAACGTTACATAACCACAAAATAATGTTTGAGGTCTTAAGAATATGCTAGAGCTTTACTAAAATTTTAAGTAGCTAGCTCAATTTCTTTATTTGCGAGGTTATTTCAAGTAGGGATGTTAATTTCTGACACAACACGAAAACATGACAATAAAACACGGCATGCACCTGACACCAAATTCATATGTTTGGGTTTAGTATAAATGGGTCGGGTCAGTTTCAAGTTGAACCCACTAACCCGTTTAACTAAACGTGACGGGTTCATGTCAACTCATGAATGTTTGCTAGTCGACCCATTTAACCCATTCATTTATTTAATCATTTTTAACTATGTTCTATAAATTATTTTGGTTGGGTATATAACTCAAATCTAATGGTTTAAAAATTTTAGATTTAATGAGATGGTGCCAAGCGTCACCAATTACTTTTTAATATAAAATGACATTTTAGTCATTTGTCTTAATATCAAACATCATATTTAATAAAAGAGTGTAAAATGTCATTTAATAAGAGAGTGTAAAATGTCACACTCTTAAAAATCCATACATTTTCCAATTTTTAAATCAAAGATCTTTTTCTTATTTTTTATACACTTATAACTTTTTTTATTTTCTCCTGTCATATTTTTCTTATTAATTCCATTATAGTCATGCCAAAAAAATTTTCAAACGCCCGTAATTACATCAACGTAACGAACAATAAATACACTAATTTCCCCTCTTTTTCCAAAACTTTTCATTTTTAAAAAATGTTTCCTTTATCTTAAATACACATTACAATCTTTATTTTTATTATAAAAATTTGATCATTAAATAAATTTACATCATATATCGGCTAGAAAGTTAGATGAATGTAACGTATTGTAACATGAATATAAATTACATCAATGAGCTTTAATATAAATACAAAGTATAACATTATGTAAAGAGCTGCAATTGCGTGAATGTAATTTACATCAATGTAATGAGATTTAACATAAATAAAAAGTATACCATTACGTAAAGAGTTGTAATTACGTTAATGTAAGGTTATGTATTTAATTATATAATTAAAAAAATATTTCTATAAAAAAACTTATGTGGTTTTTTAATAGTGAATAATTCTTTTTAATGGGGAGTTTTCTCAAAATGGAATAATTTTTTTTTGAAAAATGATGAAAACTTATAATAAAAAAATAATAAATTACAGCTCGTTATAACAGTGTAATTACGAACACTTTGAAAATATTCAGCACATTACATGAGTGTAATTACAAGCATTTTAAAATAATTTGACAAAATTATACTTGAATTAAAGATAAAAATGTGACTAATATAATGGTGTAATTTTTATAAAAAAAAAAAAATAATGTATATGAAAGTTATAAATGTTTAAAAAATTGTGGGGTAAACTTTTTTGTCTTAAAATGAAATGAAGTACCTAGCAAATTTCTAAAATATCACTCAACAAATCTCAGCCACTTATTTTTCTTATAACTAATATGAACGACACATTTAAATTCATCATATCAAGCAACCAATTAAATTGACTTACTGAGTTTTCTCGATTAGTGTGTACCAATTGATACATGCCCATAGTCCTTCTAACTCTAAATCCATTGTTATTAGTAAACACCTAATTTAATGTAGTAAATATTGTAATGTTTTCATTTTATTTTATTAAAAGTAAACCAGATCTGACAATCTTGACCTATAACATATATATAGGTAGATTTAGATAAACAATTATCATATTTTGAGTTAAAATGAGTTACATTATAACATATAATTGGTTGAGATGGGTAACATCTTAAAACATTACGGGTCAACATGAATAACTTAATAACTATGTAACTATATTTGATTCAAACATTTAACAATTATCAATAATATATTTAATGAGAAAATCATTAAAAAATATTTAAATAAACTATCTGTTTATTACAACTCATTTTGACTTAAATAAAATTTATGTTTTTTTAAAAAATAACTCATTTAAACTCAAAGTCATTTTTTTTAAATTCATCATGACTCGCGTTCATCTAACTGTTTACCCAGCCAACTCAACATGCCTATTTTGCCAAACATAGAGTAAAGCAAAGCAAAGCAAAAAACACTTCTTGTTGTCTCAAAGTTTACAAATTAACTACTAGGGATGTAAATGAACCGAACGTTCCGCGAACAGTTCATGAACCGTTTGGCGGGAAGTTTGTTTATGTTCGTTCGTTTAATAAAGGAATGAACACGAACAAGAAATTTCGTTCTTTTAGTTAAAGGAACGAACATGAACAGAGGTCGTATTCGTTCATTTGTGTTTGTGAACGTTCGGTAACATATTTGTTTACGTTTGGTTAAGTTCATTTATTATATTTATTCATTAAATATGTTGTATATTTTTAATTCTAGTTTAATACCATAATATTTAAGTTATTTTTAATTTAATACTATAATATTTTAATTTATATATTTCTAAATAATTATCTCTAATGATTGAGATTAATAATGTTGATTTTTATTATTTAAATAATATGTGTTTGTTAGCGTTCGTGAACCGTTCGTAAACTAGCAAAATTCCTTAATGAACGAACATGAATAAGAATTTTCTTTCGGTAAGCGTTCGTGAACAAGTTAATAGTTAAACGAACGAAAAGAACAAGTGCTCGTTTGTGTTCGTTCGGTTCGTTTACAGCCCTATTAACTACCACATTAGCTTAAAGCGATCAACAAACATATCTTTAACATAATTGTTACTACAACCAAATCCGAGCCGAGTCTTGACGTCGGGTTGGACCGAGCTTAGCTATCCCAAGCATGGATCCTAGCTGCAACAACATAGAAGATCTACGTTAGAGGGCCCGTGGGGAATATCCCCGAGGGCACTCCGACGCTCAAGTCAGTAATCTATATGAGATAATCAGACATATAAGACATAGATATGTAAACAAGTATATGGAAATAAGTAGTAAGACTCATGAAAGTCTCTTGAAGAAATATGTTATGTATGTATAAGCTTCAGGAAGAAGAGTGTGTTAGATAGAGAGAAATCTCTTCCTCTTCCTAAGTTTCTAAGTCCTCCTTTTATAGCAGCTGGACTCTGGCTCAGCCAGGTCAGCTTCTTCTTCTTTTGGACATTCTCTTTCTTGAATCTTCTTCTCAGGCCTTGATTAGGGTAATACTTCCAATTTGGTGTTAATGTTTGACTTATCACCAAATTGTCTCAATCTTGTCAAGAAGTAGTCATGTCCTGCTAATCCTGCAGTGACACTTTTGCAGGAGCTTTCATGAGAGGGGTTGATTGCTACTTTCTATGTGGAAATACTTTGCAGACCTTCCTCATTTGTATGACCACTCCTTTTACCCAGTGGTCATAATGTTCTTTCCAGGTTTACTCATGTTGTTGACGGTTCGGGTAAACTTGGCTGTGCTTACCGTTATCCGAGCTGAACAATGGTTGGGATGTCCCTTAGCTCGGCTAGGGAGATGTACCTACTCCCGTCATCAATAATCATTTAATATGCATTTGATGTAGAACCCAACTATGACAAATTCAGTTACAAAACGTTAATAAAGAATAATATTTTTTTTAACTCACATGCCCATATATAGATTGTTTAATTTATTTATATTATCGTTACTTGTTATGTTGTCTAGTTGTCTACATGCCATTTTGTAAGGATAAATGGCTGCTCACTTTCAATTTATATATATATATATATATATTTTTAATGCAAAATATTGGGTGGTAAATGTAGAAAGAAAGTAAACCGACAAGTCGACAAGGTAGATAAATTGGATTGATTTTTCGTTATATTTTATTAATTGATTATATATGTTTTGATATCGACATAGCCGCCACATGGCAACAAATTAAAAAAAAAATTAAAAGTCAAAAAAAAAAGTGTTCTATATGTTGATAAATTTACACGTATATAAAAGAAGAAAATGCTGTGGATATGTTACAATCCTGTATACACACGCAACATTGTTGGTAAAAAAATAACATACAAGTTTCGAAAAAGATTGCTAATATTTTTTGCATATAATAAAATATCTATACCTTAAAAATCCGACTAAAGATTGTATTTTAGTTTTTAAAAGAGTATTGTGCTCTGGACCGTCGATCGTGCTTGATGCTAGGTTAATTTCGTTAAGAAAGCATTTTTGATCAAGATATAAAATATTAGATATCTCCTACAACATATTTTATCATAACAAAATGTATTTTAAGTATAATTATAACTTAATGATAGTGTTAGATCTCAGTTTTAACACATGTAGCTAGATTAGATAATAATTTAAAGTTGAATATTTAAAAATGATATAATAAAAGAAAATCGTGAATAATAAATCAAGCTAATTAAAGACTTATTAATAAAATTTCTTCTGTGATTTAATTTTTCCTAGTTTGTTTTCTTCTAGGTTTATTTTATTAATGTTATTTTTTTCTTTTATATAAACTCAATGTCTCTACAAAAATTTTCACAGTTTATCTCTAATTTACACACATTTACAATGGACATGTTTTAGGGTTTTACATCGTTTTAACTTGTTTATATGTTTGTCTTTTGATGGGTCATGTTAATCTCATATTCACTTTGCATTCTTCCCACAATCTATACACCTCGTATAAATGAGGCGTTCAGATGTGCAATCATTGTTTATCAAAATTTTTTGGTATAAATGATTAAACTCTCTTATACAAGAGATATAAGTCTTTTACAAGGCTAATTATTGTTGAATTATTCGATGTGCTACACATCTCATATAGAAATATACCAAGTGAGTTGATATGATATAAAAATAAAAACGTGAGTAAATAATACTTTTTTTTTTGAACGGCGACGATCCTACATACCACGTATGTTGTCTTAACAGGGCCCACCGGGCAGAGGTAAGACGCGGCCACACCAGATGCGCAGAAACCCCGTGGAATAGGTAAACCCTCGTCCCCATTGAGTAAATAATACTTGATACACCAAATTGTGTCTTTATTAGTTCTGATTTAAAATAATGACGGTATTTCCGTAGTTATGCACGATCGAACGCAACACTTTACTAATAATTATAGTACTAGTACGACATCAATGACTTGTATGTCAATCATACTTTTTTTGATTATTTTATTATTAACGTTTGTTTAAATATGAGAACGTGATTCTTTACAGACCCACAACCAACGTCACACCTGACGACGTTTTTGAATTAATTAAAAATATGCATGTCATTTGTTGTCATATTTTATTACAACTATATTTTGCTTTATATGCGAGTTGCATTACAAATTTTATAACGATCTTAAATATCAAAAGATGAATAATAAAACATGTTATTATAGTTGTTATTCGAATGTAAGAAAGTAAGACATCACGATAAACCCACTTATAAACTCATGATATAACAATGATTGCACCCTTAATTAAAATACTTGTTTTAAAATAAAACTGCTATTTGTATTTATATTATGTTTAATGTTTTAAATAATTTCATTTTATTTTGTCATTGTTTATTATTATATATATATATATATATATGGACGTATTCAATTGAGAACTAAAATTTTGTTAGGAACTTAATAACTGCATAATACACTTGTAAATTATGCATAAAAATTTTAAAGTAGCAAGAGAAAAAAGTGGAGCAGTTAAAAAACCAACTCATGTATAAAACTTAAAGCATAATGTACAAGTGTATTATGCAGTTCTTAAGTTCCTACCAAAATTTTAGTTCTCAATAGAATACGTCCATATATATATATATCATAATTTTGTTTTAGTTTATCGTTGTGCTTTATATATTATAAGATAAAATGATGTGTTAAAAAAACACAAGTTGGGAAACATAATTAATCTAATTTTATATAGTAATAATATACTTATTTTAATGATTTAAAAAACATTTTTTTATGATGTAATAATGTTAAAAACAATTAGGAAACTTAATCAAAAGTTAACAAAAATAATTAAACAGAACTAAAATACTCTTGGATAACTTTTTCTTATACAATTAATCTCAAGAGTTAATTGTAAATCTAATGTCATAAATAAATTTTACATTTTTTTATATTAAATAACCTATTTATACTAACTCCTTGTCAAATAAAAGGTCATAAAAATATTATTTAGTTATAAAAACAGACACGTCACTTGGAAAGAATATGAAGGTTCAAATTCTAATATTAAAGTAAATTAAGAGTTGTAATTAAATTAGAAAAAATAGATGTGTGTGTAAGCTTACGTTAGAAGAAAAAAAATTAAAATAGATGCTAGATATTGTCCTTGGCTCCTTGCCATTTGGAATATACTCGATCAAGATCCTAAAGAATATGAAAGGATTTGACTGTTTGATCTGTTTCTGATAAAATAATAATTATAAACAATGAAAGTTAAAAATATTTTATTAATGATAAACAAATTTTTGAAATCAAAATATATTTTTCAATAAATTTTATTACATATCTAAATTTATACGAATAAGGATTTTTCCTGTTGCGCGTTGTGACGGGTTATCACAGTATATTTTTCGAAAACAAATATTATATATCATTTGAAGAAACATAAGTTACATATCAAAATCAAATCTCTTATCACGAGCTATACAAATTTCTTATAAAAACATAAAATCATTCAAAATCCTTACAAATATGTTACGAAAATAATAGAAAAATACTCACAGATTTTTTTTTTCATTGGTATGTGCATAAGGGCATAACTATATGTGTCAAAACAAAAACTTTTGGGTCAAACTAAAAAACAAATACCTTACAATTTCTTTTGGTTGGTTTTTAGTATATAGTATAATTTTATTTAAAAATTATTTTTTTAATATTATTGTTAATAAAATTAGAAATGAGAAAATTAAGGATAAGAGGCACTACCGCACTAGAATATGGCATATACCTTCTTATATATAAAACATAAATGTAATGATTACATAGGAAAAGTTAAAATAATTAAATAAAAAACATTAAGTGAATATATATGTATAGTTTTCAAAGAAATCAATAGTAACTTGGGCCTTGCTGGTTAAAGGCTTAAAGCTCATAGCATTGGAAGTTGGAACTAGACAACTAGTCTAGACGTTGTGAGCTCGAATCCTATCACAAGCAGTTTTTATTTAACCAAGGGCTTCTAACCTAATGGTTACCCCCTTGGCTTTCTGTGGGAGGTCACGGGTTCAAATCCCTTCCAAGTCCAAATAGGGGTCCTTAGAAGTTCAGGGGGTTTTCCGGTGCGGTTTCCTCCTGGGGTCTCAACGGAGGTCATGGTAACTAGACCTTAGTGATGTGGCCTGGAAATCAGTGGTTCACACGTTGAGATCAAATGCCCGTTCAAAAAAAAAGCAGTTTTTATTTCCTTTCTTAACTACTTTACAGTTTTTTTCTTTTCTAACTACTTTAATTAATTAATAAAATAATAATTAAATAATAGTAGCTTTAATAATTAAAGAGTAAATTACCGAGATGGTCCTTGTGGTTTGCTAGTATTTCACTTTTGGTCCCTATGTTTTATAAATTGCTCATATGGTCCCAAAGTTTGCGCATTTGTAACACATATAGTCCTTAAGCCACCAAATTATTGACCAAATTACCCTCATATAAGGACTATATGTGTTACAAATGTGCAAAGTTTTAGACCATATAGGTAATTTATGAAACCTATGGACTAAGAGTGAAATACTAGTAAACCACAAGGACCATATCGGTAATTTATTCAAAATTAAACAATGTTTTCTTTGTTTTACTTATCAGCCATATATTTGTATTTCTTTATGCTAGATTTTGAGAATGCAAAACCTTTTAATTATTTTTGTTTTACGATTTTTAATATCACGTGCTTATGTTTGCTTTCGTATTCTTTGGGAGTGTCGTATGTTTTTGCAATCGTTTGGTTTATTTTTTAGAACAGGTTGACAACCATTGTGTTCGATTTTTGAGTTCGTGCTTTAATATTCACGATATTGCTACGGTTGTCGTGACAGAGTTTTCATATTGGCAAAGTGGTATGGCTAAACCTGTTTTAAAATTTGGTGGCATTGTGTGAGGCGAGTTTTAGTTTTTTTTTTTTTTTTAACTATTAGAAAGATGTATTTTATTATAATAGTACAGTATAAGATGCATTTATGCTTCAATGAGCATGTGAGATCAATATCTAATTTTTAGCATTAAATAAGTAAATAAATCTTGTATGTATGCTTTAGCTAAATTACTTGTGCATATATAATACTCAAAGGATGTATTTTATGCCTAGCAAAATATATGTGTGATGGCAGTGACCAAAGTCAGGGTGGGTCCAAGTATTTTGAGGGCCTAAAGCATGGTCTTTTAGTAAATAAATATTTTGCTTTCAATTCTTATAAATGTTCATAATGCACTTAACATAATATTATTTTGGTAATATTTAACAAATATCTAATTAGCTTTGACAAACAGGAAGCAACAAAATTGTATTGAACATACATAAAAAAGTGTAACTAAAAAAAGGATAATATATTATTATCATATCAAATAACAATTGAAATTTTAACAAAACATATAAACATAAACAATTTTATAAGGCTAGATGCAATAAATGTTAAAAAATAAGATTAGCCTTTAATAAAAGTAAAGAATTCAAAAATCAAATAAATCATTTCGTATCAAAATATCAAATTAATAAATAGATAACAACAAAAATAAACAAAGTTAAGATATATAAACACTTAAAAAATTCAATCGATGACTACAATAAAAATAATATAAATCATATTAATCAAGATGAAGCAGCAAAAAGAAAAGAGAATGTAAAAATCAAAAGTACTTTAAAAGTTTAATGTTTACATGAGTGAAAAAATTGATGAATACATGATTAAATTTTTCCAAAAAAAAAACTCAAAAACTAATGTACCATAAAGTATAAATTTTTTGTATTTTTTTTCACTCTAATTTTTCTTTTTGGATCAATTAAACAAACATCTAACGTATATAAAAAATATGCTAAGAAATGAACCTTAAGGTTTTAAAGGCCTCAAGCGTTAGCTTTATTATTTAATCATGTCGGGTCATCCCTGACGCAAGTGACATATAATGGTTGTTGAGGTGACAACAATTGTATCAGGGTTGACAAATTGGTCCTAATAGCAAACAAACGATGATAAAAGTTATTAAATTTAAATATATATTGGAGAATGAGTCACGAGTAACTAATTACTATATATACATTTTCAAGTTAAATGAACGGTAATAATAATATAATATTAATAATATTATTATATAATAATAATAATATAATACTAATAATATAATAATATTAAAATATATTATTATTATAATAATAAAAAAATAATAATATAATATTATAATATTAGTATAATAATAATATTATAATTATAATAATAATATTATTATTATTAAAATAATAATATTAAAATATATTATTATTATTATAATAATATAATAATATTATAATAATAATAAATATTATTATAATATATTATTATTATAATATTTATTATTAAAATAATAAAAATATAAAAATATTTTATAATAATAATATAATGTAATAATATAATACTAATAATATAATAATATTAAAATATATTATTATTATAATAATAATAAAATAATAATATAATATTATAATATTATTAATATTAGTATAATAATAATATTATAATTATAATAATAATATAATAATAATATTATTATTATTATTAAAATATATTATTATTATTATTATTATTATAATATAATAATAATATTATAATATTATAATAATAATAAATATTATTATAATATATTATTATTATAATATTTATTATTAAAATAATAAAAATATAAAAATATTTTATAATAATAATATAATGTACATACGACTTAAAGGCCTTGATCATATAATCGTCGTTGTGATCAAATACCCCGGACATATTTACACCGTACTTTGTAAGGTTTTACGTAAGAGTGACAACTGCTGTGACATGTTTTTATATATCTATTTTGATATACGTTATCGTATATGCGCTATGATATTCGAAATTGTGACAGAATTCCCGCCGCAACGCGCGGGGCTGTCCACTAGTTCTAAACAAATGTATAGTTCGAGTTAACTTAAACTAACCTATTTAACAAACAAAAGTTAGTAAATCAAAATATAATTGTTAACGGTAGCGAGTGTCATTTTATCTTTTGAATTTTAAGTTTTTTTTACTCAGTTTGTTTTATTCTTTGAAAAAACAAATATATTATACATTTATAATGATAAATTATATAAAGTACGGATAAATGTAACAATTTTACTAGCATATTCTTGAAGAGATACGAGCGAAACGTTTTTTGGAGTTAATATGCCCATTTTTGTGGAAAACATTAATATATTATCTATAACGACTAGCAGCATGTCTCTTTATAGATAAACTTACTTAAATTCATAAAAACACCAACCAATTAAACTTTTTCATCATGGAAAGATACTTCTAGATAAACCTGTTTAAATCCGGAGAATCGCCTCAACTGGTAAAGACTCACCCTCTCAATGTGAAAGTCTTGGGTTCTAACCTTGTTGTGTGCAATTTAATGGATATCCAGGTGAAGGAACGAATTAGAGCTTTAATCCCGGGTTCGAACCTAATGGGGGGGGCGAGGGTTTACGGATTTCATCCGGTTCCCGCGCATCTGGGGGCACACGTGTCTGAAGGTCGGATATCGAGGAATTGATCTTAGCTATCAATCGCCAGGATAACTGAAGGTAGCACGACGAGACAGTTTAATTGCCGTCCAAAAAAAAAAAAAAATATACCTGTTTATATTATTAACACCACTCAATTAAACTTTTTCATCTCATTAAAATCTAGTTGAACCCTAAGCTACCCACAAGACAGGGGAGCCCAACCTAAAAGATTTTTAACCTAACACATTTATAACCCACGTAATCTTGATTTTAATGACGGCTTTAACAACATGTTTACTGACTAGATTTTGAACCCATCTCATTAATTCCTAACACTATCTTATTAAAACGGTGTTTCTGTTAAACCCATCTGAACTGAGAACACTCTTAAACCCTTTATCGGGGTGAAACTTGTTTGCTATAATCTAATTAATTAAAAATAGTAACTTAATATTAACAATTGGATAAATCTAAAAATAATTCAATAGTTCATGCAAATTATCACACTGGACTTGGTTGAATAAGTTTCCTCCTTGATTGTTGCTAAAATAAGTTTCTATTTTTTTTTTTTTATTGTTTAATCAATTAAGCACATGTTATTTTTCTTAAAACAAATACTTTTGATTTTAGTTGTTTTTTTTGTTACTTGTTCAAATGTGTTTTACGTGTTATGTTGTACATAATAGATTTTTTATGTCCTTCTCTAGACTTATGTGATGTAATGAAGTTGGGTATATCCATTTAAATATTCATACCGTGATTATCATATAAATAGTATTTCTCAAGTTTTTTTTTGAACGACTAATTTTTGGATCACTGACGGATCATTAAAGTATCATTGTGCCATTAGCGGTACCACCCGATTATATCTTCCACCATGTCACCAATTCTGGAGGAAACTCAATACTTTAAGAAAGCTCCCTAGTGAGATTCGAATCCAGGATCATTTGGTTCTCGAATCTTATCTCACCATCAAAATACCGCTAAGCTATAATGACTTTGGTTTTAGTCTCTCATGTGAATTGATCATACGATGTAAGCGGTCACAAAATGGCGGTCTAAAAAATTTTAGTTATGGATGGATTCAAAACAATTATAAAAATTTAATTTAAAACTCATAAGTTAATAAATACTTTTAACAAAAAGTCATTTTAAACTTAAATAAGCAATCCCAAACATGTCCTAAGCAAATAATATGTTAAATGTCATCCAAATCCTTAGTGTAAGTCTTTAAGCAAATCTTTAAATGTTTATTCAATTAGATTCCGGTTTTTAAAATTACAAACATGCGTCCGACAATCTACTTCTAAACTACTTCATGCCTATCAATAACAATATTTAACCTTGTGATTAACTTATTAGTAAACGTCGTTAAAAAATTTAAAAAAAAAAAAAACCCTCGTCAACAAATCTATTTGTTCACTCTAAATTATAATGATAAATATCAATCTGACTAGGTTAATAACATGTGTTTTACACGGATTATGTAAAAAATATTATATATTAACTAATAAAAATATAGGATTTAGAAAACAATTTTTGATATAAAATATATATGATTGAATTTATGTATATATACATATTTTAAATAACAAAACAATAATACCGTTTTTTAACTTTTTGTTACTTTAAAAATTTATTTTTTAACATTTCATTTTTAAAATTGTTTAAAAAACATAATTTTATATATAGAAATCTTGTTGTTTAAACTTTTGGTTTTTGTTTACTTTTAGAAAAATTGTTTTATATAATTTTTATTTTCAAAATCAATTTTTTATTAATATAAAAATGTATTTTTTTTTTTTTTTTTTTTTTTTGAACAGCAAATTTTTTCCACCATTTGTCCACTATGGGACTAGAACCCTCAACCTATTTTAGGGAGGACACTTTAACCACACCTTGGTACCATTGGGACAAATGCCCTTTGGTAATATAAAAATGTATAACTAAAATAATTAGTAATTAGCATTTAATTTAATATTTAATAAAAAGAATATATGTGTATTTAATAGGAAAGAGAATTGGATATCATAGTAAGGTGATGTTTGTTTTTTCATAGGCAAAACATCTGCAGTCTGCGAACCATGTCTGCAGACCTCTTTTGCAGAAGAGGTGGACCAAACCTCTGCAAGAAGAATGTTTGTTTTTACCATTGCAAACCTCTTTTAAAAAAACCCTCTTCTTACATCCACAGTTCCCACCCCACCATCAAAGACATAAACGAGATCTTACTGCCACCATCAAAGACATCTGTTGATGAGCGCAGGTGGTGGAGGAGCACCGGTGGTCGATCAGTGGAAGGATAGCGGCAGTGGTTGAGCTTGCGGTGGTTGAGGCGCCGCTGGTGGAGGAGCGTAGGAGGTGGAGCACTGGTGGTCGATCGGTGGTGGAGATGGGGTCGGTCGGAGATGAGTAGCGTCGATGGTCGATCGAGAAGGAGAGACTCATTTGTTCTTTGGTCGATCGAAAAGGAGAGACTCATTTGTTCGGTGTAGGTGGTGGGCTGGTGGGGCGCCGACCGAGAAGGAGAGCGGCGGTGGAGGTGGTGGGCTGGTGGTGCGTCAACCGAGAATGAGAGTGGCGGTGGAGATGGTGGGGGCTGGTGGGACGCCGAACGGGAAGGAGAAGGATGTGGGTTTTGTTAACCTAATAAGAGAAGAGGTAAGAAGAGGTGAGAAGTGATTGGTTCACGTCTGCGCCAAGAAGAGGCGGGCAGACCTTTTTTAATGAAATGTATGCGAGAAAACAAACAGCCTGTAGACCTCTAACCTCTTCCCGTGTCTGCGCGGTGCAGAAATAAGAGGCAAGAAGATTTTTTTTTAAAACAAACACCCCCTAAGAATGTGACACATGTGAAAAGTGATTTAAAATTTTGACAAGTGACATGAATGGTTTAAAAACCTGACAAGTGATATTTTAGTTACTTATTTGTTATAAGTAAAAGGTTGTTTTTAGTAATAAAAAAAATACTTGTTTGACAAGGTTTAAAATAATACCCGACTTTTTTCATATTTATCTACTTATTATAATAAATATGTATAAACTTGACATCTATCTATTATAATAAAAATAAATAAATTTGTTAGGTTGTTGATATCATATTAAATCTCTTTTTAAGTTTAGACATGTATCATTCTCACAATAAATCTAAACATCTCAATTGACACATTTTATCTTCTTGAAAGACTTTAAAAAAATAATTAATTACATATTTTTCGTATAAACTTTATTAATTACGTATATACCTAACAATAAATAAATAATATATATCTCTTTCTTAGAACTAAAAATATCAAATTTATCCACTTTAATTTGTTTATTATAAAGAAATTACATTATCACTATTTTATCCTTTTTTATACTAAAACTTAAAATTACAAATTTACTTATTTTTAATTAAATTATGTTTTGCTCTTTTCATGCTCTTACTTCTTTTTTTAGTTTTTTTTTTTTATTTCTTTGGTTCTTAATTTTTTTTCCAGTTTTTTCATTTTCGATTTTTACTTCTTTTCAGATTTTTTTTGCCTTTTTTTGGATGGGATACTGACATATATCAGGGAACATGAATCGTTGATGCGAAACAATCGCTGGTTAGGTTTAGGTCAAGCAATAATAATAACTAGGTTTTTTCCTGTCACACGTTACGGCAGGTTACGCGGTGCACTCTGATAATAGGTATTGTATATCATTTGTAGAAATATAAGTTACATAGAAAAATCAAATATTTCATTGCAAACTCTATACTAATTTCTCATTAAACATAAAATTATACAAATATGTTACGAAAATAATAGAAAAAATTGCTAACAAAATCCTTATCACCGCCAACCAATTTGTTGAACTAAAAAAAACTCAAATCTCTAATCAAACATCGATTTTCTATCAGGGGAGAGCAAAAAACCTAAATAGCCGAACCGGAACCGAATTAACCGAAAAACCGAACTTAAAAAACCGAACCGAACGGGTAACCGAAAAAAACCTTCGGTTTCGGTTTTTCGTATTCTAAAATCCGAAAAAACCGAAACGAACAGATATATAATCTTGTTTATAAATTAATATATATATATATATGTTGCTATTTTTATACTTATTTAACGGGATAAAAAACACAAATAATCTACCGTTAAAGATGATAAATATTTAGATTAGATGAATACTATCATTTTAAAATGAACACCGGAATTATTGTATATTTAGTTATTTATTTTTTAGTTTTTTTTAATGTAAGAATATGATGGCAATTATTTAGTTTTATTTTGATTAGTTGGTGTTCGATCAATTAACTTATGAATTAGCTATTGTTAAACATCCTTGTACTTTCAATATTGTGTGTGAGAGAGAACAAAAAAACAAAAAGAAAAAAAAGAAAAAACCCAAAAACCGAACCGAAACCAACAAAAAACCGAAAAACCGAACCGAAACCGACAAAAAAACGGAAAACGGAAAACCGAACCGAAACCGACAAAAAAATGGAAAGCGGAAAACCGAATTGTTTCTAATAACGAAAAACCGACTATGTCGGTTTTGGTTTTAGCAAAAAACCGAACCGAACCGAGCACACTCCTATTTTCTATAAGAACAAATAAATCATTGTTACCTTTTCCGAACATACCGAAGCCTAGAAAAAACCACATTTTTCTCACTAGAGTACTACGTATATTTGTAATTTTATCATATTAGAAAGGAGATATATTCAATTTAAGTTTTTAAATAAGTATAGATGAATTAGTTTTTAAAATACGGGATTATATGTAAGGCTGTAATTGAGCCGAGCCAGGCCTAGCTCCAACTCGGCTCGTGGATTTTCGAGGCGAGCCCGAGCCAAGCCGAAATTTCTTTCGAGCCAAAAATCCTGACTCTAGCTCGGCTCGTAAAAACCTCGAGTCACGAGCCACGAGCCAGCTCGTTTTTTTTTTGTTTTTTTTCTCCACTTTATATATATATATATATATATATATATATAAAATCTAATATATATAAAATCCAATATATATATATATGTATATATACATATGTATATAATTATATATAAAATCTAATATATCTATATATATATACTATACATACATATATATTATACATAATATGTATATTTATATAAATATGTGTATAAGATATTGTGTGTGTATATATATTATGTATAATATATATGTATGTGTATGTAATATAATATATATGTGTGTGTATATAATTATATATATATATATATATATATATATATGTATTAAAAATCGAGCCGAGCCGACGAGTCGAGCCATGGGCCGAGCTCGAACCGAGCCAACCCTAGCTCCGGCTCGGCTCGTTTTTAATGAGCTTTTTTCGAGCCGAGCCTTTTTCGAGTTTTTTTCGAACGAGTCTCGAGCCGCGAGGTTTTTGAACAGCCCTAATTATATGTGATTTCCCCATAATTACTAAATGGATATTTGTAATTTAAAATTTTGATTTGATATATATGTAATTAGGTTTTAAAATAAGATGAAGTATATGTATTCCTTTTTAAAAAATTCTAGACCCACTGATATTTTTGGGCCTATTTAAGTATGTATACAATCTAGATATACACTATATTTTCTTAAAACAACTTAAAAAACCCTAAATCCCATTCCATGTCGTTTTCCATATCTATTTTTTCACTGATATTCATAATATATTAATTCAAAGCATGTAACATGATTTGTTTGCTAAATTTGTTGCGTAAGTATCAATTACTGTTGGTTTTTGATTTGTTGAATGTATTTTAATCAATTATAAACGAAAAAGTAGGGATAGTCTTAACCATTGAATTGTTGATAAAGACAATATTCTTAAAAATTTGGCGTCTAATTTTGTATACAAATAAGTTTTTAAAAACATGTAATTTGTATTTGTAGCTATAAACTATAATTTTATATAATGCAATATGATCAACCTATTTATCAAAAATATGTTTTAATTATATTATTTTTGTAACATAACCCTATATCATACACGAGTTTATAATTTAATTTAACTAAAATACCAAAATTAGTTCTTTTCGGTAGTGATTCAATTTTGTAATAAGAATACTAGTAAGGGAATTAAATTAAACAATGGGCAGACTTGACACAGGTAAAGAAGTTGCGTAACAAAGTAGAAGATGATACATCATTCGAATAATTAGAACATTAACAATAGATTTTCCATCTATTTTATTATTTAATCTACTGAACGATATGATTATGTTCTATTTTCTAGTAACAAAAAACAAACAAACAAACAAACAATATGAAATGGACGTAATTAATTATTGGCAAATTTTATTTTAATAATCCAAAGTTTTAGTAGTTGGCCTATCCCGGTTTCAATTTTGAAATTCCCCAAGAATGATACTTTCGACCTATTTACCTTTGGTGGAGTTCCGTTAAAAAAAACTTAACGACGTTAACTTTTTTCGAATTTCAAACGGATCTTTTAAGGTTTTTAATAATGAGAATATGAGTCGAATGATATATAACTTACCTCGAAGTTTATAAATAAACTGAACGTTCAGCAAACGATTTGTAAACCGTTTGATGAGAAGTTTATATTAATTTAAGTGTTTAATTTTATATTTATGTAAGATGGCTATGTACAACGTTTGAGACTTAGAATATGGATTTTATTTTTTTATATATATAATATATGTTCATTTGCATTTGTAAACAAGTTTAATTCCTAATAAACGAACATGAACAAAAAATTGTTCGGTTAGCGTTCGTGAACAAATTAAACGTTAAACGAACGAATTCTTTCGTATTCGTTTGGTTCGCTTACAGTTCTTTTTTTTCTCGTTATTTTTATAAACATATCCAGTAAATGTAGAAATATGCGAGGAAAGTGTTGTTCTTTATAAACCTCTATAATTAGGGATGAATGAATGTCAGTTCGATTTAACTTAATTTATGGTCCATTGAAACAGATGAATCGGTTATTATAATTTAGGGGTAACTTCATATAAATGCAACCAAAACCGAGTATCTGTTGTTGTTTTGGTTATAGAGAGTAGAGACATATTTCAGTTTGGTTTTGGTTGATTGAAAGTATTTATTGTAAAATGGTAAATCTGAATATATATTTTATAGTTTGGTTTTATTGTTTTAAACATCTTACAAACACACAAATGCTAGAAAGTACATGAAATTACATCAAATACAAGAAATATACATGTATATTTTAAATACATGAAAATAAAGATGGGCAACTGAATGAAACCTTAATGTATTGATTAAGTCAGTTTCGATAACTATTGGTTCGGTTTTGGTTTATTTTCTCTTGTTACCGGTTTTGTACGCTCACCATTGTCTCTATAATCATGTCACAACATCAACAATGCATGTATTATATAACACAAATGTTAAATAACGTTTAGCGATTTTTAAAACTATATTAGTTATACTTGTCGTACATGTAGGTAGATGAATTCTTTTTATTTGTTTGTTTATATATTTTGAGTGTACATGTTATTAGAAAAGTTACAACTTCAACGGCGATTCTTTGTTGAAGCAATCAAACCGTGGTTTCCAAACGATTCCTTAGGTTGACTATTTCTTGTTGACTTGACTATCTCACACCGGTTGACTAGTGATACCCGTCAATGTTCGGCTTCACACTTGGGATTCATTCCACACGTCTATTGTCGGTTGTCCATGCAACTACTTTTTCACAAACTAATATTATAAATTAAAAAATAATAATAAAATAAAATAACTATAAAAATACATTATAAGCAATGTTTTATAGATCGAACAAGACTGAACAGTTGTTGAACAAAACTGTAGCTTCAGGTCGGTTGGTGTACATAAAAACGCTTGGAAAAGAACAACCGGTTATGCTGGAGAAATTCGGCAATAAACACTTGAAAATCTATCTAATTGTGTATGAAATCACTATCTAAAATTAATATAGTTACCCTATTCACAGGAAATTGATCAAGGATAATCCAATATAAGTTGTTCCAGATACGACCAAAAGTTTAAATTATGAGCCCTTGTCCAATTATACCTAATTGCAGGTCTCTCTTCACCATCTTACACCCCGTGCTAAACATTAAAAAACTTTTATTTATTTTTTTATTTTTTTAACAGCAAACGCCCGATCACCCGTATCACTCTGGCATAATAGATCACCGTTCCGTCCGAATACCAGAGCGTGGTGGCTTGACTCACTCACCTAGAAGGAAACCTACAACTAGCTAGGTAAATCTATTGGATCAACCCAGAGCAATGTTTGCTCTTGATGAGACTCTAACCCAAGACATCTCGTAAGAAAAGTTAAGGGTTATCACTAGACTATAAGTCTTTTCGTTTAAAAACTTTTATTACACTACCAAATTGAAATCCTCTAGCCGCCACTTGATTGAAGCCGCCTAGCCCATCCATCGATTTGATTTAACATGTTTATTCAGTTTTAATGATTTATAAACAACCTGACTATAGTAGCTAGTAACATATACTTGTATATATTGCCAGCCCAAGTTAATGCCAACAGTTCCCTCTTAAGATCATAAATTCAGATCCTATGAACAATTTGGTGGTATTCATTGTATTAAATTATTATCATAAAAATTAAAATAAAGTAAAAATATCATCCCTTATCTTGCTTAAAGTGATTTCTGCATAAAAGAGGTTATATAAATATAAGGAATTAATAAAATGAAAAGAGCTTTTTTTGTGATTACCATAAAAACCATGGTAAAAGCATGTAATTTTTTTTTAAATTGCTTTTACAGGTTTGTAACATATTGTTGACACATTTTTATAAAAAAAATTAATAAAGCTCCATGAGGTTTTCTTTTAAAAAATACTTTATAAAACATATGTAAAGCCGAACCCAGTTGTTATGAAATATTTTTACATATTGTTACATATGTTTTACAAAATATATATTTTTTTAAAATCCACTATGTGCTTTTTTAACTTTTTTTTTTTTTATAAAAATGTGTCAAATAATGTTGCGAACGTATAAAAAACTAAAAAAAAACATTTTTACATGGTTTACCATTGTTTTCACAGCAAAAGAGGGTTTTCAAATTATCATTTCCTATGCACACACATATATAAAGACAAAGAGAGAGGAAAGATAAAATAAAAAGGAATTTTTGTTGAACAAGAGTAGAAACATATTTAGATATAACATCTATTTTGTATTGATTTTTTTGTTTTATATCTTTTTTGTGCTGGATTATTTTGTACTGCATTTTAGTTTTTTATACTATATTTTTATTTTTATGTACTAGATTTTTATTAGTTTGTATTGGATTTCAATTTTTTTGTACTAGATTTTTTGTTTTTTTACTAGTTTTTGTTTTTTGTACTAGATTTAAATTTTTATGTTTTTAACATGTAATATGTCAAATTCTTATTGGTTCCTACCCTTTCTTAGGTAAAATCCCTTCATGTTTGATCCAACCAATATATATATAAACTTTTCTTTAGTTCCGTGTGGTTTGACAATTTTAACGTTTTTGCTTCAAACTTTTCAAAACGGCCATTATACTTTCTGTGGTTTGACATTATAACTATTTTGTTCCATATGGTTTGACAGTTATAACCATTTTGCTCCAAAAATTTTCGAGAAAAATGGAGTATAATAAAGACATATTGGCAAAGTTTGGAGCAAAATGGTTATAATGTCAAACCACATGGAGTATAATGGTCATTTTGAAAAGTTTGGAGTAAAAGTGTTAAAACTGTCAAACCACAAGGAGTATAGGAAACTATATTTTCTTAAATTTTTATGCATCCTTTAATTTTTTAAATATTCATAACTTTTTCATACGATAATTTTTTTTTAAAAATAATCACCACATAAATTTGTGAGTTTTTGTATATTTAATTTGAGTATAGTGTTGATTTAATTTTGTTTAAAAAAATAAGTACGTTAATGTGTTTACTGTATTTTTATCTACTGTATTTTTCACGATGTATTTTATGTACTACAATTTGATGATGTATTTTTTTGTTATATCTTTTGTTCTATAAATTGATTTACTGTATTATACTAAAAATACAGTACAAATACAAAAAACATGTATGCCTTAAAAAAGTAATTTTTATTTATTTTTATAAATCAATATTATAATCATATTAAATATAAAAGAAATGTTTGTTTTGATGGTGTAATTTTCTAAAAAAAACCGTATCTTATGAAAATTTTATGAACACTTAAAAAAGAAAGAAATTTAAAAAAGTCAGCAAAAGATATGATATACCCAAATTATTTTTATCTTCTTTTTTCTATCATGTCACATGTTAGATTTATATTGATTTCTATTTTTTTTAGGCAAAACTCCTTCCTATTTGAACATTCGCCTCTCAATATATACGTATATGTTACTAAGTTATATACATGTGTATTACAAGGATTTGTGAATTAAAATAACAATATTAGTTATACCTTTTTTATATTAAAAAACTAAAATTAAAATTTAAAAAAAAAATCTTAATATGCGTATGTATATAAATAAACATAGATGATTTTATTATCTTATTATTAATTATTAGTATTAATTTTGTATATGTATATAAATCACGTATATTATTAATACCATTAGTTATGAGTTTTAATATTCAATTTATAAATACACATTTACTTTTAGGAAAATCAGAGAATAACATGTGAAATATTTTTTGAATTAATTATTAGCATGGGAGATTGTTAATTTGTTACAATGCTGATGATATATTTTATTTGAATTAATTGTTAGTCCTGTCTCCTGTAGTACTGTGGACTGTGGAGTTTGAGATCTCATGGGCCATGGTTTGTTTAGAAGTAATGATATGGGCCTAAATGTGAACTGGTAACTCTTCAAAAATCTATGATAACTAGGAGTTTACCCCACGCGTTGATGCAGTAACCCCGTATTGAACTAGAAAAAACACAATATCTACTCTATATAAATTTTACAAAAAAATATATTGAGAGTATTCGAATATTCGATCACAATGGCGATGACAACATAACGAATATTAAACGCAGACGAAAAAGCAGTCGTAATTATATATATATAGTTGCCGGTGGAATAAACTGCCTCAACACTTAAATCAGACCGTTTAAATTCCCCAACATCAGATCCTCACCGTTTAAATTCATTTTCAACGCCAGTTATCAAAACAGTTGTCTTTAAGGACATCTGCGAAGTTGGCAGCGGTGTAAAATTCAATCTACCCTCTCAATACATACAATAAATCCACGTGTCCCATGTAAAACTTCACGTCTCATGTTAAACAGTAAAACTCCACCTGTCCTTTGTAAAACTCCAGCTGTACATGTCTTCAGGGGTGTTTGTTTTTTGTAAAAAACATCTTCTAACCTCTTATGTCTGCGCCGCGCAGACGCGGGAAGAGGTTAGGCTGTTTGTTTTCTCGAAGACGTTTCATTAAAAAAGTCTGCGCGTCCTCTTCTTGGCGCAGACGTGAACCAACCTCTTCTAACCTCTTCCAGCCTCCTCCCCCTTTTTCAACCCTTCCAGCCGTCGCCTCCCTACTCCACCACCATCGCCATCGGCCGAACTCCACCCCTTGCTCGCCGTCGCCGCCATACTCCACCGCCGTAGCCGTCGCCTCCCTACTCCACCACCATCGCCATCGGCCGAACTCTTCCACCCCCTTCGTTCGTGATTCCGCCTCAAGCAACCACCGATCGAGGGCTCCATCGAGGTTAGGGCTCGATCGACGGGGAGGGGTTTGGTCCACGAAGACTCGATCGAGGTTAGGGCTCGCCCCTGGTTCATTCGGTCGTCGCCCCTGGTTCCTTCGATTGAGGTGATGGTGACAGTGGTGGACGGTGGTGGCTGAAGAACAGGTCGACGGTGGACGGTGGTGGCTCAAGACGGTCGTCTTCGATCGAGGGTTGGGGCAGACGGTCGTCTCCTCCACCGCTGGTCTCCTCCACAGCCGGCTCCTTTTCCGGTCGTCTCCTCCACAGCTGGCCTCCTCCACCGCCGGTGGGGAAGAGGATGATCGACGAGGTGGGGAAGAGGATGATCGACGAGGATGATCCACAGCAGACGGTCGGTTGGGGCAATCGTGGGTTGGGAAGAGCTTATAAGTTTTCAGAAAACAAACACCTCAAAAAGATCTACCTGCAGATGTTTGGTCCACCTCTTCTGCAAAAGATGTCTGCAGATGTGGTCCGCAGACCGCAGACATTTTGCCTCTGAAAAAACAAACACCACCTTCGTGAATACAAAAATTATATTCAATAGTTATCTAAATTAAAAGAAAATAAAAAATTAACGTTGCAAACCTTGCAAATCCACCTGTTTTAGTTGATTTATCTACCACGTTTTAGTTGTTAATTTTTAAAGCGGGAACATGTTTTCAAAATGAACTGCAACACTTTTAAACTTTCAAAATTTTAAATTTTGAAAAGCTACTAAACATTTAAATCGGGAACATATTCTTAAAAATTTCTGAAATTTAAAATTTTAAAAACCCGCTTATATTTTAAAATTTGAAAACACTTTTAAAAATTTTAAAGTTTTCTGAAATTTGAAACTTCGAAAAACTACTTAAATTTTAAAGCGGGACAAGTTATCTCCTAAGGCTATATAAACATCATTGATTCTTTAATTTGTCATAGAAAACACAAAATGTTTCAGTGCTGCACAGAATTACGAAAGCAACTAACAAATGTCCAAGATCACTTCCTTCTCTAAATCTTTATGTATTCTAATAATGTTTTCTCCCCTTAAATGTTGTTACAGAATGCTGTGAATTTAGTCAGCCTATGCCACCACGTCATGCTGAAAAAGGTAACTTCATTCAGTATATGCAAATTACTCCTTAATGTAATTAATGTATATCCATTATATAGGTAATAATGATTGAGTTTCACCATGACTGCAGTTAAGAGTGTTAATATTTTAACCAATAGATTGTTTACTTTTTCATATGATTATTTAAATTAACAGTTCATATGTTGATTATAAAGAGGATGAGTTGATTGATGCGGCTGGATTCATTCATGTGTTCAAGAAAAAAAAATGATGGGTTTCTGGAGTGACATCTCAATGTCTCAATTAGATTCGTGGAACGGTTAATTATAGTAGACAAGCACCGGTGTTACATGAGAATCTAAAAAATGGTCTTTACCAAATTTTTATAATATTTTGGGTATAAATATGTATGATAAATTATATTTTTTTGCTGCAAATTATATATTTTGTATACAAAAATATATTAATTTCCACCAAATAGATTTAACCATGCAGAAATTCTAATTGTGATAATGCTTACTTTATGATGAAACCAAGATTGATGCATGTCTAGATGACTCTAATGCATTAACGAGAAATAAATCATAATACCTCTTCATATTGTCATGCACATATAGTGTGTAGTAACATCATTTAATTTTCATGTTCTTATTTGATCCTTGCCTCCTGCCTCTTTTCTTATTCTGCAATAATCACATAAAGAAAACAAAAGACAGATTATAATATAGTACCAACTTACAAATTAACTATGTCTGTGAGACCATAGTTAATTTAGAGTAAAAACTGTTAGTATGTTTGCAGTTTACAAGTTCAAACAAATTTGTATTACTGTACTATCAATGACAATCTATTAGTATGTTTGACTTATATAACTACAAACTATTAACAAACTGTTCTAAGCTACAATCCTGAACAGGAAAGATGAAACCAATATCAAATAGGGATTGCTCCAATGAAATGAAATCAAACTATAATAAAATTGAATCTCACCACATAACACAAATTGTCCCAAATCCACATCTCACCACAAAACAAATAGAACACATCATTCAAATCAAAATTTTTATGAATGATTCAAATTTAAGAATCCCTTTGAACGTCTTGTGGAACCAGATGAAGTGACATATATTAAGGATATAAAAGCCTCCTGAATCATCAACTTAACAACCGATGAATGAATTAACAACTCAATTTTAGAAAAGGGCATGAACAAGAAAATCACATATTAATAAACCCTAACAAGAAAAACAAATAAGAAGCCCTAACTTTATCAATTTCACGAAACATGCAACCTTTAAGAAAGACAAATCTGCAACGACATGTGGAAACAACTCATTATTTTAAAATAAAAGCTAATTTCAGAAAAAGGAAGCCAAAAAAACAAAGCTAAGAAGCCCTAATCTTCATCAGTTTCACGAAACATGCAACATTTGATACTTTTTGATAGTGAAAATGTGCAACCTTTAAGAAACCTAAATCTGGAACAAGATGTGGAATCAGATAAAGTAAATACGGGTGTAGACGCACCTTCGATCGTTTGTAACGCACCACTATAAGATGAAGAAGATGGTGATCATAGAAGATGTGTTGATTGTCGCTTCCATATGCACCGTTCATATTTTGTCATCACCCTACTGATATACATGGAAATCATTGATTAAATCAAATGAAAAAAAGATCAAACATGGAAGATACCATGGCACATTCAAATATGAAGTCATTATGATAATCTCATAGCCTTAAAACCCTAATTTTTTGCGATGAAGACACCACAGAAAGAGAAGACATAAAAAGACTCATGATGCCTGTGAAATGAGATAAAATGCTACTAAAGCAGTAGATTCTCTCACGGTTTCCTAACAACCAAAAATTCACAATATACCCCCCACAATAACAGGTGATTTTCTTATAAAACCATTAAATTTTGTAATCACACATAAATAGCCTTTTATCTTACATAACATATCAAAATTATATTTTTAGAACATCAACACTTTATACCAGGATATCATTGAGAAAGACTTGAATCATATGTCTAACACCTAAATCTAGAATAACTCACCTCAGAAGGAAACCTTTTGAAAAAACCCACTGATCCCCCAACCCTAATATGTATTGGAAGAGATTTAAAACCATAACCTTTCATTTGAAAAACCATAAATTACTCCAAAACAATCTATGGTAAATTCCTTTGTCTTATCATTTCTTTAAGTTGTTAGCACAAATTTTCTTAGGCATGGTTGCAATTTAATTGATGTTTTGCGTCTAAATTAAATGTGTTATTGGTTTTTATTTAATATTTTTTAATTGAATTATTTATTTGTCTGTTATGTTATGTTACGTTATTTAAATGTTACTAATTTTATTTACTTTATGGTTTTACTTCAATAAAATTGAATTTATTCACTACCTTAGGATTTGTACTTTAATTAATTAAAAAATATATTATTTTTTGTTTAGGACAAATTTTAGTAAATTGGTGATATTATAACGAAACACCCGGCCACCGGACGGGTATAAAACTAGTTGGTGTTAGTTTGTGCTAAAACAATAGATCGAATCATCACAAAATCAAGTGTCAATCGCAAGAAATATGAATCTAAATATAAGCGTACAATGTCAAAAATATGTCTTGTCGTTATGGTTGTTCAATCATGACAACGGTTACAACATCACGAATATCAAACGTAGAAGAAAAAACCACCCCACAACAGCTATTAACTCATCCTAAAAAAATAAATCAAACCGTAACAGAAGTTAATGTCAATCATAAGGAATATGACCCCAAAATATTATCTAAAAAAATCAATTTGTTTCAAATTTCTGGACAACAATTATTTCACACTTTTTATTCTTGTAAATCAGACATCACCTCAATACGTCAACTTGTTTCTTGAAACTTGAAAATGTAAATTGTTTCTAGTGTATGCATGGGAAAAAAAAAAAGAAGAAAAGAAGAGAAGGAAAAGAAAAAAGATGTCGGTCTTGGGAATCGAACACGGGCAAATGGAGCGTAAGAATCTAACATACTAAAGTTTTGCCAGTTGATCTATCTTGTAAAATGTTCTGCTCTTCATACTACAGAATTTTATATAAAACAAAAATTAACATTACCATGTAATCATTTTCACAAATTTATATATGTATAACTATGGGTTTACCCGCGCGTTGCGGCGGGAGTTCCTCTACGATTTCAAATATCATGACGCAAATAAAATCCAGTATATCAAGTGCAGATATTTGTATTTTAACAACCGTTGTGACATGTTTTTATATTTGTATTTTGACAAACAAAATTGTAAGCCATATCACTCTATGAGTATTTGATCACAATAGTAGTGATAACATATATACCATTTTTTGCGGCGGTTAAATTTATAATTTTTTTAACTTGCATCAATTTTTTTTTGATGCGGTCCATTTTATTTTTTGAAGCGGTCCTCCAAAAAATAAATTTATTTTTATTAGCGATTCGGTCCTTTTTTTTTGTAGCAATTCAAGTTTTTTTTCGCTTTTTTTAAGCGGTTGAATCACTTTTGCAGCGGTCTCACATCCGAGTTTTATCAGACATTGGTAACATAAGACAAAAACGTATATTTTCCCTATTGTTTTGATGCCCCTACAATGCCGCCCAACTAAAATTGCACAAAAAAAATTGAGCCATACCGCTATGCTAATATGGGTATTCAATCACGATAATGATGATACTATCGCAAACATCAAAACACATATAAACAATCGACCGCAACGACTGTCAATTCGTTCGCCATATTTTTTAATTAATATTAATATTGTATAATTATTACTAATATTTAGTTATTATTATCATTTAATTATTACTATTATTAAAATATATGTATTGTCAGAAGTATTTTTTCGACTACAAATTAAAGATTGAGTCATACCGTCTTGTCATGGCGACAATATCACGAATATTTAAACACAAACAAAAAACCAGCCGTGACTGCGTTAACATAAATGTCAAAAAGAAATCATATAAGGAATTGAGTAAATATCACTTTTGGTCATTTCTATTTACATAAATTTTCAGATATGATCATTTATTCTGTTAGTATTTAACAAAGTTAACAGAGAAAGAACTGAGTTTGCAACATTTGAAAATTTAAAGGACTAATTTTGCCATTTTAAAATATAAAGGAGTATCTCTGAAATGTTGTGTAAACATAAGGAACAAAAGTGCAATTTACTCTTATTATAATTTAATTATTAATATCATATGTAATTATTATTTAACTTAGCTATTATTAGAAAGTAAAATAATGTCCAAAGGAGTCGAAGGGGGTCAACAAAATGGCAGCCAAAATTAATAATCTTTGTTTGCCAATTCACCTACAAGACGAATGGTTTTTTTTTCAAAGCATATTGTATGTATATTAGAAAAAATATATAAATAAAAAAATATTATTACTGTTCACTATATAAGTTTGTAAAATGTATATATAGTAATTCTTAAGGTTGGGCCTACATGCAAACTCACCAGTGCCGCAGTGGCGGCAGTGCTGGCAACATGAAATCCAAAAATTACAATATATGTATTTAGGTAGGAGACCGAAAAAAGTCATGTTTCGATACTATTAGGGCTATTCACGAGTCGAACCAAACCGAGCGAGTGTATGCTCGTGTTCGGTTGTTTACAAATCGAGTGACCGGCTTGGTTCGGATTTGTAAAATCGAGCCAAATTTTGTGTTCGTTGCTAGACTCATTTTAAAATTGAGCGACTTAGCTTGGTTAGGTTTGAAAATAAAATTTAACTCAAATTCAATATATTTATATCAATTTCAAACTCAATAATTAAAAAGCAATAAGTTCAACCATATACAAATTCAATACATAATGAAGTTCATAAATTGCAAATTGTCATAATACGAAAACATAAAAAGATTTAATATGTCTGAATTGTGTATCAAAATTATTATTCATTACTTCGAATACACCAACATCATCATTCATCGTAAAAAACTAGTAACATGCTAGTGTTAATAAAAAAAATGCAATATTACTTTATACATATACATGCATGCACACACGCGCGCACACGTTAACCCGCTATTATTACGGTAACCCGTATAACTCCATCATGATCAAGCCAAATCTTTTTTTTTTTTTAAATATTATTATTACACATAAACAACACTTTATTCTTTTATGTGTATGTGTAAATTTATCATTGTTTAAGATTTAAAAGCAATATAAGTTTCTTCTCCAAAATAATGAATTTTCTTATGAACTTTCTTATATACATATGTATAAAAAAATGATTCTTTTATTTTTTTTACAGCTTGTTGGTTCTTAATAGATTAAATATATAATTTATTCATACTTTAACTAGCAAAAACGAGCGAACGAATCGAGCGAGCCATATGAGCGACTATCTGAGCGAGCGACGAGTGAGCTTAGCTGGCGTGTGCTCGGCTCGTTTTGAAACCAAACCGAGCGTGCTCGGCTCATTTAAAACCGAACAAAATCAAACGAGCTTTTTCCGAGAGTTTTTCTAGGGAAGAATCAAACGAGTATCGAGCGATGAACATTTTAGGACAGCTCTAGTCCCTAGAGAGTATTGATATCTCATGAGTCGCGTGGCCCGTGGAGTTTGATATCTCATGGGCCATGGTTTGGTTTAGTGGTATTGATATGGGCCTAAAAATTATGTTTATAGCTAAAGGTTTATCCGAAAATAAAAAAAAGTTATATAACTTGGGACTTTCAAGTAATAATACTTTCATATTTTTATTTTACTTTTTCTTAAATTAAACTTTTTTTGTTTAAATTTATTAATCGGTTTCTTAAATATTTTTACTTAAATCATTTTTAAATATACTTAACAATATTGTTTAAATAATCTTTTTTTATTAAATGTTTTTTATTTATATTTTTGTTTTGATTTCATATAAATTGCGGATGATATTATATAGTAAAGAACATAATCACCGAGCATTGTATATGACCAATAAACACCTACGATTCGATTGTCTAGCAACGAAACTTATTCGATGCAACAATTAACCACATGTGTATGATATCTAAACTTTTATAAATAACTCACTCCTAAAATTATTATTATACACATTGAGAAATGATCGTTGATTTTTAGCTCGCATTTTTGTTTTGATATTATTGTTATTATAATATATATTAAATCCCAACTTTTGACTGAGAGATAAAATACACTGTTCCTTTTTTGCATATTTTTATGCGTATCGTACAAGTCTCCATACCCTTCTTCCTTATCTCCTTATCTGCCTTCGTGTCTCCAATTTCGTTTCTAGGGTTTTTTCTCTTCCGTATTTCTCAAACTTCTCTGTTGAAAACCAGGTTGGCTTTTCTTCTTTACATGTTTCTTCCTCTTTTCTTATCTCATAATCTCATATCTAGGTTTTCATCTCCTTCTAACAGATTCTCCTTTGTTATTGAAGAAAACCGATTTCCAGGTAAGGTTTGATTCATTTAGTGCCATCTATTGTGCGTGTAAACAAAATCGTAGTTTCTATGTCTTTGCTCTGTTTCACCATCGGAAAAACTATAGGTGATTTATGGAAAGCCATCTTCATATATATGCTCATTGTTTAGGGTTCAATCATGGATCGACTAAGGTAGATTCACATTTTCTATGTAGTTTGAGGCGTCGGATAGCATCCTACATAGTTGCTCTATTTATGTATGCTACTGAATACCGATGAACTGGGATTATGTCCGGTTGTTAGGCTTTTGCAAGTTAGTTCTGCTTTTTGTCATTGCCTTTATGCTGGAAGATTTTAGGTTACATCTTTTATCAAAAAAAAAAAAGTGTAACCATGATTTATATTGATTGAATGGTTTAATATTTCAAAATTGAAGTTTTGTAACCAATTTTTGTTGTCGGGAGATCTTGGTAAAAATATTTCAAACGTGACCAACCTATGTGCAGCTCAATAACCTCATAATGTACTTTAGTTTTGTAGTAATAAAGAAAATTACTCAAGTTTGTAAGTTGGTTTGACCTGAACTTTACATTAGATTTTAGTAGTTACAATTCTTTCCAAAACTCAATGGTTACTTAGTTTTTCTTATGCAAATCGTACTTCGTTCAGTTCGTTGGCAATTAGAATTATATTGCTTTGTTTTCCTACTGGATGTGCCTCCCTTAACAGTTGATAATACTTTGATGGTTGTGTAGATTCAGGACATATTTTTAGTTACACAACACTTTAAGGAGGTAAGACGATGTTAATGTTTGATTTGTTAGAACATGCAAATTGCAATGACTTTGAATAGAAAGAACCAAAAACAAATTAAGGAATGATCTGAGCAATTCACAACTTTAGAGATACAAACCCTAAGAACCTAAACAAGAAAGATTTGCAGGAACAACAAGCCTAACATCGAGTATAAAGGGTTGACTGAACATTAAGACTATACAAAAAGAACAACTAAGAAGAATCTTTTGCAAAAGCCAACTTGCCCAGAATGCCCCTTCAACTTCATTGTATAAGACTATTGTGTTATAAGTTGAAAACTTATTTTACATAAACTCTTTCAGACCTCACAAATAGGCTGCTCGATTCGCACCGAATTCATGTTAAGAGAGGTTATACAATGACCTTAGTTGTTAGTAAATTGCAGAAAAATCACATGAAATTTCATAGTACTGCACCAATACTAAAATTAAAGTTTTAAACCTAACAACTCTTCTTCTATGGTTTTCATTATGACCTTTTGATTACAAAGTTTATTAAGCCCTTTGTAAAAAAAATGATTTTGCTTTAATTTCATAATAATTAGTGCCAGATAATGTGATCCTTTCCTGGGTGTATTTTTTCCCCTTTTAGTATAGTTTTAATGTTGTCATTTGTGCTCCTTTTCATGTTTTTAGTTCAAATGACGTATCATTAGTATGCAGATACGTAGGTGTTTAATCTAACCATTAGTCATTGTATGTACCATGTAGATGTCAGGTTTAGCTCACAAACCAAAATGACAGATACAAATCTTTGATATGCTAATTAGTCTTCTTAACTTGAAGAAACATACGTTTAAAACTACTAATTGTTAAATCCTAAAACATTAGTTACAAAGTCTAATAAGTCCTTTGTAGAAAAATAAATGATTTGGGATGAAATTTCACATTTAATTACTGCAAAGAGTAGTTGCAAAAACAATAACGAAACAAAATTTGAATACTTTGAATTTGATAATATTACTCATTAAACCAATCTGATGTTCTTTCCCTTTTAGCTAATTTTTATATTTGAGCATTTAAAATTAAACACAACACAAATCAAGTCAATTATAGGTAAAACAGTAGAAGCCTAAAAATTGCCACCTTTACTGTATATTACAGCTAAATTTGCATTTCCCTTTCCATGTTTATCCCTTATTTCCAACTTTTTTAGATGATATTCAAAATGAATACATGTAGACCTGTGAACAAAGTTTATACATATGTTACAATCTTGGTATGAAATTAGACATATTCCTTAAGCAATATCTTTTTCGCCTCTGTATGGGGGGAAGGATGGATACAAATCTTACCCCTGTCCGAGTTGGGATAGAGAGGTTGCTCCGAAGGAGTCCTCGGCTCAAAGTTATCCTTTGAAGCTAATCATTCCGACGTTTTTAACGTTATTTTCACAAAATAAGTAAAATAATGTTAAAATTAGTGCAATTTTACTTTTACCTCTTGAGGGCCCACACATATATATATTATATGCGTGCACCACAAATGGGGCCGCCAAAATATATTCATCCAGACCTATACGAGGGTACGCGGACATACTGTTAACGAAAGGTTATCAAAATTTCTAAATGAGACACCCTAGCAGGAAGCATTGCATATCCACTCTATTTGACCCTACACAAACTAGACAATCATGCAAAACATCAAAGATCTAAAAATGAAAAAAAAAAAAAGCATTGAATGATTAAAAGAATGTCTACCTTTTATCTTTTAGATATAAAATAATGTCAGCAGCCTATGTGAGAGAAACATGAGGTTGCTCTCCTACCCTTTGTATGTAAGTGTTAGAGTTGGTGCTATTAGGACAGGTAATTCTTTGTGTTGATTAGTGATTCAGGATAACGTTTGGATGAACTCAACAAATGTTGTGTGTTTGATCCGGATTGGTAATTATTTCTTTGTTTATTTGTAGTCATTATCATTAATTTATTTGATAATTTATTTGCCTGTTGTGCTTGGTTTTATTTCTTACTTAACATTAACAAAAAATTAGTTGGTCATTATGTTGGATTACTAGGGACATAATACCTATTTTTTAGTACATGATATATAGTTAGATGATGAAATATGCTACTAGGACACCTCTATTTGATTGTGAATCAGGTTATCAACGTTTATTGTATTTTTTTAAATAGCTTTTCTGTACCTGCTCTAAAATCATACACGCTTCATCTTATCCCTTTGCTTCGACAGTGACTCTTCTTCCACGCCCTCAACGCCGTCTCTCTTCAATTTCACTCTCCGATTTCAGGTTCGTTTTTTTTTTCTATCCTCCAATTTCTGACTCATATCCATGTTTAATGCAATAACAGTCCTTTTCTAATACAATATTTCGTTTCTTACCACTATTATTTCAATACGTTGCTTCTACGATCTCTTTCTTGAACTACGGTTATTAATCCACCAAATTCCCTCAACCTAACCCCATTAATGCTATAACCCCTTTGTTTCGTAGCTTAATTGTTAACATAATCCCAAAAGATAGTAAGTTAGGCGATTTTTCAGTTTCATCTTATATGTTTTGATTTTAAGGTAATCCCAAAAGATAGTAACTTAGACCATTGTTCAGTTTCATATTTTTGGATAATTCTTTATATGTTTTGATTTTAGGGTTAAATGCAGTGATATAGGTTCTGGACTTTAAACTTTCGTGAAGGAATTACAAAAGCTGCGATGTAGAATTCTGAAGAAATCAGTGTTCCTCTACGCCCTCAAGCTGTTGGATTTCAAGGTATATTTTGGCATAGCATGTTATGTGGTGAAGGGCGATGTTATCGTTCTTTAGACTCTCTGTTAAAATACGTCGAATTAAAGCTTGTCAAAAGCTATCATGAAAACTTAAAATCGGTAGAGTGTTGTATTCATATATATCCTGGATGTGAAGTCATGAACATTAGTTATAGTCGGTAATAATTTGTAAATTCGTTTTTTATGATGTTTTAAATTCGATGGATACAATTAGATAACTACTACTTTGATTGTCCTCTGATATATGAATCATGTACATGTGTTTTATGTGATTTTAATAGTCCTCTGATCTATAGTATTTTATACGTGTTAGATTTATACATTCGCTCAAATTCATAGCCTATTAAATTTTATATGTTGTCTTCTACATAATAGCTAAATACCTTTTCCTTTTTTACAGATTTCAAAGGCAAAATGTAGTCTCTCTCACGGGTTACTGATTCATTTAAAGCTTCTTTTACTTGAAGACTGTTATTCCAGAGGTTAGTTTCGTAACAAATAGTACACTTAGCTTTATAATTGACCAATACTTCAAAAGAGTATATACATATATATCTATATAGCTAATATTACTCAACTCTGATAGGACAAACCCTTTTTTAGTTTAGTAAATTGTTCACATTTGTAAAAATAACATCTTATTGATGTAGTACCTACCAAAACTTTATCGTCCAAAAGTTATTACACTTTCATGCTTCTGTTTGGTTACTTTAGTTATGCAGCTCTAGATCGCATTGATTTTTGGTGTGTTTTTTTAGTCATTTTAATTGAGATTAGTTCATGCTTAATATTACTTTTAATTGTATACATAGATCTTCCGGCGTAACGTTCGTTTTGTTTCTATCTTTATTAGGTAATACTTGAGTTTTGTTTCATCTATATTATATGTTTATAGTAGGTGTAGTATTTAGCGTTGTTATTTAATTTTTATCCATCTACTTTTGTTATGTCAAAAAGAAAAATATATCATGGTCAGTGCAGTACCTCCTCATGTCGTAGACTGATAACAAACACCGACATGCGCAAGAATCGTACCGTTCTACACTTATACGTAACTCTTCGTTAGCGAGGTCATTCTATCTTGATGTAGGCGACTGTGACAATATATGTGACTTTTGTGGAGCTTTGTTTTGGTTTGACGAACGTGTGCTTTCTTCCTCGACTAACCGCCATCCTAGATACAATCAGTGTTGTAAGGGAGACGCTATCGTGCTTCCATATCATCGACAATATGACACCAATGTCAAAAGACTATTTGAGCAAACTGACTTTATGGACAATATCAGGGCCTACAATTCGATGTTTTCGATGACCTCATTCGGTGCTAAGATAGACAAGTCTATTAACGATGGTAATGGCCCGTATGTTTTTAAAATCGAAGGGCAAGTTCATCATTGGCTTGGTACGCTATGTCCGACGGCGAATCAAAATCCTCGCTTCCTACAAATGTACATTTATGATACATACAATGAAGTACGTAACAGGTTACGATCTTTTACTTCTGACACAAAATCAACTCTTGATCCCGACATTGTCAACTTTCTTATCAACACCTTGGAGAAACATAATGAGTTGGTTAAGCTTTTTCGGACTGCTAGGGATCTGTGTTGTACGACCGATTTTCCCACTTTCAGCATTCGTATGTTTGTGTCTAACCATGTCCAACGGTACGACACACCATCCGCTGGCTGCATAGGTGCAATAGTGTCTGACAATGACCCAATGTCTACTAACTTTGACATTGTTATTCGACATAGAGACGGTACGGCCCAACGTATCAACAAACTTCATCCGATGTACATGTCTTTGCAATACCCCTTACTTTTCATTTACGGTGAAAGTGGTAGGTCACCTGAATTACAATTACGTGCTTCCATTGACTCCCATGATAGGAAAATGACAATGAATATGTATTACAGTTATTTAATACACGATCGTCACAACTTGTATACGTTGCTACTAAGAGCCGGTCGACTTCTGCAACAGTTCTTTGTTGACGCCTACGTGTGTATTGAAGAAAGTCGTCTTGATTACATAAGAACGAATCAGAGTGTTTTGTGTACAGAGTTTTTACAAGGTGTGCATGATGCTGTCCAACGAGGTGATAATAAAGGTAGAGATATAGGGAGACGTGTTTTGTTACCTTCATCATTTGTCGGAGGACCAAGATTCATGTATAAACACTATCAAGATGCGCTTGCTATTTGTCGAGTCCATGGAAACCCACAATACTTTATCACTTTAACGTGTAATGTTAAATGGCCTGAGTTTCAAAGATACTTTCAACGATATCCATCAATTAATACACAAGATCGACCTGACATTATCGCACGTCTGTTTCAAATGAAGGTCAAATCCCTAATGAGTTTCCTTAAGATCATTAAACCTTTCGGCGAGGTCGCTGCTGGTAATTGCTAAGTCAATTTGTCTTTTATAATCTTCTCATTATTACCACATTTTAGTAATTTATTTTGTCTCACTAAAGATCTATATACGATTGAATTCCAAAAAAGGGGGCTACCACACTGTCATATTCTTCTGTGGGTAACTTCAAATTATAGGATAAAGGATGCTCAGGACGTGGACAAATACATATCTGCTGAGATACCAAACCCTGCTAAAGAACCTGAACTCCACAAGACAATTACAGATCTCATGATCCATGGCCCCTACATTTTAGTGAATCCAAATTCAGTTTGCATGTCCTCCGGTTCGTGTAAGAAAGGCTTTCCCAAACCCTATAAATAATGCACTTACTTTGATTCCGATGGTCACGTCCATTACAAAAGATGATCATCTGACTTATTTGTTGTAAAGAACGGAACAAAACTAGACAATGGGTATGTGATTCCATATAACCGGACATTGTCGATGCATTTTAACGCCCACATCAACGTCATATACTGAGGCTGGATCATGTTAATCAAGTATCTATTCAAGTACATATCAAAGGGAGCTGACCGTATTCGATACACTATCTCCAGATCTCCTAATAGTACAGAAAATGAGCAAAGTGATACAACAACACACACAAATGAAATACAAAACTTTCTTGATGCAAGATTCATTTGTCCGCATGAAGCATCATGGAGAATACTCAACTTTCTTATTCATGATAGAAATCCTGCTGTACAAGTCATATCTGTTCACTTAGAAAACATGCAAAACATTTCATTCAAAGATAATGACCAGCTTCAAAACGTATCATCGAACACTTATCTTAAGCGCACAACGTTAACAGAATGGCTACGTAATAATCGCTTTGATGAAAGTGGGAGGCATCTAAGATACATTGACTATTTATCAGAATATCGATGGGACACTAAAGGAAGGTATTGGACTCGACAGACATCAAAGAAAACCCCTGCTATTGGTAGACTGATATATCTACACCCGAGTACCGGAGAGCCGTTCTACTTAAGGATGTTGCTGAGTCATCAGAAAGGCTGCCAATCGTTTGCATGTATACAGACCGTAAATGGCAAATTGCATGATACGTACAGAGGTTCTTGCGAAACACTAGGACTGCTAGGAGATGACATCGAATGGTCAAACACAATTGATGAGGCTTCAAACTGGGCGACCGCCAAAGAGCTACGTTCATTGTTTACTCAAATGTTGCTACACTGTGAAATATCAAAACCACTTGACTTATGGAACAATAATTGGCGAAAAATGTCTGATGACGGTGTGAGGAATCATGGAATACTGAACGATGATGAGCTGCGAGATTATGTACTTTACGAACTAGAACTGTTGCTTCGGTCAGGAACATCACCGGCTTCTTTGAAAGATTTCGGAATACCCATGCCAAGGCCTGATACGCTTCTAAGAATAAACAACAGATTATTGATGGAAGAAAAGAACTTTGACATAATGTCTTTGTCTATCGAGCATGAAACTGCACGTGAAAAACTTAATCATTCACAACGAGTAGTCTATGATCATGTAATCCAATCGATCACATCTGATAGACAAGCACTTATTTTTGTTTATGGTCACGGGGGAACCGGAAAGACTTTCTTATGGAGCACTATCATTTCAGCTTTTCGTTCTAAAGGAAAGATTGTGCTAGCTGTAGCTTCCTCAGGCATAGCATCATTACTTCTACCATCCGGAAGGACTGCCCATTCGAGATTCAAGTTACCGTTAGAACTGATAGAAGAATCACTTTGCTACATTAAGAAAAACACTCATCTGAGCCAGCTACTAGCTGAAACGTCCCTCATTATTTGGGACGAAGCACCAATGAACGATCGTAAATGCTTTGAGTCTTTTGACAGATCTTTAAAAGACATATTCAACAATACTGATAAACCATTTGGAGGTAAGTCGATACTACTTGGTGGTGACTTCAGACAGACACTTCCCATCATTCCAAAAGTTTCAAAGGAGACAATCTTAGCATCATCACTACCAAGATCCTACTTATGGCAATACTTCACGTTGTACAAATTGACCGAGAACATGCGCCTTCAAAAACCCAATCTCAGTGTTGAAGACAAAATCAAAATTAGTTCATTTTCATCTTGGCTGATGGCTATAGGCGACGGTACAATCGGAAAACCAGACGACAAAGACCCAACCAACACAAAACACATAGACATTCCAGAAAGATATTTAATACCTTTCAAAGAAGATTCACTAATGACGCTAATCCATTTCATATACGATAGTGACACGCTTCTGCATCCAACTCCGGCTGCATTATGTGGAAAAGCAATCATTTGTCCTACAAACGAGCACGTAGAGGATATAAATTCTATGATCATCAAGATCGTTCCCGGTACGTCCGTCACATATACCAGCACCGACAACGTAATCTCTCTTGCTAGCAACCAAGGTGATATTGAAGTTCTTTATCCACTTGAAAATCTAAACCTTCTAAATTTCAGCGGATTACCACCACATTCTTTAGAACTTAAGTTAAACGCCCCCATAATACTACTCAGAAATATCAATCCAAAGGAGGGGCTGTGTAATGGAACAAGAATGATAATCACACAAATTCTACCAAGACTTGTCGAAGCACGGATTATGACTGGAAAGTTCATAGGACATCGAGTGTACATACCAAAGATAACTCTGACTTACAAAGACAAGGAACTGCCTTTTGAACTCAAAAGGAGACAATTTCCGATAAGACTGTGCTATGCTATGACAATCAACAAAAGTCAAGGCCAATCACTTGACAAAGTAGGAGTCTATCTACCAAAACCCGTTTTCAGTCACGGACAACTATACGTAGCGCTATCACGAGCTACTACACCGGAGGCACTCGAAATTCTTATCATTCCCACGGAAGGAGACAAGCCCCATACAACTAGAAATATAGTTTACTCTAATTTCATTGCTGCTATAGATAACACTTAGGAACATCACACTTTTCATATATACATGTTCAACTACCTTATCTGTAAATACAACCGTTCATTTTATACACATAATTTTACTACATTTTCAATCACACAAATATCTATACCAAAGTCGTTATACTAAACACTCACTTTTATTATACATTAAGCAGTTGTCACACAATTCAAAACGATGCAGACAATCCGCCTTTCTGAACTGAAAAGCCAACAAAGACATGTTCCCCTACAAATAAGAGTTCTGAAAAGATAGATACTCTCAGGGAAAAAAACAAAAGAAATATGTTATGTATTTGTTGATAAGCATGTAAGTTTGATAATAATATAGTATTGTTGTTACCATTACCTCCATTGAAACTAATGTAACACAACATCAACTACAGGGTGATGGTATTGAAGCTACTGCAGACATTGACCTAAAAGACGACTATGAACCTGACATTGAAGTTCACTCATGCTACAAAGTCACCAAGTACATTGTTGTGGACAACAAAAGCTATAACCCTACACTTAAACATCAAGCATCTCTCAAGATAGGAAAGAAAACCTACTTTGAACCTTTTTCAGACAAAGACATACCTTATCACTTCTTCCAATTCGCATCCTATGATGACCTAGATGAACGGATGAAGCCACCAAAACAATTGACAGGTGTCCACATACTTTCTAAGCCAACATTCACTGTCTTTCAACTTTATTTATTTATACTTAAATCTGTGAAAGGACTTATAAAATAAGAAAAAAAATTACGAAAACAGTTCGTATATCACTGCTCCATTGATGTCAAACCTACCATATTTTATAATTAAAACATAAGATATTTGCTTAGGTTTTAAGAACAAATTAAAAAATAACATTTGCTGATCTTAATTAACAAAATTCAAGTCATATAAAATAAACAAGTAGCAATTATACGCATCATCATAAATGTATATTCATATCCTTCATAATTTTTCTATCCACAGATTTCATAGGCGTGGTCGAAAAGAACTTTGAAACAACAACTACCACAGGAAAGGCACTAAGAAAAGTTGACATCAGAGATGAAAAGTAAGTAAACATAAATTTTAAGTTAAAACATAATATTTACTAACATTTGAAATTATATATAAATTTTCACCCAATATATTGTAGTCTTTGATATTTAATTATGATTTGTTGCTCGATACTTTTCACATCAATTGTATGTGATTTTCGCTGTGGAAATTTATACAACTTATGAGTATATATTCATAAGGTTATATTTATATCTCTTAAACAGCAACAAGCCTGTCCAGCTAACTTTATGGCCAGCCAAACGACATCTAATAGGAGGCGATGTAAAACGCGGAGACATCATAGCAATTAGCTCAGCCCAGGCCACACAATTTCGGGGTAATTTTTTTTTCGTCTACACTGATTGTGCTTATGCCTGTCATGCCTGCAATTGCAGCTTCACATGTTTAAACAACCAATTTCATATTTGAGATGTTCTTTTTTTAACCGGTCTTTAAAGTTAACAAATATTCTTTTAAGTTATTCAGTTTGTAATTAACAGGGTGGTTTTTCTTTAGTGGTCCGACTATTTTAGTTAATGACCTGTTTTGTTTTTCAGCCTATAAACTATTTATTTGTATACACATGTTGCGCAGATCTAAAGCAATTGGAATCAACTTATGCAACAGATGTATTCATAAATCCAACTTTCGATGACATCCAACAACATATCAGCAGGTAACCACCTACTCTTCAGCACAATTATAAATTACCAACTCTACAAAGGTGCCAACCACATTGAATGTAGGTTAAAAGGTATCAACATCGATATACTAGAATCAATCACACAATATTTTGTCACCATCCAAGACATACTCAACCTGCCTTTTACACACGACAAGGTAAACAGATAATAAACTAAAAAATTATAAGCACTTACTATAAAAATACAATAAATATAAAATCATTGGACATGTAGAGATTATTCACATGTCTTGCAAAGATCAAGGAAATACAGGCCTACCGAACATGGTTCAATGTGAAGTGCTCAGAATGTAATCAACAAGTTTATAAGGAAATTCAAGACACAGCATACTACGTATGCTCTCACCATGAAAATATTCAACCAAAGTTCATGTACTGTGTCAATGCAACAATCGTAGACGACTCTGCAATGACAGACGCAGTGTTCTTCAATGAGGTTATGGCAGATATGCTAGCAACAAGCTGTCAAGACATGGTCACCTTGCAAGGATATGATGATCCAAAAAAAAACCACCGCCACAAATGCTATCAAAAATAGGAATTCCCATGACATTCAACCTGACTGTAAGGCCCGATCGATCAATTGTGATAAACAAAGCAATCGAAGAACATGACAAAGCCAGCCTCACACCAACAAACACGGCTAAGAAGCTAAACATCGCACCACCTACACCGAACCCAAAGCTCTTGTCCGCAAAGAGAGGACCATCCGAAACACCAGGTAAAGTTACATAATATATAATCTATCCTCACAGCCTTACATAGAAACTAACATATAACTCTTTTGCAACACCACAGATGTCTCAACAAAGAGGCATAAGAACTAACATTCCAACGAAGCAGCCTCAACTTTTTTGGTAAGCAAAAATAAGCTAAGTAATTCAAATTTGCCCCCTCATATTTTCTAACTTTTCTGCCTGCTTTTCATTACTACAGAATCCTATTTGGGACTCATGGAAGCAGTCACATTTTGAAATCATGCAAGTAGAACTCAATGCTTTTGACACACATCCTTTTGGCTAAACAAATCAGAATCTACTTACATGTATTTATCTTTTTCTTACTTGCGCCTACATGTTAAGAATAAATCTATAACAACTCTTATAATTTGCAAGAACGCTCCATGGAACGGGAAGCGCATGCACTGAAAGCAATCTTTTGACCATGACAATGAAGCGCTAGGTCGATAAGTGGCCATAGGAACTCAAGATGGAAAAGGAAACTAAGAACCTATGTAAATTATGTAGTAGCTATATACACTCTATATACCTTAGGACCCGCAAATAACGACCTATAATTATAATCAAAATATATTTGCTTAACACCGACTCCGAAGACCCGTGCCGCAGCAACGCGCGGGTCCTCCTCCCTAGTTTATATTAAATCTAGAGTGCCGCACCACACTCCAGAACCGGAAACATGCCAAATTTTAGTAAGTTTGAAAGAACAGGTAATATTTAAAAGGTGTTAACAGGAAAACCTAAAATTGAAACCGATTAAGCCAAACCTAATAAACTGTTAACATAATCGATAAACACTCCTAGTTTAAAGAGCATGAAAGTAACTTTTTATATTTTAAAGGAAATTACTTTTTATACCTATCTTAGGGCCCCAAAAAACCCAAAGGCCTCAAATTTTCGGGATAAATTGACTTTTTGATTGTAACAGATTCTGCTTATAATACATTTTTTTGTTGTTTTAATATTTGTAATTAATAAGTCTTGCAAAATAGGTGGGCTGGGTTAGGTTGGGTAACATGTTAGAATGAGTTCAGGTTGAAATGGGTGTGAGTCAGGATGTGTTTTAAGCAAAAATTATTTTGGGTCGAAATAAGTCATTTTTAAAAAGCTTCAATTTATTTCAACTTAAAATCGTCTATTATAATAATTTGTAGTGATTTTCTCATCAAATATATTATATATATTTTTTATATGTTTAAATTCATTCTATTAAATAATTTTTAGGTTACTCATCTTTACCCATATTATGCTAAGGTGTTACCCATAACAACTCGTTCTATGTTATAGTGTTAACTATTTCAACACAATATACGATAATTATTCATTTAAATCAACCAATTTATCTTGTTTTGTGTCAAGATTGTCAGCCTAGTAATCAATGTACACATTTTGTTTGCGATTTATACTTTTTGTAGCTTCTTTTTTGTGATAATTTATGCCTTTTGTGCCTCAAACTTGAAGAGAGTTTTTATTTAGTCGAAAGAGACCCTGAATTTTAAACCTGTTTTAGGCCACCAAAAGGCTTAAGACGGACTAGACTAATGGCAGATCATTGTGGACCATTATTAGGGACGTGGTTCAATTGCATTGGAAATTTTCAATTCATAGTCTGGATCCCATACTGTGCAAAGGGTTGTCTAGCCACGAACCAGATGATTCCAGTGACGAAAGTGATAGAACAAGAATCATAAATGGGTTTAGATTCACCATTGTGGACCAGATGATTAAGTCACACTTCTTTACCCATGGTTAAAGAATCATCTTTGTTCTTGAAAAGATCTCCTGAAATTAAGAAAACGATCTCCTAATCAATTGATTGAGTTAAAAAGAAGGAAACTTGTACACAAAATGATGAGCAGAAAGAAACATATAATTTCATGAGTCAGTGGTCTCATTAGAAGCAGTCTCTCTATTCCTACGGTTAAAGGTAATGTTGTCTATATGTTACCCTTCTCAGACCATACCTTAGCTTTGTTAATTATGGAATATACTGAGCATGATGATGATAATGTTTATTTTAGATTTCATAAGTAAACTTGTGATTTTGACGAGTGAAATATAAAGCCTCAACCATCGTAGCTCATGGAGACTTTCGGTCATTCATGCCGGGGACTCTTACGGAGCAGCCTCTCTATCTCAATTGGGATAGGAGTAAGGTTTGTATCTATCCTTCTCCCTTAGACCCTACTGAAAAGTGAGAATATACTGGGTAAGGTTGTTGTTGTTGTTGTTGTTGTTGTTGTTATGCTCTTAAATAAGTTTGTATTGAAAAGAGCATGTTCTGTTGATTAATTCTTGAGCGATTGTTAGTTTGCATATGTTGTTTGAACATCATTCTTTCTCAGACTCTTAGTTGCATACCCAATCACTAAAAGATCTAACCTTGGAGAAATATTTGGCTTATATTATTTGGATTGATTATGTATATTGGTGTATTTCTTATCCACAAAGCTAATACAAAATTCACTGATTTGGGTTTGGTCTAAACATACTAGGGTCAATTACTCAGTTTCAGGCTGAACCTAACTTTATCTTAACGGGTTATGCTCAGGCAAACCGAATGGGTTCACGAGTTTACTTATATAACCCATTTAATTATTTTGTTTCTTATAAATCGTGTTTTAAGTCACGGTTAGATATCTTATCCTGTAACATGAAAGATATAAGTGAAATTGACGTAAGTATTATAATTTAAACAAAGTTTTTATGCACCCTTTTATTTTTGTCTGTACATTTATAATTTTAAAGCATATAATTACTATATATACATTTTTGAAAAGTAATCATTACGTGAAGAGTACAAATATTTAAAAATTTAAAACCGCTTTAAAAAATCATATTTTTTTACTAAACCGCTTCAAAATATAATTTCTTCTAATTAATTAAAAATTCAAAAGAGTTCATAAAGAGGTATTGATAGTGAACAAGTAAACGGAGGCTTAGAAAAGACAATATTAACTGTACCGATAGAACCGCTTCAAAAGAAGATGGGAAGGAAAAGGATTGCATAGATGAACTCCCGAACATTTGTCAGATGTGTCGATATCAATGGTGACTCATTATTTCGATGAATCATTTCTTCGGACATAAGAAGATATATTTTACATCCCAGGGGGGCTGTAATTGAAGATACCATTGTTTCTGGTACAGAAGTTCCTATAAAAATGGGAAATGCCCTACCTTTGAGTGCGGTTTGAACTATTGATTTACGCAATTGGAAGTAACCAGTTAGGTTTAAGGCGAAACCTAGAAATCGATTACTGATCCAATTTGAGCACCTCTAAAGAATAGACTAACTGCTTTAAAAAATAAATGGAGTTAGAAATGCAATGTTAGTCAACTTCAATTTTTTCAGTTTGGAATATCACTCACATATTATTCATAATTATATTTTTTTTATCGTTCAAAAATTTTTAAGACATTTTATATTATCGGATCACATTTATAATTATATTAATTTGATCATAATTGGCTCACGAATGTTTATATAAATTTTGAACTCAAATTTGCATGTTATTTACAAACCTATAAAATGTTCTTATATTATCGAATATTTGTATCGTTTTCAATCATATTGATCGTATTAGTTCACAAACTATTTAGATTTAATAGTATTATCTACATAATAATAATAATAATAATATTTACATAATAATAATAATAATACAGAAATAATACTTATAACTAAATAGAATTAACAATCAATTATTAATTTAAAAGCTATATAATAATACATAAATAATAATAATTAGAAAACATAAATTTTTTAATTGTTTTGTTTATTTTTAACAATGTGCGCTTATGATTGCATTCGGATTTCTTAAGAGTAACATTTGATTAATTGTTTTATAACAGAATTGATAATTGTTAAGGTTAATGTCCAGGATGTTGTTAACTCTATCATGATCAAATACTCATATTGGCAGAACAAACATTTTAAGAGTAATGTTTGATTTATTGTTTAACTAGGTTAATACCCCGTGTATTACACGGATCAGATAAAGAAATATAATTAATAATTATCAATGAAAATATAGAAATTATAAGATTATTTTTAATTTAAAATACGATTGCAATTTCGTATGATTTAATATTTTAAGCATTAAAAAAATAATATTTATCTAAACACCAACTTTTTTATAGTTTGTTTTTTCTTTAAACATGGTGTTTCAAATAATTGTTTATGAAAATTTTATAATTTATAATATTTTTTTCAAAAAAAAGTATGTTATTAATATTAATATACTATCATACTTAAAAAATATTTTTTAATTTCAAAATGTTTAAAAAGTACATTTAATATTTAATATTTTATTTAATATTAGATACATTTAATAGGAGAGAGAGGCGGGAAATAAAGGTTGAGATACCCTAGAAACTTGACATGTGGCATCAAAAAGCTTTATTTATTAGTATAGGTAGATGTGCAAGCTCTTGAATTCATATTTCTTAAGAGTAATGTTTGATTAATTGTTTTATAACAGATTGACAATTGTTATGGTTAATGTCTCTGATGTTGTTGACGCTATCATAATCAAATACTCATATTGGAATATCGGACATGTTAAAATAATTACCCCTTATGGCTTTATGTCGAAATAACAACACGTATTTATGTTTTAATATACGGAATCGTGACAGAGTGCCCACGGCAACGCGCGGAAAGTCCCTCTAGTTATAAAACAAATAAATAGTAAGATATATCATGTTAAATAAATAAAAAAAATAACCTGACCTAAATCTTTTTAAGAATATGATGTGTGGTGATCTCATAATTTTATATGAAAAATATTACAAGAATGACACAATAGTAAGAGTATGAATCCTTTAATATTTTATTTGTTAAATATGTTTTATATTATTAAATTTTTTATTTTTAGTTAAATATCATAACATTTAAGCTAAAAATCTAATCATTTGAAATTTTTATCTTTTTAAAAACATAGTAATTTGAAACTTAGATAGTCAAATCTTTAAAACATTAGTTAAAGTAATTTCAATTACGACTATTATTTCTAACTTTTGTCTTGTTTCAAGAAAACTATTTTTTGATTTTTATATTAAGCGTTTACTGTAAGATGATTATGTATAATAATTAAGATTGGTAATGATGATTTTTATTTTTTTAAATAATATGTGTTCTTTATGTTCGTGGACAAGTTTAATTCCTTAATAAATGAAACACATTCAAAAATTTTCATACAGTAAGTGTTCGTGAACAAATTGTTCTGTTTATTCGATTCGTTTACAACTGTATGCTCATTGGTCAGCAACCTGGAGTTTTCTAGGTGCTGATTCTTGTAGTTATCATTTTTTTAACTGAAAAAACAAGCATCATCATAAAACAAAACAAGGTTTGATCATAGGGATGCACAAAAGGTCATCTTGTAGGGTCTATAGTGAAAAATGACCAATGTTGATATGAAATGTGTACTAAAATTTTTAAAAATCATCCCTTTAACTACCAAAATTGTGTTTTAAGTTATACCTAAGGTGATCAAATAGAAGATGAGATGTACCAGCCACATGAGGGTTATGTAGCACCAACCCTTTTAATTTCAGCAGATTAAACATGCCACATTGCTTTATATATCCCCAATTGTTGCATCCAAACACAACACTTGACCAAAAATGTGGTGGATTACTACTATTCTGGCTTGGATATGTCTTCTGGTAGCCATTTCTAATGGCCAATCTCCTGCAGCCTCACCATCAACTACACCTGCCGCCACCGTCCCACCGCCTTCCACCACCGTCATTCCTCCAACACAACCACCACCCGCCACCCCTCTACCACCCCCATCCCCACCAGCTTCTACCCCATCTGTCCCACCACCACCACAACCTCCAGTGAACCCTCCCGTATCAGTTCCATCAACCCCACCACCACAACCGCCACCACCACCGGTTGTTTCACCACCTGCATTACCGCCTGCTGTGCCTCCACCACATATATCCCCAGCACCAGCAACTCCACCGCCTGCTCCAGCAGCCCCACCTGTCCCTCCACCACCAACACCTGCACCTGCCCCACCGCCACCAACACCAGCTCCAGCACCGGTTACCATCTCACCAGCCCCAACACCTGACACGAGCCCATCCCCTGCACCGGCTCCTAGAAGACACAAGAGAAGGAGGCATAAGCACAAGAAACATCACGCACCAGCACCCGCACCGGTGGCTAAGAGCCCGCCAGCACCTCCAACCTCCACGGATTCTGGTGACAGTGCACCAGCACCATCACCAACACTCAATTTGGTTAGTTTTTACAGAATTCCAAAGATAAAAATAGTCACTTTACATATAAAAATCATGCAACTACTGAATATTTGTTTTCTTGATCACAGAATAACGGAAGAACTATGTTTCGAAAAGGAGAAAGATTTGGGTTTGTCATTGCTGTTCTACTGATTTTCATGATCTGAAAGTGAACATTTTTTCTCATCTTGATTCCCATACTGCTGGTGTATATATATACACACACATACACATACACACATACATTTTCCACTTGTAATTACTCTGAATTCTTTTTAAATGTACGCATAAAGTTGAAATTTCAGGGGATGCAAATTGGCATGATTATCTTTTATTGTAAGCAATCACATTTCAAGAGTTACTAAAACCATACGACGTTAAGTAGAGGGATAGAATCGACAGGATCAAATAATTAGTGATTAAGCAAACAAACCTCTTTTTTGGCAACTGTTAGAGAACCCGTGACACGGGTGTCCGGATCGAACGTGGTTAAATCGAACATGGCAGCCGGCGTTGGAGGTGGTGGGCCTGGTGGCTGTCGCCGCTCGTCCGGTTTGATATCGGGATTTCCAGGTGGATGAGAACCCAAAGAGTGGCCCCATATTAAATTATTAATAAATGATTTTTCTTTTCTTTTTTTTTTTCATTTAAAACTAAAACTTTTTTTAGCTAATTTTATTTATATTAAATACTAGGTTATTAACTAGTTTATTACACGGATTTAATATAAGATATTAAATAGTTAGTAATGAAAATTCAGTAATTATAAAATGATATTTTGATATAAAATGATTAATTACATATTAATAAATATTTTAAATAATAAAAAATAATTAAAAACTTTAATCGCTATACATATGATATACGACCTTTTAATATGTAATAATTGATATCTTTAAAATAACTAACGTTAAAAACTTATGTTTTTATTATATTAAAAACTAACTAACTTTTATAAATCAATAATATAAAATATAATTTTTGTCATTATTAAAGTTAAACGACTCAACTTAAATTAGCATTTAACATAGCGAACCAAAAATATAACGTTTTCTATTATTTTTATTACTTCAGATTTTAAATTAATTAAAAAACATCATTAGATGATAAAAATTTCATTGTTTAAAAATTCCTTTTATAATATATTTTAAGTTTTAAAAAATCATTTTTTTAAGATAACTTGTTTTTTTACATAAATTTTGTTTTTTGAAAATAAAATATTTCTTACTTTAAAAATTTTGATTTTAGAAAATTCCATATTTTGTAAAAAAGTTTTAAGTGTGATTTATAATAAAAAGATAGATAATATATTAGTTATAGTATTATAATTATTTAATAAGAGAAAATTTAATTAATAAGAAGGAGAATATAATTATTTAATAGGAGAGAGAATTAAGTGTAATGATAATGAGCTGACAAGTGACAATAGTAGTATAAGAAGGTGACATGTGACAATAGTGGTGTAAGAAGTTGACAAGCAAAATTGTTACTCTTTTATTATAGAGTATAAATATTAAAATAAAATTTTGTTGTTAATTTATTTAAACTCAAAATGTTTTATTCAAACCCTTCCGTTGACGAGACGAAAAAAATCCTCCGATAACAAACGAAAAACCCTTCTATTGACGAACCAAAAAACCCACTAGTTTTTTTGATTGGTTTGGTACAACAAAACTTAAAACGAGATTTCAACCATTACCTTTGATTTGAGGCTCTATGACGTATGCCGAATCCACCCCCAAGCAGGAGTCAAGGGGGTTGCGCCCTTGAGGGGCCTAGGGACAACGCTATGGTGGGGTCAAAGGGGTAGTGCCCTGAAACCTAACCCAGATTTACTTAATTCCTATGATTGAATTTGCCTTGACCCACTTTTAGACATGTGAATACACTCGTGAAAATCAACTGATTTAGTGATTTTAACTACCTTGCGGTTGGTTAGTGAAACATAAGAAATTCACAGATAGAATGTAGTAGAAAAAATCTTAATCTCACGAAATTTTCTCTTGAATTATCCTGATCAAATTTCTTAAACTCGAAAGAGTGGAAATATTGAATGTGGAAAATGATTTGTTATATGATACAATTGAAATCATGGTATTAATATCTGAAATTCTCCAACACGCACGTCCTGACCCGTTACCCAACTCGCCCCGCTTATTTTGCCAAAAATAATCCTCCAACACACACATCCGAGCGTTTGTTGTTCAAAAAAAAGATAGGCTAAATAACTTGTGAAGATGGAATAAAATCAGAGAGATAATATAGTAATCTAATAAAACAACTAATCATATAATTTAATGAAAGAAATGTTAAGTAAAACTTGCGTAAATGAGTTAACTACAGATTAATCTATTGCTTCAAATCCTAAAACTTCATGTGTGGAATTCTTAATGATAATGGCTTCATCCCTTTTAAAAAAAAAACCACTTACACCTCGTGAAGAATATAAAAAATGCAATAAAGTTAAACATCTAGCAACCCATTTTTTTCACAATTAGATAAAAAAAAATTGTTTCATGTGATTTATATTATTTATAATCTCTATGTACATGGGTTCAAGCTTTTCAATTTATTTCATTCTTAATGCAATCAGATTATAAGGCATTTAACTGGTTTTATACCAGCTTCAAGCCTAATGATATCCTCTTGACTTCTCTTATGAGAGATATTGGATTGGATTCTTACTTAAAGCATGTATCATTCTATTAAGCCAGTGGGTTTTTTTAATTATATGTTTCCTCCTAAAATAGTGAGTTAAGTCGCCACACGCTATATTTTTCGGATAAAACAATGATTTATTTACCAAAATAATTTCAAATGACCGAACCTTTTGCTATTAAAAAAAATTAACTGCTTATATTCATCATAAGTTATTGCAGGTCGACTTCACCCTTTTCCTCATCCCTTGCCAGCCCTTTTCTCTTTATCTTGAGAGTGGTGACCGAAGAATGATTTGTTTATTTATTATTGAGTAAATTGTCATTTTCCTCCTTGTGGTTAGGATGAATTTGTCATATTCATCCAAATTCTTTTTTTTTTGTCAATTTGACATCATGGTTTATGTTTTTTTGCCATTTTCCTCCACCTAGTTAACTCCATCCATAAAATCAATTAAGTTTGAGGGCATTTTTGTCATTTACAATAAACCCTAAAATATATATTTAATAAAAAAATATGTCATTAACACATGCTTCAAAGAAACCATCGGCCTTCCTTAATCATGCTAATTTGACAATTGCCAAATATAACTTTATAAAAATGCTATGTGGATTGAATCTTTTTTTCTTTGATGCCAAGTCATTAGGTCTAATATCTACAAACATTCTCTTTGTCCTACAAAAATCCACAACTTTATATTATAATTGCAAGAATCAAAATGTATGAAAAACAAAAGCCAATAATTAAATATAAACCTTTTAGAAAGCTAATTCATCTCATTACTCTTTCCCGGCCGCATTTAAAAATAAATACATTGCTATCACAAAAAATTAACATAGTTAAATTGACTAAAAATTCAAATACATCAATGGCACAAACCTTCAAATTAACCCAACAATTTTAACAATGGTGGGGCTTTTAGCCAACTACATAATTCGTGATCTGGAAAAAAAAAAGGCCCATATGCTAATCTTGAGAAAAACCATCCATAAAGATTAAACAAACCTCATGAAGACAATGTAACGGCTTGATCAAGCTTAGCCATATATTTAGCTCCAAATATGCCCTAATAACCACTTAAATATATACTCAAGATCAACCTAACGACGTGACCCGATCAAAGAAACAAACAACATAACAGGTAACGTAGAACTAAAATTCTATTGAATGTATTAAGTGAAATATTCGTCTTTGGATAAGTCTGAAGAGAAAAATAAAAAATGAGATAGCGAGAAAAGATGATAGGTCTAAAAATTGATTCCGACTATTCAACAATTTCACTTTAAAAGGTTCACGTATTTGAAATTTGGATAACTGGTTTGGTTCTTTGAACACACTCCCATGTGAATAGTTAACCATAAATATATTTTAGAGTTCCATAATGTTACATTACTTATTCACCGTGATAATGCATATAAGCTCTCAAACTTGGATAGAAATTAAGTCACAAAAATATGCATTTCTTGAAACAAAAAGGTAAGATATAAAAAATGATGTTATTTACATGATCAGAAGCAGAGACCTTTGCTTTTATTAGGTTAAGAAGATTACATCTATTTATTCATATATGGCATACGATCATATTAACATTGTAACCTTTTGTTTAGTGTATATTTCAAAAGTTCTTAATTTGACATCATGCTAATGCTTTATTACAGGGTTTCTAGCATGTGTTATTGACATATTTTTTTTATTAAATATATATTTTAGGGTTTATTGTAAATGACAAAAATGCCCTCAAACTTAATTGATTTTATGGATGGAGTTTACTAGGTGGAGGAAAATGGCAAAAAAACATAAACCATGATGTCAAATTGGCAAAAAAAAAAAAGAGTTTGGATGAATATGGCAAATTCATCCTAACCACATGGAGGAAAATGGCAATTTACTCTTTATTATTCCTTCTAAATATTTTTAGTTTGTCTAATATTTTATTTAGGTATTATGTATTTTCTTTTGGGTTCATTTTTCTAGGACCCTGTATATTATAGGAACTAGTTTATAACCCGTGTATTACACGGCTGTAGTAAAAAAAATTATATTAAGTAATACAAATTATTAATTAAGATATAAGAATTGTAAAATAATTTTGCGAGATAAATTTTTGTTAGTTAAATTATAGAATGAAGTTAATTGAAAAAAGATAGTAGCAACTTAACTAAGATTGAAAGAAGAAATTTAATATTATTTTCGTGTGAAATACAATTATTTGAGTTGTCATAAGAAATAAAATCAGATGTGTACATACTCTAAAAGTACATTTTATATATTGTATATAAAATTATTAAAATCTTCGACCATGAGGGAAACATGTGTGCTAACATGGGAACCACGTATCTGGACAAAAGAAACAAAGATGTAAATAAATAGCCTTGATATTTTTTTTACTGATATCACTTTAAAAACCAAAGTACCACATTGTCTGCTAAATTTAAGGCCTTGGATGCTAATCCTTCAAGCCATTGGATAAGTTCAACTCATCACTGAGCTCACAAATTAGCAAGCCTTAGAAGTGTGAAGTTATTGGTAGCTGAAGCGAAAAAGGACAATAATAAAACATTGCCTCAAACTAATTAAATGATTCAAAATTAAGCATTGTAAATTAAACATAAAAAGCTTCATACCTCTGTCAAAGTTTTAGGAATTCCTTCATTTCCTGTAGAAATTTGAAAAGAAAAGATGTAAATTGATCGTTAGACCCAAAATACCATGAAGCATGCTTAGCAAGTCGCTAGGGTCTTGTTGTAGGTCACTTTTTTGGCCTTGTTTGGGATTGCTTATTTAACTTCAAAAGGATTTTTTTTTTGTCAAAATTGCTTATTAACTTATGACTTTTTGAAATGAAGTTTTTAAATATGTGTTTGGATTAGTTTTTCTAAAATAAATTTTTAAAATGACCAAAAAACACATTTTTTTATTGACATCATTTTAAGGTTATTGAGTAAAGGGTAAAGAGTGGGGTCAATTTGTAATTTTATGTCAATAAGCCATAAGTCATTTTGAAAAGATAGAATTTTTAGCTTTTGAAAAACAACTTATTACCCTTTTACAAAAAGATATTTTCAAAAGTCTTTTTAAGTTTGATAAACAACTTATTAACTTATTGCCTTTTTGAAAAAACCAATAAGTCAATAAGTCATTTTTAGATAAAATCACAAACAAGACCTTTAAACAAAATACATCTTCCACTTCATCAACGGGGTCTTGTTGCAGCTAAAAACATGATGTCTAAAAACATAGTGATTCTATAACATAAATTTGTGAAGTAGTTGTAGCATTCATACAACCTATAAAATGAATTTGTGAGAACTAATTTCACCTTCAGAGGGAGAAATGATGGTCCTGTATTCACAGTATGAAGCTTATGTTGTTTTCGTACACGAAGTCCATGAATTAAAACCTGAAATTAAAAAATCATAGGATACTTATGAACAAACCAGTACACAATAGATAAAAGCAGAATGAAACGATCAAACAACATACATATCAGCAAATGAAAGGATCAGAACTAAAACCCTAGAAACCCAAAAACCTAAGGGTTAAATAGAAAAAAAAAATCGTATCTAACGAAGCTTCAAACGGAAACCAAAAATCCAAAAGAGACAACTATCAAACAAAATAAGTGATTTATTAAAATAGATAGATTAGTATTGATACTTTTTTGAATCATGTTGTTAGTCAGTTAATTAACATTTCTCCAGAAGTGACATTGTGATAAGAGTTTCCCTTGGGTATCTGTAATTCACATAAAACTATCTATCTTTGCAGCATCTTCTGGATTATTCTTTCACAAGTGCAAATGTAAGCCACAAATCTTCAAGCTAAGTCTTGAGAAACAAATTTTAAGCATAAAATAGTAATATCATAAATTTATGCAATGTGGAATAATGTTAGCACCCGTTATAAATAGTTACAAGCAATAATCCATTTATTTGTGTGAATCCGGGCATGCTGATACATGTAGTCTTTTAAGATAATCTTGAATGCATCATCTATTCTTACCTATTAAATGACTTGAATGCAGTTTTTGTTGAATCTTTTTATCAGTTATCCAAATAACCTTTTTTGCACTATCTAACAATAATTAGATTCATTTTACTCTCTCTGTTCTAAGAAAAAAACTAAAAAGCTAGGAGAACTTGTCAAAATTAGTGAGGAATTACTAAAAAAAGTAGATGCTTTGGGTTAACAAACTCTTTTATTGTGCCTCTGGTTTTCCAGAGCTCATCAATGTATGGACCAAACTTGAAAATTAACTACTACAAAATGCAATAATAAAGCCAAGACTAAGAAAAAAAATAATAAATACCACACATTATGCTAACCCTTTAGCCACAAGAATTAATAAAACATTTTTGCACCGCTTGACACCGGTTTCCTCATATTTTATAAAGTAATCATCACCAAATGTCATAATTTCACCTAATAGGATATGCTGAAATGTAGTTTAAACCTGAAAACATCTGCCGTGATTGAGAGCTCAAATACATATATGTTAGTCACGTAAGGTTTGAAATCATCAAATGGATTATTTCCTGCTTTTGAGCCTACTAACACTTCTCTTCCGGTTTTGATATATGATGCCAAACCATTGGGATAACTCAAATAAAAAAGCAACCAAAAAGAACAGGATTACCTCATATGAAAACTCATTATCAATGAACTGCTAGTGTGGCTTGGTGAGACCCCTCTAGCAAAAAGTTAAGTATACTTTTAAAGAGTTTTTGTTCATTAAAACTCATCCAAGTTCTAATATGTGTAATTGTGTGCATTTAAGGAATCATATACAAAATATGTGTAATCATATTTCAATGTGTTAGTACATATGAAAAAATATATATATATATTATTTTGAAGAAAAATATCCCAATTATAGTTAAAAACAAAATTGTTCAGATATTCAAATTGACCTTAACATTTTAACATCATACTTCAATATTTACTTACAATCAAACATTAAACAATAACACAAACAATACCAACCATCTGTATGATGTATTAAACAGAATCTTAAAGAACAAAAGACCTACTTCAATAAAGGGATCAACATGCCAACACATGATCTTGAAAGTTGAAATCTCAAGATACTTGAATTTCAAGATGTCTTTAAATCCCAATCCGTAACCCTTTATGGCCTTCTTCCAATCTGCAAAGAAGTAGTATTTATCATCAAATATTCAAACTCTTTAGTTTCCATGTTGTACCTTGAGATGTACATGCGACTATTGGCCCTATCAGGCCATTCATCTTCAAATGTAGTGTCTCATAATTAACATGGAGGCAAAGGCTAGTCAAGCATAGATTATATTTTTTTAAAATATCATATAATGGTTAACAAAGGAAAAAAACATAAATTAAAAGCTTGTGAAGAAGAGTTTTACCAGAAACACATAACTAAGGCAAGACAAGATAGCAAAGAAAGATGGCAAAATTGCACCTGTTCGATCAAGAAATAATAACCATACAAAACATGAACCACTAACTTAAAAATTAACATTAGAATGTTAACAAATTGCAAAAAAAAAAAAAAAAAAAAAAAAAAAAAACCCAATAAGCATCTTTTGTTTCTCCTTGTACCATCTGTAGATGTAAAAAACTAATCATAATGCAAAAAACACAACTCATGAATCATAACTTGTTAACACAAAATTCAAAGATTGATCATCACATAATGAAACCCAAATTAAAATATCATATAATGGTTAACAAAGGAAAAAAAACATAAATTAAAAGCTTGTGAAGAAGAGTTTTACCAGAAACACATAACTAAGGCAAGACAAGATAGCAAAGAAAGATGGCAAAATTGCACCTGTTCGATCAAGAAATAATAACCATACAAAACGTGAACCACTAACTTAAAAATTAACATTAGAATGTTAACAAATTGCAAAAAAAAAAAAAAAACCCAATAAGCATCTTTTGTTTCTCCTTGTACCATTTGTAGATGTAAAAAACTAATCATAATGCAAAAAACACAACTCATGAATCAGAACTTGTTAACACAAAATTCAAAGATTGATCATCACATAATGAAACCCAAATTAAAAAAAAATAAAAAATAAAATAAAAAGTGAGGTTGTTAATCACCATTCAGAAAATCTCTCTTTTTAATAGAAGTTCACCGAATGAATCTAATCGGTTAACAATGTAATGGTTTTGATGAATATTGAAGTAGTAACCGAAAACCATTCTTAATGTTACATATTATAGACCAAAAATTTCTTATTGTTCTAGATACTGACCTTGATTGCGTGATTACATAATATGTTCCAATTATGATGATCGAATCCGGTTGAAGATGTGTCCGATGATCAACAGAATGCTGCGATTGAAGATGAGAAGCATAGTATCTTGTTAATCGTCATAAGGAACATAAGCGGTTTCTAGAATCTCCCTGTTTTACGCCAGTGATTAGAATTTTAGGGTTTCTTGTACAAGAGGGAAAACATAAAACCGGGTTATAAGATGTTATATATGTGGGTATCAAATATACCCATGGATTATAAGGATCCGCGTGTGAAATTGTGGGAGTGGTTTGAGCGGGAAATTGAAGCCAAAAGCAGCCTCATTGAAGGACAAGTGGCATCACAAAACATTAATTTATTATATTACATAGATAGATTATGCTTTTGTTAATGACTTCTATAATAATGGCATTTCGGTAAATTAAATTTCCTGCATCTTTTTATATTTTTATTCTTTTATCTGTAACCGAAAAAAATGGATCGAATTGCTGATTAGCTTTGGGTTCGATTTTGAACTGTATCAAATTACTAATTCGGTTTTTAGGTCGGTTCATTGTTTCTATATATTTTAAAACTGGTTTGTTCGATTATTTAGTTTAAACCGTTTAAATATTTAAATAATATTATTTATTTTTATTTTCACACCCTAAGGGTCTATTTGGTATGAAGAAATGGAATGAACGGTGAAATGGAATGGACGAGGGAATGAAATGGATGTGAGAAATAAATGAATCATTATCATTTCATTGTCTTGTTTGGTTACCTCTAGTAATGAAATGATTCATTACTTCTTCTTGTTTGTTAGACATGAGAATGATGAAGGAATGTAATACAATTTATGGGTCGAGTCGTGGTTTTAATCATTGTTCGAATAATGGGTCGGGTCGTGGCTTCGGATCATCAGTCAGTTCGTTGCCGGTTGTTGTTTAGCTCATGGTTCAATCATGGGGCATTTCATGGATTGGGTCATGGTTTCGTTTGTGGATGGGGTCATGGGTCGGGTTATGGTTTGGTTCATGGGGCGGGTAATTGTTCGGGTCATGTTTCGGTTCATGGTTTGGGTTATTGTTCACGTCATGGTTTAGGTCATGGGTCGGGTCATAGCTCGAATTATGGTCACGTCATGGTTCATGTCATGGGTCAAGTCATGGTTCGAATCATAGTTCGCGCCATGGTTCGCGTAATGGTTCGGGTCGTGGGTCAGGTCATGGTTTTGGTCATGGGTCGGCTCATGATTTGGACATGGGTCGAGTCATGGTTTTGGACATGGGTCGGATCATTCCTTTAAGAGAAGGATTGAAGAAAAATCACCCCTAATCCAAGGAATGAAAATCATCATAAGTGAAGGAATCATATTCCTTATAAATGATGCATTCGATTCCTATGTGGTAACCAAACACGTTTCTTTTAATACGTGTAATCCTAAATCATACAAGTGAGCAATGTTGTAAAAATCGGCCTAGGCGGCCGCCTAGGCGCTAGGCACCCATCTACTGTCTAATTGTTAGCATAGGCGGGGTCTAGTCGGCCTAGGCGGCCTGGTCAGATATTTATTTATTTTTTGACTTTTTTCATTTTTTTTTGACTTTTTTTGACTTTTTTATGGTAAAAAGGGACCAGTTTCATGATTATTTAGACATTTCTCAACCAAAAATCTTTAATATGTCTCTGAAACATCGAATCCAGGCAGTTAACATCGAAATTTATCTCTAAACTTTGAACTCAGTGTTTAAGTTTGCACTTTAAAGTACATTTTTTAGTATATTTAAGTATATTTTTTAAAATTATTTGAAGTATTATATTAAATTATTGATATTGATGTGTGTGTATATATAATATATATTTGTAAAATTACATATAAAAATTTCAATCCGCCTAGCGCCGATTAATCCTGATTAATCCCTAGGCGGTACCTCGCCGCCGGACTAGCGTGCGACTTTTAAAGTGAGTAACGTCAAACCCTAAAATCCTAAAATCATCCCATAGCCGCTTCTCTGTTCTGTAGTTCTCTTCCAATCTTCCGATCGAATTCCAATTCCCGAATCACTGGTCGGCGATCTCTGCCACATATCAGTGGCGATTAAGGTAACAATCGTAGGTAAACCTGGATTTGTGTTTTCATCGAATCGAACGATTGGTGAGTTTTGATGTTCGCCTGCTTGTTGATTTATTGACATAGTTGTGTTTGTTGATTTAGTCACATCGCTTATTAGTATTGATGTTGTCGTTTGTTAATTCATTCACATCGTTTATCATTTATCCCAGCCTTAATCAGTGATTAGGTTCTGTCTTCTCTTTGGGAAAGGGATATACTTTTGATTTCATTCATGTTGGAAATTTGATAGAATCTTCAGTAGTTCAGTGTGATTTAGTTGATACACATATTAATTGATTTATAGTGCTTTTTAGTAATCGATGATCTCAGGATGTATGTTAGAGATAAGGGATTAATGCATTGTTTAATGATCAGCAACCTATGCTGTAAAATGGATGTTTTCAAATTGATATATGTACCTTATTTGATTCCTTATAATTGGTGTGTGCTTGTGTTCTTATGCATTTACTTATCAGAAATGACAGTAAGGAATTTAATAATTTATGGTACTCAAGTATTAGAATATTAGTTGTATCCCTGTTATTTTAATATTTAGTTCACCATCTCTCGTAATTTGATGCAGTTGATATATATTTTTTCTAAAGACAAACTAAAGCAGCATTAATTTTGTTTGATAGGTTTGTGATATTTGATTAACCAAGATTACAGGATGGACAACAACAACGCGAGGAACCCAGGCAAACGACCTGCCGAGGACGACCTTATCGAGGAGGAGCGACGCAGGATGCGTCGTATGCTACCCGATGCAAACTCTGAGGAGTCCATGCGAGCGCGACCGACGAGCAGCACTCGAGCGTGGGATTGGTACCCCATGACCATCTTACACTGGATCGAGGAGGAGCGAGTGCCACCTCCTAGGTCACTTGGTGACACATCTCGTGATCACCGTTTACCAGCACTGGGTGTACCGTTGGAGCAGGCCTTTGCAGCCCTTGTCTCCAAATCAGATCGGAGAACTCGATATTTGGACAAGCTTATCAGGGAGGTTAAGGCTCTTCGGACTGATCAACAGCACCTCCGAGAGAAGATCAACAGGATGCACGATGAGGTGGATGAGATACGCGCCAGGACAGGACTCCTGGAGGAGCATCGAGATGCCGTCGCCGCTGTGGTGCAGGACGATGGACCTACTACTAGTGGGGATTCGCACTCCACGATTGCATCTGAGTAGTTAGCTTATTTCAGTTTAATTTATTTTCTGTTCTAGTAGTAATTGTAAACCTAGATGAGCGTGTCGTGCTCATATGAACTATTTTGATTAGTAGAATGATCTTGAACTTGTGATTGTACTCAAAAAGTGATTATTAATGAAACGATATTTTGGGACTCATTGTGGTGTACTATACTTATGTTACATGCTAACTTAACATCTAACACAACTCATGGCTAACACACTACCTATTTTATATAGAACTAACAAATGGCTGGAAGAGGAACCTACGTCCGATCACACATACGACTGATTGGCTCGGCAACTATCAAGATGATGGTTGACCGGCGGGTCAACAAAGCAATCGCCGAATATGAGGCAAATCTGCTGAACAGTGAAACGAGTGGCACAAATCACGATACCACTAGAACTTTAACTTGATTAACATAGTGTAGCAAACACAACACTAACACATAACATTGGCTACTGACGAACAGGATCTCACGTTAGTGCTAACAAGGGATGTTCGTTCAAGACCTTTCTGAGCTGCCACCCGCACACCTTTAAGGGTACTGAGGGAGCGGTGGGACTGCTCCGCTGGATCGAGAAGATAGAGTTTGTCTTCTTAATGTGTGAATGCTCGGAAGAGAACCAAGTAAACTTCGCTACATGGACATTGGAGGGTCCGGCCCTCACCTGGTGGAGCATTGGGTCTGGAGACTGCAAACTCCATATCCTGGGAGGAATTCTGTCACACCCCCAAATTCTCACGTGCGGTGCCAGACCGTTGGGTGTGACGTGGCCAGGATCAAAGCTCTCAGTCATATATAACGATTATAGATGAGTTGTACATTTGACATAGTTTGTAAATAAATTCAAGTTTCATTAGTAAGCAGCGGAAATAGTTAAATAGTTATGCCTCGGAAAATAAAGTGTTGCAGTGGTAAGTAAATTGTTTCAGACACTACATTGTTAAAGATGTATCTACCAAACAATTGTAATATAAGCCTAGGATAAAAGTCTATATGCATGCAAGACCCTCTTGTGCATCTCCATGTGCGTCCTAGCTTGTGCTGTTTAGTTACCTGAGAATACATGCGAAAATTCGTGCATGTGTAGTGTGTGTGCTTGATGTGGGTTATCTTCATTGCATGTGTGTGTATGGGTGTTATATGAGTGAAATAACTAGTATGACTACCTTATATTCTTCAAGAACACAATATGGCAGCCTCACAACATCTGGAAATCCCTGGACAATGGTTGTTAGCAGCTACAAGCTTGATGATGGTGGTGGATGGCTTCTCCAAGCTTCCTCCTTAGCTCCAAGCTTCAAGCTTTCACCAATGGCTTCAAAAATGGAGTTTTTTGGTTCCAGAACTGCTAGCAGGGGTTTAAGAGTGATAATGTAACATTTCGATAATTTACGTAAATTCAAATTCGAAATTTCGTTGTTAATACAATTCATTACAAATATATATATGTATGTATATATATATATAATAAGGGTATGGATAATTTGAAAACCACTTTTAAATGTGAAAACCCAGCAAACCGCATGTAAAACATACGTAACAAAACGTAAAAACAAAACCATGTAAAACATATGTAAAAAACGTAAAAATTCCGTCTGATCTAACGCAGTGTTACGTATGTTTTACAATGTAGAAAAATTTTATAAAATATTTTTTTTAAAATATTTCTTTGGCGCTTTTTTTATTTTTTTTTAATAAAAATGTGTCTAATAATGTTACAAACCTGTAAAAAAATTTCAAAAAAAATACGTTTGTTTTACACGAGTTTTCAAGGTTTCACACTAAAATAAGGTTTTCATTTTATTAATCCTCTATATAATAAATAATCAAAATGTATAAATATTTTATTTATACAAAAGATTGAAATTATTGTATAAACTTTAAATATAGCTAAAATGTTATAAAGATTAAACTAGTAAAAGAGAAAAAAAATTGATTTTTAAAGTTTATAAAACTGAGGGATTGAAATTGACAAACATAAAAACTGCTAATAGAGGGAAAAAGGTTAGGGACTGGTTATGTCAACAACCCAAAGTAACTTTCTTCTCCACCCATATCCTCCATGGATACTCGTTAACACCCAAGCGACCCAACTCCATCCACAACGTGAATTCGGAAATCAAACCAACAAATCTTTGAACTTTAATCAATAACAACTACAAATCCGTTGATTTAAATTCAAATATATACGAAAATCACTCCTAAACTTATGTAAACGATCGGGTATTCAAAATTTTATATAAACAATCACAAAAATCGAATTAAATCATCCCAATCGTGCGCCTATATCACACGAAGCTTTCTGTGTTAATAAAAATCACTTTAGATTTGTTAAATCTCGCGAATCAAGAACCACGAAAGCTGTGTTCATCGTATTCACGACCTGCCATTCGAAAGCCATCCTTCAGCAAGCAAAGGTTAGTGTATTCAATGTCATTATGCTCGGTTTTTAGTGGGGAATAAAAGCCCCATGGTTATTATTCCAATCGGATGCGAATTGGAACAAAATCGAACTGGATTGAGAGCTAGGGTTTCGTTCTTCATAATCTTGATTTGGGGTATTAACAAAGGATAGTTTATAAACAATTTAAATGGAACCAGAGCAAAGCTGCAGCCCAGATCAACTGGCTACGTCCTTGGGGTTTTAGAATGGGGGTCGGGTGTTCGAACCTCTCTTGGGCCAAGTCTGTGCAATTTTTTTTTCAAAAATTTTATTTTGAAGGTTATAATTAATTTGTAAGTTCACACGAAACTTTTATAATATATATATATATATATATATATATATATATAGTAAGGTTATTGTACAAATGAATAGTTTTGTAAAAACAATGAAACCGATCTGGACCGTTAATGTGTTATCATCAATGGCTATAAAAGATTCAATGGCATGATAGTAATTAATATGATGTTTGAAAATGGAAATAAGGGCATAAAAGGAATTTCTTAATCTAATTTGCTGATATCACTCTTCATTTAAATAGGAGACAATCAGTATCGAAAATGGTGGCTGTTTTTTTTTTTTTGCTATGTGTTGTGATGTGTTGCAAAACACATCTGTTTTTCTATTTATTTTTAATTAATTTGTGTACAGTTTTAGTCAGTTTTAGAGTCGATTGATGCTGGTTCTTCACAAATCCACAAATTGTTTCTTGCAGGTAATAAACATGCTATTTTGGCACAAAAGATCAAGAAATAGAGCTCCCGGTTGGTCGAGAACAAATCCAAGACACAAGAAGATTAATTCTGGAAAAATACCTTGTCGCGTATCGCGACAACATCTTGAAACCCTGTCGCGTAGCGCGACAGGTGGAAATTACAATTTTACCCTTGTTTAATGATTGCGGGTTTGACCCGACTATTTTGTCGGGTAGTTGGTTGCGTCGCGTAGCGCGAAGGGTTATTAAGTACCTGTCGCGTAGCGCGACAGGGTTAGAATCTCAGAATTTCGAGTTTAAGGATTTTTCAAACGGCAGGAGGAGAGAATTCGATTTTGGACGATCAGAGACGACTTGGGAGGCGACTAGGAGCAAAGATTCAAGATTGGAGTCGAGTTTGATCATCGGGAAGCCCTAAGCGAGTGATCCGAAGGGTGTAACGTGATCGGTTCTTCTTTCTTTCTTGTTTATTTCCTTTTACTGATGTTTGAGATGTGTTTTAACATTGATTGCTACTGTTTATCTAGTATGAGTCGTGGCTAAACATTCTAGACCACCTAGGGTTTTATGAATATGCATGTTTGATATTGATAACGATTGATTATGGAACAAGTTTGGATTTTTAATGGTTTAACGATTTGGTTTGAATTCTTGGATGTGGATGAATGTTTATGATGTCTGTGATTGAGTTGTTGTTTCCTCATATGCTTTGGCGAATGTCTTTCGTGTAATAGGCATGTGCTAGGTCATTTACTTGGTGTTTATGATTTGTGGATGTATTACTAGACGTAGTAATTCATAGGAACAATAATTAGGTCACAAAGGAATTAAATGTTTAACCAAATTCAATAGCCGTGAGGTGAGAGTTTGTTAGTGTATCTTGCGTGTTTAAGAACTAGTTAAGGTCTTTGTGAAAAGACCAAGATTAGGTAACTTGAACATAGTCTTGTATGCTAAATCCAAGATGAATTTCCATATTATCCCGTGCAATTAATGTATTGAGACTATCCTTTTCGTGAGGTAGATAGTTTTAGGATATACCATTGATGGGTTGGTTAACTTGTGAGAGTGATTACCCTAAACCGGTATTTAAAACACTTGTACACATTTTAGTTGAAATCTTTAAGAATGGTTAAAGAATCTCTAATCTGTTGATAAGTTAATATTCAAAGATCCTGGTTCCTTAATAAGTTCCATGATCAATCTAAACTTTTCAAACATGTATAAAGTAAACCCTAGGTAGTCTTTTCATCATTAGTAAATTCTAGTTGAACTTTCTCATTTGAGCTTTGATTTGTTTTCAGAATCTTATTAGTTTCAGTTTAATTAGTTAATTACTAAAACCCCCTTTCAAACAAATAATTTAATTTAAGTATTTTGTATAGGTAAGTTCTTGAGTCTACTTTGTACTTTCTATAGGAGTCTGTGGGTTCGATATCCGGACTTGCTTTTCTGTACTACTTCTCGATAGGTTCACTTGCCTGTGAGTAATTTGGTTTAGAGAGTCTAGAGTATTACTTAGTGTCTAGGTTAGATTTGATTTTTATTATTTTTAATTTAACTACTTTGTACACATCATGCTGATATGTGCTACTAGTACATTTTAGCATATATCAACACATACACATAATCATATACTTGTTAATAAACTTTTTTGTATGTTTTCCTATGTGCTAATACGTGTTATTAGTACATGTTAGCATATATCAGCACATATACATAATTATATGTCTGAAACAATCTTTTTTGTTTGTTTTATTATGTGTTATTAGCACATGATAGAATATCTTTAGCCGGTTCGTCCATTTGTACGTACTCATCCATCGAATTTTGCAAATGCAATTCAAAAACTTTATCCTTCGATTTTTTTTTATTAGTATCTGAGATTACGAATTCGTTTTTTTTATGATAATACGTGATATAATGTTAATTTTTGGAATATGTTGAATTATTAAACTAATTACTCACTTTCCCATTTTAATGCAAAATTTAAAAATCATTTAAATACAAATTGTCTATATTAACCTTTTATATTAATTAATTAAAATGCCACATGTCAATACTTTATTGGTTCCTACCATTTTTACAAAAAAACTCTATTTGTATGTGAACCTACTCCTATATATATATATATAAATTTATAATTCTAATCTAAACATTCTTTAAATAATAAGAAGTATTACTAAGACATGTTGTTATAGAAACTAATTTAACTTAATCTATACACATGTTATATATGTTGTATAGTTATTAAATATATATGGAGGATATTTGAATAACAATTAGAATCTTATTTTTATCTCAATTACAAATATGTAATTATGAAATTACTTTGAATAATATCTATAAACTTATAAACATTATAGTGATTAAAGATATATTTGAAACTTACTATTAGATTTCTATGTTCAAATTATAAACAATTATTTATTTTAAATTAAAACTTTTCAATACATTATTAAAGTTGTTTAGTAACTTTAAATTATTTTTTTAGACATAGTGTTATGTTATCAAACTTATCATAATTAACTATATACGTAGATATAAAAAATTTTATAGACAACTAAGATGATAATAGTTCATTTCAAATTTTATATAAATATACTGTAATTTATTCAGAAAAATCATTTCTATTATTCTAATTATTTTATTTTAACTCATTATTTATTGGTCAAAAAGAATTATTTTATACATAAAATTTACACCTTAGACAATCACTTAATTTGAATCATAAAGAACATTTAAAGAAGTTTTTATTACAAAATTTCCTTTAAATAAAAAATAAATTTTAAACATTCACACATGAAGTTACAATATTATAGTTGTCTTAGAAATCATAAGTTATATTAGTTTATAATTGATTTCACAATATAAGTTGATTACATTGTGTTGGATACTAGTTGACTACATAGTTGACATTATTTCACAATTTAGCTCATTAATCAAGGTGAGTCTTCATAGCCCGTCTTTTTAATTGTTTTAAAATTTTAGCGGTGAAACATGTCAACTTATAAACTTTGCTTTAAACTTTATTACATGTGAACTTTGCTTTATGACATAAACTGTAGTGAACTTAGCTTGAGCTTGCATTGATCATAACTTTAGTAAACTATGATATAACTATTGGATTGACCATCCCACCCAAGCTTTAAACTTTATTACATGTGAACTTTGCTTTATGACATAAACTGTAGTGAACTTAGCTTGAGCTTGCATTGATCATAACTTTAGTAAACTATGATATATCTATTGGATTGACCATCCCACCCAAGCTGGGTTTGCCTTTGTGGTAAATTCGTGGTGATAGGTTACTACTTCGGCATTGTTAGGAATGCTAGCTTGGTCACAACTTAACTTTTGATCTGCGTATGGTTTACTTACATGCTTTAATTCATTTTAGCTTATATTCACATATGATAACTTATCATTTCTAAAACTATATTTGGTGTGTGTGCTTAAAACCTATGAAGCTCGCCAACTTTTTAGTTGACCTTTGTTTTAAACATGTTTCAGGTGGAGATGCAGCTTAAGTATTACTACGAGATTAAATTTAGATTATTAGTTTTATTATTATGTTTATACATTAAATGTTGAACTTAGTACTTCCTTTAATTATGTAATGACTTATGAATGGCTGAAGTTTAATGAATTATTAAGTTGGAATCTCTTTTAATTTTATCATGAACCTTGTGCTTTTGAATAATCTACACTTCGTGTAAGCCCCGATGATTCCGCAGTTGGTCGGGTGTTACAGATAATGATCGAGTTGTGGCGTCTGGGATTAGAGAAAATGATGGTGGTAGGCTTAGCAATGATTTTTGAGAGGTTTAAATAAGATTTTATCTGATTTGGCTGCTATGCGTACCGCCCAACGGGCTCCTCCAAGACCAGGCGTACTGCCCGGATTAACTTAATCCTTTTGGCGTATAGTGCGTCCGCGCATACCGCCCCAAGTGGGAGTAGTACCTCGGGCGTACAGCCTGGTGTTTCGGTGAGTTTGAATCTTTCTCGCCCAAGCCTGGCGTACCGCCTAGGCCCAACCCTTTGCCCTAGGCATACCGCCTGGCTTGCGGTATGAGCCCAGTTGGCCCAATTTTGTTGTTTTAGCTCGTTTTTCGAGTATTTCTCGTTTACGATCATCGTTTTGTGACTCTTTGTCGTTAGTTTAACTTATTCTAAGTTCTCATAAGCCTTAATTATTGTTCAATTCATTTGTTGTTCGTTTATTTCACCAACGTTCGTTAAACAAGACACGTGCGTGTGTTTTCCGATAATTCCTTGAATTATCGCGTTATTGTTCATGTTTGGACTGTTGTGATACGTGTCACACTAAATTAACTGATTCTAGTGCCATGTAAGTAATAATAATATAAATTATTATTAAAATAAGTAAAATAAGACCTGGAAATACGAGGTGTCACAAATTCACCCTGATGCTCTAGGAGGAGTATTGTCCCCGTAACGAAATCAAAAAGTTGGAGGAAGATTTTTGGATACATAAAATGGTGGGCTCAGAGATCGAGCAATACTGCACTCGATTCCATGAGCTATGTAGACTGTGCCCGACAATGGTGACGCCGGAATATAAAAAGATTGAACAATTCATCAGTGGCCTGCCGAAGCAGATACAAAGTATGGTCACTGCTTCTGACCCCACACTCATCCAACCCACCAACAGGTTGGCTCATAAGTTTAGAGATCAAGCGGTAGCACAAGGGAAGCTACCCAAGAGGGGTGAACATCTGAAACCCAAGACAACAAGCGTAAGTGGGAGCCCAATCAACATCAATCTCATTCCTCACATCAACCTCATCAAAGATCTGCACCAGCACGAGCATTCACAGCTACCCAACCCGATAACAAAGAGAAGGGCGTTTATGAGGGGAAGTACCCACTGTGTAATCGATGCTTATACCGTCACTTTGGGCAATGCGAAAAATATCGTTGTCTGAAGTGCGGACGACATGGTCATATGGCCAAAGGCTGTAAAACCAAGCAGATCAACAACAACAACCCCAACCAATACCACAACAACCAGAACACTCTCAAGGGGTGTTATGAATGCGGGAAGCCGGGGCATATACGGAGGCATTGCCCGCAGCTGAAAAAGACGGGAGGAGGCGCGTCGAAGGGTCGTACATTTGTGATTGGCTCGCGGGAAGCCAAGGACGATCCGAACATTGTTACCGGTACGTTTCTTTTAAATAATGTATATGCAAGCATACTATTTGATACCGGTGCCGATAGGAGTTTCATATATAGTGAATTTAGCAAACTGTTTGATATTGTCCCAACACCACTAGACTATAAGTATACCGTATAGTTAGCCGACGACAAACTGATAGAGACACAACACATCCTTCGAGGATGCGTCATGGTTTTGCCAGATCACGAACTCGAAATCGATTCGATTCCGGTAAATCTCAGGAGCTTCGATGTGGCCGTTGGAATGGATTGGCTACCCGCAAACCAAGCTGAGATCGTGTGCAACTAGAAGATCGTACGAGTCACGTTGCCAAGCGGAGAATAGATCTCGATTCAGGGGGAACGACGGGGAATACCGCTGAACATTATGTCATGCATGAAGGCAAAGAAGTACCTGCAGAAAGGATACACCACGATACTAGCCCTCATCACTGAGCAACCGAAGAAAGAAAGGAAGATCGAGGACATCGCTGTAGTCCGCGACTTTCCAGAGGTCTTTCCTGAGGATTTACCTGGACTACCACCAAAACGACAAATCGAGTTCCAGATAGACCTCACCCTAGGAGCTGCATCGATTGCTAAGGCTCCGTGCCGACTGGCACCGACGGAAATGCAAGAGTTGTCTAACCAGTTGCAAGAGCTGTTAGACAAAGGATTCATCAGACTGAGCTTTTCGCCTTGGGGAGCACCGGTCTTATTCGTGAAGAAGAAGGACAGATCATTCTGTATGTGTATTGACTACAGGGAGCTAAGCAAGGTGACGATCAATAATCGATACACGTTGCCACGAGTAGACGACTTATTTGATCAACTACAAGGGTCAAGTTACTATTCGAAGATTGATTTGAGATCGGGCTACCATCAATTAAGGATACATGAAGAAGACATTCCTAAGCCTGATTTTAGGACCCAATACGGACACTACGATTTTTTTGGCATGCCCTTCGGACTGACCAATGCAGCGGCTGTATTCATGGATTTCATGAATTGCGTGTGCAAAGCTTATCTTGATAAATTCGTAATAGTGTTCATTGACGACATCTTGATTTACTCCAAGAATCAGGAGGAACATGCTGAACATCTAAGGCTTGTCTTGGAACTACTGAAGAATGTGCAATTGTACGCGAAGATTTCCAAATGTAACTTTTGGATTCGTGAAGTGAAGTTTCTTGGACACGTGGTTAATGAAAAGGGAATACATGTAGACCCAACCAAGATCGAAGCTATCAAGAACTGGGAAGCACCGAAGACTCCGACTAAGGTGCGACAATTCCTAAGACTGGCAGGGTACTACCGACGATTTATCGAGTGATTCTCAAAAATCGCCCAATCACTAACATCCATGACACACAAGGACAAGAAGTTTGATTGGGGAGAAAAGCATGAATTTGCTTTCAATTTGTTAAAGCAGAAATTGTGCAGTGCACTGATCTTATCCTTACCGGAAGGATGTGACAACTTCGTAGTCTACTGTGACGCTTCTAAACAAGGTATCAGTTGTGCATTGATGCAACGCGAGAAGGTCATAGCATACGCATCACGACAACAAAAGGTGCACGAGAAGAACTATACAACTCATGACTTGGAGTTGGGAGCCGTGGTGTTTGCCTTGAAGATTTGGCGACACTACCTATACGGCACGAAATGTACCATATTCACCGATCATAAGAGCCTACAACACATCTTCGACCAGAAGGAGTTAAACATGAGACAACGAAGATGGGTTGAACTCATTGGCGATTATGACTACACCATCAAGTATCATCCTGGCAATGCTAAAGTAGTAGCCGACACGTTAAGCCGAAAAGAAACAACCAAACGCGTGCGTGCGCTACAACTCACGATCCATTCCGAGTTACCACAACAGATCCGGAACGCCCAACAGGAAGATCTGAAAGTCGAGAACCTCACCCAAGAATCCTTGCGCGGCGTAGATAAACACTTAGAAGTAAAGACCGACGGAGCATACTACTTATTGGATTGGATCTGGATTCCACACTACGGGGGATTGAGAGGCGTAGTGATGGACGAAGCTCACAAGAGCCGGTATTCAGTACATTCGGGCTCTGACAAAATGTACCACGATCTGAAGACGACCTATTGGTGGACGAACATGAAATCCGAAATCGCGACTTATGTGAGTAAGTGTTTGACTTGCTCAAAAGTCAAGGTTGAGTACTAGAAACCATCAGGTCTACTTCAACAACCGGAAATACCAGTGTGGAACTGGGAGAAGATTTCCATGGACTTCATAACCAAGCTACCCAAAACGGCAAGTGGTTGCGATACCATCTCGGTAATCGTAGACCGACTAACGAAGTTTGCGCACTTCCTACCCATCAAGAAGACTGACAAGCTAGATAAACTGACTCGAATATATATAAAGCAAGTGGTTACACGGCATGGAGTGCCAATCTCGATCATCTCCGACCGCGACAGCTGATTCACGTCGCATTTTTGGAAGTCCTTACATAAGGCATTGGGCATGAGATTGGACATGAGCACTGCTTACCACCCGCAGATTGATGGGCAAAGCGAGCGGACGATACAGACATTGGAAGACATACTTCGGGCGTGTGTTATTGACTTTGGCAGCAGCTGGGAGACTCATCTACCGTTAGTAGAGTTATCATACAACAACATCTGTCACACAAGCATTCAAGCTGCACCATTCGAGGCACTTTACGGACGCAAGTGCCGATCACCCATTTGTTGGGCAGAAGTTGGTGAAAGCCAACTGACTGGTCCCAAACTCGTGCACGAGACGACTGAGAAGATCGTGCAAATACGCAACCGAATGGCAGCAGCTTGGGACAGGCAGAAAAGCTATGCTTACAAAAGTCACAAGCCTTTGGAATCCAGGTGAGAGATAGAGTGTTACTCAAGGTCTCACCCTGGAAGGAAGTTATCCGATCTAGGAAACGAGAGAAGTTAAATCCTCATTACATCGGACCATTTGAGATCATCAAACGAATAGGCTGTGTAGCCTATGAACTGAACCTACTGAACGAGCTAAGCAGTGTGCATAACGTGTTCCACATATCGAACCACAAAAAGTGCCTGTCTTACGAGACACTTACGATTCCTCTCGAGGAAATTTAGATAGATGAGCAATTGCATTTCGTTGAGGAACCGGTGGAGATTATGGACCGGGAATTCAAGAAACTCAAGCTTAGCCGAATACCGATTGTGAAAGTGCGATGGAATTCAAGACACGGACCAGAATTCACGTCGGAACATGAAGACCAGATGAAAAAGAAATACCCACACCGGTTCGCCAAACCGACAAACACTTAAAACGCAAGCTAAATTTCGGGACGAAATTCCTTTTAACAGGGGGATGACGTGACACCCTATAATTTGCAAGTTATCATTTTCTTTTAATTAAATATTTATTTAATTAACAACTGCATACGTGGTACTAGAATTAGTTTAATTTGGCGAGACACGTGGCACGACAGTACAAACATAGTCGCACAACAGGATAATTTGAAGAATTATCGGGAAACGCACACACGTGTTAGATATCACGAATGTTGGTAAACGTCAAATTTATCAAGCACCCGAATATTGCACAAGTCAATTTGACCAAATATGTAACATCACTGTACTTTCGGTTGTCCGTACGTTCGTACATCCGTACGAATGCACTGTTATGACCGGAGATTTATTAATTTTTAATGATTATGAATTATTGATTGGCATTACTGATATTATCACTGTACTGGTATGCATGTTTATAATATATTATACGCGTAAACTTTTGGAAGTTTAGTTATAATTCAACTAAACAGACCCATAGAGTTTATCGCAGTGCTAATACTGATGGTTACGAATTATTGGTTTGAGAATGGAAATGGGAGTTTGTTTGAGTCTGGTTACTAAACATAGTCAAGGACCCATGGACATGGTTTATCGAAATAGCGGTGGGACGGTGGCTAGGGCAGTTGCGACTGACCCTTACATATGCCCTATATATATGCATATTTCGGTCTATTATGGATGTGTCAGTGACTAGGGTTTAGTGGGTTTTGGTTTGGGAAATGATAATATTAAATGTAATAATAATGGGTATTAATTACGCGAAGTGAGGTTACGAACATTACTTAAACGCGAATATTAATTCAGAAATGTTACTTAATAAATGTATTCGAGTGGGTGACGATTCACACGAATATAATTATTAAGAATAATATTCTGAAACGATATTCCATAAATCGTAAATCAAATCGAAATACGATACGAGCGTCAGATTCGCAAAGGTGACGATCTTTACGAATACGTACGCGAGTAACGCGTTTCGATGAGATAATTAAATAATATTTAACGATATTAATTTGATAAATAAAATCTTAAGATATTTATTAGGAATCACAACCTAAATTAAACTGGAATGATTTAATTTATCAAATAATTATTTAGCAATAATGTAACGAAAGCGATTTACGACATAATTTATTTAAAACTTATTTAATTAAACAAAATTAATTTATTTAAAATGATTTAATTATTTAAATATGTTATGTTATAAAACCGAGCGTATTATTACGTTTCACGCATATAAAAAGAGATCATTTTACAAGACAAAGGTTATCTAGAAAATCAAGATAACTAATGAAACCATATTATTTAAACGCATTATATTTAAATATGTTTAATGAGTAAAACCGTTTATCTTGCTATCGCGATAGAAACGAGACCGAACACGGGGACGAGACACGCGATATAAGGAAGATTACTTCATTCTTTTCTTTCATTCTCACCATATCTCTCTCTCTCTAAAAACACACACACACACATTCTCTACCTTCTCTCTAACCTATCTCGTTCGTTACTCGACGGATCGAAGTGATCTTTGGCTCTAAACGACCGCGTGAACGAAAGCTACAAGAGGATACGAAGGAACCTGGAGTTTTCCCACGATTTGAAGGTAAGAAACCCATATTACTTTTCGGTTTTTGGTTTAAAAACCCTATTTTAAAAGAGTTACCAACTTGTTACATGATTCTTAGACTTGTTATGTGTTAATCGGATTAGTAGTGAACTTAATAAGGGTTGGGAACGAATCTACAAGTTGGGAGCACATTGATGAGAAGGATGAAACCATTTCAGCTCGTGCAGAAAACCTACAGGTCAACGAACCTGTATGGTTCGAGCGAACCTTCACGAACTCTTTAAGGCCGAACCCTGGTCCACGAACCTTCTTGGGCGGGAAACCAGGGGAGCGAACCTTCATCAGCATCGTGAACCCAGACGAACCCTACCAGGCAGCACTTGACCAGCGAACTATGGCCGAACCTGTTCATTTGGGCCGAACATTGGCATGGGGCGAACCCTTGGTTCGCAGCTCGTTACTAGAGGGCCGAACCCTATGCCATAATTGTAATAGGTTCGCTGCTCTAGAGGTTAATTAAACCCAAATGAATCGAAGCTAGGGTTAAGGAGAAGATTAAGAACAAAAAGGGATTAAAGATAACCATGCATGCATGAAATAATGGCCACCACCTTTTCTTAATGAGATAAATAATGAAATCCTTGTATAATGAGAAATCATTATGAAAACAATGTATACATAGATTTTCTTAAATCATGAGATTGATATATTTTTACTTACATATTTATTAAATTAGGGTGGCCAATAAATTGATCATGCATGTGTTTGAATTGAGTTTATAATCAGAATTATCATCTGGGAATATATATTAAGGGATCACACATAAGATAACATAATTGACTACTATTGCTAATTGATCTAACTCACAAGTTAAAGCATGGGTTAATAGTAATTAACTATAAGATGTTTAACATCTCATATTACAATTAGGCAAACTTAACTAAGCTAGCAATATGCTATTGAGTTTAAGTAAACTTAATGAACACTAAACTGTGATGAAACATTTATACTCATAAATGCAAATACACAATAATACTTTCAGATTGTTGAGTTGGTCTTGAGTTTACATACGCGAGCGCGCATAAAACGAGAACACTGATTCTAAGGACTTCAGGTGAGTTCTCATAACCTCCCTTTCTTTAAACTGTTTTAGTTTTAAAACTCGGAGGTGAAACATGTATACCGATTCAAATATTATTTTGATAACTCAAGGTTAATACCTGTTTATCAATATGATATTCACAATATTGGATTATTATTAAATATGGGTTATTATTGATTGCTATACATCCGTGTAAACATTGTCATTGACTTCGGTCAATAACAAAGATTACATGTATTGTCTCATACTCCGTGAAATCATTACTTTTAACTACGGTTAATTGTTTTGACTTCATGTATTGTCATGTGGAGGGTTTCCACATCCGTGAAGTATTGCTTTTGACTTCGGTTGATTGCTTTGACTTCATGTATTGTCACGTGGTTAGCGACCACTCCATGATTCATGTATTTAACTTATGTTAATTACATAATGATCATGTATAGTCACGAACATTGGTTGAGAATATGATTGATTGAGTTGGTTGATTTGTTGTGGATTGATTATCTATGTCTGACTATGATTAATTGTGATTGATTATGACTGATTGATTATGTGATTATGTGATTGTATGTGTGTATGATTGATGAAATGGGTGGTTGTGTATTGGATTATATCATACAGGTATTCTCATGGAATTTCTCACGAAGATCATAAGTTTTATAACCGTTTTAAATAAAGCATTTTATAAAACCATTTTAAGTATAAACTTTCAAACTCATTTTACTAAAACCTTTTTAAATATAAAAACTTATGATTACTCACCAACTACTTTTGTAGTTGACACTTGATTTTCTTACATGTTTCAGGTGATGGAGACAAGTAGGAATGAAGAGAGGACCTCTTCTATTTTGGACATCATCATCATATAGGATCTTGGACTTAGTTAATTAACTAAATTTCTGGCGATTAGAGTTTAGTTAGTTTAACTAATTCTTTTGTGTAACTGATGTATTTGATTCATGATGAACATGATTTTTGTGTAATTATTTTGGTTGATTTAAATGATATATGATGATTGAATTAGATGCCCATGAGCTTTTGAACAATCTACACATCCCTCGTGGCATCCCGATGATTCCGCCGTCGGTCGGGGTGTTACAGATTGGTATCAAAGCCTGGGTTATAGGGAATTAGGTTACTAGAAATGGTTGACCTAGTCTATAACCGTAGGATACCCTAGTATGAATAAATTCATACACTAGTTAGTATATTCAGGATTTCATGCTTATGTGTTTATTACATGTTATATGAACTCCTGTTATACATCTGATATATATATGCTGTTTATTAAATTCTTGCTTACGTGTGCCCTAATGATTCGATAAGGACATGCACGTGGTGTATCGTAAAGGTGGTGGGACGTTGGCTAGGGCAGTTGCGACTGACCCTTACATATGCCCTATATATATACCATTTACGGTACATTAGGTGGATGTCAGTATTGAAGAATGTGGGAACTACCCGTTTGGGAAATTATTTGCTTAGGAACTTAATTGTTTATGAATTGCTCGCCTTAGGAATTATTTGTTTGAGCTATAAACTCCAGACAAGGACACACTCGTGGTATACTACAAAGGTGGTGGGACGGTGGCTGGGGCAGTTGCGACTGACCCCTACATATGCCCTATACATATACCATTTGTAGTATATTGGGGGTCTGTCAGTGTCAGGAACTTAGGATATTGTTAGGACCTTACTAGGAGTGGTTGAGAGGATATGATTGTGGACTGTTGATGATATGTTTGATGGATTGATTCTTGAATGATTATACTTGCTGAATATTATAAATTCACTTATGAAATACACAGATTGGACACGTAGGATGCATAGGATTAACGAATGATATGAGCGATTAGTGATGGAAAATGGACTTGGATGATAATATGGACACTTGATGATAATATAAACGCATAGTGAGGATACTAACACTTAGTGATGGTATGGACACTTGATAAGAATAAACTATAGGGAGGATATGAACACTTAGTGACAATAAGAGCACTTTGTGATGATATGGACCCTTAATGATGATTATTGACATTGGGATTGATATGGATTTTAGTGAACTTAGACAATTGGGGGAAATTTAATGTCAGGTGAACTTAGACATTAGGTGAACTTAGAAATAGGCAAGCCTACATGTCAGGTGAACTTAGACATTAGGCAAACCTAATTGTCCAAGGGAACTAGAGATCACTTCACTCAAAATTATCCTACCAAGGATAAGGTTTGTGAAGTGAGATTATGGTGAACTGCATGACACACTCTACACACTAGCAAGGGCATAATCGTGGTGCAATGGAACGGTGGTGGGACGGTGTAGGGGAGATTGCGATCTACCTCTGCATATGCCCTATATATAAGCTTGTTGCATTGCATTGGGAGGTTGTCAGTGTTAGTATAGAGTGAGGAATGCATAGGACCTAGGAGATTGTCACACCCCCAATTTCCCACTCGTGGCGTATGTCCACGTGGATGTGACGTGTCCAGAATCACAGCTCAAGGTCATATAGAACACCTCTATATGCGTTTACAAATCCAAGTTTGACACATACACTTGATAAAATAGTTTGCAGCGGAAATAAAGTAGTATTGCAGCGGAATAAATAAGTCATAACATGCAGCGGAAAATGATTGTTTACACAGCGGAAATTGTAAGTAGTTTAATACAACAACGTTTTAAATAAGATAAAGTCAAATTGTTTTCAAAAGACACGAAAACAAATGCATGTGGGGCCCTATGCTCATGTCCCCTATGTGCTTTCCTGCTCCACGAGCCTGTCATGCTAGTTACCTGAGAATACAAGTTTAAAAACAAGTGTCAACACAATGGTTGGTGAGTTCACAGGTTTTGATATACATATAGTAATGAAAAGTGTGTCATGCTGTTTATCAATGTTAGTACCGAGCCCTAGGCCCAAAGTGTCAGTGCGTCACTACCGAACTAGACTTGTTTGCTCTTGCCTCCGCTATGCCTCGTATACATAGCAAGTTAGGTCAGAATTTGCACGGGTTATGACACTCAGTCAACATGGTGCCCCGTGGGGTTAGTCATTCCCTAATGGATCCATCCAAACCTACCACGTTGTTCGTACATTAACGGTAAGACTTTGTGAGGGCTTGTAACGAGTTCAACACTTAATGTTTGTCCAATAAACCAGCATACACAAAAATGTTTGTAATAGCAATAATGTTTGACTCGATGCAACTAGTATTCTCCCCCTATTTAAAAGCATTTGAAAAAGAGTAAAGAGGGGCCGTAAACTCACCTTAGTGAAACGAATGTATGTAAGCGTAAGCTCCCGAGTTGTCGTGTAGCACGTCGGTCACCGGCAACCTATATCGTAGATCGTATGTGAGTTCGTGTAGGTGACCGTGCTAGTGTTAGTGCTCGTGTTTGTGCTCAACAACCCTTGGTTGTTCATGTTTGCCCGTGTCGGTCCACAATGACCGTGTTTGCTCGTGTTGGTCCACATTGACCGTGTTTGACCATGTTTGACCAAAGTTGACCGTGTCTGACCAAAGTTGACCGTGTTTGACCAAAGTTGACCGTGTCAAGTCAACGACCCGTTGGTGAACCGTGTGACGGTTTGTGACTCATGTAGCAATCGTGTAAGTGTTTGTCGTGTGCAAAACGCGTAGGTCGCGTTTATGGACAACTTACTATTTATAGTAAGTTTCCATTTTTAGAAAGTTCACAAAGCATGACGGTGTTCGCGTTCTAGCATGCTCAATGGTCCTACGGGGTCATGTTAGCACATAGCACATTATCATACAAGTTCATATACGTCGTTTATAGCATGTTAGTGCACAAAAGTTTCCTAAAATGGAAAGTTTCCATTTTTAGCATACGTGACATCGGAAACCATCTAACTTAGCATCTAAACATCATATTATAACATAATAAATCATTTAGCATGCTCAAGTCATTCAACATATTCCTAAGTCGGTTTTTGTAACCATAAAGTTACTAAAAATAGTAACTTTGTGGTTTTTGCATAAAAATGACCATTTAACATTTCCAAGCAATTTTTCATACCATCATTCATCATAATATGCTATTTACTATCATCTAATCATGTCAACATAGTCTAAATCATCATCCATCAATATTTCATTCACAAAAGTTTCTATATTTAGTAATATTGCTAGAAATGACCATACTCATTATCGAAACCACATTCTAACAAATCAAATCATCATATTATCATCCTAATAGCAAGTCCACATACTTGCATGTCTACCATATCATTCATAACATCATTTTACCAACAAAAAGTTTCTATAAATAGAAAGATTGTCAAAAATCATATTTTAACCATTCTAAACTAAATCAAATCATGTAGTATGCTCCCAATATCATCTATGAACATTCAAAAGTACTCAAAATCATCCCAACCATCCTAGATCATACATGCATGGCAATATATCAACATTTTGCATACAAATCATGTGTTCTATCAATACCCACCATCATGGATCATCACCAAACATCATCTAATCATGTTAGATCATCATAGATCACATCAAAACTAATAAACCCATAAACAAAATTCGTGCATGTGCTTTACCCATGCTTGCATGTGTGATTTATCACTTGCATGTGAGTGTAGGAATGAAAAGAGTGTGTGTAAACATGTAGGGGATACCTCACAAGCTTTAGATCGACAAGAGGGTGTTGGAGCAGCTCTGGAGACTTCTGGACAGCAGCCTTATCAGTCAACAAGGAGGTGGTGATGGTGGTTGAGGTCTAGAGGCCTCCCTTCAATGGTGTTCAAGCTTCCAAGAGCTTCAAATCTTCAAAAAATGGCTTCTAGGAGCTTCAATGGTGATGTTGCAGGTGAAATGACGAAGTAGAGCCGAATTATGGTGCTAGAGCTCGGGAGATGTGTGTAGGGTGGCCAAGAAATGATTTCATCTTGGTTAAATAAAGATTCTGCGAACTGGGTCTCCTCGCGTAGCGCGACAGGTTCAAGACTTCCCCTCGCGTAGCGCGAGGATGTTCCGCGTTCAAATTTCCCCCGCCACCTGTCGCGTATCGCGACAGTGTCCTTGTGGGCCGTCGCGTAGCGCGACAGATCCCCTGGTGAGCCCAATAGGCCCATTTTCATTGGTTTGATCCGTTCGTTGCCGTTTTCACGTTTACGAACTTTCGTTTGGCCTTGTTTGAACTTCCAAGTTCAATGTGTGAGTGTTTCGTGAGGTTTCGAGTGCTGTGTTTCACAATGTGGTAGACGTTCACCAACGTTCGTGTGTTTTGACACGTGTGTGCTGTTTGCCGATAATTCCACGAATTATCAAGTCATGTGTCAGTGTTCATACTGTCGTGCCACGTGTCACACTAAATTAATCTAATTCTAGTGCCACGTGTACATAATGCATTTAAATAAACATTTAAATAAAATCAAAGCTGACCTGGAATTTACGGGGTGTCACATCCTCCCCATGTTAGAAAGAATTTCGTCCCGAAATTCAACTTGTGCTGTTAGCGTTTGTCTGTTCCGCGAACAGGTGTGGGTACTTTTGTTTCATCTGGTCCTCACGTTCCACGTGAATTCCGGTCCTCGTCGCGAATTCCATCGTACTTTTACAATCGGGATTTTACTGAGTTTGAGCTTCTTGGTTTCCCGGTCCATAATCTCCACCGGTTCCTCAACAAAGTTCAATTGTTCGTCGATTTGTATTTCCTCGAGAGGAATAACAAGTGTTTCATCTGATAGGCACTTCTTGAGGTTCGAGATGTGGAATACGTTGTGTACACTGCTCAGTTCAACTGGCAGGTTTAGTTCGTAGGCTACAGGGCCTATTCGCTTTGTAATCTCGAAAGGTCCAATGTAACGAGGGTTCAACTTTCCTCGTTTGCCAAACCGAATGACACCTTTCCAGGGCGAGACCTTGAGTAACACTCTGTCCCCCACCTGGAATTCTAACGGTTTGCGTCGCTTGTCGGCATAGCTTTTCTGTCTGTCCCGAGCTGCTGCCATTCGTTTGCGTATTTGCACGATCTTTTCAGTTGTCTCGTGCACCAGTTCTGGACCAGTCAGTTGGCTGTCTCCAACTTCCGCCCAGCAGATGGGTGATCGACACTTACGTCCGTAAAGTGCCTCGAAGGGTGCAGCTTGAATGCTAGTGTGGTAGCTATTGTTATATGAGAACTCCACTAACGGTAGATGAGATTCCCAGCTACTACCAAAGTCAATGACACATGCCCGGAGCATGTCTTCCAGTGTCTGTATCGTTCGCTCACTTTGCCCGTCCGTCTGCGGGTGGTAAGCAGTACTCATGTCCAATCTCGTGCCCAAAGCCTTATGCAAGGACTTCCAGAAATGCGACGTGAATCGACTGTCGCGATCAGATATGATGGAGATTGGCACTCCATGTCGAGTGACCACTTCCTTCAAATAAATCCGAGTGAGTTTGTCTAGCTTGTCAGTCTCTTTAATGGGTAGGAAATGAGCAGACTTCGTCAGTCGGTCTACGATAACCCAGATGGTATCGCAGCCACTTGCCGTCTTTGGCAGTTTAGTGATGAAATCCATGGATATCTGCTCCCATTTCCACATTGGTAATTCCGGTTGTTGAAGTAACCCTGATGGCTTCTGGTACTCAACCTTGACTTTTGAGCACGTTAGACACTTACCCACGTAAGTTGCTATTTCAGCTTTCATGTTTGGCCACCAATAGGTTGTCTTCAAATCGTGATACATCTTGTCAGAGCCCGGATGTATGGAATACCGGCTCTTGTGTGCTTCGTCCATCACTACTTCTCTCAATCCTCCGTAGCGTGGAATCCAGATTCGATTCATTAAATAGTAAGCTCCGTCGCCCTTTGCCTTCAATTGTTTATCCATGCCACGCATGGCTTCAAGAGTAAGGTTTTCAGCTTTTAGAGCTTCTTGTTGTGCGTTTCGTATCTGATTTGGCAATTCAGAATGAATCGTGAGTTGTAGTGCACGCACGCGCTTTGTTGTTTCTTTTCGACTCAACGCGTCGGCCACTACGTTAGCTTTGCCTGGATGATACTTGATAGCGCAGTCATAATCGCCGATAAGCTCAACCCATCTTCGTTGTCTCATGTTCAACTCTTTCTGGTCGAAGATGTGTTGTAGGCTCTTATGATCGGTAAAGATAGTGCACTTTGTGCCGTATAAGTAGTGTCGCCAGATCTTCAAGGCAAACACCACGGCTCCCAACTCAAGGTCATGAGTCGTGTAGTTCTTCTCATGCACCTTCAGTTGACGTGAAGCGTATGCTATCACTTTCTCGCGTTGCATCAGCACGCAACCGAGTCCTTGTTTCGAAGCGTCGCAATACAACACGAAGTCATCACATCCTTCCGGTAGGGATAGGATGGGTGCAGTGCATAGTTTTTGTTTCAACAGGTTGAAAGCAGCTTCTTGTTTGTCTCCCCAATCGAACTTTTTGTCTTTATGGGTCAGGGACGTCAATGATTGGGCAATCTTCGAGAATCCTTCAATGAATCTCCGGTAGTACCCGGCCAGTCCTAGGAATTGTCGCACCTCAGTCGGAGTCTTGGGTGCTTCCCAGTTCTTAATGGCTTCGATCTTAGCTGGGTCTACGTGAATTCCCTGCTCATTAACCACGTGTCCAAGGAATTGGACTTCGCGAATCCAAAAGTCGCATTTTGAAAATTTCGCGTACAGTTGCTCTTTCTTCAGTAGTTCCAAGACTAACCTTAGATGTTCGGCATGCTCCTCCCGATCCTTTGAATAAATCAGGATGTCGTCGATGAACACTATCACGAATTTGTCCAGGTAAGGTTTACACACTCTATTCATGAGATCCATGAATACGGCTGGTGCGTTGGTCAGTCCAAAGGGCATAACCAAGAATTCGTAGTGTCCGTATCGGGTTCTAAAGGCAGTCTTAGGGATATCGTTTTCCTGTATCCTTAGTTGGTGGTAACCCGATCTTAAATCGATCTTCGAATAGTAGCTTGACCCTTGCAACTGGTCAAACAGATCGTCTATTCGCGGTAAGGGATATCGATTCTTGATCGTCACCTTGTTCAGTTCTCTGTAGTCGATACACATACGGAATGATCCGTCTTTCTTCTTTACGAACAAGACCGGTGCTCCCCAAGGTGAGAAGCTCGGTCTGATGAATCCCTTGTCTAACAGTTCTTGCAACTGGTTAGACAGTTCCTGCATCTCCGTTGGTGCTAGTCGGTATGGGGCCTTAGCAATCGGTGCTGCTCCTGGTGTAAGGTCTATCTGAAACTCGACTTGTCGTTTCGGAGGTAGTCCAGGTAGGTCTTCGGGAAATATTTCGGGAAAATCGCGGACTACGACGATGTCCTCAATCTTCCTCTCTTTCTTGGGTTGCTCGGCGATGAGGGCTAGTATGGCAGCGTATCCCTTTTGTAGGTACTTGTTCGCCTTCATGCATGACATGATGTTCAAAGGTACTCCCCGCCTTTCCCCCTGAATCGAGATCTGTTCTCCGTTCTGCAACGTCACTCGTACGATCTTCTCGTTGCATACGATCTCAGCTTGGTTAGCGGATAACCAATCCATTCCAACGACCACATCAAAGCTTCCGAGAGTCACCGGCATCAAATCGATTTCGAGTTCATGATCCGCCAATACCATGACGCATCCTCGAAAGATGTGTTGTGTTTCAATTAACTTGCCGTCGGCTAGCTCTACGGTATACTTGTAGTCTAGTGGTGTTGGGGTAATATCTAGTAATTTGCTAAACTCACTAGATATAAAGCTCCTATCGGCACCGGTATCAAACAATATGCTAGCATAGACATTATTTAAAAGAAACGTACCGGTTACGATGTTAGGATCGTCCTTGGCTTCTCCCGAGCCAATCACAAATGCTCTCCCCTTGGCCGCTCCTCCTCCGGCCTTCTTCAATTGAGGACAATCCCTCCTCATGTGGCCTGGTTTTCCACATTCATAACACCCTCTGGAGGTGTTCTGGTTGTTGTTCTGGTTGTGGTTAGGGTTGCTGTTGTTGGTTGGAAATCTTGATCTGCAATCTTTGGCCATATGGCCATGCCTTCCGCACTTCAGGCAACGGTATCGTTCACATTGCCCGAGGTGATGGTATGAACACCGGTTACACAAGGGGTATTTCCCTTGGTACGCACCCTTCCCCTTGTCGTCTGGTTGAGTGGCAGTAAAGGCTCTGGCTGGTGCAGATCTTTGTTGTTGCTGAGGTTGATGAGATTGGTGGTGGCTGGGTTCCCACTTCCTCTTCTGGCTTTCTTGAGGCTTCAGATGTTCGCCTCGTTTGGGTAGCTTGCCCTGAGCTACAGCTTGGTCAGTCAGTTTATGAGCCAGCCTGATCAGAGGTTGGATAGTGGTGAGGTCAGACGCAGTCACCATGCTCTGAATTTGTTCGGGCAGCCCACTGATGAACTGCTCGATTTTCTTGTACTCCGGCGTCACCATAGCCGGACATAGCTTACACAGCTCATGGAATCGAGTACAGTATTGCTCGATCTCAGAGCCCACCATCTTCAGTACCCAAAACTCAGCCTCTAGCTTTCTGATCTCATCACGAGGACAGTATTCCTCTTGCAGTAGTCGGGTGAAATCAGCCCATGGCATGGAGTTGGCACCGTCCAACCCCAGGGTTTGTACATGGGTATTCCACCATGTGAGTGCTGGTCCTTCCAGTGTACCAGTTGCGAACTTCACCCGGTTCTCTTCAGTACATTCGCACATGGCGAATACAGACTCCACTTTCTCCACCCAGCGGAGCATTCCCACGGCTCCCTCAGTCCCCTTGAATTTGTGTGGGTGGCAGTTCAGGAAGGATTTAAAAGAACATCCTTTGTTGTTGTTGCCTTGTGATCCTGTCAGTCAGAAACCAATGTCGTAGGTCAGAGCGTGTTAGCTATACTATGTTAGTCATGTTAGGCGAGGGTTAGTACCGTTGTTCGAGCCACTGGTTTCACTAGCAAGGCGGTGTGCCTCGTGCTCTGCCAGTATCTTGTTAACCCGTCTGTCAACCATCATCTTAATGACGGCTGCGTCCAGTGTTCGTCTAGGAGGGCGTGCATGTGGTCCTCTTCCCGCCATAGATATTTTCTATACGGAAGGGATAGAATGTTAGTAAGTCAGAATGTTAGTCAGATGTTGTGTCGGAAGTCAGATCATATGTCATGTTAGTTGTCAAGTCAAAGCAATCATGGTCAATATGTAATAAGTAAGACAAAACATAATTCTCATTAATAATAAGTTGGAAGTACAATAATTTCAAAAGGAAATACATAATAAGTTCTTCGAGCACATCCCGCTCGTCTAGGCTAAAATAAAGAAAGTACAAAATACAACAGTCCACTAGTCAGAATCCATGGAAACATGCGAAATATCGCTAGCAGCGGCTCCGTCGTCATCATCCTCCTCCGGATCCTCATTAGGATCCTCATCAAGGTCCTCTTCTTCGAGGTCCTCGGCCTCGAATTCAGGACCATCCTCCTGAGGTGGCTCCTCAATAAACTGTGCAGCCCATGCATTAAGCATGGCATCACTGGCCTGCACCATGGCCTGAGTCTCGGTGATGTCCGTCCGATTCTCGGTGATACGCACGTCGTGTTCCTGCACGACATCGACGACCTGTCCATGCTCGGTCAGTAGTTGGGACATTTGGAGTCGTAGAGCCTCCATCTGGGCTTCCAGTCTGTTGTTGCGCTCCTCCAGTCTCTCGTTCTGCCTCTCCAATCGATCGCTCTTCTCGCGAAGAATTCGGACCTCGTCTGTTAGCTCCCTACCCCTCCAGACTTCCCGTCGTGTGCAAGCAACATGTGCCGCGAAGGCCTGCTCCATCGGCACTCCGAACGGTGGTAGTCGGTGTCCTGGAGTGGTGTCGCCGGGATATCGTAAAGGTGGTGGGACGTTGGCTAGGGCAGTTGCGACTGACCCTTACATATGCCCTATATATATACCATTTACGGTACATTAGGTGGATGTCAGTATTGAAGAATGTGGGAACTACCCGTTTGGGAAATTATTTGCTTAGGAACTTAATTGTTTATGAATTGCTCGCCTTAGGAATTATTTGTTTGAGCTATAAACTCCAGACAAGGACACACTCGTGGTATACTACAAAGGTGGTGGGACGGTGGCTGGGGCAGTTGCGACTGACCCCTACATATGCCCTATACATATACCATTTGTAGTATATTGGGGGTCTGTCAGTGTCAGGAACTTAGGATATTGTTAGGACCTTACTAGGAGTGGTTGAGAGGATATGATTGTGGACTGTTGATGATATGTTTGATGGATTGATTCTTGAATGATTATACTTGCTGAATATTATAAATTCACTTATGAAATACACAGATTGGACACGTAGGATGCATAGGATTAACGAATGATATGAGCGATTAGTGATGGAAAATGGACTTGGATGATAATATGGACACTTGATGATAATATAAACGCATAGTGAGGATACTAACACTTAGTGATGGTATGGACACTTGATAAGAATAAACTATAGGGAGGATATGAACACTTAGTGACAATAAGAGCACTTTGTGATGATATGGACCCTTAATGATGATTATTGACATTGGGATTGATATGGATTTTAGTGAACTTAGACAATTGGGGGAAATTTAATGTCAGGTGAACTTAGACATTAGGTGAACTTAGAAATAGGCAAGCCTACATGTCAGGTGAACTTAGACATTAGGCAAACCTAATTGTCCAAGGGAACTAGAGATCACTTCACTCAAAATTATCCTACCAAGGATAAGGTTTGTGAAGTGAGATTATGGTGAACTGCATGACACACTCTACACACTAGCAAGGGCATAATCGTGGTGCAATGGAACGGTGGTGGGACGGTGTAGGGGAGATTGCGATCTACCTCTGCATATGCCCTATATATAAGCTTGTTGCATTGCATTGGGAGGTTGTCAGTGTTAGTATAGAGTGAGGAATGCATAGGACCTAGGAGATTGTCACACCCCCAATTTCCCACTCGTGGCGTATGTCCACGTGGATGTGACGTGTCCAGAATCACAGCTCAAGGTCATATAGAACACCTCTATATGCGTTTACAAATCCAAGTTTGACACATACACTTGATAAAATAGTTTGCAGCGGAAATAAAGTAGTATTGCAGCGGAATAAATAAGTCATAACATGCAGCGGAAAATGATTGTTTACACAGCGGAAATTGTAAGTAGTTTAATACAACAACGTTTTAAATAAGATAAAGTCAAATTGTTTTCAAAAGACACGAAAACAAATGCATGTGGGGCCCTATGCTCATGTCCCCTATGTGCTTTCCTGCTCCACGAGCCTGTCATGCTAGTTACCTGAGAATACAAGTTTAAAAACAAGTGTCAACACAATGGTTGGTGAGTTCACAGGTTTTGATATACATATAGTAATGAAAAGTGTGTCATGCTGTTTATCAATGTTAGTACCGAGCCCTAGGCCCAAAGTGTCAGTGCGTCACTACCGAACTAGACTTGTTTGCTCTTGCCTCCGCTATGCCTCGTATACATAGCAAGTTAGGTCAGAATTTGCACGGGTTATGACACTCAGTCAACATGGTGCCCCGTGGGGTTAGTCATTCCCTAATGGATCCATCCAAACCTACCACGTTGTTCGTACATTAACGGTAAGACTTTGTGAGGGCTTGTAACGAGTTCAACACTTAATGTTTGTCCAATAAACCAGCATACACAAAAATGTTTGTAATAGCAATAATGTTTGACTCGATGCAACTAGTATTCTCCCCCTATTTAAAAGCATTTGAAAAAGAGTAAAGAGGGGCCGTAAACTCACCTTAGTGAAACGAATGTATGTAAGCGTAAGCTCCCGAGTTGTCGTGTAGCACGTCGGTCACCGGCAACCTATATCGTAGATCGTATGTGAGTTCGTGTAGGTGACCGTGCTAGTGTTAGTGCTCGTGTTTGTGCTCAACAACCCTTGGTTGTTCATGTTTGCCCGTGTCGGTCCACAATGACCGTGTTTGCTCGTGTTGGTCCACATTGACCGTGTTTGACCATGTTTGACCAAAGTTGACCGTGTCTGACCAAAGTTGACCGTGTTTGACCAAAGTTGACCGTGTCAAGTCAACGACCCGTTGGTGAACCGTGTGACGGTTTGTGACTCATGTAGCAATCGTGTAAGTGTTTGTCGTGTGCAAAACGCGTAGGTCGCGTTTATGGACAACTTACTATTTATAGTAAGTTTCCATTTTTAGAAAGTTCACAAAGCATGACGGTGTTCGCGTTCTAGCATGCTCAATGGTCCTACGGGGTCATGTTAGCACATAGCACATTATCATACAAGTTCATATACGTCGTTTATAGCATGTTAGTGCACAAAAGTTTCCTAAAATGGAAAGTTTCCATTTTTAGCATACGTGACATCGGAAACCATCTAACTTAGCATCTAAACATCATATTATAACATAATAAATCATTTAGCATGCTCAAGTCATTCAACATATTCCTAAGTCGGTTTTTGTAACCATAAAGTTACTAAAAATAGTAACTTTGTGGTTTTTGCATAAAAATGACCATTTAACATTTCCAAGCAATTTTTCATACCATCATTCATCATAATATGCTATTTACTATCATCTAATCATGTCAACATAGTCTAAATCATCATCCATCAATATTTCATTCACAAAAGTTTCTATATTTAGTAATATTGCTAGAAATGACCATACTCATTATCGAAACCACATTCTAACAAATCAAATCATCATATTATCATCCTAATAGCAAGTCCACATACTTGCATGTCTACCATATCATTCATAACATCATTTTACCAACAAAAAGTTTCTATAAATAGAAAGATTGTCAAAAATCATATTTTAACCATTCTAAACTAAATCAAATCATGTAGTATGCTCCCAATATCATCTATGAACATTCAAAAGTACTCAAAATCATCCCAACCATCCTAGATCATACATGCATGGCAATATATCAACATTTTGCATACAAATCATGTGTTCTATCAATACCCACCATCATGGATCATCACCAAACATCATCTAATCATGTTAGATCATCATAGATCACATCAAAACTAATAAACCCATAAACAAAATTCGTGCATGTGCTTTACCCATGCTTGCATGTGTGATTTATCACTTGCATGTGAGTGTAGGAATGAAAAGAGTGTGTGTAAACATGTAGGGGATACCTCACAAGCTTTAGATCGACAAGAGGGTGTTGGAGCAGCTCTGGAGACTTCTGGACAGCAGCCTTATCAGTCAACAAGGAGGTGGTGATGGTGGTTGAGGTCTAGAGGCCTCCCTTCAATGGTGTTCAAGCTTCCAAGAGCTTCAAATCTTCAAAAAATGGCTTCTAGGAGCTTCAATGGTGATGTTGCAGGTGAAATGACGAAGTAGAGCCGAATTATGGTGCTAGAGCTCGGGAGATGTGTGTAGGGTGGCCAAGAAATGATTTCATCTTGGTTAAATAAAGATTCTGCGAACTGGGTCTCCTCGCGTAGCGCGACAGGTTCAAGACTTCCCCTCGCGTAGCGCGAGGATGTTCCGCGTTCAAATTTCCCCCGCCACCTGTCGCGTATCGCGACAGTGTCCTTGTGGGCCGTCGCGTAGCGCGACAGATCCCCTGGTGAGCCCAATAGGCCCATTTTCATTGGTTTGATCCGTTCGTTGCCGTTTTCACGTTTACGAACTTTCGTTTGGCCTTGTTTGAACTTCCAAGTTCAATGTGTGAGTGTTTCGTGAGGTTTCGAGTGCTGTGTTTCACAATGTGGTAGACGTTCACCAACGTTCGTGTGTTTTGACACGTGTGTGCTGTTTGCCGATAATTCCACGAATTATCAAGTCATGTGTCAGTGTTCATACTGTCGTGCCACGTGTCACACTAAATTAATCTAATTCTAGTGCCACGTGTACATAATGCATTTAAATAAACATTTAAATAAAATCAAAGCTGACCTGGAATTTACGGGGTGTCACAGAGATAGTTAGTTAACACTAGTTATGACCAACTAGGACACTTAGTAAAATAATAGAGAATTATACACATTTTGAGTTTAATGACAGATAGGAGATAAATATAGTTCCTATATGAAATCCTAATTGTCTAAAGAAACTCATTTAAACATTGTTTGTATGACTTACGTTGTATACGGTAGTAACATGTTTCTATTTCCTTCAGAAACATGCCGCCTCGTCGTCACAACGGAGATGATACGAACGCTGAGGATGCTAACGGTAATGCCAACCCTGGCATGCAAGAGTTAGCTAACCTCATCACTGGGTTGGTGAACCAGTTGACTCAGGCCAACCAAAACATCAACCAGAACCGAGGTGGTGCAAATCAGACAACTTGCACGTTCAAACACTTCAATTCCTGCAATCCCCTGAAATTTACGGGTGCTGAATCAGCCATTGGTCTGCTGCAGTGGTTTGAGAGTATGGAGAACACCTTCATCAACAGCGAATGCCCTGAGAATCTAAAAGTTCGCTATGCCACCAGTGTTTTCCAAAAGAGAGCACTGACTTGGTGGAATGGGGAAAAGCGAACTAGGGGAGTGGATGCTGCACTTGCACTGACATGGACAGAGGTCAAAAATCTGATGACCACTGAATTCTGTCCTAGAAGCGAGATGAGGAAACTGGAGACTGAGTTCTGGGAACTCAAACAAGATAGTGGCGAGAACGTCATCTACAATACTCAATTCCATGAGTATAGTCTGCTAGTGCCTCATATGGTGACACCCTTGGAGAGGGCGATTGAGAAATATATCGGCGGGCTGCCGGTACAGATTCAGGATACGGTCTACGGGAGTAATCCCAAAACACTGGAGGCTGCTATCCGTCTATCTGCAACTCTTACTGATAACCATGTGAAGAATGGGACTCTTACTCGGAAGGGACACAAGAAGACTGACACCAAGACTAGTGCAAAAGAAGTCAAAACTGAAGTCAAGTCTGAAGCTGCTAGCTCATCCAAAAGTAGCAACAAGAAGAGGAAGACCAGAAACTTTATGGTCACTGCTCCTGCTGCCAAATCTGCGCAGCAATCCTCAAACAACTCAACTGCCAGGAATTTTACTGGGAACACTCCTCAGTGTAATACCTGCCGATATCATCACGCACCGAACTTGCCTTGTCGCGTCTGCAATAACTGCGGCAAGTTCGGTCATTTTGCTAACGTCTGTCGGAGTGCACCGCAAGCACAAAGGATGCAACATGCACCGCTTGCACTGCCAGCTCCTCATGCACAACCTATTCATGCTGTACCCATTCGCCAGGTACCTCAAGCACAGGCAAGAGCCTGTTATGAATGTGGTGAAGTGGGACACTTCAGAAATCAATGCCCAAAGTTGACTGGAAATAATCAAAGGGTGGCCAGAGGCCGGGCTTTTCAGTTGAATGCTCCAGCGGCTCAAGCCAACCAAGACGTCGTCAACGGTACATTTCTGATCAACAACTCTTATGCATCTGTTTTGTTTGATTCTGGTGCCGATAGGAGTTTCGTTTCATATGATTTTGAATGCTTGCTTGGTAGAACACGTACATATTTGGATAAACCGTTTAACGTGGAGGTGGCTGACGGAAACACTATTGATATTGACACTGTTATTATCGGATGTACTGTGAACTTAAATGATCACGTTTTCCCAATTGATCTTATACCTATGCATCTTGGTAGCTTTGATGTTATCATAGGCATGGATTGGTTAGCCACCCACAAAGCGGAGATTGTATGCCATGAAAAGTATATTCGTATTCCATTACCTTCGGGTGAAACTTTGAGAATATTTGGAGAAACTGCTAGTAAAGGTCTTAAGCTGATGTCATGCACTAAAGCACACAAGTACCTTAGGAAGAAATGTATAGCCTTCTTAGCACACATTGTGGAGAAGAAAGAGAAAGAAAAGAGAATTGAAGATGTTCCGGTGATACGAGATTTTCCAGAAGTCTTCCCAGATGAATTGCCGGGTCTTCCACCAGAACGTCAAGTTGAGTTCCGGATCGACTTAGTACCTGGTGCGAACCCAGTCGCCAAAGCTCCCTACAGACTTGCGCCTTCGGAGTTGCAAGAGTTGGCGAGCCAGCTGCAGGAACTTACTGATAAAGGGTTTATTCGCCCGAGCCATTCACCATGGGGTGCACCGGTCCTATTTGTCAAGAAAAAGGACGGGTCATTCCGAATGTGCATCGATTACCGCGAATTGAACAAACTCACAATTAAGAATCGATATCCACTGCCGCGCATCGATGATCTTTTCGATCAGCTTCAAGGCTCGGCATGGTTTTCAAAGATCGATCTTAGGTCTGGGTATCATCAGCTTCGTGTACATGATGATGATATTCCCAAGACTGCTTTCAGAACCAGATATGGCCACTATGAGTTTTTGGTTATGCCCTTCGGCCTTACCAATGCACCTGCGGTTTTCATGGACCTCATGAACCGTGTTTGCAGACCATACTTGGATAAATTCGTGATTGTGTTCATTGATGACATTCTGATTTACTCAAAGACCAAGGAAGAACACGAGAAACACCTCAAGTTGGTCTTGGAGATCCTAAGAGAAGAGCGACTGTATGCCAAATTCTCTAAATGTGAATTTTGGCTTAAGGAAGTTCAATTCTTGGGACATATAGTCAACGAATACGGTGTTCACGTGGATCCTGCAAAGATTGATGCTGTGAAGAATTGGAGTACACCGAAGACACCGACGGAGATTCGATCGTTCCTTGGACTTGCCGGTTACTATCGGCGGTTCATATCGAACTTCTCCGGAATTGCTGTCCCTCTCACTGTTTTGACTAAGAAAAATAGGCCATACGAGTGGGGACCAAAGCAAGAAGAGGCATTTCAGACTCTGAAGCAGAAACTTTGTGATGCTCCTGTCTTGACACTGCCTGATGGAAATGATGATTTTGTAGTTTATTGTGATGCATCCAACCTAGGTCTCGGTTGTGTTCTCATGCAACGAGGAAAGGTTGTGGCTTATGCATCAAGACAGTTGAAGATTCACGAGAAGAACTACACTACACACGACTTGGAACTCGGTGCAGTCGTGTTTGCTTTGAAGATATGGAGACATTATCTTTATGGCACGAAGTGTGTAGTCTTTACTGATCACAAAAGTTTGCAACATATTTTGAATCAGAAAGAGCTCAACATGAGACAACGGAGATGGGTTGAACTGTTGAATGATTATGACTGTGAAATTCGCTACCATCCCGGTAAAGCGAATGTAGTAGCAGATGCGCTTAGTCGCAAAAGTCAAATTCAGATTCATAGTGTCCAAGTACACACTAATCTCCGTAATGATGTTCTCACAGCCCAACAACACTCGTTAGCTCAAGATAACTTGAAAAAATGAGATGTCTTGTGGGGCTGAAATCTTATTGGAAACTAAGGATGACGGTTTGATGTATTATTTGAATCGGTTGTGGATACCGAACAAGGATGATCTGAGGATGCTGATTATGGATGAAGCTCATAAATCTCGTTACTCAATCCATCCGGGCTCTGATAAGATGTATCAAGACCTTAGGGGCTTGTACTGGTGGCCTGGAATGAAGAAGGATATTGCTGAGTATGTGTCTAAGTGCCTTAACTGTACTAAGGTCAAGGCGGAACATCAGCGACCTTCGGGATTGTTATTACAACCAGAGATACCGATGTGGAAGTGGGAGAATATCTCTATGGATTTCATTACTAAACTTCCACGAACCACGAACGGTAAGGATAGCATCTGGGTAATTGTTGATAGATTGACCAAGTCGGCACATTTCTTACCGATACGCGAAACTTACCCTGTGCGGAAGTTAGCTCGTATCTACATTGATGAGATCATTAGCCGACATGGTATTCCTTTAAGCATAATATCGGACCGGGATGCTCGTTTCACGGCACGATTTTGGGAATCACTTCATGAAGCATTTGGAACAAGACTGGATCTTAGCACTGCTTATCATCCTCAAACGGATGGTCAAACGGAGCGAACGATTCAGACATTGGAAGATATGTTAAGAGCTTGTGTCATCGATTTTGGTGGCAATTGGGATAGCCATCTACCATTGGTTGAGTTCTCGTATAACAACAGTTATCACGCGAGCATTGGTATGGCGCCGTTCGAAGCTCTTTATGGCAGGAAATGTCGGTCACCTATTTGTTGGACCGAAGTCGGCGATTCGCAGATCACTGGTCCTGAGATTATTCAGGAAACGACTGACAAGATCCGCCAGATCCGTGACAATCTGTTAGCTGCTCGCAGTCGACAGAAAAGCTACGCGGATAAACGAAGAAAACCTTTGGAGTTTGAAGTGGGAGATATGGTATTGCTTAAAGTGTCGCCTTGGAAGGGCGTTGTTCGATTTGGGAAGAAGGGGAAGCTTGCTCCACGATACGTTGGCCCTTTTAAGATCCTTGAACGGATCGGGAAGGTTGCTTACAAATTGGAACTTCCTCCAGAACTTAGTAATGTGCATCCGACGTTTCACGTGTCCAATCTAAGAAAGTGCTTAGCTGATCAGGATCTTCAGGTACCACTCGATGACATCCGCATCGATGATACCATGCACTTTGTTGAAAAACCAGTGGAGATAATGGATCGCGAGATTAAACAGCTCAAACGCAGTAGAATTCCAATTGTCAAAGTACGTTGGGAATCGAAGCGGGGTCCAGAATTCACATGGGAAAGGGAAGATCAGATGAAGCTTAAGTACCCACATTTATTCACTACGGTCACTCCAAGTTGAATTTCGGGACGAAATTCCTTTAACTAGGGGAGACTGTAACATCACTGTACTTTCGGTTGTCCGTACGTTCGTACATCCGTACGAATGCACTGTTATGACCGGAGATTTATTAATTTTTAATGATTATGAATTATTGATTGACATTACTGATATTATCACTGTACTGGTATGCATGTTTATAATATATTATACGCGTAAACTTTTGGAAGTTTAGTTATAATTCAACTAAACAGACCCATAGAGTTTATCGCAGTGCTAATACTGATGGTTACGAATTATTGGTTTGAGAATGGAAATGGGAGTTTGTTTGAGTCTGGTTACTAAACATAGTCAAGGACCCATGGACATGGTTTATCGAAATAGCGGTGGGACGGTGGCTAGGGCAGTTGCGACTGACCCTTACATATGCCCTATATATATGCATATTTCGGTCTATTATGGATGTGTCAGTGACTAGGGTTTAGTGGGTTTTGGTTTGGGAAATGATAATATTAAATGTAATAATAATGGGTATTAATTACGCGAAGTGAGGTTACGAACATTACTTAAACGCGAATATTAATTCAGAAATGTTAACTTAATAAATGTATTCGAGTGGGTGACGATTCACACGAATATAATTATTAAGAATAATATTCTGAAACGATATTCCATAAATCGTAAATCAAATCGAAATACGATACGAGCGTCAGATTTGCAAAGGTGACGATCTTTACGAATACGTACGCGAGTAACGCGTTTCGATGAGATAATTAAATAATATTTAACGATATTAATTTGATAAATAAAATCTTAAGATATTTATTAGGAATCACAACCTAAATTAAACTGGAATGATTTAATTTATCAAATAATTATTTAGCAATAATGTAACGAAAGCGATTTACGACATAATTTATTTAAAACTTATTTAATTAAACAAAATTAATTTATTTAAAATGATTTAATTATTTAAATATGTTATGTTATAAAACCGAGCGTATTATTACGTTTCACGCATATAAAAAGAGATCATTTTACAAGACAAAGGTTATCTAGAAAATCAAGATAACTAATGAAACCATATTATTTAAACGCATTATATTTAAATATGTTTAATGAGTAAAACCGTTTATCTTGCTATCGCGATAGAAACGAGACCGAACACGGGGACGAGACACGCGATATAAGGAAGATTACTTCATTCTTTTCTTTCATTCTCACCATATCTCTCTCTCTCTAAAAACACACACACACACATTCTCTACCTTCTCTCTAACCTATCTCGTTCGTTACTCGACGGATCGAAGTGATCTTTGGCTCTAAACGACCGCGTGAACGAAAGCTACAAGAGGATACGAAGGAACCTGGAGTTTTCCCACGATTTGAAGGTAAGAAACCCATATTACTTTTCGGTTTTTGGTTTAAAAACCCTATTTTAAAAGAGTTACCAACTTGTTACATGATTCTTAGACTTGTTATGTGTTAATCGGATTAGTAGTGAACTTAATAAGGGTTGGGAACGAATCTACAAGTTGGGAGCACATTGATGAGAAGGATGAAACCATTTCAGCTCGTGCAGAAAACCTACAGGTCAACGAACCTGTATGGTTCGAGCGAACCTTCACGAACTCTTTAAGGCCGAACCCTGGTCCACGAACCTTCTTGGGCGGGAAACCAGGGGAGCGAACCTTCATCAGCATCGTGAACCCAGACGAACCCTACCAGGCAGCACTTGACCAGCGAACTATGGCCGAACCTGTTCATTTGGGCCGAACATTGGCATGGGGCGAACCCTTGGTTCGCAGCTCGTTACTAGAGGGCCGAACCCTATGCCATAATTGTAATAGGTTCGCTGCTCTAGAGGTTAATTAAACCCAAATGAATCGAAGCTAGGGTTAAGGAGAAGATTAAGAACAAGAAGGGATTAAAGATAACCATGCATGCATGAAATAATGGCCACCACCTTTTCTTAATGAGATAAATAATGAAATCCTTGTATAATGAGAAATCATTATGAAAACAATGTATACATAGATTTTCTTAAATCATGAGATTGATATATTTTTACTTACATATTTATTAAATTAGGGTGGCCAATAAATTGATCATGCATGTGTTTGAATTGAGTTTATAATCAGAATTATCATCTGGGAATATATATTAAGGGATCACACATAAGATAACATAATTGACTACTATTGCTAATTGATCTAACTCACAAGTTAAAGCATGGGTTAATAGTAATTAACTATAAGATGTTTAACATCTCATATTACAATTAGGCAAACTTAACTAAGCTAGCAATATGCTATTGAGTTTAAGTAAACTTAATGAACACTAAACTGTGATGAAACATTTATACTCATAAATGCAAATACACAATAATACTTTCAGATTGTTGAGTTGGTCTTGAGTTTACATACGCGAGCGCGCATAAAACGAGAACACTGATTCTAAGGACTTCAGGTGAGTTCTCATAACCTCCCTTTCTTTAAACTGTTTTAGTTTTAAAACTCGGAGGTGAAACATGTATACCGATTCAAATATTATTTTGATAACTCAAGGTTAATACCTGTTTATCAATATGATATTCACAATATTGGATTATTATTAAATATGGGTTATTATTGATTGCTATACATCCGTGTAAACATTGTCATTGACTTCGGTCAATAACAAAGATTACATGTATTGTCTCATACTCCGTGAAATCATTACTTTTAACTACGGTTAATTGTTTTGACTTCATGTATTGTCATGTGGAGGGTTTCCACATCCGTGAAGTATTGCTTTTGACTTCGGTTGATTGCTTTGACTTCATGTATTGTCACGTGGTTAGCGACCACTCCATGATTCATGTATTTAACTTATGTTAATTACATAATGATCATGTATAGTCACGAACATTGGTTGAGAATATGATTGATTGAGTTGGTTGATTTGTTGTGGATTGATTATCTATGTCTGACTATGATTAATTGTGATTGATTATGACTGATTGATTATGTGATTATGTGATTGTATGTGTGTATGATTGATGAAATGGGTGGTTGTGTATTGGATTATATCATACAGGTATTCTCATGGAATTTCTCACGAAGATCATAAGTTTTATAACCGTTTTAAATAAAGCATTTTATAAAACCATTTTAAGTATAAACTTTCAAACTCATTTTTACTAAAACCTTTTTAAATATAAAAACTTATGATTACTCACCAACTACTTTTGTAGTTGACACTTGATTTTCTTACATGTTTCAGGTGATGGAGACAAGTAGGAATGAAGAGAGGACCTCTTCTATTTTGGACATCATCATCATATAGGATCTTGGACTTAGTTAATTAACTAAATTTCTGGCGATTAGAGTTTAGTTAGTTTAACTAATTCTTTTGTGTAATTGATGTATTTGATTCATGATGAACATGATTTTTGTGTAATTATTTTGGTTGATTTAAATGATATATGATGATTGAATTAGATGCCCATGAGCTTTTGAACAATCTACACATCCCTCGTGGCATCCCGATGATTCCGCCGTCGGTCGGGGTGTTACAAAATATTTATTAATTAAGCTCAAACGAAGTTAAAACAACGAGTTATGGTCAAGAAACAAGCAAAAACGAAACCAAACAAGCAAAATGGGCCAATTGGGATCAATCAGACAATCAGGCGGTACGCCTAGGACCAAGCATGTCACACCCCACGCCGAGTGCGGAATCCACGGCGCGTGACGTAATGATTGCATAGCCATAGTTAAATATTCCCCCTTGATTTCTGGTTTACATAGATACTTGATCCACCGTTCTTGCGCTGGTGGGTGATTTGTAACCTGGAACATGTAGCATAAAAAGTCAACTACGAATAGTTGAGTGAGAATCATATGGTTTGTTGATTAAACTGATTGTTCAAACATTGATTTTCATGATATAGTATTCACAAGTGATCAAGTAGGTACTTTGAAATTGAATCCACCTGGGCATGTAAATCATCAATCCTACTGATAAATGCTAACGTTTAGCTACGCGCTAAACGCCGTGATAATGCTAACGTCTAGCTACCCGCTAGAACGCCGTAAGTATAAAGATACTTGAGTTCCCGCATATGATCATACAAGTACTACCAAGGGCTTGATAACAAGTTAATGATGTTCACATGAAGAATACCCCAAATAGCCTCCACATAACCAAAGTTCCCAAGTGATACGCTTGTTTTTAATAAGTTGATAAATGTTTATCATGACGTTCCTCATGATAATGATATATGATTTCATGGTATTTGATAAATGTTTATCATGAAGTTCCTCATGATAATGATATGATATTTCACGATGATTGATGTTTATCATGACGTTCCTCATGATAATGATATATGATTTCACAATGATTGATAAAATATGTTTTGAAAATGCATCTACATGTTCCACCCCGAGTTTTGGAAAACAAAACATTAAAAAGGGGAGTATGAAACTCACCTGTTTCACCGAAGTGTTTTGATATCGAAGTATCACTCAAGATTCGAAAAGAGTTCTGCAATTTATTAATGTTTTATGAGTTTCTTGTATTTGAATTGAATTATCAGAATATTTCTTGAATTTTGATAACAAGGAATCGTTGTTTAAGTCATCAAGCTGATCTTAATCCTTAATCAGCCTCCTTAAGTTAATATTGCACAAAGTGCGATAAACAAGGAACCTATAATGATTTAGGCTCCTATTAAGGAGTTAATGACTAACTGGATTAATCACGGCATTCTCGGATTAATCAAATAGATGTTGATTGTTGATTATTTCACTAACGATTTCCTAGATGAATTTCTGGCTTAGGAATAGTCAATCCTTGTTATTGATCATTTAGGTATCATGAAACATGAGAATGTGATATTAAAATATGTTTAATAACCATGCTCAATGTACTCATCTGACTGTTATCATAAACATCAGATCGTTATTCTGGTGATTATCTGTATGCTTATCATTAGTTTGAAACACTTGGATGAAACCTAGCATTTCAAGAAATGATCAAGACAATCACAATCATTGTTACAATCAAATGGTTTATACCATTACAACCATTATTATGGTTTCATGAAAACCGGGCATTACAACGGCTCAAAACAAGGATTTAACCGGTAGAACATCGTGTTCTTTGTTTATAATCATTCCTAGCCATCATCTAGGCAATAATCAACAACCCTAACTATCTCAATACGTTCAAAAACAAGATTTAACCAATCAAAATCAAGCTAGAAGGTTTAAAACAAACCGTTACCTAATCTGACGGATTTCTCGGACAGAAATGACGATCAGAACTTGTAGATACGATCCCTAGTGCGATCCGGACGTTTAGAAGCTTTCAAAATGAAGATTGGATGATAAAAATGTGATCTAAAGGTGTTTTTGAGTGTAAAATGACGAGATAAGATGAAAAATTGAGTTTTCTTCGCGATCTGATCTTAAAAACTCGTTTTTCAGCCGCCAGACACCCCGGGCGCATCGCCCCAACTGGGATGCTGGGTTGGGGCGTACCGCGCGGATGCCAGTTCGCAGATATTTTGGTTTTCTTCGTTTCGCGACTCCGGGAGCATACGAACTCCGTTTTGCGCACGGTTTTCGCCTACGTTCACGATTTTTCGAGATCTTTCCAATGGTTATAATTTCAAGACCTGAAAAAATAAAAATATATGATCTCTTATTTAACGCTATCTTCAACTCAGCGTATCTTGAAATCAGAGCCTCGTTTCGTGATTCCGCTTACACTCATTTTCTTCATTTCCGAGTTATGATTCTAACCTGAAAAAATTTGAATTGTCACAGTCTCCCCCTGTTATTGGAATTTCGTCCCGAAATTCAATTTGTGCTCGTCTATGATTGTCTATTTATGAAAACAAATGAGGATATCTCTCTTTCATACGATCTTCACGTTCCCAAGTGAATTCAGAACCACGTTTGGAATTCCATCTGATCTTTACAATAGGTTTCCGACTGCGTTTTAGTTTCTTGACTTCTCGGTCCATAACCTCAACAGGTTCTTCAATAAACTGAAGATTATCTTCAACTCGTATTTTTCAATAGGAACGACATGTGATTCATCGGATAAACACTTTGTAAAGTTGCATACATGAAATACATCATGTATATTGCTGAGTTCAGAAGGTAATTCCAATCGATATACTACTGGTCCAAATTTGTTTAAAATCTTGAAGGACCATGTTTTCTGATGTTAGATTATCTTGTTACTCAGATCTAGTTGTATTTGATCATAATGTCTTCTCTAGCATTATCCTGGTAGTAACCTGGAGTCTCATAAGTTTTTCTGTTTTCCTTCACATGGTTCCTTGCTCAACTATGATCAGTTTATTTATGTCCAGTGAAGCAGTAAATTCCATTGATAGTTCCTTGTATCCATTTCAGGCTTACTCACCTCAGTTGAAAGTACAAAAGCTCTATGTGCCGGTTTATGTGAGCTTTGGGTTGTACACCCCCAAATGCCTATGTAGTGATTATTGTTACAAGGGATTGCAACAAGTAAGAAGTGCGTATATAATTCAACTATCATTAAAGTTGTAAACACCGCTTCTCATTGTGTTTACTAGGATCTTGAGGGTTCATTCAGTTTGGCCATCCACTTAAGGCAGGTAAGATGTGTTTAGATTAAGTGATGCTATCAATGCCTTCTGAAATGTTTGTCAGAATTGTGAGGTGAAGTTGACTATCTCATTTGCAAATGATTGAGACTGACACCTCATGTCGTCTCACAGTTTCATCTAGGCATATTTGGTTAACATGATAATTGTTGTAATCTTCCCCAAAATTCAAGAATAGCTATAGACATAGCCCGACTGAGCCCGAATCAAATTGCTAGAGAGTTTCAAGAATCTTAAAGGACATATAGCTGACATCATAGAATATTTTAAAGAATGACAGAATGATAGTGATGGCTGAAAGGAATACGTATCAAATATACGTAAATAACTTCCTTTCTATGCATATATTCATGTCAATCCCAGTTTAATTTATTATTTTCATTTTAGATTCCATGTTTTGATATGTGATCCCATTTTCATGATTTGATCACATAACTCAAGTATGTTGTTCGTTCTTGTTTCAAGATTGCACGACGCTTGATTATGCTCATTGTGTTTCTCATGTTCTTATGAGTGTTAATGATATTAGGAGTAATAGTTGTTTGTTTACCTTGAACTTCCCAGAACTCCCATGTACTACAATTTACAATTACGCCGGCCGGTCGCAGCTGGAAATTGTACTGCATGTTTGTTCTAGCTCTGCTCAAGTTAGATTTCACTTGCTATTAGCATGGTTTTCATTGTGACTTTGTTCCAATGTTTTGAGTCCTTTTCACAAGTTCCAAGTTTGACTGGGATAAGTTTTCTATCCCTTCTTGTTCTAATATGTTCATCATATGTGATCCTAACAGGATCCATGAGTTTTGATATGTTCTGATAATTGATCAACCATTGATTTCGTCTCAAAGTTTACAGTTTAGCTCGATAGTTTGATAGACCCACGATGTCATGCATCGAGGTTCACTGATAGTTTCATGATCTCATTATGATTTATGATCTATGATCAACAGTTTGAGTTTTCTGATAGAACTATGAAATAGTTTCTAGTAGCATGAAGTTCAAAGAGTTACATGGTGCACGTACATCCTTATGTAACAGACCCAACACGTATTCGTTTATCGCTCGAATACATTGTAGAATATGTTCACAGCCGAATGTATTCCAAGTGGGTACAAGATGTAACATTGGTGTTTGATGACAATCAAGATTTCATGAGACCGTTCTTTCAACAGCTCACTCTTATGATTCTGATGCACCAACAAGTAGGACAAGAGAAGGTGCATTTTGAGTATAGGGGTTAAGATTAAAATGTTTGCTTTTGATGTAGGCACTTGAGTTGCAAGCATAACAAGTTCTATCCTTGGTACTAGTTGGCATAGTGTATTTGTTCTAGGTGGGTTTCAAGCTAACCGACAAGTTGTCGTTGGATGATCTAATTGTTCACATCGAGCGCATAACTGACATATGCCTCGAATGGAATGATGGTAGTTGCATGTGTCTCCTAAAGGTTGAGATTCCATATATATGTTTCTCACATAGGTATGAGTTTAAGAACTTATCTCTGGTATACTATTCAACTAAGTTCTTAACTTTCTTTTGTTTCCTTCATAGAAGTTTTGATTTCACCTTTTGATCAGTTGTACCCAAACTGTTGTCCTTTTGTGGGAAGTATTTTGCTTTCACATGTCTGTTGATTCCAATGTGCTAGAGTGAGTAACTAACTTGAGAGTAGTAGGTTGCCTCCTAATTTTCCTTTACTGTACTCATCAATGTTTGTGATGAAGTGAAATAACCATTGGGACTAGTATACTCAATTCGTGAAATCGAGTAGGGTAAGTTTTATTGTCCCATTCAATATGGACTAGGTTCTAGAGTTTATTTTCAAGTTTCCTGATCACATGCTTAAAATAGTAGTGATCGATTAATAGAACTCTAAAGTCTTCCAATGACTTACTTGGAATAACTTCTCATTCTCTAATCAGGTTTTTCGTCATCCCATTAGATCGATGTTCCTTGTTGAAAGAGTATTTACAGCAGTTTAGGCCTTCTGGTCTACAGAGCAATTAAGGTATCAAAAGGTGTATACAACAGACTCACTCCATTGTATGATTCCTAATGTATTTTCTGTGCCCGTAGAAGATTGGGTTTGGCATCCGAAATCAGTTCGAAAAGAACGAAGTCAAATTTTCAACAGAGTGATCGAGATCATGATTAAAGTAATACTTAAAGACCAAAGAGTACAATAGAATCAAATGACAATTTGGCTAATACAACAATCATCTGTCGTGCAATAATAATAGCCAAACGAATGATTTCATGATTGTTGCTAGTCATTCTAAGAACGGAAAGCAAAAGATTTAGTAAACCAGAATGTTCCAAGAATCAAGGGAGATAGAGTTTAGACACGATGTCTAAACATATAAGAGATTCTTAGGTTGTAGTCTAGGTAATCCACTAAAGGGTTATCCTAAATCTCTACAACCATGGCTCTGATACTAACCTGTCACACCCCACGCCGAGTGCGGAATCCACGGCGCGTGACGTAATGATTGCATAGCCATAGTTAAATATTCCCCTTGATTTCTGGTTTACATAGATACTTGATCCACCGTTCTTGCGCTGGTGGGTGATTTGTAACCTGGAACATGTAGCATAAAAAGTCAACTACGAATAGTTGAGTGAGAATCATATGGTTTGTTGATTAAATTGATTGTTCAAACATTGATTTTCATGATATAGTATTCACAAGTGATCAAGTAGGTACTTAGAAATTGAATCCACCTGGGCATGTAAATCATCAATCCTACTGATAAATGCTAACGTTTAGCTACCCGCTAAACGCCGTGATAATGCTAACGTCTAGCTACCCGCTAGAACGCCGTAAGTATAAAGATACTTGAGTTCCCGCATATGATCTTACCAGTACTACCAAGGGCTTGATAACAAGTTAATGATGTTCACATGAAGAATACCCCAAATAGCCTCCACATAACCAAAGTTCCCAAGTGATACGCTTGTTTTTAATAAGTTGATAAATGTTTATCATGACGTTCCTCATGATAATGATATATGATTTCATGGTTTTTGATAAATGTTTATCATGAAGTTCCTCATGATAATGATATGAGATTTCACGATGATTGATGTTTATCATGACATTCCTCATGATAATGATATATGATTTCACAATGATTGATAAAATATGTTTTGAAAATGCATCTACATGTTCCACCCCGAGTTTTGGAAAACAAAACATTAAAAAGGGGAGTATGAAACTCACCTGTTTCACCGAAGTGTTTTGATATCGAAGTATCACTCAAGATTCGAAGAGAGTTCTGCAATTTATTAATGTTTTATGAGTTTCTTGTATTTGAATTGAATTATCAGAATATTTCTTGAATTTTGATAACAAGGAATCGTTGTTTAAGTCATCAAGCTGATCTTAATCCTTAATCAGCCTCCTTAAGTTAATATTGCACAAAGTGCGATAAACAAGGAACCTATAATGATTTAGGCTCCTATTAAGGAGTTAATGACTAACTGGATTAATCACGGCATTCTCGGATTAATCAAATAGATGTTGATTGTTGATTATTTCACTAACGATTTCCTAGATGAATTTCTGGCTTAGGAATAGTCAATCCTTGTTATTGATCATTTAGGTATCATGAAACATGAGAATGTGATATTAAAATATGTTTAATAACCATGCTCAATGTACTCATCTGACTGTTATCATAAACATCAGATCGTTATTCCGGTGATTATCTGTATGCTTATCATTAGTTTGAAACACTTGGATGAAACCTAGCATTTCAAGAAATGATCAAGACAATCACAATCATTGTTACAATCAAATGGTTTATACCATTACAACCATTATTATGGTTTCATGAAAACCGGGCATTACAACGGCTCAAAACAAGGATTTAATTGTAGAACATCGTGTTCTTTGTTTATAATAATTCCTAGCCATCATCTAGGCAATAATCAACAACCCTAACTATCTCAATACGTTCAAAAACAAGATTTAACCAATCAAAATCAAGCTAGAAGGTTTAAAACAAACCGTTACCTAATCTGACGGATTTCTCGGACAGAAATGACGATCAGAACTTGTAGATACGATCCCTAGTGCGATCCGGACGTTTAGAAGCTTTCAAAATGAAGATTGGATGATAAAAATGTGATCTAAAGGTGTTTTTGAGTGTAAAATGACGAGATAAGATGAAAAATTGAGTTTTCTTCGCGATCTGATCTTAAAAACTCGTTTTTCAGCCGCCAGACACCCCGGGCGCATCGCCCCAACTGGGATGATGGGTTGGGGCGTACCGCGCGGATGCCAGTTCGCAGATATTTTGGTTTTCTTCGTTTCGCGACTCCGGGAGCATACGAACTCCGTTTTGCGCACGGTTTTCGCCTAAGTTCACGATTTTTCGAGATCTTTCCAATGGTTATAATTTCAAGACCTGAAAAAATAAAAATATATGATCTCTTATTTAACGCTATCTTCAACTCAACGTATCTTGAAATCAGAGCCTCGTTTCGTGATTCCGCTTACACTCATTTTCTTCATTTCCGAGTTATGATTCTAACCTGAAAAAATTTGAATTGTCACAAAGCATTGGGCCTAGGCGGTACGCCAGGCTTGGGCGGGAATGTTTTAAACCCTCCGAGGTACCAGGCGGTACGTCCGGAGTATTACTCCCACTTGGGGCGATGCGCGCGGATCAACCAGACACCAGAAGGATTAAAATAATCCATGCGGTACGCCCGGACTCATACGAACCCGCTAGGCGTTACGCATGGGAGTCGAATCGCAGAAAAATCTTCTCGGACACCCCAAAAATCATTCCTAGCCTACCCTGTCATTTATATTCGGTTCCAGATGCCACTTCTTCGTTTTATACTCCCCAAAACCCCTGCTAGAAGCTCCTGGTACTCAGGAACATCTTGTGGAAGCCATTGTTGAATGTTTGAAGCTTTGGAAGCTTGAAGAAGGCTAGGAGAAGACCCCCACCACCACCTCATCCTTGTAGCAGCTGTAACACTCTTCATCACGAGGTCATAGAGTTTGGTAGCTCCTATTCTTACATAAATCCAGTGATCTAAACTCCAATGAAGGTAATCTAGATGACTTACACTCACATTCTACACAAAACACACACATGTAAGTGCTTTGCACCAACATGCAAACTCATCCACACATATGCACGAAATTCTACCTAAATGGCTCTGTGTTTTGGAACTTTGATGGTTCATTTGATGATCTAAAATGATTCACTTGGGTATTTTTGATGATATTTGAGTACATGATATGAGTATGGATGTGTATCACTAAAATAGTTACTTTTATGGACATGCATGTATGATCTAAGAGGTTTTAGATGATCTTGAATGATAAAGAATGATTATTGATGATATTGAAGGATATGTACAAGGCCCAAAGTGATTATTATGGTCATTTAGGTTGTTTTGAACAAAGTTATTATTAATAGAAACTTTTGTATGTCAAAACTTGCTAGAGGATGAAATATAACTTTGCATGTGATTGAAAGTTGTGATGTATGATCTGGATTGATGATTTTAATAAGAGAAATTGCTTAAATCTATTGAAATGATGTTTATTTGAGAATATTACTAAATATAGTAACTTTATTGGTACAAAACCGTGTTGGGTAATGATTTGGTAAGGTAAGCATGTTAAGGGGATGTATTGTAACTAGTAATAGTGTTATTGACATGATTGGCATGCTAAATGTGTTAAATGGGCAATTTTAGTTTTCTATTTATGGAAACTTTTGTTGTGGAAAGTCATACTCCCTCCGTCCCATTAAAAGTGTCCAGATTCCCTTTTTTATTTGTCCCATTTCAAATGTCCAATTTCAAAATTTATTAGTCAATTTCCAAGTTTAACATTAAGTGGGCCCACCAGAAATTTGTTTACATCTGTTAACAAATTGATATTTTCGTATATGTCAAGGGCATTATTGTCATTTGTTAAGAAAAAAACAATCATTTAATCTACCTTAATATTCGTGTTTTTCAAATTATGACACTTAAAGAGGGACGAAGGGAGTAACATGCATGATAAGGTGGTATATGAATAGTGTTTTGACATGATAATGTCATCTTTTGATGTTATGTGAACTTTGTAGAATGATTTATGTTATTAAACATGTCAAATATAAAAACTCTCCATTATAGGAAACTTTAATGAACAAAAGCGGTTTATGTGCTTATTTGATCGTATGTAACAACATGCTAAGTGCTAACATGATCACCTAAGGTAAATAAACATGCAAGAACCATCAAAATGTAATTTGTTGTAAACTTACTAAAAATGGAAACTTAATATAATTAGTAAGTTGTCCATTAACGTGACTTATGTGTTCTAATGCACTATGTGAACGATACGAGTAATACACGAACTATAACTAACGCACGGTTCACCAACGGGTCGTTGACTTTGACACGGTCAAACACGGACAAACATGGTCACACACGGACAAACACGGACAAACATAACAACCGAGGGTTGTTGAGCACGAACACGAACACGATCACAACATACAAACTTACGTAAGCCATACGATATAGGTAACCGGTGAACGACTCGCCGAGAAAGCAGGAGCTTAAGCATATCTCTATGATCACTAAGGTGAGTTTACGACCCCTCTTTCAAACTGTTTACAAACTTTCAAAATAAGGGGAAAAAATGTTGTTGAGTCAAACATTTATTACTTGTACAAACATATTGTGTATGCTGGTTTATTGGACAAACATTAAGTGCTGTATTGTAACAAATTCCTCGCACAATCTTACCGTTAATGTATTCACAACGAGGTGAGTTTAGATAGTACTATTGGGTGTGATGAACCCCACGCGACGCCAATACTGGCTGGAGGTCGGGACGCGTGTAATCTCAACCCATCGTCCATGTCCCTACGATAAGCATGGCCGAGGCAAGAGCTAACAAGTCTAGTTTGGTAGAGACGCAACTGATACTTGGAGCCTAGGGCTCGGAACTAACATATGATAAACAACATGACACGTGACAAACATTTTAATTCTCATATATCTATATCAAAACCTGTGAACTCACCAACCTATGTGTTGACACTTTTTATTAACATGTCTTATCAGGTAACTAGCCGCTTATGGAAAAGGATGCACTTAGGGCAAACGAGCACGGGACTAAGCTTTCATTCATATCGTGTCTTTTGAACAAACACTTTTTATTTTATGATATGTATTAAACAATGTAGTGTCCAACTTATTCCTATTTCTGCAGCTTAAACAAATTATTATTCCGCTGCATGTATTGAACTGGTTTTTATATAACGTGAGTATATTTCAAACGCATATGGAGTCGTTATATATGACTGAGAGCTGTGATTCTGGCCACGTCACATCCATACGGACTAACACCGCACTGGGAATTTGGAGGTACGTATCAAATGATCCATGGGCAATTGATGACAACATTGACGAAGAAACATTAAATCGATTGAGGAACCACGACCCATGGGAAGACGAACGTAATACCGACTCCGATGTTTCGTTCGATTCAATATTTAACGATTAGTTTATCATTTAAGTCTTCTTGTATAACTAGTTTTATAATTCAAGTCTTGTTGTATAACTAGTTTTATGGTTGTATTTGAATGTGTAATTTTAATCTTAAATATCAATGTTTGTTAGGTGTGGTTTTTGTAAAAATATATGGTTAATAAATATATATGGTTGTATTTGAATGTTGTAGGTGGTTAATATTTGTATGGTTTCTTTAGAAAAAAAATACACATGTTTTTCTTAAAAATTTCACATAAGTAGTGACTGGTACACTAGAGATCGCCATTACCAGTGGCGAGTTACTGTTGGCTTGTCCTTTCCACAACAGACGTCGCCATTACCAGTGACGGTACACTAACATCTTGTTCCTTTTTTTTCGTTTGAACTTTGAATTAACATGAGATGTCCTTTTTTAAAAAAAAATCGGGTGAGGGTACCATGCGCAGAAAAGCCACAACTATTTATTTATTTTTTTTGTGCGTTTGAGCCACAAAAAGCCACAGAGGTCGCCCTTGGGAGAGGCGAGTTACCGTTCACCGTCCTTTTTTTGCCAGATACCGCCCGTACCAGTGGCGATGTCTCCTTTTTTATTTTTTTCGTTTGAATCAATATGTGGAAATAAGATGGTGATGTGGAATGCCACCTAGATGTCGCCCGTAGCAGTGACGAGATATAAGGTAATTAAGCTAATTAATTTCTGACGCGCGTCAGAGGTCGCCCTTTAGAGGGGCGAGATACCCCCTTGTGAAAAAAAATTTCTGGACCCATTTTTGATCAACTTGAAAGAAAAACCCTACTTTTAAAAAAATTCTTTATATATTTAAATAATATTATTTATTCTTATTTTCACACCCTAAAATCCTAAATCATAAGTGAGTAACGTCAAACCCTAAAAATCCTAAAATCATCCCATAGCCGCTTCTCTGTTCTCTTTTCTCTAGTTATCTCCCAATCTTCCGATCGAAATCCGTTTCCCGAATCATCACTGGTCGGCGATCTCTGCCACATATCCGACGTATCTCCGGCAAGATTAGTTGGTTGATTACTTGGTTGCTCGGCAACAATCGGTCACATCTCATCAACAGGTATTTTGCATTCGATTATGTTCTTTCTATAATATGGATGATATAGATACGGGATTACAATTGGGTTTAATCAATTCAGAAATCAAAGTTGAAAGAGGCTCTTTCAATTTTCAAACCCTACCATCGGTTATCAGTTTTTATCAGTTCCTTTTCGTAGTTCATAGCCGCATTTCACTTTTTAAAACCCTACTACTCGTCGGCCTATCTGGTCGAACGCTCCGTCCTCTCCGCCTCTCCGGTCAGTGGATATTAAGGTAACAATCGTAGATAAACCTGGTTGATTTAGTCACATCGCTTATTAGTATTGATGTTGTCGTTTGTTAATTCACTCACATCGTTTATCATTTATCCCGGCCTTAATCAGTGATTAGGTTCTGCCTTCTCTTTGGGAAAGGTATATACTTTTGATTTCATTCATGTTGGAAAATTGATAGAATCTTCAGTAGTTCAGTGTGATTTAGTTGATACACATACTAATTGATTTATAATGCTTGTTAGTAATCGATGATCTCAGGATGTATGTTAGGGATAAGAGATTAATGTGTTCTTTAATGATCAGCAACCTATGCTGTAAAATGGATGTTTATTCAAATTGATATATGTACCTATTTGATTCCTTATAATTGGTGTGTGCTTGTGTTCTTAAGCATTTACTCATCAGCAATGACAGTAAGGAATTTCTGGTACTCAAATATTAGAATATTAGTTGTATCCCTGTTATTTTAATAATTAGTTCACCATCTCTCGTAATTTGATGCAGTTGATATATTTTTTTTTCTAAAGACAAACTAAAGCAGCATTAATTTTGTTTGATAGGTTTGTGATATTTGATTAATCTAATGGGAAAGAAAAAAACAGATGAGGGCGGAGAAAAGAGCAAACAAAGCAATAAAGAAGGAAAGAAAGAAAAACCATCAGTCTCAGTCTCAGCTATGCTTGCCAGCATGGACCAAAAACCTGATAAAGCAAAAGCCTCCTCAAGCTCTATGACCCGTAAACCTAAATCCAAACCACCTCCAAAATCACAATCTTATGCAGACATTGATCTTCCTCCTTCTGATGATGAAGATGATGACATGGAATATCTCTCTGAAGAAGATGGAAATAATAGAGGAATGATGCCCAGTAGAAAAGAGAGGGCTAATGATAAAAATCTTGAAATATCTGTAACTGATAAGGAGTTAAAAAAACGAGAAAAAAAAGATATGATTCTTGCTCAAGCAGTGGAACAGGCCAAACAGGAGGCTTTGAAAGATGACCATGATGCATTTACGGTTGTGATTGGTAGTCGGGCTGCAGTTCTTGACGGTCAAGATGAGGCTGATGCAAATGTAAAAGATATAACAGTGGATAATTTCTCAGTTTCAGCACGTGGTAAGGAGTTGTTGAAGAATGCATCCGTTAAGATATCTCATGGAAAGAGGTATGGTTTGGTGGGACCTAACGGAAAGGGAAAGTCAACACTGTTAAAGCTACTTGCTTGGCGGAAGATTCCTGTGCCTAAAAACATTGATGTTCTTTTAGTGGAACAAGAAATAGTTGGTGATGACCGAACTGCCCTTGAAGCCGTAGTTTCAGCAAATGAAGAGCTTGTTAAACTAAGACAAGAGGTTGCAACATTACTAAACTCTCCTGAGGGAGAATATGGAAATGAAGCTGAAGATGGTGGTGATACTGGAGAAAAACTTGCTGAATTATATGAAAAGTTGCAAATAATGGGTTCAGATGCAGCTGAAGCCCAAGCTTCAAAGATTCTTGCTGGTTTGGGCTTTACCAAAGTTATGCAAACCCGAGCGACCCGATCATTTAGTGGTGGGTGGAGGATGAGAATATCATTGGCCCGGGCCCTTTTTGTCCAACCTACCCTGTTATTATTGGACGAACCCACCAATCATCTTGACCTTAGAGCTGTTCTTTGGCTAGAGGAATACTTATGCAGGTGGAAGAAAACTCTGGTTGTTGTTTCACACGATCGGGATTTTCTAAATACTGTTTGCAATGAGATAATTCATCTACATGATTTAAAACTTCACACGTATCGTGGAAATTTTGATGCTTTTGAAAGTGGGTATGAGCAGCGTCGCAAAGAAATGAATAAAAAGTTTGAAACTTACGACAAACAAGTCAAAGCTGCAAAACGGGCCGGGAGCCAGAAGCAACAAGAGAAAGTTAAAGAAAAAGCAAAATTTGCTGTCAAAGAAGCAAAGAAAAAGTCAAAAGGGAAAGCTGATGAAGATGAAGAGATACCCGAGGCCCCACAGAAATGGAGAGATTATACAGTTGAATTTCATTTTCCCGAGCCTACTGAGTTAACTCCACCATTGTTACAACTTATTGAAGTGAGTTTTAGTTATCCAGAAAGAGAGGATTTCAGATTATCTGATGTTGATGTCGGGATTGATATGGGTACCCGTGTCGCTATTGTTGGACCCAATGGAGCTGGAAAGTCAACGTTATTGAACCTTCTTGCGGGTGACTTAAACCCAACAGTGGGTGAAGTAAGAAGGAGCCAAAAGTTGAGAATTGGGAGATATTCACAGCATTTTGTTGACCTTTTGACCATGGGTGAAACACCCGTTCAGTATCTTCTTCGTTTACATCCAGATCAAGAGGGTTTCAGTAAACAAGAAGCGGTTCGGGCTAAACTTGGAAAATTTGGGCTTCCAAGCCATAATCATCTAACCCCGATTGCTAAATTATCTGGTGGACAAAAAGCCCGTGTTGTTTTCACTTCAATTTCCATGTCTAAACCACACATTTTACTTCTGGATGAACCCACGAATCATTTGGATATGCAGAGTATAGATGCACTTGCTGATGCACTTGATGAATTTACTGGTGGTGTTGTTCTTGTTAGTCATGATTCCAGACTAATATCACGTGTTTGTGATGATGAAGAAAAGAGTCAAATTTGGGTTGTGGAAAATGGAACTGTAGAGGAGTTTGATGGTACTTTTGATGATTATAAGGAGGAGCTATTGAAGGAAATCAGAGCTGAGGTGGACGATTGATGTGGTATGCATTTTATTTATTAAATTTAAGTGTTACGTGACTGTAGCGAGGTGGTAAATGATCCGAGTAGCTAGCTACTTGATATCAGCTCATTAAAGCTTGAATCAAGCTGAGCTTAAAGGTGCTTGAGCCTTAATTAAAGCTCATTGAATAAACGAGCCCAAACCCAAATTTCATATGCCGAGGTTGACTAGGCTCGCTAGCCTAAACAAGCCTATTACAGATTTAAATATATATCCGTTAGATAGATACTAAATATGTTATATATAATTATCATAAAAGGAACAAAATAATATATTATGATATATTATATTTTTAAAATTATGATTATACAAATTAGTTAAATTATTAATAGACGGTGAACGAGCTGAGCTCGAGTTTTAAAAATGGTGCATGAAGCAAATCAAGCTTGAGATTAGGATATAGCCCCTTGTTAAAATGGGCTTGATTACGCCCCAGAGTGTGTGATTTAGGATATAGAACCTTGTTAAAATGGACTTGATTACGCCCCTGAGTGTGTGATTTAGGATATAGACCCTTGTTAAAATGGACTTGATTACGCCCGTGTGTGTGATTTAGGTTATAGACCTTGTTGAAATTGGTCGGTGACCCGTTGATGCTAGTTACTTTTGCTTTTTTCTATGGACTTTTCTTAGATTTATATATTACATATTGTTACATACATTATTAGTAAAATGATAATGCGGAAGTTGTAAACAAAGTAAAATGATCATGCGGAAGTTGTTGACATTGGATATTTCCTTTGGATGACTTTTAAACCAAATTGACTCGTTTCATATAAACTATGAAACTGGTTTGAATCGCTCCTTTTATATGATATGAGAAAATGCAAAAAGATTTTAACCTTTTAAATATGATTTTTTTAACAAAGAGTGTGATGCAGCAAAAAATATTTCTCACTATTTTTGTTTGATTATTATGGATAGGAGACACCGAATGCTGCAATTAGATAACGGAAAAGGAACCTTTCTTGTTCTTCAACAACATGTATATCTGTGGAGATTGTTGTTGCCGTGAATTTTGAGGCTTGAGTAAACAGACATGTTTTTAAAGCTATGTGAGTGTCAAAGCATTTGAAGTTTTCTTTTCTTTCTTTTTTCTTTTTTTCAAATTTATGTGATTTATAATTTATACTTGTACAATAAGGCTCACATGCTGTTTCGATCTTTACTGGTGTTGAACAAGTTGGATTTATACATTTGTAGTTTTTCGTGTTAAACATAACCCACTTGTTTTTATTATTATCACTATTTCATTGTAACATTGGACCTCTTAATGTTTGGTTTTTGTCATTAGAAAGTTTATGGTCCTGTTTTCAGCTTAATAACAGTTTTTGCGAGATATTTAATCATGAAATTCAATCTAAAATGGTGAACGTAACCATTAGGCGTCCTTTACTGACCGGTTTCACGGCTAACATGTGAGAGGTAAATCGTATGGCTCAGGGAAAATTGAGTGGTGCCGGGCTTTGAACCCTAATACTTAATTATGGATTCTCACCTCTTTACCAATAGGCCATCATTGTGGGGACATGAAATTCAATCTAATGGATGTTAAAAATCAATGAAATAGATGGTTGGCTTTGAAGTTGATTTTTGAAATACCAATGTCACAATATGATCCTCTATTCGTTAAACATAATTAGAATCAAGTTTCCCTGTGTCACCGTAGAGGTGGCAACATACCCGGAACCGGAAATCGAAACCGGTCGTACCCGAACCGGTGGGTACGGCCGGTTCCTGATTTTCAGAGAAACCGGAACCGGTTCCGCCCTCAAACCGGCCAAACCCGAACCGGAATCGGCCAAAACCGGAACCGGAACCGGCAAAAAACCGGTAGGAACCGGTCAAAACCCGGAACCGGAACCGGTTCTTGACTTTGTTGACCGAAACCGAAACCGGTTTAAAAAAAAACCCGGTTTGGCCACCTCTAATCACCGTATCAGTTACTTGATGTGAATCTCTCCGTCGCCCTTCTGCTATTTCAACAACTTTGAATGCTACAAACTCAAAGAAATCAACTCAAAATTGTTTTTTTAGGACATTTATTATTTATACAAGAAATTGATACCTAATCAATTGAACATCTGCCATAGTGATATTAGCAAGGATTTAGTCGAGTTCACGAGGGTTGTTTTCTATTGACATCATGGCTGGTGGCAGGTAGAGGTGGGCAAAAAAAAAAAGCGGACCCGGAATCGGAACCGACAACCCGAACCGAAACAGGTCATACCCGAACCGGTGGGTACAAACGGGTCCGATTTTCAGACAAATTACAACCAAAACCGGAACCGGAAAAACAGGAGCTGATTCCACCTGTACCCGACCAAAAACCCATACTGGAACCGGCCAAAACCCAAACCGGAACCGGTCGGAACCCGGAACCGGGTATTGACTTTGTTGACCGGAACCAGTTAAAAAAAACCCGATTTGCGCACCTCTAGTGGCAGGTGGTGGGGTCCTGCGACTGCAGAGTGGAACTAGAGGGATCGCCTGCCACATGCATTGCGGACCAATTGCAATAGAGATTGGGGGATTAATTGAAACAATACCTAACAAGGGTATGTATGGGTCGGTTTAGATTGGTTTTTAAAAACTGAACCATAACCGAGTGTTTGGCACCTTGGCCTTTTCAAGTTTAGAAATCTAGTTGGTTTTGGTTTTTTTCAAATTTTGGTTTCATGAATAGATTTAGTTCGGTTTTTCTTTATTGGGCTTTACCAATTGGGCTTGAACATATTTACATAACACTCAAAAAAAATATATAATCCATAAAATTTATAACTAATCATTTAAACAAGTTCTCATTTCAACGAAAGTGAAGTGTTTCATGCTATAGCAAACTGATTTCTGATGATAAAAGGGCATACTTAATGTTGACCTAACTGTACTCTGCACAAAAGCCGGATCGTTTCATGATCTAATTTATGGAGCATTATTTAATACATTTATACGAAAAGTTGTTTTTCACAACCTAAACATGTGACACAAGGTTATAAAACAACTTACCTAAAAATATGCGTCATTCATCAATCCAACCTTACTGGGTTGGTATTTGTGATCAAACTATGGATGTTGAAACATAAAGTTGGTACTTAATCTTTTCAAATGAGTGAATCCATCAACTTCATGCCATGAAACAACAAAAATAAAACCAAGTATAAAGTAGCAACAATTTAACATGCCGCGAAAGAAAAGACAAGCCGCGACTCATGGAGAAGACACATGAGTTCTGGTACCCCCCATCCACATCCAAACCACGGCTGACGAAGGGTGTATTGATGGTTTAACACTTGACAAAGGACATAATAATGAATATAGCTCTGATCCAAGGTCTAACCATTGGGATGAAAAGTACATCTCAAAACTCTTCACATCAAAAAGAAAATAAGTCACCCTGATCACAAGGGCCAAAGATTTTATCCGCCTCGATGTCGAGCCTATGAACACTATAAGGCCATGTGTATTGGTGACATAGGCGCCACATAAACAACCAACACCATCACTCCACATCATCATTACGTGTGTTTTCATCACTCTTCTACCACTCCACGTCATCACCCCCTTTTTTCCCCTTTCTTTTTCCTTCACCCTGTGATGCTCTTCACGTCTATGTCGGTCACGCCCCGGTCACGCCCCTGTGTAGTAGGGGGAGGGTGACAAGGGAGGATGACCGGCCCCTCTCAAGCGCACTTCACTTATCACTACACATGGTCTAAATACCATCGCTTTCGCTAGGGGAAGACGCATCGAACTTACTCAATACACTCAACTTACACAACACACTCACGCAACCACTGATGTTACATTTTTACAAATAATTCGGACCATAGTTGTAATTTAATGAAGTTAGGGACCATCAATACAAAATCGACATACCACATGGACCAACTGTGTAATTAACTCCTACTGAAATTACAGGTGTTCAAAAAAAAAATCAGTATCCGAAATAGTTTTCTTATGTATCATTTTTTTGATATTTCAGATAATTTTTCGAATATTCATCTATCCAAAGTAAAAAAAATTTAAGTTATTTTTCCTGATTTCAGATATACGTTTGGATATTCAAATCCGTTCGACGAGAAGTTTGTTTATGTTTGATCGTTTAATAAATGGATGAAATTGATTGAAAGGGATAAGGAGCAAGGGTATTTTAGTCATTTTTAAAAATTTAACAGAATATGATAATAGATATCCACTTCAGGAACCATCTGTGTTACATTTTTGCAAACAATTCTATCATCGATGTAATTTCTCGAAGTTATGAACCATCCGTGCAAAACATGCATACCATAGAGACCATCCGCGTTATTAACTCTTAATGTTAATTATGTTCTTAAACATTCGGTAATGTGTCGTTTGTGTTCATTTATCATGTTTATTCGTTAAGCATGCTCTATATTATTAAAATTTTAATTTATAGTTTGTTAACTAAACGTTTAAACTAATAGTCTAGTCATTTGGAATTTATATTTTGTTATAAACTTAAAAATTAATAATTTATATATTTGAAACATTAGTTTATATTAATTTCAGTTATGATTATTACTTTTACTTTTGTTTTTTTAAATAATTATATTTTTTATTTTTATAATGTGTTTAATTTTATATTTATTTAAGATGATTATGTCTGATATGAAAGATTAATAATGTTATTTTTTAAATAATATATTTCCGTTTACGTTTGAATACAAGTTAAATTCCTTAATGAACGAAGATGAAAAAAAAATTATTCGGTTAGTTTTCGTGCAATCATGAACAAAGTTAGCTGTTATATGAACGAACACAAACAAGAGTCCTTTTGTGCTCGTTTATAACTCTAGCCATGATTAAAGAAACACTGCACGTGTAAAAACCAATTGTCATACAATCTGTATAAGACTATGTATAGTCACCACACCCTTATCACTGCATGTAGGCGTTATATAAACAATTAAAACATCACCCCCTCTTTACATATACATGTGTAACCATCACCCTCTCGTCACTCTCTTCACTAACAACCAAAACCATCACCTCCTCACAACATCTTCACACATGACCACGATCACGTCAGGCATGCTCATGCCTGGGCTATAGGCGCGATGGGGGCATGACTAAGGGCATTCATTCCCAGTCACCCCCGTAAAACATAATCTAATTGGGTGAAAACGGTCACACGATCCATATGCATTTTTATACGGCTTAAGTGAGGTGGTGTTCCGTGTGTTCGTCAAATCAACGGGTCCGTATGGTATGAATTGACTGACATTGAGATTACTTATGTTATTGTTGACAAAGTCATACAACCTTTATGACCACTTATTCCAGCATACAACTTGTAATATATGACATGAGGGCTAGTTAACACTTTTATGTCTTTACGTAACTATTTTTTATTCATGTTTTGTTTTTTTATAACTAAGTTGTTCTAATTTTATACAATTAACCACAGATCGGCTCTTACCAAGAGCAAACTAGGTCCAATTTTTTGAAGGACTTAAAATTTTTATTTTTTTTTATATTTTATACATAAAAATTTATGCTCATTAAGTTTAAATAAGTATAATATCCAAACTAAAAAGAATGGATCCCATTAAATTTATATAAGATTAAAAAATGATTTTTATATAATTAAGAGCAGGGTGTCGAAAATACTTGCACCTGACTAACCCAACCCGCACCGAAACCCGAATAAACTTAATATGGTTAGGTTATTCAGGTCTAAATAGTTAGTGGGGTTATTCAGATCAACCCAATCAACTCAAACTGTTAATAGCGTCATGTTTCGGCCTTTTAAAAATTAGTCGAGTTTCGGGTTAACCCGAATACCCGAATAAGGATGATTAATATTTTTTGTATATATTAACTATTAAATATAAAAGATATTTAATTTTTCACTGATAATATTTAATTACGTTAACTATTTGTGATTAAGCCATTAATCAAATTATTTATGAATATGCTTAGAACATGAATTATTTGTAACAATTTAAAATTAGGTCATGATAATAACAAATAAACATTAACTCAACTGACCTGAATAACCCATGGCCCAACTAACGTAATTATTATTAGGGTCAGGTTGCGGTTCAATATGTTTTAAATAAAACTCGACTAACTCGACCCGATTAACCCAAAACCCGACTGGGTTAACCCGATTAGCACCCCTGATGCATGATTTTGTTATGTTTATTGATATAACGTTAATCTTCCTCTATTAAAAAAAGTGTATATAATTTATTATTTGTTTGAGCCTAGGGACATTTTTTCCTTCTCGTCCTGGGACACTTAAATTTCAGGACCGACCCTGATTAACCACATTAATTACCGAAGTAACGTGTGTAATGAAGATTGTAAACACATTACTTCACACAACATTGAATTTTTATTTTTATATTTTTATCGATTAAATTATTTTTTTAAAATTCTTTATACCCATGATATACAAAACATAATGTTATTTTATATTAAGCTTGTAATCTATATAATTAACATGTCACGACTTTATATTTCTTTTAAACGTATCCTTGGCATAAGGTTTCTTGCAACCTTCAAACTTCAACAATACAAGAGATAAAAGCAAACAATCACAACATGGTTTGTAGTGTCTTGGGTTCGAATTCAGGTCGAAGTATAGTTGCTAAGACAAGGTTAGAATGTTTCTTCAGTTGTGAGGTCCCTTTTAGGTAAGTTTGAGCGTACACCTCAGAGTGTCAAATCAAAAGAAACAGCTGTGATCTCGTCTTAGATTTCGTCAAACCACGCCGATAAAGAAAAAAACGACCATCACAATAGAGGCGGGCAAAAAAACGGACCCGGAACCGACAACCCGAACCAGAAGGTACAAACGGTTTCGGTTTTTCAGACAAATTAGAACCGGAACTGATTCCACCTATACCAGCTAAAACCCAAACCGGAACCGTGTATTGACTTTGTTGACCGGAACCGAAGCCAGTTTCAGAAAAAACCTGATTTGCGCTCCTCTACATCACAACACTGACCAGCCCATCACTGAACGCCATGTTGCACGTCATATTGTCAGTAGGCCCAATTCCCCATCTTCTAATCACAAGCAGCCACGTCTCCGAATCTATCATACCAGCAAACATGTTTTTCCCTTTGTCATCTTCAAAATCAATTTTTTCTACTCAAAAACACCATCATTTCCACCATTTTTGCTCCTATTTTTTTCTTCAATTACCTGACAAAATCAATTGCCCATGTACAAATCATTCAGCAAATCAGCACGATTGTATACGTCCAAGATGCAGTCACAGATCCTTCCCATCTCAATCTCCAACCCCTTTATCTCAAACCGGACATCATCATCGTCTTCAATCATACCAATTTCAGCAGCATCACAAGCTGAATCAGTGTTCATGAATTCCAACGATTACGATGATGGTGATCTCGTTCATTCATCGATTGAAGATGGTAAGAAGTTCGAGACTAAACCCTTTCTACCTAGGGTTTCAAGTCACGATAGTGTTGACGGAAATCTTGTCTCGTCGTCTGTGATTAGTTCTGTTTCGTATCAGCAACGACGTCGTCGTGCCGCCAGCGATCCGAATCTGTCGGATATTCGTAGGGGTAGGCGACGGTTTTTCTGGAACAGTACGGGCCGGAGTGAAGGGGATAAGGATTTGATCACACGTTTTGGGTGTAAAGTGTTGGGTTATGTAAGGTAAATTTGATTTTTAAAAGCAGCAAGACGTATTGTTTTGTTGATCATTTATATATACAGTTTGGTGTCACGGTTTGGCTAAGTTCCGCTTGATGGCATGGGTCACTGGTTCTGTCACTGTTGGGGTGCAAAAAACAGGAGAATTCATTCGAAAAGACTAATTTGATGGGCGAGAGAGCTTGTTTACATCACATTGATGTAGTGTAGATTCCTATCATAATTTTAGGATAATTTTTGATGTTTCTGTCATTAATTTATATGCATATGTGTGTCCTATAATAAAATGTCTTATGGTATCATTTATTGTGCTACCACTTTGCTTAAACTAGTAGTTCTTTATCTTTATAGGACTGTTAACTGTATTAGCTTAGTTATGTCTGTATTTGAGCTGGAAATATGGATAGGTTAAGGATTTTTTGTTGATAACTCTAAAACAGGCCTATAAAGCAATTTGAGAATTCTTTTGATATGAAATCATAGTCTAAATGGAATCATGATCTAACTATCAACCATAGAATATAGACCCATTGGTTAGTCACTTCATAACTTCATTAGAATTTCTAATTTCAATTCTTATTGTTATCATTCTTATGTCACTTGAGATCATTCTTGGTGGAGATTTTGATTATTGTTATCACCTCCATGATTTTATTTGCTATGAATATAGTTGTTAGTAATCGACATGCATGCATAAGTTGATCTTCTATTTGCATGCAAACCAGTGATGATTCATCATCCATCTTTCCTTTCTTCCTAGATATCACGTTCTCACTTCATATCTAGAGTTAATTCATAATTAATCCACAATTATTTTAATTTCGTCTTTGTAGTTTGTACCATTATGAAAATGATTATGCATTGACTGATTTATGAAATTGTATAAGCTTATAATACCCCGAATGTAACAATATTTATATTTTCTTAATCACTTCAATGGTGTATGTTGTCATACCAATTATCCGTAATAAAAAGATAACAAGTTATCTGCTAACATATTTTCTTGATCTTTTTCTCTCTGCAGGTCAGGCTTTAAATTGGTCACAGGATTTCTATCTTTACAATGTTACGCGTTCCTAATTATGCCAGGTGTACTTCAAGGTTTGTAAAGTCGGTGGTTCTGCCTCAGGTCATTCCTCCCATGTTAATAACAAATTACCCAAATTTTTAATGTCATGTTGCTTTAATTTCTGATGTCATTCAACTTCCTTATTGACTTTTGAGTGCGTAAGTGTTGCAGTTGCTTATTACTATTACTTCTCAAGTCAGATACGTCGGGATATTGTTTATGGTGATCAACCAAGGAATAAGTATGTCTTATGATCAAGTTTGACCATGTATTTTTTATTATTATTATTTTTTTTTGTATCTGAATTTTGTATGAATAAATAACTGACAGGGTTGTTAACATTTGCAGACTTGATATATATTTACCTAAAAATGATGGGAAAAATGATGGTCCAAAACCTGTGATTGCTTTCATCACTGGAGGAGCCTGGGTAATAGGGTCAGTATTAGTGATTAAATCTTCATTTACACACACACACATATAGCTTGTGACATATGGAAATATCACAGGCGCAGAACTTCTTTTCCATATTTACTAGTTGTGAGCATTAGTTTTCTTAATTACAGTTATAAAGCTTGGGGTTCTCTATTAGGACGTCACTTGTCGAATACAGACGTCATAGTGGCTTGCATAGACTACAGGTAGTAACTAGATATTGAAATGTAAAAAGTTTTCTTTTTAATCCATTGTAGATTTTTTATTTAATATTGTTATGTACTTTTGTTTCAAGAAACTATCCCAAGGCTACCATCAGTGAAATGGTTAAGGATGCTTCACGTGGCATCTCATTTGTGTGCAATAACATTACTGAATATGGTGGTGACCCAAACAGGTATATTTGTTTTATTTTATGATAAAATTACCATTTCAGGTCTTGAAATTGGTTTTCTGTAATTTTGAAGGATTTATTTGATGGGTCAGTCAGCTGGTGCACACATTGCTGCGTGTGCTCTTGTAGACCAGGCGATCAAAGAGTCTGATACAACACAAACTACCACATGGAGTGTATCCCAAATAAAAGCTTATTTTGGATTATCAGGAGGGTACGTTTGTCAATTTATTTTACATATACATTCTTGATTTGTTGTTCATTTATTGTTTTTCTTTATAACCATTTTTTTTACAGATATAATATGTTTAACCTAGCAGACCATTTGAATTCAAGAGGCCCATACAAGTCACTTTTTATGAGGTACTCTTGCATGTATCTGCATTATGTTCTCTCTTTTCTTCAATCCCATCTTTTAACAAGCATAAAACTAAATAAAACTGAGAAAATTTCCACAATTTTTACAGAATAATGGGAGGGGAGGAATCTTTTACTAAATATTCTCCAGAAATTGTTGTGCAAGACACAAACAATAGGAATGCAGTTGCTCTCTTACCTCCAGTTATCCTATTTCATGGGACAGCAGATTATTCTATTCCAGCAGATTGCAGGTATGTTTGCCTCTAAGATGTGTGTTTTTTTGAGATGTAAAAACATCCAAAAATGTCTGAAAGCCTATAAACCTCAGGCTTATATGAAATAAGACATAAAAATGGGATTTTGAGAATAAATGATCATGTGAATCTACATATCAAGTTACACTCTGTTAATTTTGTTTAATATAATCTTGTCCAAGTTAGTAGTTTCATTGTTTTGTTGATACCACTACTCCATTAAAAGATGAAAATAAAGAAATGTTTTTTTCAGTAAAACATTTGTGGACAGTCTTCAAAGAGTAGGAGTGAAAGCAGAACTGAAGTTATACGAGGGGAAAACTCACACTGATGTGTTTGTTCAGGTATATTTTCTAAAATATATCTTGCTTTGTCAAACTTTTCAAGCATTTTATGACCAGCTGTTCTCAGTGTCCCATGTTCTAAAATTCAAGTTTTATTAATTTTTTTTAAACAATTTGTGTATTAAATTAGGATCCAATGCGAGGGGATGACAAACTATATGATGATTTAGTAGCAATAATACATGGTGGAGATGAAGAAGCTCTTGCCACACAAGCAAGAGCACCTCCAAGACGTCGGCTTGTACCTGAATTCATGCTAAAAATGGCTGGAAAAATCAGCCCATTTTGATAAATCATAGATATTTTCTTGTTTGTATGCAGGCTATATAGATATGTATATTCATCCTTTCGCCTATTATTTGATTGGGAAGCATGTATATACACAGAAATTGAATTGCAGTATGTATGGGTTAGGTTTAACATACCCCATTTTATTTGTCATACTCCACCCGTGTATAATAATTACTATGTATAATTAAAATACATGAAAAAGTAGTAATACTCCACATGGGTTTTTGAAGAAAAGTTATGTGATAATATAATTCTTTATCATTATATTCTATAATTATATTAAAAATAATAATATTAGTAATACCTTTTTTTATATTACAAAACTTTAAATATAAAAATTTATAAAAAATGTTCTTTGTACACACACATATATAACATTAAATATATATGATATTTATTTTCAAATACTAATTTTATGTATTTATGTAAACAACGAATATTATTAATAACATTAAATGTGAGTTTTTATATTCAAAAATAACATTTTTTTTTGGAATGATATGAGAATGCTATGTGACATTTCTTGAAACCAATTATTAGTATATGAAGGTTTGTATAGAGTTTGTAATAAGAGATTTGATTTTGCTATGTAACTTATGCTTATGCAAATGATATATAATACACATTCTTGAGAGTATAACGCGATAACTCGCCGCAACACGCGGTGAGAATAAACCTAGCTAACATTAAAACTTGTCATATGTTACCCTTGCAAAAAAATCATCCTTTTTAAAAAGTTTTATCTATGTACATATATATTTATATATGCAGGTATGTTCAAATACAAAATGAGATATTGGTAGGAACCAACCACGTATTGACACGTGTATTAATATAATTAATTATAATTAAAGGGCAATTTAGTCAAGTTAAGTAATAAATGTAGATTTCATTATCCTTTAATTAAGGAAATATTGTTATTAGTTAAATAAGATTATATTATTCCAAAAATTTATTGATTGAGTGTCGATTATCAAGTCTTACTGCAAACAATCATGCAAACATTCATAAATCGGTATTGTGTTCCACGATTCAATCATAAATCAAATGGATGATTTCAAACAAGCACGGGATACGAATGAAGATCATGAAAAGAGTGGTATTTGTTGATATTTGATTCAATTTTAATTTTAGTTACTATTTGTAGAATAATATTCATAAATCATTTCTAAGTATTTCGATTCAAAAAAATTTGTTAATAGGTATATGGTTATGTATATGTATTGATATATGCTACCATGTGCTAATAGCACATATTAACACATAGCAAAATAAGCAAAAAAGATTGCTAAGAGGTATATAATTATATGCATATGTGCTGACATATGCTAACATGCACTAGTAACATATATTAGCATATAGCAAAACATACAAAAAAATTTATTAACAGGTATGTAATTATGTGTATATGCTGATATATGCTAACATGTGCTAATAGCACATATCAAAACAGACAGCCAACTTATTCTTAGATATTCGTAACTGGTTATCTCATATTTAACGAATGGTGATGTCAGCAAATTAGATTAATGGAAATTCCTTTTATGCCCTTATTTCCATTTTAACCAACATATTTAATTACTATCATGCATTGATTCATTTATAACCATTGATGATAACACATTAATGATCTAGATCATTTCTCATTATTTTTACAAAACTATCATTTTGTACAATAACCTTACTTTATATATATGTATGTATGTGTGTGTGTGTGAGACTTGGTTACTTAGACCATCATTAATACCCACCCCACTGAAATCTCACCCCACCGAAATTTTCTGCCACATAATCACCATACTAAAAACCTTAAAACCCCACGGTAGCCATCCCACCGTAAAAACCTTCCCTATTGTGAGAGAGGAGAAAGCAGGGTGTGAGAGAGGGGAGAACGGGGAGTGGGGACCTCCAAGTTCCATTTTTTGACCCCGCTGGGGGGCGGGGAGTGGGGAAGGGGCGGTGTGTCCGTTGGGTGCCGCCGAAGGAAGCAACCCCGCTCGGCCAACGGGGGACGCTACAGACGGTCTTAGGTTCTCTTCAAATGATAAGCGCATGCCTCGCATTTATCGAGTGTGTTTCATATTAGAGGGTGGTGATGTATGTAAGCTCATCTCCAGTAGTGGAGCTTGACCAAAACTCTAGGGGGGGCGAAATAAATTTTTTTTTCAGGGGGGCGAAATAAAGGTTTTAAAAAAAATTTACACTACGTATCAGGAAATATACACTAGTACACAAAAAAATAGGGGGCGGTCGCCACCCGCAGTCTTCACTAAGCTGCGCCCCTGCTCATCTCTATAATCATATACATTATATGTAGCACAATTATTCAAATCTATATTTCAAAATTACTTTAAAATATGAAGCCGTTACTCTTAATTTTTGCCATATACACATGCTAATGTTACATGATATGATTTAAACATGTTTGGGTTTGAGTTAAACATATCATGTATCATAAATATGCTTACATGCTTATAACACTCCTAAATAGATCGTAACCCACTTAATTTGTATATCACACAATTAAATCTTTTTATATTTTCTACTTTATAAATTATTTAAATAGATAGTCATGTCAATCACACTTGATACAAACATTTCTTGAAGGATATTATTATCATGGATTGTAATATTTGATAACATGTACTTTTATCTGGTTTTTTTTGTTACTTATGTTAAGGTCATGTTATGTTAAACATGTCACGTTGTTTGTGTCATATTAGTGAACACGTAAAATTAATCTTGTTAAATAGGTTGTCATATAACATGTTTATAAACATGTTTGTGCTTTAAAAATAAGATCAATTAATCATGTCATGTTCATGTTTATTACTTGTGTTAATCATCTTGTGTATGTTTAATACCTGTATCAATCGTGTCTTTTTCATGTTTAGGCATGTATCGTCAACCCTACCCGTATCCGTATATCATAAAAATCCAACTCTTTTTGTGACATGTTTTCTTGTGAAATTAGTTGTTCTGCATGCTTACCATTTAAATATCGTAAAGGTTTTAAGTTTTTTAGATATATTGACTCGGATTTGAACTCTTTTAAATATTTAAAAGCTTGTTCTGTCAGCTCGTATCATACAAATGTTTTGGAAGCAACTTAAGATTGTAATTATTTGTGAGAATTACATATATCCCCTATAAAACATATAAATTATAAAATTACATTTTTTCTCAAACACAAGTATTTAAGACATAATATATATATATATAATACTCTCTAAGTAATGTTTGTAGATATATGTAATTTTGTAAGCTCCGAACGAGATATGTTTGCCCTATTTATTTCATCCAGAAAATATGACTAAAAACTAGATAACAAGCCAACGACAGATCAGTATTCATAAATCATAATAATGAGTTCCAATTCATTGCTGCCAAGTCTTAAATTTCCTTCTTATTTCTTTGGTGTAGCTGAACTCTTCACACCTGATGTCTGCAACATCATCGAACCATATAAAAAACATAAATCAATACCATCATAATGAATCGTTTTATCAAGTAGTTGAGAGCACTATTATTACCTTCTTTTTAGGCTCACGAGGCTGCGCGGGCTTTTTAGGGGCCGCTTTTGAGGCAGACGGTTTGGAAACAGATGGTTTAGCAGCAGCCTCCTTAACGGGCTTCTCGGCCTTCAATGATGCCATTGATTGCTTGGAGATGTGATGTTAAGCAAGTTCTTACTTTGATGTCTCAATTGTACAAAGATAGGTGCATTTATAGTTGATTAAAGGAATGAAATATTTGCTAAACACTTTGCATTAGATTCCTATAAGATTGAAGATGCGACTCAAAACACTACATTATTTTGATGCCTAGGAAACAAGTTGTTAATAATAGAGCATATGATGCCATAAGCATACATACACTATACACAACGCGTAGAAGCTACATCACTTGTATATTTTAGTGTAATTGGGTGTAAAGAAATATTAAAGAGTTGGAGGTGCGAAGTGCACACTCATTTAATATTTCTGAGCTCCTGATCAAGCGCGGGGGTCAAGGGGGCCGCACCCTGAGATTTGACCCAAAATTTCTCCCGCCAAAACCAACTGCCAATAACTACCTTGCGGTTGGTTGGTGAAGAACAAGATAAACGAATTCACAGACTGATTCAATCTATCGAAATTCATAACTTTGCTTTTTCTCTCTATTGGATTATCCTAAAATCAAATTTTATGAACTCGAAAGGGAAGAAATATTGATTTCGGATAGTGATTCATACACGATCCGATAGAATTCCAAGTGATTTAGACGAATCTCTACAACATCACTTGTACCGTACAATTATTTAATGCAAATACATACATACATACATACATACATACATGTATGTGTGTGTGTGTACACACACTTGTTGTGGAATATAAATATCCATCTACCCAGTGTTTCTCATTCCAGCAGCAATGCCATTAATGGTAATAAGCAATGCATCTCTAAGCTTATGATTCTCAGGATCACTTCTCAGCCTCTTCAAAATCTCAACCTGCAACATGTTGAGAGGATTAAGATAAGGAAGCCGACTCTCGATCAACTTCCTTAAACTTTTGTTATTATCAGACAGTTTGTCGTGTCCTGTAACAATCAACACGTATTTCTCGGTTGTTGAAAGCTCTCTTCTAAGATCATCACCGAGACCCCTGCGGGATTCGTGAACCAGGACTTGATCATAGTGTTTAACAATTGAACTATCAGCTTTCCCCACCACCATTTCTATTAGATCAAGTGTAGATTGGAAAAATGGCCATTCTTTGTAAGCTGCTTTTAGTTCTGTAACTTGTCCTTTGTCACAAACACCTTTTAAACCAGCTCCTACTCCGAGCCAAGCTGGAAGCACAAATCGGGTTTGGGTCCATGCAAATATCCATGGGATAGCTCGTAGGTCTCCAATTCCTACTGAGGATTTACGCCTAGTTGGACGGCTGCCGATGTTTAGGTGTCCAAGTTCGGCTTGCGGTGTGGCTTCTTGGAAGTAGTTAATGAATTCTGGGTTATCATACACCGTGCTACGGTAACTTTGGCAACTCAGGTTTGAGATTTCTTCCATGAGGTTCCGCCAGTTCTCATCTCGTGGTGGTTTTGGGGGACGAAGGGTGGCTAGTAGGACAGCGGTTGTGTAGATTTCTAGTTGGCGCACAGCCATTCCTGGCAACCCAAACTTTGCTTGCACCATTTCACCTTGCTCAGTTGATCTAAGTGTACCCTACACATTCAAGCAAATATGAAAAAAAAAATGTTATTTGGTGGTAAATATCATTTAACAAACCATAAATTTATTTAATAATATTAGAGAAATCATGGGTCGGAATAGACCTACTTGTTTCTGGAATAGACCTTTTTTTTTTTTTTTTTTTTGTTTCTGGCATGAAAACATTAAATTTGCAGGAAGTTGTGGGGGTGGGGGGTTAATCCAATAATTTATAAGAGAGGAGCAAAACTGTCTTTAGGCTTATATATTTATGTTTTATTTAGCTTTAGGTTGTCCTGTTGTACTTGTAGATCTAATCTTTCCCAACAACAACAAGCATATCCAGTAAAAATCCCACTTAGAGTAGGGTTGGGGGAAGGATAGAGACAAACCTTACCCCTATCCCAGTTGGGATAGGGAGGCTGCTCCGAAGGAGCCCTGGTTCTAATTAGATTAAAACCTGTGCCGACTAGCTAATCAAATTGTTGGTTTCTCAGCATATATTCTCACACAGAATCAACAAAGTATAGGGATACTCACTTTCTATTCGATAACCAACCAAAAAAACACGTATCCATACATTACATGATAAAAAATACTAAACAAGAAAACTACACCACATTTACGTAGTAACGTAGATCATGAAACAACTGCACTAACTTGAACAATAAGGACACACAACTGACTCAAGACATGCATGCATACACGGCTGACTAAGCCACGTGCCCATACCATGCATGCATGCCGTTATTATGTGGATTATCTTCAATAGCTCACCATAATTCACATAATGGTGACTCCCAGCTTAGCTCTTGAGTAAAAAAACTCCTAGAGCCTTTGTAAAGATATATTCTACTTCCTATCTTCAATAGCTCTCCATAATTCACATAATGGTCACCCAACCACCGACAATCAGGATTAGGGTTCCGTTTCAATGCTGCAAATCGCCAACAACCACCAGAACCACCATTAGGGTTCCGACCAGCCGCGGGCACCACTACGATTCTGCCCAGCCATTGCGAAAACTTCCAATTAGTGATTACAGGCCTAAATCAGTTCTATTTTGCAAAGAACAGTTGTTCGAATCAAAAGGGGCTAAGAACCGAGATCAAGAACTAGTGCTAACCAAGTTGTCAGGTTTTATTGTTTCAGTTTTATCAATATTTTGATTATTCAAGTTCATTATTCCGCTGCGCATTGGATAAATTGATTTCTTAACAGGGTTCAGTAGAACAGTTGTTAAGTTCAGGCCCGAGTTATTGCTGTGTTTGTCTCTGTTTATTGATCAGTTTCATTTTAGCTATTGCTGCGGCAGAAGATGGAAAGGTTACGATAGAGAAGTTTGACGGGAAGGAGTTTGGTAGGTGGAAGATGTAAATTCAGACACTACTTTGTCAGAATGACTTGGATGTTGTGTTGAAGGGTTAGAAACCAGAAAAGATGTTACAAGCAGATTAACAAAAGATGGATAAAACGGCTAAGGCAGTGATTACGTTGTCGTTGTCGAAGAATGTCGCCTATAACATCCTGGAGGATAACGACCCAATATACAAATAAGGGGGATCTTTTTTGACATGAAATGGATATATCTATATATCTCTGACTCAAATTTATGAGATGATAAAATATGGCAAAAGCTATACCGAAAAAGGGTTCACGTGGACGTATTGGTTCACGTAAGAGTATACGTAAAATACCAAAGGGGGTTATTCATATTCAAGCAAGTTTCAATAATACCATTGTGACTGTTACAGATGTACGAGAGCGAGTGGTTTCTTGGTCCTCTGCCAGCCCAGTACTTGTGGATGATGGAGGCATAATCCAAAATGAATTTGCCACTAACTTAATAAAATGAATTTTACGTCAAAATTCATAAAATTGATTTTTCTATTGATTTTTGAATATAGAAACCTAGGTTAAAAACTTTTTTCCAAGCCGCAGACCCCAGCCAAGGGCTGCCTCCCCTTGGACCCCGCTCATTCGGGGGCATTGCCCTCTTGGAACTCCCATTGGTTCATAAAATCTTAAACAAGTGTGCACCCCACACCCAACTTGTTTAATGAATTTCATTATTCTAATTGATCAACAAAATAAACCAGTTACACTAAAATATCTAAAAGTGTGTTCTCTTGAGCCGATCACAAAGGGAACTCAATCAAGATTTAAGGTTAATTAAGTCTAGAAATAACTATTTGGTGGTTTGAGCCTTCCGTAGCCACTCTTATGTGCATTGAGAGGCAGACAACAAATATAGATTGGGTCAGGAACATACCATGACAGAACCAGGTGGCTGGGATTGAATAGCAAGATGTGTAGGACCACCACCACGGCCAATACTGCCACCACGCCCGTGGAAAAGAGTAACCTTGATCCCATACTCTTTGCATGCAGCCACAACATCTTCTTGAGCTTTGTAAAGCTCCCATGCAGCAGCAAATCGCCCAGCATCTTTACCCGAGTCCGAGTATCCAACCATGACCTTCATAGATTAGTATCTGAATCAAATGTACCATGCTTCCAAATACTTCCTATAAAATGCCTTGATAGTAATCACATACCTCCTGGTGTCCATTGTGATTCTTTATGATATGGTTTTTATACCAATCAATCGATAACAATTCCCGTATTACTGAACCAGCTGATCTCAGATCTTTCACAGTCTCAAACAGAGGAACCACCCGCAATCTATTTAAGTGAATCACAATCCAATTATAGAACATAATTATTGGCTTATTACCGTACATAATATACATACACACACATATATAAGAATTATCAATTAAATATTAATATTATTTAAAAACTAAAAAAACTATTTAAAATCACAAGTTTTTTTTAAAAAAAATTGAAATAGAAGAAAGTTACTACCCTTAAATCATGTGGCTATAATGGTTATTTTTAGTTCTCAATAATTTGTTGGTTCTTATTAATCCTATTTGTATGTATGCATGTATGTATATATATACATTTATAAGAAATACATTTGCCATTCTTACATTCCACCAGGACATGGTTTTCCATGTTCTCCTGCAACAGCAAGACGAGCATCTTTCTGCAGAAGCTCCACAGCAAGGACATCACTAGCCTGTAACACAGTGCATCAAGAAATTAAATGAAAATTAGGTAAGATATGATTAAAAAAGAAATTAACATGTTTTAACCAGAAAATTTTCAGGAGTGTTATTGTGTAGCGTACATTTGAGGCCATGGAAATCACATACGCTCCTAGGGAATCACTACCCAGCTCAGCAGAAACACGGAAGGTGTCGAGAACTTCTTTAACTTCAGAAGAAACCTGATAAATCATTTAAAAGGAATCAAAATAATAATATGAAGTTGCTACAAGCCTATAAGACTACCCACATCAATGACCCAACTCAACCAACCTTTTATTTAGAAACAATCTCTCTTTTTCATTCACACAACCCAACCTAACTTAATTTTCAACACATATTCACAACCCAATCCATTTCAAAATTTATTAATATATTTAATATATAAATATGATTTATGATCGTTTCGTTTTTAAAATGTTAAAAAATTAATTATCTTGAAAAAACTACTTATAATTTTTCTGTAAAAAAAAACAAAAAAAACTTTACATTCATAAACCGATAAGTTTTTTTACAATTTTTTTTTGAAAATAACTTCTTTTTTAATAAAATTTATACCGGGATGTTCACAAAAAAATAAATAAACAAGATTGAGTGATTAAAATTTTAAAAAGAGTTAAAATATATAAGTTATTAATGTAAAATTAATTAAAGAAAGTAGAGTTGTGACTTGGGTTGGTGTAAAGACTTTGGTTGTGAACTTAGGTTGGAGAAAATAGATTTTTTCTTCTTTTTTTTTTTTGAATGGAAAGTCTAAGGAGAAGAAATAGTGGATCATTCCGGTACAAACATGGTACTTGTTACCTCTATAGTTGGTGGAACCAGTGGCCTCTTTCCCTTTAGCTCTTTTGTTAGAAACTCTAGTCTTTTCTTTTCATCCCATTCACTGTATGTTCCCATACCAAGATATTTGGTAATCGCATCTAGAGTATCTGAATGTCTACTTGATTCCTGTTCCATGCCACTAATGTCATGAGTATTAAACTGAATTGTGATATATTATGTATTAAATAATAATAAATATGATACAGAACAAACCTGACGGAGGTCAAGCTTCATCAGTACCATCCCAAAGACCGAAACTCTTCTTATTAGATCAGCAAGTCGTCCATCTGCTAGAATCCCCGACCCATTGGATTGCTGTGAGTTCAGAGTCACGCATAAGTCTACCAAAAAGTGTTTATGGGTATCTCATTCCTTGAATTCTTTATGCAATACAAAAACCCTATATATAAACATCTAAGATACATATTACCATCCTCTAATATGAAACAATATGCTAACACATTCTAATACTCTAAATATGCCCCCGCACGATGTGCATGTCAATGTACGATGTACATGTCAATCTCCACGTGCTTTGTGAGCTGACGCTGAGCTGGGTTTCCAGATAGATAAACTACTTGATGAGACATTATAGTTGTATACCATCGTGGCCTGACACAAAGAAACACGAAGCTCAAGTAACAAAATGTGTAACCAACTAGGCAACTAACATCTAGCACCACGTTGGTAATTTAGATGACCATGAAAGGAGGTTATCTCCCATAAACACATAATAATCAGAGGTGGATCGTCTGGAATCCGGGCATTCATCCCTATCAACATTCAAATAGGTCGTGAGAGGCATACGCAATGACGAAGTCGCACGCACGCCATAATCAAGTGTGCCCTGAATATAGCGGAGTATATGTTTCATGAACTGCAAATAAGGCTCTCATGGAGCGTGCATGGATAAACAAACTTGCTGCACGACGTATGAGACGTCCGTTCTTAATGGCAAACTTAGAATTTTTTTCATGGGGGTCGGAAATTTTTTGCTGTCTATCACTAAATATTTAATTTTTCAGAAGCGATCAAATGGCTCAATAACAATGAGATAATCAAAGACTTACTACGAACCCAAAGGTTCCAATAACAATATTCTTATATTTAATAATCAACAAAAACAAATGATAAATGAAAACAAACCTGACTATTTATACTAAACCCAATCACCTAATGATAATGATAAATTAAATATAAATTAACGTAAAAGATAATTACATAGATTAATATTTAAATTGAAATCTTTAGGATAATCTTTAACCAGTGTCCCATTATAAATCAGATTAGGTTACCAGGTCTCCCCCATCATAATCATACTTGGATTAGCAACAATGTGGTGAGAGGCTCCCATATCCATGCACCAAGTAGGATCAGGTGAGTTAGGTTGCATATCATGAAGTACAGCCTCGATGTCCGTGTAAGAAAATCATAGGCGCTAGCTAGACCAGGTCAACTGGAAAGAAGCGTAAGTTTGGCGGAGGGATGCGTATTAGGTTTGTCTTGAGGTGGAGGCTTAATGGTCCACAGGTTAGGTGTATGCTAGGTAGTAGGCTGTAGGCCTTTGCAGGGGCGAAGCTTTTGAAGGGCCTGGTGTGCCCCGACCACTGCCGTTTTTCCGATCAGAAGGGTTGATTTAGTAGTATTTCGTCAGAAAATAGGTATTGAGTCCGGCCTCCTCCATTGCTTCCTAAAAATCCTTCGGCCCTCTCGGGGTTTATTTTCATGTTCCGTCACTGGGCTTTTGAGTTTCTCGCAGTAATCTTCCGTTGATGAACAACTTGCAAGATTCAAGGCAGTGAACTTGTGTTTGAGTTGGGTAGATTGTGAACTCATGTGGCTAAAAAAGAACTCCTAAATGATAGAATAGATCGATTCAATCTGCTGCCCCCTTCTCATTTCCATATTCAAACATATAGGGTATAATATTTACATATGACATCCCTATACTATACAATAAAAACAAGACCATACAAAGTTATAAACAAATGACTATCTAGTCTAATATACCCCCTCAGTCTAAAAAGGAGGATCACGAATACTTAGACTGGATCTGAAGTTGTCGAATAACACCCAGGGCAATCCTTTCGTGAAGATATCTGCCAGTTGATGTCGCGAAGGAACATGTAGAACACGAATGTGACCAGCCTGAACTTTGTCTCGAACAAAATGGATGTCGATCTCAATATGTTTGGTGCGTTGGTGCTGTATGGGGTTCCAGACATGTAAATAGCGCTGACGTTGTCACAGTAAACGAGAGAAGCCCGTTTGGGAGGATGGGCGAGTTCTAATAAGAGATTACGAATCCAACACAACTCAACAACCACATTTGCGACCCCTCTGTATTCAGCTTCTGCGCTAGACCGGGAGATGGTGCTCTGCCTTTTTGACGACCAGGAGATAAGATTATCGCCTAGGAAGACACAATAACCTGAAGTAGAGCGACGGGTGTTGGGGCAGTGATGTGTTGCAAAACACATCTATTTTTCTATTTGTTTCTTTCGAGTTTCTGTACAGTTTATTAGTTTTTAGAGTCGATTTATGCTGGTTCTTCACAATTTGGTAATTTTATGCTTGCAGATAATAAACATATCATTTTGGAGTAAAAGATCAAGAAATAGAGCTCCCAGTTGGTCGAGAACAAATCCGAAGACAAAAGTAGAAGAATTCTGGATTTAACAACTCCTCGCGCTACGCGAGGACCACAAGAAACCCTGTCGCGCTACGCGACAGGTGGAAATGACTGAAATGCCCCTCACTTAATAATGCCGGTTGACCCGACTATTTTGTCGGGTAGCGAAACCCGTCGCGCTACGCGACGGACTTGGGGACACATGTCGCGCTACGCGACAGGGTTAAAAATTCAGTTTTTCAAGTTTATGTTTTGGAAAACGGCAAGAGGTGCATTCATTCGGTTTTGGACGATCAGAGACGACATTGGAGGCGACCAAAGAGTTCTGGAAGGCAAGTGAGACAAGATCCATCATCGGGAGGCCCTAGGATTACAAATCGAAGGGTGTAATCGTGATCGGTTCTTATTCTTGTTTTTGTATTCCATTCGTATGATGTTTTACTATGGTTTTTACAGTAGATACTTCTGTTTATTCATGATTACTATTGGCTAGACCTTGTAAACTACCTAGGGTTTTATAACTATGCATGTTTGATTTTAGTAACGATTGATTGTGGAACAAGTATGGATTTTTAATGGTTTATGATTTGGTTTTGAAATCTTGAATGTGGATGAATGTTTATTGATGTTTGTGATTTAATTATTATGTCCTCGTATGCTTTGGCGGATGTCTTTCGTGTAATGAGCATATGCTAGATCATTTACTAGGTGTTCTTGATTTGTGGATGTGTTACTAGACGTAGTAATTCATAGGACTAATAATTGGATTATAACTGATTTAAACGTTTAACTAAAGTCAATAGCTGTGAAGTGAGGATTTGTTAACGTATCTTGCATGTTTGAATACTAGTTAAAGTCTTTGTGAAAAGACTAAGATTTGGTTAGTAAAACATAGTGTTGTATGTTAAGTTCAAGATGGATTTCCTTATCGTCCTTTACATGTGATATGTTGAAACTATCATTACCGTGAGGAATGTGGTTTTTAGGACATACCATTAATGGGTTGGTTAACTCGTGAGAGTAATTAACATAAATTGGTGTTTAAAATACTTGTAGGCACTTTAGTTGTAATCTTTAAAAAGGGTTAAAGAATCTCTAATTTGTTAATGAGTTAATATTAAAAGATCCCGATTCCCTGACTAGTTCCATAATCAATCTAAACATTTCAAACATGTATAAAGCAAACCCTAGGTGGTCCTTTCATCATTCGTGAATTCTAGTGTTATTTGCTTTTATTTAAGTCTTGAGTCGATTGTTCCAAATTGATAATTTTAGTTTAAGTAGTTAATTAAGAAAACCCCCCTTCTTTATTATTATTTTAGTTAAGTACAAATTTTGTATAGATAAGTCCTAGAGTCTAGTTAGTACAGTCTGTAGAAGTCTGTGGGTTCGATATCCGGACTTACTTTTGTCTTGCTACATACGATAGGTACACTTGCCTGTCGGTAGCTTAGGTTTTAGAGAGTCTAGAGTATTACTTAGTGTCTAGGATAGTATTGATTTTTATTAGTTTAATTAAGCTACTTTACACACATCAAGTTTTTGGCGCCGTTGCCGGGGACTTCTTAGTCGATTGTGCCAACTAGTTCTTGTTCTTATCTGTGCATAATTGTGTTTATTTTGCTTTTCAATTTTAGTTTATCTTTATTTTGTTTTGTTTTATTTCTTTTTGATTTGCTTTTATTTGATTGCAGGTTTGGTAGTGTATGCCCCACCTACGCTCACACGGACCGCCACCTGAGCTTTCATTGCCATTAAGGAGCGATTCGCGGGACTTTTCTGAAGGTTCTACGAGCGAGGTAAGTGCCTCTACTCCCATTTCTGTTGATTTTTCTGAGCACACACCACCATCTTCTTCTAGTTCTTCCACCCCTTCTAGTCCACGCTTGCACTTTGTTCCACCCATGGAGGCGCGTCGCACGGTTCACCAGCAGGCCACTGCTGGATTCACGGGACTTAACAATCCCATCACTGTGCCAAATATCACGAATGAAAATTCGTGGCAGATTCCTTCGTATATCATGACAGCCATTAATAATTCTCAGTTTAATGGCCGGGATGATGAGGATGCTCCAGCACATATAGCTCGCCTCACTCGCATCTGTGGTACCTTTAATCTTCAAGGTGCCACTGAAGATGCTATTTTTCTGCAGCTATTTCCCTTCTCACTTGCGGGAAGAGCAGCCACATGGCTTGACTCGCATCCTCCAGGCACCTTCATAACATGGGCCAGTCTTCGAGATGCTTTTCTTAAAAAGTATTTCCCACCTGCTAAGGCAGCCCGCTTGAGAGATGAGATCCATTCTTTCCGAATGGCCCCCGATGAGCCCTATTATCTTGCTTGGGAGAGGTTCCAAAACCTTCTTAGCAGATGCTCCCAGCATGGTCTTTCTGATTGGGCCCTTGTAGAGAAATTCTACAATGGTCTAACTTATGAGACCCGTGCTCGTTTTGACACTTCTGCGGGTGGTCATCTTATGGGAAAAAGGGATGTTGCTGAGTGCACCGATATGTTTGAGAGTTTTGCTCAGGCTGAATATGAGCAGAGGTCTGCTAATAGGAATTCCAATCCTATTTCTATTTCCTCCTCTTCCACGAGAGGAGTTCACCACGTTAATGTGGATACTAGTGTGGCAGCTGCTCTAGAGGCTTTGGCAAGAGATGTGAAGGATCTGAAGATGAGAGTGGACAGGTGTGAGATCTGCAGAGGTGGTCATGCCACTTCTGAGTGTTTGGTGAGCCAGGAGCAGGCTAATTTTGTAGGCGGACAGGGTAGGTTTGGGCATTCTTATAACCCCGGTTGGGGAAATCATTCAAACCAAACTTATAGATCTTCAGGTAATCCCCCTGGTTTTCATTCTGGTCAAAACCAGGGGCAGGGGCAGCCGAGTGGTAGTTCTGGTAGCACTTCAGGTGCTGGTGGTGGTTTGGGTAGGATAGAGGAGTTATTGACTCAGTTAGTGGCTAAGGATGCCACTACACAAAAGATCCTACATGAACATGATGTCCTCCTCAAGAACCAACATTCTGCATTCCTTGATTTGCAAAGAACGGTTGGTGACATTGCCAAACGGTTGGATGAACGGCCTCAGGGCCAGTTCCCGGGTCAGCCCCAAACCAACCCAAACGCCCACGTTAAGGCGATTACTACCCGTTCTGGAGGAGGTAGAGGAGAAGTGTTCATGCCACCCGTGTTGGTTGAAGTTGAGGAGAGCGAGAGGGTGATTTCACCGGTTGATGAGGATGAGGAGGAACCGGTGGATGAAGAGATTGAAATGGAGACTCCTGGGAGGGTGCAAACGAGGCTAGTCCCAGCAAGTACCGCACCTAACAGTGAGTCTCCCGTTGAGAAACCGGTAGTTGGGAAGAAACCGGTCATGTGTAAGCCCACACCGGAGATTGATCTTACCCGTGTTCCTTACCCCGTGCGCTTAACTAATCAAAAGCATGCGAAGGAATACGGGCACTTCATTGATATTTTCAGACAATTGAAGATCAATCTCCCACTCATTGATGTCCTTCAGCGTATTCCTAAATATGCTAAGTTTTTGAAAGAGTTGCTGAAGAGTAAGGATAGTTTGGGAGGGGTAGCTAACATTCCTTTGAGCGCGGGGTGTTCTGCGGTGATTATAAACAAGTTTCCCGAAAAGCTTGCAGATCCGGGAATGTTTACTATCCCGTGCTTATTTGGAGACGATGTGAGGAGGTATGCTCTGGCGGACTCAGGGGCTAGCATCAATCTGATGCCATATTCTTTATACGAGAAGCTAGCCCTTGGTGATTTGTCCCCCACACGCATGACCTTGTCGTTGGCGGATCGGTCGGTTAAGTGTCCACGGGGGATTTTGAAGAATGTTTTAGTCAAAGTGGATAGGTTTGTGTTCCCCGTGGATTTTGTTGTGATGGATATGGAGGCGGACACCGTGGTTCCCATCATTCTTGGTCGCCCATTTTTGCGCACCGCCAAGGCTATCATTGATATCTTTGAGGGTAAACTCACTCTTAGAGTGGGTGACGAGAGTGTTTGTCTTAAGATAGCCAATTTTGTGACCACTGGTGGTAAGCCTGCCCATATAGATGATGAGTTAGGTGTGAATAAAGTTACTGGAGGAGGACCATGGGATGTTGGAGATTGTGGTCATAATCGAATTGCAAGGGAGGAGGTTTCCCTTGAGTCTCCTAGTTGAGATGAGTTTAAGTAAGCTCTTGGGTTAAACTCCCAAGTGTAGAGTTTGTAGAATTAGTAGTTTCTTAGTGTCGTTGAAGTTTTTCATTTTTCGTGATTGTTTTCGTTTTTCGTTTTCGTTTTCGTTTTTGTGTGTTTTAATTTGTTTTGCAGGTTTATAGTCAATTTGATACCATAATGATGAATTGGAGTCACCAGGTATGTATTTCTGAGCTTTAGAAGGGTTTTGGATGGTTGGGAATTAATTGGGGTGAAAATTTTGGCTAAGGCATGAAAATACCAGAAACTCTCTGAAAAAATGACCCCGTCGCGTCACGCGACACTCACTGGACATCTGTCGCGCTACGCGAGACATTTGGTCAACTTTGCGGGTCAAACATTTGTCGCGTAACGCGACGGCCTATTTAAAATCTGTCGCGGTACGCGACAGGGCCGGGAATGCTTAAAAGTTTTTTTTAAAACCCTAGTTTTCAAATTTTAACCCCAAATTCCTTTTCATACATCGTGTTCACTACCGTAGGAGGCTTTCTAAGTTCATTTTTGTTGCATTGAGTTGATGTTTTTCAAATTTTTAGTTAGTTTTTAATTTTCTTTGTGTGATTTGTTTTTCTTTATTAATTTTAGTTAATTGGTAAGGTCGGTTTGTGGTTGGGCTTAATCATGGATATCATTATTATTCTTTGGACGTAGTGATGCTTGTTTGATCTTTGTGTTGTGTAGATCTTATGTTATTGTTTATAGCCTGTGGAGCAAAATTGTGGATTGTGGAGCTACATAGAAAGATTGGCACTCGACAGTTTTCTCGTTAACCAGCTAAGTCATTTTCAGTTTTTAGTTTTTAGTTTTCTTTTGGTTTTCCTTATTCTCTACATTGGGGACAATGTAAAGTTTAAGTGTGGGGATGGGAAACTTTCTTTTAGTAGTTAGTTTTTTTTGAATTTTAGTTTACTTATGAAGTTTTTGAGTCAAAATTTTTGAAAATTTTTATTTTTATTTTGTTTCTACATCTTTGGCTTAGATCTTTCTTGTCTTTGTTTAAGTTGGTTGTAAAAGCATGATGGGAAATGATAGAAAAGCTAGGTTTTATGGTTTCATTCATAGTTTACTTGTTGGTTTGGGTTTTATGCTTTGGTCAGGGGATGTGTAGGTAGGCTCAACTGATTGTTTTCATCCCGTGGGATTGGTAAAAATTTTACTTAAATGCATGAATTTCTTGAGAAACATCTTGGGGATTTGGAATTGATGAAACTGATTTCTAGCTAGAAATGAATCTTTGCATAATAACAAATGAGAGTTTTGAAAATCTGATTTTTGCTTAGCACATAAGTACTCTTTTTATGAGAATAAATCCGAGTCTTATGGCGCCTTCATCTCACCAAATAAGCCGAGCTAAAAAAAAAAAATGAAAGAAAAGAAGTTGGATGAGAAACTTATGTGTCACACGTCGGGTTGCAGCCTGGTTGAAACACCACTAAGCTAAATTCAATGGATTGAAAAATAAAAGAAAAATGCTCACGCTTCCATCTGTTTCATTCATAAAAATCTGTTTTGAGAAATTTCTTGTTTGTTTATATGAAAGGATGACTTGAAAGCTAGAATACAGGATTGATTTGATTTAAAATTTCCTAAGTGTGGGTCTAATGAAATGAAATGTAGAACATAAACATAATAGACCATGACTAAGGGATTGGGAAAATCAGTATGGGTTTAGTAGGATAACAATACTTGCAATCTTTTCCATGGCATTCAATTTTAAATTGACTATGTTAATTGTGTAGAAACTATCTTATTTAGCTATGATCCCAGATTTTTGCATAAGTCTTTTTCAGGGACGAAAAAGAGATAAGTGTGGGGATGTGATGTGTTGCAAAACACATCTATTTTTCTATTTGTTTCTTTCGAGTTTCTGTACAGTTTATTAGTTTTTAGAGTCGATTTATGCTGGTTCTTCACAATTTGGTAATTTTATGCTTGCAGATAATAAACATATCATTTTGGAGTAAAAGATCAAGAAATAGAGCTCCCAGTTGGTCGAGAACAAATCCGAAGACAAAAGTAGAAGAATTCTGGATTTAACAACTCCTCGCGCTACGCGAGGACCACAAGAAACCCTGTCGCGCTACGCGACAGGTGGAAATGACTGAAATGCCCCTCACTTAATAATGCCGGTTGACCCGACTATTTTGTCGGGTAGCGAAACCCGTCGCGCTACGCGACGGACTTGGGGACACATGTCGCGCTACGCGACAGGGTTAAAAATTCAGTTTTTCAAGTTTATGTTTTGGAAAACGGCAAGAGGTGCATTCATTCGGTTTTGGACGATCAGAGACGACATTGGAGGCGACCAAAGAGTTCTGGAAGGCAAGTGAGACAAGATCCATCATCGGGAGGCCCTAGGATTACAAATCGAAGGGTGTAATCGTGATCGGTTCTTATTCTTGTTTTTGTATTCCATTCGTATGATGTTTTACTATGGTTTTTACAGTAGATACTTCTGTTTATTCATGATTACTATTGGCTAGACCTTGTAAACTACCTAGGGTTTTATAACTATGCATGTTTGATTTTAGTAACGATTGATTGTGGAACAAGTATGGATTTTTAATGGTTTATGATTTGGTTTTGAAATCTTGAATGTGGATGAATGTTTATTGATGTTTGTGATTTAATTATTATGTCCTCGTATGCTTTGGCGGATGTCTTTCGTGTAATGAGCATATGCTAGATCATTTACTAGGTGTTCTTGATTTGTGGATGTGTTACTAGACGTAGTAATTCATAGGACTAATAATTGGATTATAACTGATTTAAACGTTTAACTAAAGTCAATAGCTGTGAAGTGAGGATTTGTTAACGTATCTTGCATGTTTGAATACTAGTTAAAGTCTTTGTGAAAAGACTAAGATTTGGTTAGTAAAACATAGTGTTGTATGTTAAGTTCAAGATGGATTTCCTTATCGTCCTTTACATGTGATATGTTGAAACTATCATTACCGTGAGGAATGTGGTTTTTAGGACATACCATTAATGGGTTGGTTAACTCGTGAGAGTAATTAACATAAATTGGTGTTTAAAATACTTGTAGGCACTTTAGTTGTAATCTTTAAAAAGGGTTAAAGAATCTCTAATTTGTTAATGAGTTAATATTAAAAGATCCCGATTCCCTGACTAGTTCCATAATCAATCTAAACATTTCAAACATGTATAAAGCAAACCCTAGGTGGTCCTTTCATCATTCGTGAATTCTAGTGTTATTTGCTTTTATTTAAGTCTTGAGTCGATTGTTCCAAATTGATAATTTTAGTTTAAGTAGTTAATTAAGAAAACCCCCCTTCTTTATTATTATTTTAGTTAAGTACAAATTTTGTATAGATAAGTCCTAGAGTCTAGTTAGTACAGTCTGTAGAAGTCTGTGGGTTCGATATCCGGACTTACTTTTGTCTTGCTACATACGATAGGTACACTTGCCTGTCGGTAGCTTAGGTTTTAGAGAGTCTAGAGTATTACTTAGTGTCTAGGATAGTATTGATTTTTATTAGTTTAATTAAGCTACTTTACACACATCAGGCAGCCTGCCCAATCAGCATATGTATAGGCAATAAGAGAGGAGATGGGACTGCGACGGAGGTAAAGACCCATTGCCATTGTACCCTTCACATACCGTAAGATTCTCTTAAGAGCATTAAAATGAGACGTGCGAGGAGCATGCATATGCATGCACACTTGTTGAACGGCATAAGAAATATCCGGGCGAGTAAACGTGAGATATTGAAGGGCTCCGGCTAGACTGCGGTAAGGAGTCGGGTCAGTTAGTAGATCTCCGTCTAGAGCACCAAGTTTACTTGCAGTATCAACTGGTGTATGCACCGGGTTGCAATCGGTCATTTTGGCTCTAGATAATATGTCTAAGACATATTGGTGTTGTGAGAGAAACATCCCGTGAGTATCGCGGGTGACATATATGCCTAGAAAATAACTGAGAGGGCCGAGATCTTTCATAGCAAACTCGGATGATAGGAGAGCCAAAAAATGTTGTTTGAGAGCTGCAGAAGAAGTGGTGAGAATGATGTCATCAACATAAAGTAACATGTAGGCCGTGTCATGACCCCGCTTGTAGATAAAAAGAGAGTGATCACAAGAGCTATGTTGAAAACCCAGTGTGGTGACATAATCAGTAAATCGTTGGTACCATGCTCTAGGAGCTTGCTTTAGCCCGTAAAGAGACTTTCTAAGACGACATACGTGATTAGGGTAAGCGGGATGACAGAATCCCATTGGTTGATGCATATACACTGTTTCCGTTAAGTTGCCATGTAGAAATGCATTCTTGACATCAAGTTGGCTACTATCCCAACCTTGTAACAAAGCAATACTCAAAATTGCCCGAATAGTAGCTGGTTTAACCACCGGACTAAAAGTTTCATGACAATCCACACCAACCTGTTGTGACCTACCATCACACACCAACCGTGCTTTGTATCGTTCCAAAGAACCATCCGATTTGAGTTTATGTTTAAAAATCCACATACACCTAATAATATGCAGATCCTGTCGACGAGGAACTAACTCCCATGTATTATTTTGAATAAGAGCTTTAAACTCTTCAGTCATAGCATGGGTCCAAACGGGTTTTTTAAGGGCCTCGGCTGGGTCATGGGGAATGGCTGCAATATCAACTGAGGTGTGTAGGTTTAGTGGAGTACGAGGTTTTGAGTTACCGGTCATACTACGAGTGGTCATGGTACGTTTGGGAGGTGGAGGAGGAGGTGGTGGTGGTGGGGATGGTGATGGTGTGTCAACCCAGATGTTTGGCCGGTTTCTGTTTAGTCGGGTGTATGTTTGGAAAGGGGGTAAGCAGGCAAAGAAGGATCCGGTGGTGGATGGACCGGGGTAGTGGTTTAGGTCGGTGTTGGGATGGCGGTGGTAGCAGGTTGAATGCGACAGGGGGGAGGGGTGGGTTGAGTAGGTGTAGGTGTAGGTGTAGGAGTAGTTGCCTCTGGTTGGGTGAGAGGAGTAGTGGGTGTCTCAGGTTGGGTGGGGGGAATGGATGTAGACACTGAAGAACCAGACGAAGATGACCAGATGTACGGATGTGGGTCTGAGGATGAGTTTGAGTGTAGAAACTCATAATTAGGAGGAGAAGCATTGAGTTTAGAATAGGGAAAAACGGTTTCATCGAACACAACGTGTCGTGAAATAATGATTTTGCGAGTGGAGAGATCAAAACATTTATACCCCCTATGGTTGGAAGGGTAACCAAGAAACACACAAGGAGAAGACCGGCTTTGAAGTTTATTGATGGAGACCGACGGGATGAGTGGGAAACAAAGACAACCAAAAATGCGAAGATGATCATAAGATGGGTTGATTTTGTTTGGTCTTAGAAGGAAGAATATTAAGAAGGTAGGTTGCCATTTGAAGGGCATGATGCCAAAATGTGGGAGGTAAGGAGGCATGTGTAAGAAGAGTACGAATCATATTATTTATAGAACGAATTTTGCGTTCAGCTTTGCCGTTTTGGGAAGACGTGTGGGGACAAGAGAAACGAAATACCATACCATGTTGTATGCAAAAATCATGAAAGGATTTGTTATTATATTCAGTGACATTATCACACTGAAAGGTTTTAATCCCACGTTCGAATTGGGTTTTAAGAAGAGAATGAAATTGTGAGAAAATGGAGAAGACAGATGATTTTGTTGCAAGAGGAAATGTCCATAAATAATTAGTGTAATCATCAAGAAATATAGTATAATAACGGTGACCTCCCGAGCTAAGAGTCGGTGAGGTCCACAAATCACTATGCACAATATCAAATGGTAAAATAGTACTAGAATTAGAATCAGAAAATGGTAATTTCACATGTTTCCCCAACACACAAGAATGACATAATTGTTAACTAGACTTCTGACGAAAAGAAACAAAATTCTGTTTATTCAAAACACTAAGTAAAGAAGATCCAGGATGTCCCAATCTTCAATGCCATAGATCTTGAGATAAAGCAGCAAAAGCAGAAGGACTAGTGACTTTGGCAGATGATGTGGTGAGAGGATAAAGATCTCCGGTGCTGTCACATCGGAGGATAGGAATCCGCGTCCGGAAGTCCTTCACAAGAAAACCAAAAGGGTCAAATTCAATGGAGATTTTGTTATCGGTGGTCAACCGACGGACAGATAATAAATTCTTGATAAGGTGCGGTGCCACAAGGATTTTATTAAGTTGTACGGGTGGGTAAGGTGGGGGGAGTGTGGTGCCCCCCGTACCGTGAATCGGTATTTGGTACCCATTGCCAACGACAATAAAGTTTTGTAAGCTATTATTTAAATAATGTGAAAGATTACCTGCCGAGTGTGACATATGATTTGTTGCGCCCGTGTCAAGATACCAATTCTGATCAGGATTGAGAGTCATGGTGTGCATGGCCTGCTCAATATTTGTAGGAGCATACGAAGCTTCACTGTTAGCATAGAATTGAGATGGAGGTGGACCTAGTATGCCAGCAGCGTTGCCACTTGGGGGTGGGCCACGTGGAGTCTGTATGGTGGGATAAGGTACTGGTGGTGCTGGCCACCGCTGTTGTGTCCACCATGGTGCATAATGTTGTATCCATGGGGGATGGTGAGAAGTATAGTTTCCCTGAGGCCCCGCCGGCCCGCGGCTGCTGTTATTGCGTCTGCCACGACCGCGACCGCAACCCCCACGACCACGTCCTCTAGACTGACCACGATGGAAATCTGAGTTAGTGTGTGAGTTGTGGTAGGGCGGCTGATGCAAAGATGAAGTAACAGGAGCATGGGAAAATGCAGGGACTGTTGTGGTGGTGTGGAGAGCAGTATCCGTTTGAGACTGTTGAGCCTGACGAGTCTCTTCCAAAATCAATCTAGACCGAGCAGTGTAAAAGTCAGGTAAGGGGGATGTTTGTTGTAGCATCATGCCAACGCCATCAAGTTTGCTACCCGTAAGACCATTAATTAATTGGAGAACTAGTTGCGAGTCAGAAACGGGCGCATCTACATTAGCCAGTTGATCCGATAAAGCCTTCAGTTGTTGACAATACGCAGAAGCAGTGGGGAAGGAGTCGAGTTTCATGTTGTAGAACCGACTCTGAAGGTGTAGGGCTCTGGATGTTTTATTGTCTTGAAAGATATTGGCAAGGGCCTGCCAAGTTTGAGCAGCAGTAGACTTTGGTTTCAAGATGGTGTGAAGTAGATCATTGGAGATAGTCCCATATATCCATTGTAAAACAATTGCATCAAGACGAGCCCAGAGAACTGGATCAACAGTGGGAGGTTCAGTAGTTTTATCAGAAGGGAGGATATGATCAAGAACCTGAAATGCAGTGCAATGAATCTGAAAGAGAGCCGACCAAGAGGTGTACTGTGCGTTTTCCATCTCCAAAGTAATGGGAATGAAATTCTTGATGTTAGTGACAGTGACCGCTGGATGAAGAGTTGCCATGGAGGAAGAATTGATGAACATGGCAACGAAATTCTAGGGTTGAGAAGGTAGAAAAATCCGGTAGTAGCAGCAATGGAGGAGTGTAGAGAAGCCGACGAGAGTAGCAGTAGCAGAAATTCTAGGGTTGCGAAGGTAGATAAAAATCCGGCAGTGGCAGCAATGAAGAGCAGTGAGAAGAGGCGAACGACCTGTGGAGAGCAGAAAATCCGGCAGTAGAAGCGATGATTGGGCAGGAGAAGCGACGATCGGTGGGGAACCCTAAAGGATCGATGATGCGTGTGATACCATGATAGAATAGATCGATTCAATCTGCTGCCCCCTTCTCATTTCCATATTCAAACATATAGGGTATAATATTTACATATGACATCCCTATACTATACAATAAAGACAAGACCATACAAAGTTATAAACATATGACTATCTAGTCTAATACTAAATCTTTACCCAAGCATTACAAGCGGTGGTATCAGTTTCTAGAACACAAGCCAACAAATCATCTGATAAGGTTCCATATATCCACTGTAAATCTATGGTGTAATGGCGTCAATCTCCACTCATGAAGCGTATTTAGGGTTGGTATGATTTGGTGGAGTGATATTGTTAATGTGCTCAGATACCTTATAAACTTTGGCATAGATTTTGAATAGTTTTACTCAGGATGAGACAATGAGCAGATAACTTTGGTTCCATCCAGGACATGAACTTCGTTTGGAATCATCGTGGCTGTATAAACAAGGTGTAGGGATGGTGATTTGGTTTTGTTGTGTCGTCCAAATCACCAACGTATTTTGGCTTACGTCTAGAGTAGGTGATAGGAGATTTAGGAGCCTCAGTCTGGCTAGAAGGTGACGAGGAGGGTAGCGATTGAGTTGTTGGTGAGGAAGGTGGTGTGGAGTAGAGTGATGGCATCAACGTAGTAGATGGGGAAGCTAGAATTAAGATTTAGCCCTGATACTATAAAAGTGTCTATGGTATCTTATTGCTTGAATTTGTTATGCAATACAAAGGACCTATAATATGATAAATATTACCACCCTCTAATATTAAACAATAAACAATATACTAATGTATTCAAATACTATAATAGTTATCAATGATCAAATCTTGTGTACAATACCAAAGATTCATAGCACATCATGAGTGGTTGCAATAGCTGATCTGGTGAGTCATAGTAATCACAAGGATCCTGATCACAAGGAAGCCCTTCTAAAAGCTGCTCTAATCGCCGACGAGTGTTTATAAGCTGAAATCACATAGACATATAAAAACCGATGCTTCATAATCTCATAAAAAAATGAAAATTAAGTAGCAAATAAAGGCTGTCTCACGAAATTATAAAAATTTTCAGGTATCCTCTGTTTTTAAACAGGGTAATTCATTGGCTAATTCTTGGTATCTTAATATCTCAGGCAGTGTCTTTAATCATACAGGTATCACTATAAGATTACTGATTACCTTATCTTTAACGTCCCCAAGAACAATTCTGTAAGGAGAAATGGCAGATTTCTGAGGCATGCTTGGTTCAAGAAGCTTCTGGAAGCTGGCTTTACTGACTTGAGTTTCAGCAAAAATTTTCTTCTGACTGAGCTGATTAGGGCTGAAAGATCCAGATTTTGGTGTAAGAGGTTGTTGGATGATGGCAGTGTTAGATTGGTTCCCGTCTACATTTACTTTCAGATCAAACTTGCTTGATCCTGGGGACGAAGTAACCTGCTCGTCCTAGAAATGTGAAGCATAAAAGTCATTTGCAGGGGTGATAAAGTGCATCATAGGTGTGGTAGTTTTGACACGTTTTTGTCCAGCTCAAATAAATTAAATGGGTCAACTAAGAAAAGCAATTTAAATGAGGGGACAAACGAGTTGGAAGTGACCCAAAGTCATATTTTTAAACACAATCTCCTGACTGGTTTTATTGCATGACTTGAACTATAACTGGACAATATTGCTTTAGTAACCATAACTAATACATACATTACATTCATCACATTTTTAAAAAATAACAAGTGTTTTCAAGTCAACCCCACCTAACCCATTATCAAACCCACCCCATCTTGCCACCACTAATTACAACCAATGGATCCAGGGTTGAGGATATCATCAGCTTGCTAAAGCTTTTTTTTTACCTTGCTTTTCAAGGGTTTGTACTCTGACCCAGGAACATCTAGACGTGGATAGCGAGATTCCACTTCGTGGCATTCTATGGAAGCAATGAAAGGGTATCAGTTCCTTGTGAAACTATATTATTTCACAATGACTAATCAAATCAAATGATCATCATGTTGTGTTTAATATGCTGGTAAAATCAATGAATGGCTAGTGTTTTTAACCTGTGCAGGAGGGTATATCAGCATGAGTTGGAAGTTGTGTAGGTAGGCCATGACCATGGTGGCTTTGATGCTTTGATGTATAGCTCCAACTCATGTATCGGTCCTCTTCTGATTTTTCTAAAAACAAGAAAAACTATTTTAATAAGCTAACCAACTACCAACACCTGATGCATCTACAATGAGCTAACAAGAAATAAATAAAAGACCTTTATTGATAATATAATGTGCCAAATGTGACAGGCTATTGCTACATTGATTCATAGAAAGTTCGAATCTGAGGTCGTCAACTTCACGTGTGTAAAGATCAATCGCCATCCACCTTGATAGAAGAGATACATCTCTTGTTACCTGAAATAGTAATACAGGTCACTTTATTAGATAAATGTTATTATTACTAAAAGTTTATTCATCCACTGATAGGACTGAACTTGAGTTTAAGAAAAACAATCTGGATTCTGGAACCACACCTTTGCAGTGACATTAGGATTTCCATCACGATCACCCCCCATCCATGATCCAAATGTTATCGGTGTGCATGTCAAAGGCAGTGGCCTTCCAGTATGCTGAAAGAAAAATATACATATATAAAATCTATATAAAATAAAAGTATGGATTATATACCTTCTTTAGAGCATTGCTGAGACGGCGTAAGTAATGGGGTATGGCTTTCCAAAGGGACTGCTCAACATAATTCAATCCTGGTTTCATATAAATAATAAGTAATTACTTACTCTTTGAAAGGATCAATACATGAATAAAAACTAACTAACTAGATGTATCACCAAACAGAGTTTACCAGCTCTTGCTTCGTCTACTGGTGTAGGCTTGTGGCGCCTAAGTTCATCTGTCTGCCATATAGAAGTTATCTCTCTCACCTAAAAAATTATACATTGAAGATTATTCACAAAATGATTAGGTAAGTATTGCTTCCAACCAATAGAAGAATAAAATTTGCAAGATAGCACCAGATCTTCTATAAGAGCATCTTGATCTTCCTGTGTGAGATCCTTGCGGTCATTTACTTCTAATAGATGCTAAAAAGATCGACAGGTAAAGTTTAGTTTATTAACAGTTTGACCTTCACTTGATCTTAACATATAACATTATAACCAAACTTACAGAAATTCTTATGTGTTTATATTGAAGAGTACGTCTGTTAATCTGAGTAGGATGTGCAGTGAGGACTATCTCTACCGCCTGTATGGAAATTATAAAATTTATAAAAGCATTATAAATATCCGATAAAAATGTAAAAAGTTCAATAACCATACCTGGTTGCATACAGTGTCATAAAGCACATCTGGAGAAAGCCCACTTTGAATTAGCTGACTAAAAGTATCATCGCATGATTTTGAGGCCTGTGCCTCATTCCTTGACTTACGAGACCTGCAAGTAAAATATTTTTATGATTTCATAAACCATTGCTTCGCGGTATATATTTAGTACTATAATTCTTAGTCCACAGAAAAATTAATTAGCTAAACCAAGAATGAATGACGGATTGCCTGTGATGAGTTTCAGCAATACCCATTAAGCTAAGAAAATGACTGAAAGCTCTAGCAAGCATCAAGGCTTCCTCTAGTGTCAAGTTTGATAACTCCGAAGCCAGTTGCTTCTCTAGAACCTCTGCGGTGCCCTCAATCCCAGCTGTTCTTATAAGACATGCACTCTACAATTCGATCACAAATTTCCAACCAACTCAACTTTATGATCATTGCTATTTTATATCTCATATAGCAAATTAAAAGCACAGTTTCACAAATCTAAGAATGAAAAACAGGGTTTCTGATATCCAACAATAAATACAAGAACTGCCTTTCTTGTAAGGCACATAAATGATATTGCATAAGTATTTGTACATGTTCTTGATTTTAGTTTACATGTACCAGAAATAGCATTTTTTCAGGTTTCTTTTCAAAATATCAGTACAAGAATCAGCTTGTATCCAATGTTAGATCAAACTGCCACAAAACATAGTCACATAATCAACTTGGTCATGTACTTCAATAGGATTGAATCAAAGCATTATTTCTTATTTTCTTGTTGTGTAATGAATGTACTTGGTTCTATTCTCCCATGAAAATGGCATGTTACATGTTTGTAGCTTACTCTGTGTTACTATAATACAAGGACATTTATTTTACTTTACTTCTTAAGACAATACAGTGAGATCACAAATTCACAATCAGTCTATATAATTTTCAGTTGCTTAACGAACTTAACAGCTTCAGGCAAATTTGTTAAATTAGTATGTCAAGTGACTATTAATCCACGTTAAACAACAGGCAGAAGTCTGCTACAGGAAAAAAAACATTCCAAGTCCTAGATTCTTAAAATAGCTAAACGTGTATGTGATGTACAACTAACGTTCCATACATGTTGCTAGAAGGTTTACACGCACATTAGGCATAGTTAGCATACGCACAACTAATAACTTCATGCTTCTTGTGCTAAACCTGAACACCTAAATCAGATCTCAGCGTCGTTTTCTGACTTTAAGGTACAGGAAAAGTGGAAACATCAGCAGAATCTGGAAAAAAATAAATATCAGCATAAAAAGTAAAAACAAATTGCATACATACTCGTATCTATGTTAACCAAATCGTCGAAGATGTAAATTACAGTTTCGGAAGATCGAAACTCACAAACATCATTTCGTCAAATTTCACTTGGATGAAACAATACCTTGTGTCCGATTAGCTAAACTGTAAAGTATCAGTTCGTCATACAGATTAAAGATCAATACATATCAACAAAATTCAACGTATATATCAAAACTAGCAAAATAATTAATCATAAATTTATGCTTCATATCATAGCAAAAATTTAAATCATCGAAAACGTACGGTCAACAATCGCATGGAAACGTTAACGAGAAGAAAAATCGAAGAAAAACAGATCAAACATGTAACGCATAGTGATTACTACCTGAGATAGAGTACGAGTGCGCTCAATCTTCTCCATGATGAAAGGACCGACTTCCCGTTGAAGAACGTCGTGAAGGAGGCTAAACAGAAGACCGAGATCATCGTCGTAGCTCTGAAAAGAAATCTCCTCCGCAATGTCATCTGTAATGTCCGTCATCTTCTTCCGTTCTGCTACTGTGTGAAGAGAACACCGTTAACGGCGATCGAAGGATTTTGGAGATTGAATGTGTGGTGAAAGGGATGGAATGGTGGTTGAAGCGATTGTGTGATTGGTATAGAATACGAAACGACGAGCATTGACGTATGTCAAGGTTTCACGGGATTATCGTAGGACGGTGGGACCCAAAAGCCTTTTGCATTAATGTTATCGAGTGCGCCGGAGATACACCTGATTTCATGTTCCTTTTTTCCGTTTTGTGATTTTATTTGAAGTAGTTTATTCCCCGTGTATTTTAGGACTGTAAATGAACCAAACAAACACAAACATGACATGTTTCTGTTTGTTCGTTTAACTTTAACCGAACAAACGATCGAACACGAACATTTAATCGAACAAAGCTTTCTTGTTCGTGTTCGTTCGTTAAGAAACTTTTTGTGTTCGTGTTCGTTCATGTTCGTTCGTTAATAGTATAAACAAATAGTTCACGAACATAAGTTTACAAACATAAACGAACCTAACTGAACAAACATAAACGAACATAATTAAAGAAACACAAACTCACATAGTTGAACAAACATAGTTAGATAAACATTGTTTAAAACCTTAATAAACATATCCAAAAACATTTAAAATAAAGGTCAAAAAAAAATTTCAAAAATAAAACACCAACTTCAAGTCATCAATTCAACTTAATCATAAAGAATGCATAGTCTTCAATTAAGCTCAATTTAGATAATGTCATCCTTTTCCTACAAGAAATAATGAAAATAAATGTTAGTAATTTACTATTAGTTACAAATAAATGTTATTATAGTTAAAAGAATGAACAAATGTAAACGAACGTAAATAAACGAACATAAGCGAGCATAAATAAACGAACGAACATAAACGAACGTAAATGAACTGATATAAACGAACGTTCACGAACGTAAATGAACGAACGAGGCACGTGTTCATATTCGTTCGTTTAGTTAAATGAACAAACAAAATTGTTCATGTTCGTTTATTTACTAAATAAACGAACATGAACGAACTTTTTACTGAACGGACTTTTTACTGAACGAACAACGAACGGTTCACTTACAGGCCTACTGTGTAATACACGGATTAAATATAATATATTATAATACATACAATTAGAAGATGAGTCTACAGCGCTAAATGGTTTTTTTTTTTTTTTTTACCAAGGTCAAAAATAACGGCCTAATTACTTCTTTTTTTTTACCAAAGTCAAATTAATAATGATCAATGTTAATACTAATTATTATAAAAATAATTAAATAATAATAATAACAATAATTAATTAACAAACCTTCAAAACTTTTGCAGCCGATTTGATTTATTGTTTTAGGATGTATGACAATACAGTGGTATTTCCTTCTTCTTTTTTGTAATCCCATTTTTTTTGTAACGATATCCGAACAGTGGTATTTTTTTTTGTAAGGATCCGACGCTGTTACGGTTGTAATTCTTTTTTTTAATCTGTTTCGAGTCTTGTATTTCTTATCAATTGCAACGATTAACGCCGCAAAGCGTGGGTATATATATTTTTAATCTGCTTGGAGTCTTGCTTTTATTATCAGCTAGGTTAGTAACCCGTGTATTACACAGATTAAATATAACGAATAATTATCAATAAAAAATTAGAAAATATAAGATGATTTTAATATAAAATACGATTACAATTTCATATGATTTAATATTTTAAGTATTAAAATAATAATATTATTTTTTTAAACACTAACTTTTTTTATAATTTATTTTTCTTTAAACCTTGTGTTTCAAATAATTGTTTTTGAAAATTTTATAATTTATAGTAATTTTTTTTAAAAAAGTGTGTTTTTAATATTAATATATTTTAATGTATTTCTTTTTATTTTAAAAATGTATGCAAAGTATATATAATATTTAATATTATTATTTAATATTAGATGTATTTAATAGGAGAGAGTGGCGGGAAATGAATATTGAAATGCTCCAAAATCATGACATGTGGCACTAAAAACCTTTATTTATTAGTATAGGTAGATTGACCCGATTAACGCCACGAAGCGTGGGTATAAATTCTTTTTTTTATATGGTTCGAGTTTTGCATTTATTATCAATTGGCCGATTAACGCCGCGAAGCGCGGGTATAATTTTTTTTAAATATGGTTCAAGTCTTGCATTTATTATCAATTGGCCTGATTAAAGCCACGAAGCGCGGATATAAATGTTTTTTAAATATCTTTGGATTTTTTATTTGGTGTTTATAGATTCGTTTTCATGTTTCCAATGCTTATTTTTACAACGACAAACATTTATGTCAGAACTTTATTATCAATTGGCCCGATTACCGCCACGAAGCGCGGGTTTCACCCTAGTTAAATACATATTATAAAAATTTAGAAATTATAAAATATTTTGATATAAATTGATTAAATTACGTATGAATAAGTATTTTAAGTAATAAAACGATAAATAATATTTTCACTAACTAAAGAAACGATACTTAACATTTTTGATTTGTAACAATACAAATCTTTATATTAACTAATGTTAAAAGTTCAGTTATTTTTCTATCAAAACCTAATTGCTAAACAAATAAAAAAAATAATGTATAATTTCTATGATTATTAAAGTTATATAACTCAATTTGCAAAAATATCATTAAACATAAAGAACAAAAATCTAATTTTTTTCTATCATTTTTATAACTCTTGGTTTTTAAAAGAATTATTTTTCAAACATTTTGTTTTAAGAAACATCATTTGTTATAAAACTCTCATTGTTTAAAAACTTTGATTTATAGTAAATTTTATAAAGATTTTTTTTAAAAAAACTTTTTTTTTATAAAAACTTTTATTTTATTAAATACCGTTTTTAAATATTTATTATTTTTCAAATAAATTGATTTTTAGAAAATTTCGGGTTTTATAAATTGTCTTAAAGTTTGTTTTTTTTATGAAAATATTTGATTTTTAAATTATCAAAAACAATTTTCCATTATAAAAAGGAAAATAATATTAGTAGGCATTAATATTAAAATTATTTAATAGAAAAGATATTATAATTATTTAATAATAATATTATATAAATTGACATGTTTTTGAAAGAAAACTTTTATGTCTGTCACACCACATATATTTTATCAATTCAGTAAAAAAATATCATCATTATGAAAATCTTTGCTAATCTAGAAACAATGACTGTTCGAGAAGTTTTAAACACAAAATCTCACATAAAAAGTTAAAGGGTATTTACTAAACTATAAGTCCTTTGGTGTATATCGATCATATAAAAAACATAATAAACAAAAAAGATAATATAATTTTTTTTCTCCTATTTTAATAATTTTGTTCAAGGCAGTTTCTATCAATCGTACGTGTTCTTAAGTTTAAATTCTGTTTCTTTACCATTTTAATTTTAATAATCTAGTTTTACTTAAACATTAAAACACCTCCAATTTTTCGAATTTGACATTACATGACATTTAAACCGATTGGATATAATTATATAAATGAGAGGCTCACAACGGTGCCAATTTAAACGGTTGGGATTTATGAATTCCCTTACTTAATAAATAATTAAAAGGGGTTAATACTATAAAAATAACATATGATATTTTAATACTTGTGTTCTTAAAACCTCATCCTAAATCAAATTTTGGTTTTTCGGGTCGGATAATATGATTTTAGATTCGGGTCGGGTTGGGTTTCGGATATTCAAAACTAGTTTTCCTGGTCGGATATCCGAATAAACCCGTTTTATTTGGGTTATTCAGATGTAAAAATTACATTTTTCGGGTCGGATACTGTATTTCGATTTTCGGGTCGGGTTTCGAATAGATTAAAAAAATTCAAATTCGAATAACTCGTTATCCGACCCGATGAACACCCCTACGTGTAGAAACTAATGATTTGTTTGAAATTTTTTTTTTTTAAATTTTAATTTAACGTGATTGATTTGTAGAGAGTTTAAAGAGATCAAATGACACTTAATATAACATAAAAGATAACACACATAACCTAGAGTTGCACAACCAAACCGGTTTGGTTTGAAAAAACCGGTATCCAAACCGGTCCTATCTCGATCTCAAACCGGTTTCATCCAAACCGGTTTCCAAACCGGTCCGAATCATATGTTTGAGATAGGTTTGACATTCTCATCTCCAAACCGATTTTCGTTTTTTTAACAACCCTATTTTAATATTTGAATTTGCTTGGTATTTTCAGTAATACTAATCCACATAAAACTACTAAAAGGCGCAAATTGTTTGAAAAATTAACAAGTTTAAGATGGCAATCCAATATATATTAAATTTCGTATATATTAAAGTTAAAAAGTTCACACATTTAAGAACTACATGATTATCCAATATCCATCAAAGTTTATAGTGATTAATGTAATTTTATCAAAGTTGAGGGCAAACCAATGAAATTCATTTTTCAACACCAGTCACCAGAACCGATGTTTGAACTTTGAAGTTTAACCTTTTCAGTTTCGTCTCCTGAGTCTAGATAGCGGGGAAACTGGTAGCGTAACCGGATAAATGTCGCCGGCGCCTGTAATCGGAGTGGCGGTGTTTCTGGTCAAGGGCGGCACGGTGCTTCTCGGTCGTCGCCGATCTTCGGTCGGTCACGGCACTTATGCTCTTCCCGGCGGCCACCTAGAATTCGGTTAGTCATCTGTTCAAAATGCGCACACACACAGTAACGTACACTGTAATTTATCTCATATCGTACCGCTCCATCAAAATCAGCTCATTCACAGGCTACAGCCACTTGGTTCGGCTGATATTCATATATTTTATTTTTAATTTATTATACATTTAGTTTTTGGTGACAGTTTTTGACCGAGTCTCTTTATAAATGAATAATTATATATATTGTATTAAGCTTTTCGAGCTAATGAAAGTTAAAGAGATCAAGCTTATGATCTGATTATTGTGTGTTGATTTCCAATTTAAAACCTAGATACATTAGACCAAAAACTATTTGATATAAAACAAACAAATATATATTGTATAGGCGCTAGTCGGACGGCGAGGTACCGCCTAGAGATTAATCGGATTAATCGGCGCTAGGCGGATTGGAAATTTTATATGTAATTTTACAAATATTTATTATACACACACATTAATATCAATAATTTAATATAATACTTCAAATATTTTAAAAAAAAACTTAAACATGCTAAGTCAAGTAAACTTAAACACAAAATTCAAAGTTTATAGATGGATTTCGATGTTTAGTGACAGGATTCAATGTTTCAGATGTTGGATTCGATGTTTTAGAGACATATTAAGTATTTTGGGTTGAGAAATGTCTCGAATAATCACAAATCTGGGTACTTTTTACTCGAAAAAGCCAAAAAAACCAAAAAAAACCAAAAAAAAACAAAAAAAGCCGAAAAAAATAGGCCACCTGGGCTGCCTAGCGCCTAGGCACCGCCTAGGGTAAAATCGACAAGGTTTTCAAGCGCCTAGCGCCTAGGCGCCGCCTATGCCGATTTTTACAACACTGATCAGTATAATACTATACTTCAAATTATTTAAAAAAGACTTATGGGTGCTTAAAAAGGCAAACTGGCAAAGAGAGTCTCCTTTATGCTTAAAAATGTTGGAATATAGAATTAAAATACTTTTGGACACTAGAAGAAAATACACTTCAGAATTTCATATTTGTGCTGCTTTATTAGGTTTTTTAAGAGATACAAAAGAATTTGTTGGAACGGCGAAAACTTCTAATTTATTGATTTAATCCGGTCAGTATACAAAGAAAGAAATTTTATTTTCTCTCCTATTTAGATTTCTCTCTTATTTCAAAAAAGTCTGGAATCGTGGAATTGAAGAAATAATTGGAAAATAAAACAGCCAGCGGGAATTCAAGTTTCGTCGGGTTAACTAGGAACATATTTATTCTGACTCAGAGGGCAGTTAATTTTTTTTAATTTATCCTAAGACTTTAATATATGGAAATCTGGATTAAACTAAAGGAGTTTGTTAATTGTTAAATGATGGAGATGATGCTGTTTCTTTAGTAATAAACTAATAATCATGTGGTTGAGCTTGTGCATTGTTGGCAATGACAAAAGAGTCAATTCATGTGATGCTTAATACTTTGTCTTTGCTTGTAACTTGTCTTTTAGGTAATCGAGTACTAATTACAATAATGGCCCCAAGTCGGCCACTTCTGCCTCCCTTGATTGTTTAATCAATGATTCATGAGTTGAAAGTGGCATTAGGTTGACTAGCCTCTCTATTTTATCTTGCAACCCATAGTTGTCATGGCAAATAGGCGCTCTAAAGGCGAATAAGCCTCGCCTGGAGCCTAAGCGTAACGTGCTTTAAAATTATTGGTTTTTTTCAGGTGAAATGCATAGTATAAAAATATGATTTTAGGGTTTGTATAAATGTTTAAGGCTTTTAAAGCTAGTTTAGGTTGAATATAGGCTTGTTTAAGGTTAGTTTAATTGTTTAGACATGTTTAAACCTATTAAGGTGATTGTTAACTTTAATCTGGCCGGAAATTGCGCCTGAGCGCCCAAAAGTGTGGCTATCCAGGCGAGGCACATGTGACTTGCCTAGGCGCACAAGACATGCATCTTTGACAACTATGTTGTAGCCTGATTTTTTTGATGATCGTGAGAACTCGCTTGTACGGTAAACCCTCGGGTCCTCCCAATACCTGACTAACCAAGATGAACATGCAAAGTGGGTGCAAGCAACCGGGTCGGTAATCTCCAAGGAAAATTGCTCTAAGTGGGAATTGAACCTAAGGGCTCTAGGTTGTAACATTTTAACCACTATACCACTTCCTTAAAGGTCAAAATCTAATAGAATGTGATGTCTTTTGTGAAAAAAATGGTGAACGCCACTATTAGGCGCCCCTTACCGACCAGTCTCACGATCAACACGAGGGAGGTAATTCGCGTGAAGTGATGTCTTTTGTAGGTACAGATATATATATTTAACTTTTGATAAAACACAAATCTAACACAGTTTAGTCTAAACGGGCTTGCATTCGTTTTGGGGGTGTTGGTGGGTTTGTGGTTTGCCTATTAACTTAATTTTTATAAATTATTTAAAAAAATGCGTTCCATGTTCCTTTTTTTATGCCAAAATTTAGATGTATAGAAAAGAAATGAACGTTATGTTTTATAGCTTAAACGTTATTTTTTATACAAATTTGTAATTTCTGTTACAATTTGATAATTTGGGTATAAACAAAAATATGCAAAGAATAAAAAATTTGGGTTAAGAATATCTCTTTCATGTGTCTACCATGATTTTTGGATCTGTCATGTTAATATTTGCGTAAAATTTTCGGGTTTATGTCGGGATCGAGCAATCAACCAACGAAAACATGACCTATTTAACACCATAGGACATGATTTTCATAAGCTTTGTTATTTGATAATTTGATCCGGAAGATCAAATCTATGAACATAAGTTGTGTTTGGATGTGCATTTTGAAATTGATCATGTGTTATTGAATAGATAATCAAATGTTTTAAACATAAGCATGCTTCTTTGTTTTCAAGGTGAAACATTTGAGGAATGTGCTGCAAGAGAGGTAAAAGAGGAAACTGGGCTACACATCAAGGACATACAGTTTGTAACAGTAACAAATGATGTTTTTACTGAAGCTGCAAAACAGCTACATTTGGTTGCTGTTTATATGCGCGCCTCTTTAGCCGATCCTGAACAGCTCCCTCAAAACATAGAACCTGAAAAGTGTGACGGTTGGGATTGGTATGACTGGAAAAACTTGCCCCAGCCGCTGTTTCGACCTCTGGAGACTGTGTTGAAAAGTGGCTTCAGTCCATTCCCTGATGAATTGACTTGATCAAGGTTCGTAACTTTTGTTAGGGTTACTCTAGTTCCTACTGATCAATTAGTAGTTTGTTTCCGAGATAAACAATGGTTTTGTTAAGCCACCATGAATTAAAACAACTTTATTATGAGTTGTTATGCAGGACTCATAACGTGGATTTATATTATGTTGCCTTAGTATTAATGTTATGTAATATCAATGTTATTTAAATATGAACACTCCAATAACTAAAATATGGATCATGTAATACTAAACTAATAAGAAAATAAGATTTGAAAAAATAAATTAAATCTAGTCTGACACTCGGTTTTTTGTTTGGTTTGGTTTGGAAAACATTGTAAAGTATGATTTACAAAAAACTTAAAAAGTGTTTTTGTGAACATGAGTACTTCATAGTCTTCATGTTAGTGCGGTGTGTGGTTATAAATTGATACAAACTCAATACTCACAATCAACAAATCAAAATATGGGAATTGTATTAATAGATCAAACTAACGATTACAAAGAAGAAATCACAATAACAATGGAACCTCTCACTGAAATCTATTCAGGAGCCTTTTTATAACAACCAAAATCATAAACGTGGATCATATTCTCCCTCCTCTATTTATAACTAATCATACGTCATAACAAACACTATAGTGGACAAGTCAAATTCCCCTTTTACCCTTTCTAGAATATACTTGTAAAATAGGAGGTTTACTATTAACTTGAGCTTGTGCCACATTACTATCAATGCCACCGTCTTCTTTTAAAGTCTTGACCTCAAGACTTATATTAGGAAACTGTGTCTTTATCTCTTGAGCATTCTCCCAAGTAGCCTCCTCTGCCTTTTGGCCTTGCCATTGAATCAACCACTCATCCCCTGGTTCCGTACCCCTGTTGATCCTTCGGACTGCCAAAACTTTACTGGGCAAAACCAAATCGTCTTCACCCACCTCCAACTCTTTTGGAAGAACTGTAACATCCTAGGCAATCACATATCGGCCGTGAACATAAGAGATTACTGTCTCATAAGTAACGATCCGCCTCTTACATCATCAACGCGTTTTCGGTTTAGCTGGCTATGGAGCACATGAAAACTCCACAGTTAAGCGTGCTCGGGTTGCAACAATCCAGGGATGGGTGACTTCCCTGGGAAGTTTTCACCCGGGCAACCGAAGGCAAAACCGTGAGCTCCTAGTGGGCAAAGCGGACAATATTGGTGGTAGACGGGGCCGGATGTTACTGGTAGGGGTGTGCATGGGTCGGTTTGGGTCGGTTTTTGGCTTAGTCCAAACCCAAAACCGAAATTTCGGTTTTTTTGGTTTTTAAACCCGTTTGGGTTCGGTTTTTCCGGTTTTTAACTTTTCAAAACTCATTTGGGTTCGGTTTGGGTTTGGGTTTTTTTGGTTTTTTTCTACTTAGGCCTTAAATTATGCTTGTAAAAAAATAAACTAAAATATTATATTTCTATTAAAAATATTTTAAGTACAACACTACTTAATATTTAAAAATAAATACAAAAATATTTAAATTTTGTAAAAATTATACATGTTTTTGGTATCCTAAGCCAATAATAATAATAAAATATACGATTCTTATTTGACTTATGATATTAAGAACTAAGAAAATAAAAATAGACAGTTCATAAATTGTTAAAAATTTTCAAATGTAATATATATATATATATATGCATATATACTATGTATTCGGTTTTTTCGGTTTTTCTATAAGATAAAACCAAACTCAAACTCAAACCCAAACTTTCGGTTTTTAAAAAACTTACACCAAACCCGTCGGTTTCTATTTGGGTTCGGTTTTTTCGGGTTGGATTTTTCGGTTTTTGGGTTTTGGGTCGGTTTTTTCGGTTTTATGCACACCCCTAGTTACAAGAACTGATTCCGCACTTCCCTGAATAGCTTTTTTTAGAAGGGATACATGAAGCACCGGATGAATTTTAGACGTGGGAGGAAAAATCAACTTATAAGCCAGCTGACCCACTTTCTCTTGTATTTAAAAAGGACCAAAGAAACACGGTGACAATTTTTGATGAACACTGTTAGTCACTGATTGTTGTCGATACGGTTTGAGTTTAACATAAACCCATTCTCCCACCACAAACTGAACTTCCCTCCTTTCCTTATCTGCATTGGATTTCATAATATTTTGAGCAACTGCTAAACATTGTTTAAAATCTGTAAAGTTGAATCCCTATCTCGCAACTCTTGAGCCACTGCTTCCACACGAATTTCTCCTGGGGCCATACATTGTGTCAAAAGGAGTCTGCCCGTAGAAGCATGAAATTGTACCAAAATTCAGCCCAAGGCACCCAATAAACCCAATTTCGAGGCTGATCTATTGCAAAACAACACGGATATGCCTCAAGAAAACGATTGATCACTTCCGTTTGGCCATTTGTCTCGGGGTGATAAGCCGAACTCATTTGCGAAGTTGTTCCTTGGGAGCGAAAAATATCTTGCCATAATGTACTTAAGAAGAGTGGGTCACGATCACTAACAATTGTTTTGGGAATCCCATGCAACCAAATGATTTCCTTTACAAGGACTTCCGCGACCCCCTTAGATATGTATGGATGTTTGAGAGGAATAAAGTGAGCATATTTAGAGAGGCGATCAACCACCACCAATATCACAGTACTCCCCTTAGAACGAGGTAATTCACTAATGAAGTCCATCAATAAGTCTTCCCAAATACATCAGGAATACTCAAGGGCTGCAACAATCCCACCGGAGCAGTAGTGGCTGTTTTGCAACGCTGGCACACTTCACATTCCCGGACATATTGTTTAATTGCAGTTGTCATTCCAGCCCAATACAAATTAGCAACTATACATCTGTAAGTACGATAATACCCCGAGTGACCCCCTGTGGCATCCGTGTGGAATTCATGTAATAAAGCAGGAAAAAATTTTGATTTAGCCGAAATAACCAACATGTTCCGATAAAATAACACCCCGTGCTTGACTGTGTATCCCGAATGTTTATTTGGAAATAATTGACAATCTTTACTCAATTGTTGTAATATGGGATCCTCATTAGCCTCCTTTATTAACTGCGACTCTTGTAACCAAATAGGTCCCGAACATAACAATAAGCAATTGCTAGTTTCATTTCTGCGAGAGAGGGCATCCGCTGCTCGGTTAGAGTGGCCAGGTTTTATATTGAATGTCAAAATTGTATCCCAACAATTTTGCTACCAATTATGTTGATCCGGCATAGTCACCCTTTGTTGCAACAGAAATTTCAAGCTCTTTTGGTCTGTACACACTGTGAATCGTGTGCCCAATAGATGCGGCCTCCAATGTTGGACAACCAAAACTAAAGCCATCATTTCCTATCATAAGCCGATTTAGCAAGATTTTTATCACTTAATCCCTTGCTGAAATAAGCTATCGGTTTGTTTTGTTGCATCAACACAGCCCCAATTCCCCTCCCTGATGCATCGCATTCTACCATGAAGGGAAGAGAAAAGTTTGGCAGAGTTAAAACAGGTGCAAAAACTAGAGTATGTTTAAGAAGATTAAAAGCAACTTGTGCTTGATCTGACCAAACAAACGCATTCTTCTTAGTCAAATATGTTAAAGGACGAGCAATACTCCCGTAATTTTGAATGAATTTACGATATTAACATGTCAATCCTAGGAACCCATGAAGGCCTTTAATTGATGTTGGGGTAGGCCAATTAAGAACCACATCAACCTTTTTAGGATCCATAGATACCCCCGGCCCGTAATGATGTGCCCCAAATATTCTACGGATGTTTGACGAAAAGAGCATTTTTTTCGATTAAGGAAAAAACAGTGAGAAAGCAATATTTGAAAAACTGCTTGAATGTCATGTAAATGTTGCAAACAATTAGGATTATAAATGAGTATATCATCAAAGAAAATTACCACGGACTTGCGAATGAGAGGTTTGAAAATGTCATTCATGAAGGCTTGAAAAGTAGCCGGTGCGTTCATTAAGCCAAAAGGCATCACCAAAACTCATAATGACCTTCGTGCGTTCTGAAGTCATTTTTCTCAATGTTGTCATCCTTCATTCGGATTTGATTATATCCAGAGTTCAAGTCCAATTTGGTAAAAAATTGAGCACCATGTAGTTCATCTAATAACTCCTCCACCACTGGAATAGGAAACTTGTCCGGAATAGTAACTTTATTCAAAGCCCTATAATCCACACATAATCTCCATGAGTCATCTTTCTTGCTGACTAAAATCACTGGACTTGAATACGCACTATGAGTGGGACGAATCATTCCCACATCTAAGAATTCTTTCACTTGTCTTTTGATTTCATTTTTTTGAATATGAGGATAACGGTATGGACATACATCTATTGGTTTGGACGTGGAAAGAGTGATTTGATGGTCATGAGAGCGAGAAGGAGCCAATTTAGACGGAGTTAGGAAAATAATGGAGAATTGATCCAGCAATGTATTAAGGGATTGCTGTTGAGAAAATGAAAGAGTATTAGAAATGGAAACACCCTCTGATCCGGAAGAGAGATCAAGAACAATAGGAGTGGATTGAGGTTTTATTTCTTCCCTTAACCAGGTTTGCAAAGCCGCAGAATTGAATTGTCCTTTCGGACTACCTTGTAACATTATCGGAGAATCCAAAAAAAACGAATTTCATCCATAATTATTTCCAATCATCAACTACTTGGCCAAGGGACTGCAACCATTCCATGCCTAGAATGACATCGAATGTACCCGTATCAAAAACCAATGCATTGAGGATAAAAGAACAAGGACCCAGTTTAATTGACAGTCCTTTACATTGGGTGGTGAATGGTGATGACTACTACATGACCATCTCCTAGTCGAATATTTATACCGACTGAGAATCAATAGATAAAGCAGTGACTAGTCTTTTGGAAAATGAAATTGTGCGTTGCCCCACTGTCTGCTAATAAGCTTATTGGAATTCCCATCAAAGTTCCTTCCAACTGTAGAGTTTGGGTTCCCCCTATCTGAGTATAAGCTCCCGTTACTTCTAAAGCTAAACACATGCCTGAAGGATAATCCAAATCCTAATTGGATGGTGTCGGGGGTAAAGCATTTAAGACCAAATTTTCTCCTACATCACCTTCATCCTCCTCATCTCTCAGAAGAAGGACACGAAACGAAGTTTCCTTCTGGACTACGGTGTGTCGGCCCATACATCTAACCGCATCGATAACAAAGATCGTTTTTGAGTCTCTTTGTCACACCCTCAAATTCCCACTCAGGGTGTCAGTCCACGTGGGTGTGACGTGGCCAGAATCACAGCTCAAGGTCATATACAACACCTCTATATGCGTTTACAAATACAATGTTCGACACATACACTTAACGAAATAGTTTGCAGCGGAATTATAAATCGTATTGCAGCAGAAAAATTATAGTCATCATAACATGCAGCGGAATATAATAAGTTTAATACATTATTGTTTAACATAATAAAAGTTAAATGTTTTCAAAACGACACAACAGAATGCATGAGGATCCCTAATGCTCGTCCCTTAACATGTGCATTCATGTCCTCACGCTAGCCACGCTAGTTACCTGAGAATACAAGTTAGAAAAAGTGTCAACACAATGGTTGGTGAGTTCACAGGTTTTGATAGATACATATAATAATAAAACGTGTGTCATGCTGTTTATCAATGTTAGCACTGAGCCCTAGGCTCCAAGTGTCAGTGCGTCACTACCGAACTAGACTTGTTTGTTCTTGCCTCCTCTGTGTCTCGTATACACAGCAAGTTAGGTCAGAATTTCACGGGTTATGACACTCAGTCAATATTGTGCCCCGTGGGGTAAGTCACACACAAACGGATCCATTCAAATCAACCACGTTGTTCGTACATTAACGGTAAGACTTTGTGAGGGCTTGATACGAGTTCAACACTTAATGTTTGTCCAATAAACCAGCATACACAGTAAAATGTTTGTCATGGTATAAATGTTTGACTCGATGCAACTAGTATTCTCCCGCCTATTTAAAAGCGTTTGAAAATAGTAAAGAGGGGCCGTAAACTCACCTTAGCGAAGAGAGTGATAAACAAGCGTAAGCTCCTGAAGTAGTAGCGCGTTGGTCACCGGTAACCTATATCGTATACCGTACGTGAGTTTTTGTAAGTGACCGTGCTAGTGTTCGTGTTAGTGCTCGTGTTTGTGCTCAACAACTCTTGGTTGTTCATGTTTGTCCGTGTCGGTCCACAATGACCGTGTTTGTTCATGTTGGTCCACATTGACCGTGTTTGACTGTGTTGGTCCACAATGACCGTGTTTGACCAAAGTTGACCATGTTTGACCAAAGTTGACCGTGTCAAGTCAACGACCCGTTGGTGAACCGTGTGACGGTTGTGAATTGTGTAACATTCGTGTAAGTGCTAGTCGTGTGTAAAACGCTCAAGTCGCGTCTATGGGCAACTTACTATATATAGTAAGTTTCCATTTATGGAAGGTTCACAAAGCATAACAATTGTATAGTTCTAGCATGCCCGTTAGTCCTACGTGATCATGTTAGCACATAGCACGTTATCATACGAAATCACATAAGCCGTTTATATCATGTTAGTACACAAAAGTTTCCTAAAATGGAAAGTTTCCATTTATAGTATACGTGTTATCGGAAACCATCTAACTTAGCATCTAATCATCATGTTATAGCATATTAAACCATTTAGCAAGCTCTAATCATACAAAATGTTCCTAAGTCAGTTTTAGTAAGAAAAAAGTTACTATAAATAGTAACTTTGTAGTTTTGCATAGAAGTGACCATTCTAACATTTCTAAACCAATTTTCATATCATCAATCATCATAACAAGCCATGTACTATCATCTAAACATGTTCATATAGCCAAAATAACCATTTATCAATATTTGATCCACAAAAGTTACTATATTTAGTAACTTTGCTAAAAATTACTGTAACATCAGTGCCGGAACCGTCACCGGAACAGTGATCTCTACAGTATATGAACAGTAAAACAGGTACGAACCATATACATTTCAGTACGTTTCATATTCATATCATTTATCATTATCATAGTGTGTGATCATAGAACAAATTCAAAAACATTTAACAGAAACACAGTTCAGAACAATGGTTCTTGAGTCAGATAATTATCTGGCAACATAGAACCATCATGGGTTTGTTTATTAGGATTTATTATGTATAAACGTAGGTGAGACTTTAAAGAACAAAACACAACGAATATTGTTATGTGAATGCTAAATCGACGGGTTATTCGTATAGGTGACGATCTGTACGAATATATCTGAAAGTTTAACGTTCTGAATGATATTCTATAACTAGAAAACAAGATTGAAAAGTATAGTTACCGCCGTGTTCGTACGGGTGACGATTCGAACGAATACGCGCGACGACCGTACATTTCGATTTAAACAGTAAATTAATATTTTAAATTTAAAATAAATAAGAAGGTATTAGTTAATTTATTAGGAATCACAACAAAAAATAATTAGATAACTTCTATTTTTATAAACCGTGTCTTTTCGTCGCGAAAACTATGCGAACCGGCATATTACGCGAAACCGAACGAGACCGAACGAGTGGGTATTTTTCCCACATTTAATGTGGACAATAAATGCCACAACCACCACCATTCACTCTCCTCTCTCTCTCAAACTCGTTTTTCCACTCTCTCTCTAGTTCTTCACAAGAAAACACCATTCTTTCTAAGTTTTGGAGGCTTAAATCTCGTTGGATTCAAGTGTTCTAGGCGTCAAGACGTTCCTCTCATCGTGTAGATTTCAGAAGTACAAGCATTGTGAAATTTCATCCACGAAATCTAAGGTAAATATCCATTCTATTTTCGGTTTTTATAGGGTTTTCACGAGTTCACGTTGTCTTGCGATTAGGGGTATTAAACACTTAGATGAAGGTGAATGTACGATTAGGTATTGTTGGGAATAGGATTGGAACAGGTTGAAGCCGTAAACAAGGAAGAGACGATGCAGGTTCGTGGATCACAAGCGGGCCGAACCTTTTGACCGAGGAAGATGATGGCCGAACCTTCCTTTTTAGCCGAACCCTGGCCACGAACCCTGCTGGCCATCTGCAACGAACCTGTGTCCCTGGTGCACGAACCCTGCTACATCTGTCAGCCGAACCCTGACCCACTGCACCGAACCTGTGACGAGAAACCTGCCAACCGAACCTTTGAAACGAACCTATAGTTCAGACGAACCATTTGTTTCTTAGCCGAACCTTCTGTTCACGAACCTGGAATCTTTGGCGAACCATCCTTGGCCGAACCCTCTTCAGCCGAACCCTAAGTGTCACGAACCCAGGACAGACGAACCCATGATTCACGAACCTATCTCGGCCGAATCTATTAGATCACAACGAACCTTAGCATGGCGAACCCTAGGAGCCGAACCTTAAAGGTTCGGTGGTTTATTGGCCGAACCTTACATCCAGGTTAGCCGAACCTAAGGAGGTTTTCTAAAAAGGTTCGCTGCTTCTTAGGTAATACCGAACCTGATCATTATAAAACTCTTAGTTACTAGTGTGCATGGGAGTTTAGATATGTTTACATGTATAAGTTAAGACTTATGAGTGCATGGGAATAATAAGAAGCATTCAATCTCATGCAAACTTGTGTTATTGTGAGCTAGAGTAGTCATGAATGTACATTTCTCATAATAATGTTTCTTAATTGATGAACACCTAAGAAAAATGGTTATAAGTTCATGAGAATCAAAAGCATAAGTTGGATGATCCATTAGGAATCAAAGATTCTTCATTTGGGCTTAAGTGGGACCAATGGGGCTTAATTAAGCCCATCATACATTAAGTAATTATTCAAACTCAAGTAATGATATTTTGATAAAAATAAAGGCATTGTGAATTTATTTAAAAGTTAAATTAGTAATTTGCTAAAATCTTGTTTAATTTGAAATGTAATATATAAATGTCATTGGTTTCTTTTAAGTTTATTTAGTTATAAAAGTTAGTTGTAATATCATTGATTGGGGTTTTGTTGTAAAATAGACAATATAATTGTCTGGATTTGAACTAGATACAGAGGAGACTCTGTCCAAATTTTTGTAAAATTTAATTATAAGTGTTGTACCTAAACATGGGATTTGGGATCATAAAAAGGGTAACTAAGTTAGATTAGATTCTAGATACACTTAGTACTAAGACACTTAGTTGCACACATAACAAGACTCAACCTCAGGCACAACGACTACTACGCGTACTTATTATATTCGAATTCTTATAAAATAACTCAGGAACTGAAGAAACCTAGCTACAACAAGAGCGCGCATTTTGTGTTAGAGCATTTACATAGCATCACAGGTGAGTTCATTGCCCCTTTTCTAACATTTTTGTTTTAAAACGCGGGGCTGAGAAGCATGCGTAAACTGTTTTTATTTAAACTGTTTATTTAAACGCTTTTAATTATTATATGTTTTACATATAATGTTTGTTGATACTCCTAGACTCCTGTCTAGGTAATTATTATAAAGATCAAATAATCAAATCAATTAAAGTACTCTTATGAGTAATACTTTAAATTTAAACTCAAAATAAACCCTTAGTCCATCAAGCTCAAATTCAAGAATCTAAATTCAAAGTGAAATCAAAGGAACTAAATCAAAAGATCATATTCAGAGGAAACTAAATTCAGTGTGGGATCTGAAAACAAAGAATCATAATCAAGAATCAATTATCATTGTGAATCATGGAAATTCTAAAGATCAAGCTCAAGAGACTCAAGGAATCATAAATCATAAATGTGTGTGAATCATGGAAATAATGAAATCATTATAATCTAATGAAATCATTAATATTCAAGTTAAGGTGGATGTCAATTGTATAGGGAATCAAGACCACGTGTAACACACATATAAAGTCCCCTTCAGGTATAGAAGACTCTTGTAGTCAGGCTATACGGGCAATAACGTGAACTATCAAATGAAATCAATATCAAAGTCAAAATCAAGAGAATCAAGAGATCAAAAACCAAAGGATATACTTAAAGTCCCCGCATGTACAGAAGACCGTTGGGTCAAGCTGTAAGGGCAAAACATTAAAATTCCGCTCAGTTCAGGTGTACTCCTTGTGAGTTATGCCTGACATGGGTCACGTGTGAGAGGTTACAACTTGGACAACCACCAACAACTAAGTCTAATTGATTGAGTCAAATAAGGCCCAATCATCATGTCTTAGTTGTATTTAAATGTTTTATTTATTTATTCAATTAAATATTTAACATTTTATTTCTATTAATGGCTCTTGGGAAATCATGTATCTATGATGAATGCAAGTGAATCAAAGGTAAATCAAATTTTTGGAAATCATAATCTGAATCAGAGGTGTGTAGGGTAAAAATGTTTAATTATCATTAACAGCAGTGTCATATGCATATTAGTATGTGGTGGGATGTTGGCTAGGGCTTGTCCCTTACATATGCCCTATATATAAGCATACCGATGTTGATATTACATGTGGTGTTAATGAGGTTAGGGTCTTTACCAAAGGAGGTTTTCAAATCATTTTCAATTACTAAAACTATATGAACTCACCAACCATGTGTTGACTTTATTTTTGCATGACTTCTCAGGTGACGAACAGGTCAACTGAAGAGTTGTTTCTTTTGGACTAGGTCACAGATAGAGGACCTAGCTTTTTGGACCTGCATATTTTTGGACATCATACACAGTTATTTTGTATATCTTGTGCAGATACAAGATTGAAGATTTATGATGTTATAGTAGATTTACATTGTTAAATTATAAACTTAACTGATGTAATTTAACTTTGTAATTCTATTTTATTTTAGCAAGTTTCTCATTTATATATATCATGTGCAATGTAAACAATCTGATCATTTCGATTATCACTCTCGATATCGCGCCCCAGGAACCTTCCGCCCGTCGGGGAAACCCGATCCTACCCCGCCGGCTCGGGGTGTGACAATTACCATAATCAATATCCAAATCACATTCTTAATCTTCTAATCATCATTTTATTCATCAAATAACATATTACTAAACATGCATGTTCACCATTTTAACCATATCACCATTTTGTAACTAAAAGGTTACTATAAATAGAAGGTTTGTAAAAATCACATTTTTAACCATCAATATCACAATCTAATCTTGCAATAACACTTATACATTATCAAGAATCATCTCAACATCAACAAAATCATCTAGAATGCCTTAGATCATACATGCATGGCATATTTTCAACACTTATGAACAAATCATGAAATTTATACATACACAACATCATAGATCATCATGAGATGTATTCTAATCATCCTATATCATCATAAAACACTTTATAATCATCAAACCCAGAACATAATTTCGTGTGGGTGCATCAAAGGTGCTTGCATGTGAAATTTACACATGCATGCGTGTGTAAGAGGTGTGAAAAGTGCATTTTAAGCTACAAGAAGTGAATGAGCTACCTTCCAAAGCTTCAAGGTTCCTGAGACGATGATGATAACAGCTCCTAAGCTCCTGGTTCGTGGGTTTGGTCAAGAACAAGGAAGATGGTGGCGGTTCTTCGAGTTCCTAGCAATCTCCTTCCACTTCCAAGCTTTCAACCTTCAATCTATGGCTTCAACAATGGAGTTTTTGGGTGAAAATGGTGGTAGCAGGGGGTTCTGATCGAGAGAAACCGAGGTGGTGGCGTGAGAGTATAAGAAAAATGATGAAGGATAGTATAGGCATCATTAGTCTTGGATTTTTAAGATTTTGTCGCCTGGGCGGCGTCGCGTACCGCGGTGGGCCTCCCAGATAATCTCAGCGTACCGCGATGGATTTTGGGATTCAAATCCTCCCGAATCTCGTCGCGTGTCGCGACAAGTCCTCTTGTGGGCCATCGCGTACCGCGATGGGCCGCTGAAGATCCCAATAAGCCCAATTCAATGGGTTTGATCCGTTCGTCGTCGTTTTCACGTCTACAAACTATCGTTTGGCCTCGTTTGAACTTCCAAGTTCAATGTGTGAGTGTTTCGTGAGGTTTCATGTGTCGTGTTACACAATGTGCTATATGTTCACCAACGTTCGTATGTTTTGACACATGTGTGCTGTTTGCCGATAATTCATCGAATTATCTAGTCATGTGTCGGTGTTCGTACTGTCGTGCCACGTGTCACACTAAATTATACTAATTATAGTGCCACGTGTACATAAATCATTCAAATAAACATTTAAATAAACAATAAGCTGACCTGGAAATTACGGGGTGTCACATTGAGTCGGGTCCAAAAACAGGAGTAATGGGATCTTCGGTCACTGGATCAACGTACTCACATGATAAAGGAATTAGAACTTTATCTCATACTGAATAGGAAGAGAGTGTGACACCTTAGGCAAATCCCACATCGGCCGTGGACAGGAAAGATCCTTGGTTCATATGTAATAACCCGCCTCTTATACCAACAACGCGTTTTGGGGCTTAATGATAGTGGATGATAGGAGAACTCCACAGTTAAGCGTGCTTAGGTGACAGCAATTCAGGATGGGTGACCCCCTGGGAAGTTTTCACCCGGGCGACCAAAAGCAAAGCCGTGAGCTATAATTTGGCAAAGCGGACAATATTGCTGGTAAAACGAGGCGGGGTGTTACAGAATGGTATCAGAGACACTCCTGTGTCGTTCGGGATGTGGGGCAAACCTCATCCAGGGCGATGAGTCCCGGGGGGGGTGTCCTCCGGACACCTTAGGCAGATCCTACAAGCCAGAGAGGCTAGCGGGGCAAACCTCATCGAGGACGATGAGTCCCAGGGGGGGGTGTATGTGACACCTTAGGCAAATCCCACATTGGCCGTGGACAGGAGAGATCATTGGTTCATATGTAATAACCTGCCTCTTATACCAACAACGCGTTTTGGGGCTTAATGGTAGTGGATGAGAGGAGAACTCCACAGTTAAGCGTGCTCAGGTGACAGCAATCCAGGATGGGTGACCCCTGGGAAGTTTTCACCCGGGCGACCAAAAGCAAAGCCGTGAGCTATAATTTGGCAAAGCAGACAATATTGCTGGTAAAACAAAGTGGGGTGTTACACTCAACTTTAGAATTCGAAAATGTAGAAGAAGTTGATTTCAAAGGTGAATTAACAGCCCTCACATTACCCCATTCTCCAGACATGGTGGAGGTATGAGGAACTCCACTTGTCAAACCCCATTGATCAACATAATGATAACGAGCTAAAGGAGTGTTGGCAGATTATGATCGAAGCATAGCTTCCACATCCTTAGCCAAATATATAGCATCTAAGCGAGTTTGAGGACATTGGAGACGAACCCACTGTTTAACATCTTCCCGTAATCCCGCTAAAATACCCGATAGTCTGAGATTTCGGAAGACGTGGGACAAGGGACAAGGGACAAAAGGTATTCAAAATCATCAATGTAATCTAGAATTGAAGACGTTTGTTTAATGGTGGCTAATTGTTCGTAAGGGTTATGAATTTCCAATCCGTTGAATCGCTGTAGCAATTCCATTTGAAATTCCGCCCATGACAAGGAGTCATGAACTTGAGTGACCACTATGAACCAATGTTGCGTCAGTACTTGCATGCTTAATTGAGTCTATTTCAATCGTAATTCATCCGGTGTTTGATTAATGTCAAAATAGAGGTTAGTTTTTTTTAATCCACCCTTGCGGATTAAAACCGGAAAATTCAGGGAGTTTTACCTTTTTGACGGCCCACGGAAGAGGAGAAGAAGAACGAGAATGATCGAAGGGAGTGTTGAACGGATCGGAAATATGCGGACCTGAAGTAGAAGAAGAGCCCTTCGGGTTTTCTCTTGTTGTTTCTCCGTACGATCCTCCGTCATCAATTGTTTGATCTCTACTACATTCGATTGCAATTGTTTGATCTGTTGCTCATGAACATCCACGCGAGAATTATGATTACGAGTTTCCATTTTCGGCAAGTCGTCGGCAGGTCGGACCAATGATACAAACTCAATACTCACAATCAACAAATCATAATATGGGAATTGTATTAATAGATCAAACTAATGATTACAAAGAAGAAGTGACAATAACAATGGAACCTCTCACTGAAATCTATTCAGTAGTCTTTCTATAACAACCAAAATCATAAACATGGATTTTATTCTCCCTTTTCTATTTATAACTAATCATACGTCATAACAAACTCTATAGTGGACAAGTCAAATTCCTCTTTTACCCTTTATATAATATACTTGTAAAATAGGAGGTTTATTATTAACTTGAGCTTGTGCCAAATTCCTATCATAAATACTCAAAAAAATTAAAATTACATATATATAACATGTTTAATGGTTAATATATATATTTATTCTAATAAATAAATGTTTATATAGACACATTTCATGTTATTAAAGCAACTCATATATGTATTTTTGTCTCTCTCTCCCCTATTAAATGTTTCTTTATTAAATAATAATATTAAATATATTTTTTATACATTTTTAACTTGATTAATATTAAAAACATACTTTTTAAAAAACCAAATTATTATAAAATATATAATTTGTATAAAAGGAATTTAAAATGTAATATTTGAAGAAACAAACTTTGAAAAAATTAGTGTCAAAAAAATAATATAATTATTTTATTATTTAATGAATGAAACTATATATAATATATACTTTATAATAAAGGAAGATTTTTTTGCTTACATGTCTTCACCACATTAATTCTCTCCTTAATTTTGACACTTGTCAATCCCATATTAATTCTTGGATTAAAATTAACACATGTCAATCACCTATTAAATATACTTTCAATTTTTATATAAGTTATTAATTTAAATAATAAAAGAGTAATATAGATCCTATTTATTCGTTGATTGAAGCCGCATTTCTCTAAACTTAATTTGACTATGAGAAATCAATACAGTGAGTGATACACACTGTTTATTTTGAAAACCCTGCCTTATAACCAAAGTATTTAATTTATATTCATTCTCTGATGAAAACCATTCTCAAATCTCAGTCCTCACATGCAGTTCATTTTCTATGGTGTATGTATTTTAGTAATTTACTATTATGCCCTTTGTTATTCGTAGAAGCAGTTTTCCATTTGTTTAAGGTTAAAATGATTTTTAGTTTCGGTAATAGTTGTGTAGTGGTATTTGCACGTTCTGTCAGTTTTATTTTATTATCTATGTAAGTCTGCTTCGTAAATAAGAGCTGTTGTTCGGTTCAATTGTGTGTTCTTCATTTTTTTATTATTGCTTTGGCCAATTCTCATCATTCTCCATTTATTTCGGTTTGCTTCAATTCAAATACGATTCTCACAAGGTTTGTTTCTCACTCAAGAGTAACACATGTTGGATTTCAAAACCCTTGAACTATTATTCACTATTTTAATTTAATTTGTTATAAACCGATGTATCTGATTCAATTTCGTTCTCCTTATCTTTCGATTGGATTCAATATGAATATAACTCTAATACATGTTTGATTTTGAAACCCTAAATTTCGTGTAGGGTGCGTACGGTGGCTCAATTGGAATACCCGTTTTTGAATTAACAAGGTTTGATCTTGAAACCCTAAAGATTTTAACCTAATATGTTTTCTTCATAATTTCTTGCCTGGATCATTCGATTACTACATTATGACGAATCTATCACTCTTAATTGACCTGGATGGGATAACGAGATTAGAAACAAATTATGTATAAAACAATTAATAATGTGTTTTTCTCATTCTTTTTGTCTACCTCAATTTGATTACCACAATATCAATAATTTGTCAATCTTAATTGAATTTACATGGCAATGTTATTGAGTCAGCCTGTATGGGTTAACGAGGTTAGAAGAAAATTACGTAAAAAACAATTAATAAAATGTTTATCTCGTTCTTTTTTTGTCTTATTCGATTCGATTAACATAATATGAATATTTGTCTCTTAATTCAATTTACCTGTCAATATTAGTGCATTGGCTTGGATGGGGTAACTGGCTTAGGGTCGAATTATGGTTTTTTTTTTCTTTTCTGGAAACATATTAATCTCTTTAGAGTTGTGATGGTAAAGGGATATGTTTTGAGTAATTTGTGATATGTTTGATTGTACATGCATTAGATGTTCTAAATTTGTAGCAATTTAACTCACTGCTATTTTTTTATTGGTTAATTGTTGTACTATGATATTCTTTTTTGTCTGTCTCAACTCGATTAACATAATATGAATAATCTGTCTCTTAATTCAATTAACATGGCAATATTAGTGCATTGGCTTGGATGGCGTAGCCGAATTAGAGTCAAATTGATGTACATGATGTTTTTTTAATTAGCCGTTTTGTTTGGATCGTATTAATTTCTTTACAATTGTAATGGTAAATGAATATATTTGAGTAATTTGTGATATGTCTAATTGTACAATACTGCCTTAGATGTTCTAAATTTGCAGCAATTTAACTCATTAATATTTTTTTTATTTTGGTAATTGCTATACTAGGATATGTGATGTATTATGGTGGCATAGTTTTTTGGTATGGCACAATGTTAACATATTTAGATGTCTAAATTTGCATTAATTTATGTCATTTGGATTTTTCGGTTGGCTCATTGCTTACTATGATCTAGCATGTATTATAATGGCATAGTGTTTTGGTATGATTATATTCTAATACTAGGTCATTACCTCGTATATTACACGGAATTAATATATAATAATAAATGGCTAGAACTGATAATAAAACGATACTTTGATATAAGTTGATTAAGCTATTTATTAGCAAATATTTTAAGCATTAAAACAACAATTCGAAAGTTTAGTAACTACATAATTGATATTCGATAGGTAAGATACTATTTTCGTGATTCTTAAAGTTATTTTAAATGACTAACGAACACATACAAAAATGTTTAATACGAATTGAATAAATTTAGCATTTATAAACCAATAGTTTTATAAAAATTTGTATATTTAATATCATATTAGTCGTTAGTGAAATAAGAAAATAATTAAAATTTGAAAATTATAAATAATAAATACTTAAGAATTATAAAATTATACTTTAAAATAAGATATAGTTGAAATCTATTTATGATTACTAAGTTATAATACATTATTAGAATAAAAAAATTATTTTTGCATTTAAGTATACAATTTATATATGAGAGAGAATTAGTAAAATATAATTAAATGAAAGATAAATATTAGAGTGACAAGTATCAAAATGTAATGATGAATGAATATTGAAGTGACATATGACAAAAGTTACTGATAAATGAATAAGAGAGTTACAAATGTCAAATTCGTTATTCTTTTATTAGGTAATATATATTATATGATGAGATAAATTATGAGATATTACGCACTGAATTTTCATTTCAAGGTTCCTTTATAAAATCTTTTACATTACACTATAATACTAGATGCACGACACCTCCTTGTAACTGTATTGGCAGTTACTTGTATGTATTTATATGCAGATTTTTTATTTTATATGCAGAATTTTAAATGGAATTCAATCAAAGGACGGGCAGGGCTACTTGTTGCAGATTTGGTAGTTGGTTCTATGTTTTGGCTATGAGGCTAATAGGCTATCAGAGAAATCTAACAATCTTGAGGATGCAAATAAATTTTGTAATTATTTATTGAGATCAACTTACGATGGGGATTTTTAGTTGAAGCACATGGTGATTGATATGTGATGTTGGGGTCTACCTAACCACAAGTTAGTTATAAAAGTTGGGGTATATGTGATGTTACTAAGAAATGCTGATCAAAAAATGGTTCATGCAATGGACAAGATTAAAGATCATTTCACTTGAAAGTCATGTCATTGAAGCTGAAATAATTTCAGGATATCATATAGGTAATCGGACATTCATTCCTAGGATAACTATAACACCTTTAGATAATAAAATTCCGTTTAACTTTCAAAGAAAACAATTTCCTATCTCGGTATCATTTGCAATGACAATAAATAAAATTATAAAAGTCAAGGCCATTCGTTATCAAGAGTAAATTTGTTATTGAAATAAATAGTTTTTTTCACATAGACAATTTTATGTTGCTTTATCTAGAGTTAAGAGCGAGGATGGTTTAAAACTTGTAATTATTGATAAAGACAATAATGTTACTAACATGAAGTCCAATGTAGCATACAAAAAAGTTTTAAGAGATTTACAATTTGTATTTGTAATCATAAAATGTATATGTTTATGATAGATTATGTAATTTATTGTAAATATATTTTAGTTGCATTACTTTTTTTTATCTAATCCCGTGTAACACACGAGTTTTTAACCTAGTCATTATTTATATCAAAACATCTTATATTGTTTAAATTTTTTTTGATAATTATTAATTTAATAATATGTTTTTTATTCATCCGAAAAGAAAAGGAAAAAAAAAACGAACTCTTTACAAAGAAACGATCGTCGTTCCAAATTCACCTAAAAGAGTAAAAGGTGCTTTTCGAATTATCGTCCGCGGGTCACTTCATCTCCTCCGCTAAAGGGTAAATTTTCACATTTGAAACCCTAGCTAAAGGTTGTCTTCGTCGATTCCATGTCATATATATACATCTGTTTGATTTATGCTTTCTTGCAAGTTGGATTAACTCTACATTTACCTTTTTCCGTATTGTTACGTCGTAATTTATCCATTAGCACAGTCTTCATCATGATAGTTGCTTAGATTATGCTGCATTTTCTTTCAGATTTCGTTCTGTTTAATTTCAACACGGTTTATGATTTTATGAACTATTGGGTAAGATCTGTTTATCTCATGAATCTGTAAACAGTGTTGGTGTTGAATTGACAAAAAATATATATCTAAACTTTGGATGGACAGTTACATCAAAAGTCTATGTGTAGATCCTATTATACAGTCCTAGGGTTTAGAGAGAGAACAATTAACTTTTGGTTATTATGAAACTAATCCGTTACTTGTAAACTCATGCAAACCTATAATACCCTAACCATCAAGATAAGGTACAATAGAAGCAAGATTTGAACCAGAGACCTCTTCTCATACTACATGACGATGGTCTTGGTGCATTACTTGCTCATTAGTATAAATTTATTGTATGTTCGAAGCAGCCTCTCTACCTTTTCAAGGTAGGGGTAAGGTGTGTCTTCATCTATCCCTCATAGACCCCACTCGGAGTGGGATTTTAAATGTGTATGTTTTTTTGTTGTTGTTGTATCAATTATTGTATAATCTTAGTAAATGAAAGTACTGGAGATTGCAAAGTAGAGTATTATGGTCTATTAATTCTTTTAAGAGACAGATAGGGTGCACCATCAGCTGCTAAGTTGAATAATTTTTTTTTTTGATTAGCTGTATGTTTAGATAATGAGCCCTACTTAAGACGTGTGGATCATGATGTGAATGAATGAAATGCTGGTAAATAACCAGCATTGGATTTATTTAACAATCCAAAGTTTATGCTGGTTTTGTAAGAGTAAATAGTGTGCATAGAAGTTTAGGGAAGTTAGCACTAAATTCAGCGGTACTGCTCTGTGTGTAGGCTTTGCATTATTTTGTGTTTGTAGAAAGGCAAATAAATTTGAAACTACACAAACTATGTGCTCAATCATGTTTTGTTCAACAACAAAAAGATTTAGTGATCAAAGGCTATCTGTGGGTTAGTTTGCTTTTAACAAAATAAATTGTTGCATGCTTTGATCATTCACGTCCTGTTCTTCGTCTTCGTCCTTATAATTTAATTAAAAATCGCACACATATATAAAATTTATTCATTTGTCAAAAAAGTCTTGCTCTTATTCCTCATCTCTATCTCTATTTAAGTATAAACTTTCACAACCCAATTTCCATCTCTGTATTTCATTGCAAACAATTACAAAAATATAAAGAATTGATACAGAGAATGAATACTGATTCTCTAAATACAAAGAATGCAAACTAAATATCTAAATTTAATCTATATTAGATAATGGGATGGATTGTTATATTATATTAAATCTCCAAAATTTTCTTTTATTATAGAGAATATGATAGTATAGAGACTGGAATGTGAGTGTTGCATGTGCAGTATTGTACACTGGATTAAAATATTTCCTTTGAAGGATTAGGTGAGCATGATAACATGAATTTGAAATGTTTTATCAATCATTGTGCATCATGAAATGTTTATGGCATTTGATCACTCTTTCTTTCAAAGAAAACATAAGACTAAGTAAGCTGGCTCTGATATTAATTATTATAAATTTACATATGGCATTGAATTGAATTGTGCAGGTTTAATAGATATTTATGATACGATGGGAGCAGATTTGGAAGATGAATTTGCTTTACCAGGTCTTGAAAAATCTCTAGGTCTTAAAAGAGCGCGACAGACATATGATGAACACACTTTTGTGAAAATTAATTTTAATCTATTGTCAAGGTTGATACAATATAATGCTATCTTGTTATTAGTTTGTCATTGATATATGTGTGTTGATGTGATAACCGAATACTTTTATATGCCATTCTAGGAAGAGCAAAAAGAAGCTTGAAGAACTTTTACATCAATGGTCAGAATGGCATGCTCAAGAATGCTCTCTATCTGAGGCAATTTACATCATCTTTAGTCTTTACAAAATCAAATAGAATACAGAACTTGTGGTTTACTAAGGATTAACATGTTTCATTTATTTATTTTTATTTTGTTAGGGTACTGATGAAGATCTTGAGTGTGGTGAAGAAACCTATTTTCCTGCTTTAAATGTCAGCACGGACAAATCATGTACTATTGTATGCTCCATCTCTCTATTAAATTCTTCTTTGCAATTTGATAACAATTTAGATGCATTGGTTTTTTTAGTGCACTTTCTCTCACTAGAAAGTGAGTCCATGCATGGCTTAAACAAACAAACAAACATACTCTTTAAAATCCCATCCCAAGGTAGGGTCTAGGGAGGGTAGGATAGAGACACACCTTACCCCTATCCTAAGAGATATAGAGACAGCTCCCAGAGTGACTCTTGGCTATATCCAGGTATGCAGCTTGTGAGGCTCAAATGGTTAGTCTCTTTGTAAGCAGCCTTTTTATCCCTTGGGGTAGAGTGAATTGGTGGGAATATGGGATCATCAATGAAGTTTTTACATATTACTTTTTTTGTTTTGTTTTGTTTTTGCATACAAGTCTTTTTACATGGACAATCAGAAGAAGAAAAAGCAAAGGGTCGATGATGTGCATTTCAATAAAGGTTCAGCACCTATATACAATCGTAATTATGAATGTTCTCTAGGTTTAGAGGACGAGCTGGGAAATAAAGAAAGGTAAATTATGTTAGTGGTTTTTTTAAAGTACAATTTGTTCATATTTTTACACTTGTTAATGCATTATTCCAGCATATTGGATTTTATAAATGCACCACGCTGCTTTAATTGTGATGCATATGATCATTCACTAAAGGAGTGTCCAAAGTCTTTTAACAAAGATGCTGTCAACAATGCCCGCAACTTGTATGAGTCGAAAAATAAAAGATCTTTTGGCCCTCGTGTTCTTACACGATATTATCAAGATACTCCTGGTGGGAAGTTTGATGGATTAAAACCAGGTTGTCTTGACCCAGAAACTAGGAAACTCTTAGGCATCGGGGTAAGATAAATTTTCATGTTTTTTTAATTATATTTGTTAATTACACAGATTTATTTAGAGTAAAAGTAACCTAAGAAGGAATATGCAACATTTATCATATGTTCAACATTTCTTTAAAACACATTGTTTGAACACTGATCAACTGTTAACTTAAATGTATTAAATTTAAACATTTAAACTATCAGGAATTTGATCCACCTCCATGGCTTAACAGAATGAGAGAAATGGGATACCCGCCTGGATATGTTGGTAACTTTTTTTAATTATTTATTTTTTAATCGCCACAACTAAAATGCTTTAATTTGCATATTTATGAGATTAGTTTTTATCTATAATTGCTTAGATTTGGAAGATGACAACCAGCCTTCAGGAATCAATATATATTCTAATATAGACACAAAAGAAGAAAATGAAGAACGCATTAACACAAGTTCTAAAGATCCAGAGAGGAAAATGACCGTCGATTTTCCTGGAATAAACGCACCAATACCCGTGAATGCAGATCAAAACTGTTGGACTTATCATAACATCAAACCTGTAAGTTTTAATTCTTACAGTAATAAAAATTGCCCGTTAAACCACAAGATTGGAAGCTTTGCTGAATTACATTCTAGAGGTCACTTTCACAAGCCACCAGACTGCATTCTATTGCCTAATTATGCACCTACGTTTCCTCTTTTGTCTAATTATGCAAACAATTATTTGCATCATATTAATCAATCCACCTCTCACTATTCATCTTATGCATATCATAACTCATGGTCATCATTTCATGGTGGTTAGAACTTGCCTAGAAGTGTACAATAGTAACTTTGCTGCTTCTAATTGTACTTTGTGGTGGGTTTTCTTTGTACTTTGATGTTATTAATTATGTGATAGCTTTGATAGTTTTTTCATTGTTTTTGAATGTTTGGTTTTGTTTTTTTTTTTCTTGTCGTTTCTTTATGTTTGTTTTTATGCATGAAATGCATTACATTGTTTGCATGGTAATGTTGCCGGTATCTGTTTTTGGGTGTATAGTGTTTGTGTGTGTATTTACTCTATGGCTTCTTTACCTTAATAGTGTTTTAGTCAACTTTTTGAATAACTTTATAAAAAATCATTTTCATTCCCTTGAGTTTCTAAAGTTTTGAATTTACTCTTTTGTTTCTTAATTGTTCAGCCTTTGCTTTGAGGTTTGACGTTTTCACTTGTCAACTTTTAAACGCTTTGTAAAATGTCATTTTGACCCTACATGTTGGTATAAATTCAATTTATTTCGCATTTTGTTGTAAACTTCTTCAGAAACGAATCTAGTCAAATAAAATACATTTTCATGCTTATTTTATGTATGTTTTTAATTGCTCTAAGTTTTGACTTTTGACTTAAATTTTGTTCGTCAACAAGTTGAGCCAAATATAATATGTTTTCATTCAACAATATAAAGTCAATACACCGCTGTAACTTGTGACATGTAAAATTCCTAATTATATTTAAGAGTTAATTGCAAAAATGATCCATATGTTTTGACCAGATTGCAGATTTGGTCCTCAAACTTCAAAATTGCAAATTTGGTCCAAACATTTAAAGTTATTTGCATAAATGGTCCTATGGTTTGACCAGATTGCAGATTTGATTCCCAAACTTTAAAAATTGTAAATTTAGTCCAAACATTTAAAGTTAATTGCATAAATGGTCCTGTGGTTTGATCAGATTGAATATTTGGTACCTAAACATCAAAAATAGCAAATTTAGAATAAAAATAATTCACAAATCTAAATTAAATATCAAAAAATATTAAATTAATTTAAATATTCTTAAAATAATTTGTATTATATATTGAATTTAATTAAAATAGTTGTATTCATATTCATGTGTTAAAAAAATTGCAAAAAATATTGAATAATAAACATTAAATATACAAGATAATATTGTTTATTTAACTTGCGAATTCAAAATATTGTATATTTATTGTTTATTATTCAATAGTTTTTGCTATTTTTTGAATCAATGAATATGAATACAACTATTTTATATAACTTCCATAGGTTAAACAAATTATTTAAATAATGTTTATATTATTTTAAAAATGTTTAAAGTATTTTAATAAAGTTTAAATATTTGCAATTTATAAAGTTTGGGGACTAAATCTGCAATCTGCTCATACCATAGGGACCATTTCCGCAATTAAGTTTAAATATTTGGACTAAATTTGCAATTTTTAAAATTTGGGGACCAAACCTGCAATCTTATTAAATCATAGGGACCATTTATGCAATTAACTTTAAATGTTTGGACTAAATTTGCAATTTTTAAAAATCTGTAATCTGATCAAACCATAGGGACTATTTACGCAATTAATTTTATTTACTTCTTTTTCCTCCATTTTATGGAACAGATCTGCATTATTCCTAACAGTTTTTCACTTTTTCATTTTGGTGTCTTTATTTACTTTGGTGTCTTCATTTATTATAATCAATAACATGTGGAAAACACAACAGATCATGTGGGGTTTGGTGCCGGGTTAAAACTCGATTGACCCGATTTTGGTGAAATTACATTTAGTCTAATGATACTTAGGTGTTTATTAAAAGATGCCTCTTGAATGGTAAGGATTCAAGTTCTACGTTGGATTAAATGATATTAGATTTAAGAGTAGTCTATTAAAAGATCTCTCGGTAGAATTGAGGACTCCATCTTTGATGTACAACTTATACTAGTATCTCTGATAATTCTTAATTGGATAGTTGTAGATAGCCCTAGGGCTATGAAACAAAGTATCTTAGAACTACACCGGGACACCGGGTGTTGATGGTGATTTTCAAATCTCAAGCAATATTTGAACCTACGACCAATCGGTTGACAGATGCTGAGCTACTGTGGAATAACGGGATATTTGATTTCATAGGAGACCATTTCCCTTCTCAATGCATGACAAATATGACGGATAATTTAAACAATATTTGAGTTATTCATTTAGAATCTTAAAAATAAATATATGATGGTTAATAAATCATATTAAAATTTATTTAGTTTATTCAAAATTGATCACACAAAGAAATCCACAAGCAAAGATATCAAACGGAAATGGCAAGTAATACCTCCACCTGATGCCAAACTCAAAACATCTCGAATGCTTACATTCCTCCATTTGAAAAAAAAAATAATTATTCATTCGTTAGATATATCTGTTGGTCGCTGATCGATGTATTAAAAATATATAAATATTTTCGCAAATATGAAAAAGCAAGACGATGTTGAAAGAAAAATTATATATCTCAGCAGCAAATATTAAAAGGCAAAAACGATTACGTGATAATACGATTCGTGACGGTGTACGAAGATTTCCAATTGTCACTTCATGAACAAGAGACGTAAAAATTATAGTCTCTTTTTGTAGATTTTTTTTTATCAAGTTATAGTCTTTTGTATATTTTTTTATCAAGTTTTTCTTTTTCGAAATTTTATAACTTTTATATATTACAATATTTAAAAAAAATTATACCATGAAAACGAAATTTTTTTATCTTAAAACAAGCGTAATGTTATTATATTTTTAAAAAATTACTTTTTTAACCAATTGTATTTTCTAATGTATTATTGTGTATTTTTACTCGTTATTGTATCTTTTTGATAATAGTTCTCATCCTTTTTACAATTAAACATTTTTTACAAAATCTCTATACTATAGAAGTATACGAAATTCTCTTCAAATTAAACTAAAAGAAAAAATTCTAAAATTATTCCCAACAAAATAAACTTCAAATTGCTATCAAGATTAAATTTTATGAAATTCTCTTCAAACAAAATAAAAAGAAATTCTAAACATTATCACAACAAATTAAACTTCAAATTGTTATCAAGATTAACATTTCAACCCAAAAATTATATTTCATAACCTCAACCCATTATTATATTATAATTATAATATGATACATAATCATACTTCTATTTAAGATATATTTTTTTAAGTGCTCTAATTTTGTGTTACTATACTTCAACTTATTTCATGTCTCAAGATCTTAACATCACGTAGATAAAGACATACATCTTTGTTACTAGACCACTGCTAGTTGTTTTTGTTTAAAAAAAAACTTAAGACAGATAATTAAAATTTACAAATGATTTGATTATTTTCTCGCCACCCATATATACTTCTAATTTCGACAACTGCTTAGTTTTTAAGTTGATGATGATCATTTCTTATTTTGCTACTTTTGTTTATCAATCATTAAAAAGTATTTTGGAAATAAAGTGCATTTATTTTGACTACTTCTTCACATGCCCAATGGTCCAGAAAACAACACAAATGCTAACGTGTAGATATAGCCTCACGCTGCATTAAAATCCATCACCTATTGCCTATATTTTTGATTAATATGCATAGTTGTTTTTGGTATCACGTGATATTAGGTGACTAAATGAGTTGTGTTAGAGTATGTGTAGTGGTCACACCACTATCAATCCATGTAGGTGTCACATAAACAACCAAAATTGTCACGCTCTTATCACCCCACATTATTAGCACACGTGTTATCATCACCCTCTAATTAAGCCCCTATCACCCCTCCTTTCCCCCCCCCCCCCCCCCTTCTTCTCCTTTTACACGGTGACCCGGCTCATGCTGGTTGTGTAGTGAGGGCGGGGGCATGATAGGGGCTTGAAGCCTATCACCGTATCACGCGGTGGGGTTCACGCCTTACTACGAATGGCCTTAGAATGGATGACGTTACAACGTCAATCACGTCATATATATTACATTATTACCTCAGTAGCAAGTTTTCAAGAACATGACAAGAGTGTAAATAATAATATATACATACAAATCATAATAATAATAACACACATAACTACATAAGCTTGCTAGTGTCAAAAGGGTCTAATCTAATACGAGGAACATAGTTGTCACTAGTCGGCCTTAAAATTTGTTTGATTCATATCTAACCATGCCCTAACTCATGTTAAAAGAGGGTTCATGTTACATTATAAGATTACTAATATCATTACACGAAGATGATAATCGTCGTAAACAAGCACCAAATGAGACAAATCCTATCGAAGTTACTTTCAAAAGAACCAAAAGAAATTGGGTAATGAGAATCAATATTTTGATCCTCATTACCCAACTTAAAACCAGAATCACCAAGACTAACCTCACTCAACATAATATTTTGACAAGCCTTTACTCCAAAGGGACCAAAACTCATCGGCATCAAACCGTTTGGGAAACATAGATTCGAGTTATTCCAAGCCCCAAATCGCCTTCCCATTTTGTTATAAAACCCTTGAGTGAACTTGAGCTCTCCTTTTAGATTGTTTCCATACACATATAACGAACTTAAATTGGGTAACTCAACCAATTTAGGTGTAAGAATTCCGGATAAATTATTGTGACCAAGACCCAGAAATCTTAGCCGTTTCATTTGCGAAATGGATTCAGGAATCTCACCGCTTAATCGTGTGCTAGAAAGATCCAAGACCATAAGCCCTTGAAGATTTTGCCACTCAATATTCATGAGATCACCTCCTAGGGGGTTTCTTGACAAAACCAACTCTTGTAATGAACTCATTTCTTGAATTGACTTAGTCAACCCACCAGAAAACTTGTTGTTACTAAGATCCAAGAGAGTTAGGTTCTTCAAATTTCTCATCTCACTAGGGATATTGCCTTCTAATTGGTTTTGACTCAAGTCAAGCTTCAAGAGAGAAGTCAACCCTCCAAAAGTCAAAGGTAATCTCCCTGATAATGAGTTTCTACTCAAATCCATGATCAATAACTCACTCAAATAGCCATAATTGTCCCCGATTTTGCCCACGAAACGATTCCCGGACAAAACCAGTCTTTTCAAGTGTCTCAAGTTACCAATGTTGTCTGGTAATCCACCTGATAATCCGTTTTCGATTAGCACTAAAGATTGAAGCTTTTTGAGGTGACCAAATGTGGTTGGAATGGGTCCAGTCAGACCAAGGTTTGACCGGAATTCGAGAGACTCGAGACTACTCGAAAATGCAGACCAGTTTCCTGAATCAAATGCAATCGGTGGCTTTGAAAAACAATTGAAAAATGCTAGTGATTTTAGGTGTTTGAGTTTAAAGAACTGTGGGGTAAATTTAGCATTTGAAGCACATGAAAGGGAGTTTTCTTGAAAGGAACCAATGTTTAAGTCTGTCACATACCAAAATCCATCAAAAACATCACAAGAAACACCCTGTAAAACAAAAGAATAAACATTAAAGTTTCAAAAAAATTTAAAAAATAAAAAATAAAAAAATTTCAATAGCATGTAACTGTCAGCCTGTCACACAGAAAATAAGTTTCTAGTTTCAACTTTTGTGCATGAAAAGATCAACACACTTGCACACAAAACATACAACTTTTTGGTTGCTTAATAATTAATAATTTTTGACAAGACTTTACTAATTTGTTATTTGATTAATTTTCATTTGTACACATATATATTATTTTTTCGTATAAATATACTTATATATAAATATGTGTATATAAAATATTACTTTTCATATAATACACACTTAAACTTTTGATTATAACCATATGAGCTAGCGTCTCAAGCTCAGGTTCAGGCTCGTTATTTGAATAACGTGATTTAGTTTAAGTCTAGACCCGACTCCAGATTAAGATCAGGGTCGAACTTTTTTTTTTTTTTTTTTTTTTCATTTTAACACGTTTTCTTTTCTTTTTTTTTTTTTAAATCCTTTGGTTTGTTCAAACAACATTAAAACGTTTGATAGACTTGAAGATGAGCAAGTGATTTCTGTGGTTGTGAAAAGTCAAAATGAAGTCAAACAAGAGAGCACCTGAATTGGAGTCCAACCACAAGGATCCGGATAAAGATCCGATCCATTCCACCCTGTACCAACAAAACCTTGTATAGCAGAGTAAACAGCTTCTTGCTCTGTTTCCACCATTGGAGCTCCTCCATCAACACCTTCATACTCACCATCTTCTCCATTGATGCACATTCCAATCAAGCTCAAGCTCAACATCATAATCACAACACTTCTGCTTATCAAACCCATTACAGATTTATCTTCACCAAATCACTAACAACTGATCAAAAACAGAGAATTAGATGAACCCAGATTCTTGAAACTTTGAAAGACGAAAAACAGAGCTCATGAAATGATCAAAACTAAACAAGAAATCGACATGGGGTTTTCTTGAAATTGAACAAACTGAAAGCACCAGTATGATTACATCAAACAGTAGTACAATCTGGATTCCAAATCGAGTAATTTAAGAACCTGAGAACATGTAATGAAGGATAAACAGAGCTCACGAAACAACGATGATTGAAGAAGAAATCGACATTGGGATTTCTTGAAATTGAATAATCTGATAGAACCAGTATGATTACATCAAACGAAAGTTTAAATTTAATTTGAATACGAGTGATTCAAGAACCAAAGAGCATGTAATGAAGGTTCAAATTGTCAGCTCTGGTTTCAATAATGTTGTAAAGCGAATCAAAGATAGAATCAATGGAAGGGTGATTTGTAGTGTTTCAGAACTTACACAATATCTAACAGCTAAAAGTTTAATTATTCACACTTTTCAATGCCATTCTTCAATAAATGTTGGAGATTATGGATTGCGACCTTGCCAGGAATGAAATCGATAAGCATAGATATGTGTACAACTCAGTAATGCATATGTACAAGTTAGGAAGTCAGGAGTGAATATTTGCTATGAGAAAAATGTGCCACACTGCCACCAATTGCTTCCGGTGGCTCTGTTACTAATGAGACGCAGCCTCCTTTTTACCCGTAGAGGATTTATTATCATTATTATTAGAGTAAATTATCCCTTGCTTTTGTTAGTATTTCACTTTTAATCATTAGGTTTTATAAATTACCTATATGATCTCTAACATTTAACATTTGTAACACAAAGAGTTCTTATATGAGGGTAATATGGTCAATTAAATTTGGATAATTTGGTGACCTAAGGACTATATGTGTTACTAATGTCAAAAGTTAGGGACCATATAGGCAATTTATGAAACCTAGGGATCAAAAGTGAAATACTAGCAAACCACAAAGACTCTATCGGTAATTTACTCTTATTATTATTAGAGTAAATTACGGTTTTGGCCCATGTGGTTTAAATGTTTTAACTATATCGGCCCAAGATAGAATAATTTATCAATTCAGCCCCTGTGGTTTAGACAACGAACGTTTTTTGCCCCCAATCATAGTTAGATTTTGGGCCAAATCTGTTATAATAGTTTAGTTTGAGGGGTCAAAACCGATAGTTGTCTAAACTACAGGGGCTGAATTGATAGAAGATTTTATTTTAGGCTGAAATAGTTCACTTAAACCACAAGGGCCAAAACCATAATTTGCTCTTATTAGAGTAAATTATTATTATTAGTATTATTCTTAGAGTAAATTACGATTTTAGCATATGTGGTGTTAGTATTTAAACTATTTTAATTCAAAATATAATCTTTTATCAATGTTGATCATGTGATTTTACTAAACAACTAACGGTTTTAACCCCTCAAACCAAATTATGGTTGGAGGTCAAAACCGTTAGTTGTTTAAACCATAAGAACTGAATCGTTAGTTGTTTAAATCACAAAGGTTGTATTGATAAAATCATAAAAGATTTTATTTTGGGTTGAAATAGGTAAAAACTTAAACCACATTATCCAAAACTGTAATTTACTTTTATTATATTATCATTATGAAACGCCCCATTTGCGGTGAACTCATATAATGTATATGTGTGTGAGCCCTTAAATGACAAAAGTAAAAGTGCAATAATTTTAACGTTATTTTAATTATTTTGTGAAAATAACGTTAAAATCGTTGGGATGATCAACTTCAAACGATAACTTTGAGCCGTGGATTCTTTCGGAGCAGTCTGTCTATCCCAATTGAGATAGGGGTAAGGTTTGTATCTATCATTTCTTTCAGAACCTACTGAAAAGTGGGAGTATACTGGGTAAGGTTGTTGTTGTATATTATTATTATGAAAAAACAATAATAAACACTTTAAAACTACTTTTTATTTGAACTTTAAATTCACACGCACCATCCAAACCTAACCAACCATTTAAGTCTATATTAATTTTTCATAACAAAACATTTACTCTTTCACAAACGTCTAATTTATTCCATATTTGATACGCGATTTACGCATTTTCCCACTCACTTTCCTCGGCTTTTGGTGTCAAGGAAGTGATAAACTAGTTAAAGTGTAGAAAAGACAACATAAAAGTTTTAAGTTTAATCCCTACTTAAAACAATTTTTCTTAGAGGTCACCGACCTAATTGTTTGCAATCATGTTTTAGTTGTTTCTCTCGGTTAGTCGGGTATTATAGGAGGGGCGTGCTGGGGCGTGAGTGCGTGATCAGGTAAGTTTCTACGCAAAGCCAGGCTTCATTTGACGAAAGTTAAGGTAAGCGCCTAGGGCCCCCAGACCTTTGGGGCCCCAATCGTTTAGATTATTTGTATTTAGTCGTGTATAAGTTACTTGTTTTGTCATTTTAGATACGAGGAAACAAATAACTCTTTTATATAAAAATTTGTTTAAGGCTCTCTCTTTTTAAATAATTGAACATTCTTTGTTTTATTTCATACTAGACTATTACCCAATGTAATACACGGGGTAATATAAAATATAAAATAATTTGTAATAAAAAAGTAAAATCTGTAAAAAGATATTTTATGATAAAATGATTAATTTACATATTAATAAATACTTTAAATAATAAAAAAAATAAATTAAAACTTTAATAACTATACAAATGATATATGTTTTTTTTATTTGTAACAGTTACCATCTTTAAACTAACTAATAATAAAACTTTATTCTTTGTTTTGTTAAAGACTAACTTTTATAAATCAATAACGTAAAATATAATTTATGTAATTATTAAATTTTAAACGAATAAATTAAAAAATAGCGTTAAACATAATGACAAAAAATGTAATTTTTTCTATTTTTTTACTTTACTTTTTAAATAAATTAAATAAACGACATTGGTTTTTTCTTATAAAAAAATTAATATTAAAAATTCCATATCTTATAAACTCTTTCTAAATGTTTTTCTAATAAAAAGATAAATAATATTATTATTTATTAGTATTATAATTATTTAATTAGAAAGAGAATTTAATTATTTAATTGGAGATAATTAAATGAATTTGATAGGAAAAATTGACATGTGGTATTAGTGTTCTAATATTATGACAAGTGACAAACTTTATTTTTCTTTATTAGTATAGTAAGATAAGATAAGATTTGCTTAGAGTTGGAATAAATCTTTCATTAATGGCATATGTAAAAGATTTAGACAAGTTTTTTTGTGATAAAATTAGGTAATCAAATTGACTAATCGTTTTTTAGAATTCATATACCATGTTTTTCGTCATGGGCAAAAATTTTTTACAAAAAAGACCTCAATTTTTGTATTTGCATAGAGTCTCTAAAAAACTTGAGCCGTCCTTGGTTCTACGCACTTATCACCTCCACTATACATACACATGACTTGATAAAAAAAATGTGAAAGTTACATAGAAGATCAATCATTTTCTTACAATTTTTGTTTGTTAAATAATTTAGGAAGCATGTTAGGAATTTTCTTAAAAATGGTTCATAAAACCATGAACATATGTATAGCAAAAAGAATATGAAGAAATTTGAAGTTTTCAGAATATGTCTCAGCAGAAGTAGCAACAACCTCAAATCCTCAACACAAAAATGCAGGGGCCACTGTTATCTGTGTGTTCTCAGTGTGTGTATAAAGGTACATAGAAGACTGCAAGATAATGGATGGAGTTGTGTCACTTTTTGGGCTGAAAGATAGTTTAGTGCTTTCTGAAGTTGAAAACAAAAGCTATAAAGATTCAACTCATTTAATAAAAATACCTAAAAAAAATTTAATTATGCAATTAATACACTTTATAAAATAATTAATGTATTTTTGTTGAATATTTGTATTGATATTTTTTAGATTTATATATAATAATGATAATGGGTTAAACATATGATATGATCTTTGATAAATATTCCTATTAAGTGGTTATCCATCATTTGCATTTAACTCATTTAGAAGTGTCATGATCTGTTGCATAGCATTTTTTTATTTATGTTACAATCTTCATAACTGATCTGTTGCGACTTCATATGTGTTATTAATCGTATATCTATGCCACAATGCACGAATTTTATGTATACCACCTCGCTGCAAAGCTAGCATTAATTTTATGTGTTTCAATGCATGAATTTTTTCAATCTCCTTAACCAGATTGATCCATTGATGACACTAATTTTTAGGATAAATAAGACCCATTATAGTGTTGGGAATTATTTCTCTAAACGTTGGTTTTTTTTTTGGAACAGCAATATATTAATCCCCAAGACTCTAAACGTTGGTACTTGATACATCTTCAATTCTTCATAACGATTTTGTACATGAATAAAATTAGAATTAAGTTTGAATATCTTACGAGTCTTGAATTATGAGCAACCAATAATTTTTTATCATGAGTTTAATTAAGTTAGCAAGTTGTTGTGCCTGCTTGTTACTCTTAGTTGGGGTGTTACAAATAGTATACAAGCATTCAGGTGTGTTCAAAAAATCCGAAATTCGAAAACCAAATAGTATCTGAAACCCGAAAAAACCGATACGAATTAAAAATTAGGATATTCGGATAGATTCAGATCGGATATCGGATATACAAAATCTTGTTTATTCTGATCGGATATCCGAATTCAATTCGAATAACTCGAATAAACCATGTTTATGCTTTATTCGGGTTGTTTGGGTTATTCGGATGAAAATATATATTTCTTCGGGTTATTTGAATAGATTCGGATTGCATTAACAAATTTTGAATTCAGATCAGGTTGGGTTTCGAATATTGCCTTAAAATTTTCAAATCCGAATAACACGTTATCCGACCCGATTAACACCCTACAAGCATGAAGCATGATCTCGTGCAAATAGTGCATCTCTTAGGGTATTGTTTGAGGGTGTATACTTGACATGAGATTTATTTAAATATGAACCAACAAGTTGTATATAACTAAGAAGAACCATTTATAATCACATTATTTATGGGGTATGATGGTTTTTTCATTTTAAGTTAAAAAATTATTTTTATACACTTTAAACTTATGGTTACAAATAATTCTTTTAGTTATTAACTAAGATTGATTATTGATTTCACATCCCTCTAATATTTAGAGGGTTACTTATTTTGTACTTGACTTTTCCACTATCTCATTGTCTGTTTAACATTCACCTAAAATGTTACTCCTACATTAACTCATGCAAAAGAAACAATGAAAACGATGTGAGAGTACCAAACTTACATATTAAAAATTAAAGGTTCATTAGATGGTTGTACCATGTACTTGAAAGGTGGTACCTCCAGCACATCTTCTAATCCTTTTGCTTACATAAAGAAAAGTAATTGTGCGTGCAAATAACTTCACAAACAAGGTACAATGTGCTGTCAAATTGGGTCATGGTATTTCTCAAAGGGTAAAATTGTTGGGTAGGTAATTTTTAATCATCCAACAAAGTTAGCCTATTTGTTAACGCTGACTTTTTTCTTCTTGGAGACCATAGTTCAAGTCTCAATGGTGACACTTTAATGGATATCAGGTGAGGGGATGAATCTTGAGTTTAATATTAGGTTTTTAACCATGGGGTTCCCACGCATCAGGAGGAATCGATCTTATTTGCCAACTGCTAGGATAACTGAAGGTATCATGACGAGATAGTCTGTCGTTAGAAAAAATAAAAGGTCATTTTGAATCAGGTTCAATAGACTGGAAATGGGGTCACACTGAGAAGATCAAAACAATATAACGTAACTTGGATAAAATGAAAATGATAAAAAAATATTATATATTTTTTTCTTTCAGAAAATTAAATGATAAAATGAGTTTAGATCAAAACTATAAATCTATATATTTTCTTTTCTTTCAGAAACTTAAATAAAAGATTTTCAATATAATATATATACTGTTTTCTTTCAGAAAATGAAAAGAAAAACCAATACGTCGAATATTGCATTTGTATACAATTCAAGGGCTAGAAAACAACATATGCTTGTAACATGAAATGGCCATCTGTTAATTATAAATAATATGTTAATAATAGTGTTAAAGTAAAAATGAATTTAAAGTTCGATGATTGATATTGATTAATTGTTACTCTAGAAATGTATGGAATTAAAAAGACTTAAAGCTAGAAGAAGAATTAAAAAGATTAAAAGTGACAATTAATGGCATTGAGTTTAGCAACGGGCAATTTAATAGTTTTGTAAAGAAAATGATATTGTTTTTTTTTTTTGAACGGCGAAGGACTCAACGTGTGAACACACTGTTATAGGCCATGTCATCAAGGTCTAGTTACCTGAACCTCCCATGAGCCATCACAACCACCCTAGGAGGAAACCCCACTGACCCCCTCAAACCCTTTTTTTGCTGCGGGAAAGATTTGAACCCAAGACCTCCCATTTGGGAGAATCTCGGGGTTTCATTGAGGCAATGCCTCTTTGGTATGATATTGTTAGGCATCTCAATGTGGCTGGCACACCTCAATAGATAGAGGGACTCTTTAGTAGCCTCTTAGTTGTTATTAAAATGATATCTTTTAATGTTTTATAGTTTGTTAATGTTTAAGAGATAACATTAAATATGAATGGTTAATATATAACATTAAGATGCAGTCTCTTAACCATTCAGATTTAAATTACCTCTTAATCATAAGATTCTATTAAATAATAATAATAATAGGTAATATTTTAATGATTATTAAGAGGTTACACATCATCATATGAGTTGGATGAATGTATGAATATTGTTGACAAAGGTTAGGTGTTTGTTATCGAGTTCTTGATTACACACAAGTTTTTAGAGTGAGGTAGTTTCTACTGTTTCATATTTAGTCAAGAGATCACCCTCATCTCCGATTGAAATGTAATATACATCTATGAAAAAATAACAGATCACAAGCAGTGTTATGATAAGTTGTGAGTGTTTGGATCTTTTGTTTATGCATATGTGAACCAAAGAAAGTTAGAGCCAAGGGCTCTAAAGTGTGTATTTTTGGGTTAAAAGGCTGAAAGACTATAGATTATGAATTGAATGATGGATAATATGCGTCTTATAATTCTTATAAGCCGAGATGTGATTTCTATAAACTTAGATATATAAAGATATGATTGGTACAGAAACATTGTTATCGATGATGATCAACATGTTCATATTAAGGTGGAGTCTGGTTTAATATATACTGGTAACTTGGTAAGTCAGATCCTCGTCATTCACAAACTCAAAAAGGGGTTGGAAAAAGCTATAGTTTAGCTCCTATATATGAGGGTTCTTTAGATTGAAACTTGGGTCTTGGTGCAAGTTAGAAAGTCGTTAACTTTAAATGGAACTCCAAATTAAAAGAAAGAAGTCTAGGAGTTAAAATTCTTAAATATAAGGTGAGGTTAGTGGTTAAAGAGTTTACACAGAGAAAGAATTAATGAGATCTTTTCACCTATGGTTGTACATATTCTTGCTTTACTTTTTTTTGAACGACTGATTTAAGCCCAAACGGGCACACATCCAAGGGCAGACCCAGTCGTCACCCCTTCGCCCACCAGATAAGCGGGATTTGAATAAATCCGTAGACCCTCTCTCCTGCTCAGGTTTGAACCCCTGACCTCAATGAGATGCAGCTTCTCTCCTTTATTGTAATACCGCTAGGTTAGAAGTCCTTTGGTTAGTCATGAAGATTATGAGTTGGAGCAAATTATTGCGAAGTTTGAATTCCTTCACCAGAGTTTGGAAGAGAGTATCTATATGAAACAACTTGTCATATTTGAGGTGGAGAGTCCCGTGAGGGTAGTTCCGTAATTTCATTGTTGTGATGAATTGAACCATGTTCTGTTTAAAGTGTTTATTAATAATCAATAGCTTAAAAAATGTGTATTACATTTGTTAATAAAATAAATTTTAAAATTATTTATTTTAAATAGCATAATATATTTTTTTAAAGATGTTTTATAAAAATATAAAAAAAAATATCCTTATAATATAATCATATTATTTACTAAATTGAATAAAAATTATTACAATTTAATAGAAAAAAAATGAGAAAAAATAAAATAAAATTTTTTTAATATAAATCTTTCTATTATAATAGACAAACATTTTTTTTGTGACTTGTCAACTTTCTATAATACTATTGCCACATGTCATTTTTTATTATAATAATCAATTCTCTTTCCTATTAATTATTTATAATCTCTTTCATATTAAATAATAATAATCTAATTAATACTAATGACAAATAATATTAATTATCTTTCTCATGTATAGAAATAGTTTTTAAAAAAAATTAAAAACAAATCTTTTATTAGAAAACACACTTAAAAAAGTTAATAAAATATAAATTTTTTATTAAAAATAAATTTCTTAGAAAATTAAATTTAAAAAAAATAAAATATATTACAAACTAGAGTTTTTAAACAATGTGATTTTTATAAACAAATGACGTTTTATAAACTTATTTAAAAACATATTTTGTAAAATTGATAAGAAAAGTTACACTTTTGGTCCTTTATGTTATTATATTTTCAAATTGGTTCTTTAACTTTAATAATTACATAAACTATACCTTACATTTTTTAACAAAGTTAGGTTTTGACAAAATAAAAACATAATTGTTTAACGTTAATTAGTTCAATGATATCAATTATTATAAATCAAGAAAATCATTTATCATTTCTTTGGTCATTGAAGCTTTTGATTATTGTTTTATTAGTTAAAGTACTTATTATATGTAAATTATTTATTTTATATCAAAATTTTTTTTATAATTTCTAAATTTGTATTAATTAACTATTTAATATATTGTATTTAATCCGTGTAAGAGACGCGGTAATAAACTAGTAATTAATAGAAGAGAGAAAAACAAGAAACTAATTTTAAGGTGTTGTAAGAATATGACACGTGTCTATAAAAGCATTTATTTATTACAATAGGTAAATTTGTCTTAAGAAGTTGTTATACTAGGTCACTAGCCTAGAAACTCATGTATTACATGAGTTGAATAAATATAATATGTTATAAACAATGTTTCTATAAACATTTGTATGCTACATATGTCAACTGTGATTAAATAAAAAATATAAACATTTAAAAACTACCAAATAAAAAATAATAATATATATTTAATAATTTTAAAATTATACATGCATATAAGATATAACTGGAATTATATTATATTTAATTAATTTTAGTAAATTAGTAAATATTTTAATATGAAGATTTATAATTATTAATATTTAATTGTATAATTTAATTAATAAAAATTACTAATTTTTTTTAGGAAATAGGCATGAATTTTTTTTTAAAAAAATTTCATCATAATGTGATATTATCTTCTAAAACTACTCTTTTTAACTTTTAGTTGTATAATTTAATTAATAAAAATTATTAATACTTTTAGGAGAGAGAGGCGGGAACACTTTTCTTATATTTATTTAGGAGATGACATGTGTCACCTAAAAATACTCTTTTATTAGAGTAGGAAGATTTCATTTTTAGGAGAAGATTTAAGTTCCAAATTTTCTTTTCTTATCGGTTTTAATTTCCTTTAATTTGTAATCGTTTTGATTGTTCCTAGTTCTTGTAGTTTTTCCTTTGATTTCGTTGTTGTTCATTGTTGTTTTTGCAATGCCATAATCTTGTTTTACAAAAGTAATAATGATATTTTGTTGATTCAGGAAATTAGACATAAGGGTCAATTTACTTATCGACTTATGTTGATTCATTGTTCAAATATATATATATTTTTAAGATGTCTTATTTTTTATTTATCTGGTTAAATTAATAAAATTTTGACATATTTGACATTTTTATAATTTTCTCTCTCTCTCTCTAATAAATAAGCTATAATCTTAGAATTATTTTTATTATGATATAGAATACATGTTTATTTGAGCATTTTTATTTGACAAAAGAGAGAAATAAGATGTGAGATATTTTGAAAGTAATTTACTTTAAAAGAAATTCAAACTATTAACAAAATCCATGCATTTATAACGATTTAAATCAATCATCACCAATCTTCTAAAACATGCTCGTTCAAATAGTTAATTTGACAAGAAAGAAAACGTTTTGACGTCACATAACCCATCTTTTACTTGCCTATTTTGCCATTCATAATTATTATTGGAAATTTCAACTATCAAATTTAAATTTTATACTCAAACCACTATAAATGATTAAGAAATTTGTTAACAATAAACTCTACACAAAATTTGAAGCTAGTTTAGAGTAGAGGTTGCATTCATTATTTCATTTCATCATTTGGTAGTGTAAATAAATCGGACCACTTGATTAAAAGGTTGTAGGTAAGAAGGTGTCTTAATATGTTATGTAATTAAGACCGATAAAAAGAGAGAAGAAATAAAGGTATAGGATAGGATAGTGAAGGATCATAAAACGAGACCACATTACAAAATTTAATCCATAAACCACCCCCACCCTAACCCTACTACTTTCTTAACTCATATCACTTTTTTTTTAACGGCGGAGGTCTCAATTGTGTGAACTCACTGTTTTCAGGCCATGTCACCAAAGTCTAGTTACCTGGACCTCCCATGAGCCACCACAACCACCCCAGGAGGAAACCCCACAGGAAAAACCACATGACCTCCCCTCAGACCCTTTTTTCGTTGCAGGAAGGATTTGAACCTAAGACCTCCCATTTGGAAGAATCTTGAGGTACTATTGAGGCAATGTCACACTAAACAACAATTTTTGATTTCTTTTGGTTCTGTTCATTTGGTTCGGTTTAGTTAATGATCATCTGTCATAACTAACAAAATAGACGGATTAAGTAGCACACTAAAACCGATTTTGTTTTGTATATTATTAAAACACATTTGAATTATATGATTTATCGTTTTAACATTATAATTTATTGATTATGTATCAAAATTATTGGTGAAAAAAATTCTAAATTTGTATAATGAAATCAGATTGATAAGTAGGATGATAGTAATCATATGATGAGCTATTGCGGGGTGGGCTGGTGACATAATTGAAGTTAAAAATGTTATGATTAAAGCTCTTTGTTGTAAAGGACCATTATTATATAATTTCATGAGTTAGATACTGGCCCTCTATTTTATAGAAAGATTAGATGACAAGTGGAGTTTTGAGTAATAAAACGGAGTGACTTTTATCTTTGTATTTAGGTGTTTATGATTGTTAAAAATTACTTTTATAAATTATTTCTTAAATACTTTATAATATGAAATTTATCCAACAAAAAAATATAACTATTATCAAATCATTGCCATTTTAATATTTTTTTTCACTTCGAAATAGAAAGTCGTTGAATCTATGTCTTTTTTAAAGTTTCACTGGTTAAATTAAAGTTTAGGACTTTTAGTAAAGGAGGTTGGAAAAAGTATAGTGTTGATCGTATAAAAAAGAGTTAAGTGCAATTTTAGTCCTTGTGGTTTGACAATTTTTGCCATTTTCGTCCCTGTGGTTTGAATTTTGCCATTTTGGTCACTATGGTTTCATTTTATTGCCATTTTCATCCCTCTAGTTTGATAAATTTTGCCATTTTAGTCCAAAATTTTAAATTTAATAGGACTAAAATGACACTAAAATGGAAACCATAATGATGAAAATGGCAATAAAATGAAACCATAGTGACCAAAATGGCAAAATTCAAATCACAGGGACTAAAATGGCAAAAGTAGTCAAACCACAAGGACTAAAATGACACTTAACTCTATAAAAAAAATGATTTGATACTGATAGTATAAATTGTATTTAATAAATAAAAATTATGAAACTTTAAATCTCCTGAATGTTTGATATTATAGTTTGTTTGGAAAATAATATTTGATACAGAGGTTTTGTCTTTTAAATATAAGCTAGTTTACGGGTTCAAAGTTAAGTAAATGATAATTTAGTATTTTACGAGTACGAGTAAAATAATTTTTATGTTAAAAAAGTTCGATATTACAGTGTTTATTTTTTTAAAATTAGATATGATTTAATTTAAACTTTTGATGTTTTTTATATATGATAACTAAACAGATGTATTTGAATCTTAGTTCGTTACTAGTGCCTAGTGGTATTTCTAGTTACTGGATCACACAAAGAAAACATACCAAAACGTGGAATAATCCAGTTAAAATGTGTAACGTTTTTCGTAAACATATTAATTATATGTTGTAAATTTATTAAAGTGATAGCTAACCTTTAGAAATATGTGTATTCGATGAATACACACACATAGAAGAGTTAATAAAAAGCATTTCATTTTAAAGAAAACTAAGAAAAACTCTTACTAACAGATCAATTTTTGAAAAAAAAAATTTCATGATTTTTTATTATTAGTTTAAAAATGTTATAAGCAATTTTATAACAAAATATGTAAAATACGAAGTTACGTATATGTAATAACATGAGTTACATATATTTTTTTATGTTTTTTATTTTTGTTAACGAATCTTACTAATAAAAAGAAATAAATACAAAAAACAAAATTGATTGATAATTATTGTGATTAGTTTTCTTAGTTTTTTGCAAAATGAAAGCTTTCTGTTGAACCTCCATATGTATGTATGTATGTATGTATGTATGTATGTATGTGGTTGTATAATTGTATTGAATCTCTGAAAATAAATTAGGAAAACGAAAGAACACCACGATGTGAGACATTTCAAATCCAAGTACTTTTGTTTATTCTTCCTTTATTTATTTTTTGGCAGGGGTAAATCCAATCTACCCTTATTTGTTTACACCTTCGCTATAATGAATTGTTACACGTGCGATAGTAGCAGGAAGTGATTTGTTACTCATAAATTAAGCATGTTACGTACCATCAAAGTTGCAAAGTTGTTGATAATTACTCTAACTGACAATCTTAATCCAAAATAAGAAAAATAAGTTGATTTAGGTAAACAATTATTGTATTTTGGGTTGAGATGAGTAATATCATAATATGCAACGAGTTTAGGTAAACAATTATTGTATTTTGGGTTGAGATGAGTAATATCATAATATGCAACGAGTTTAAATGGGTAACCCACTAACACTTTAACACAATGCATGTTAAGATAGGTAACTTAAAATCTATGAGAAAATGTTCAAAGGGTAAAACTTATCAATAATATGTTTGATGATAAAATTAATAAGGATTATGCAAATAAACTATTTGTTTACTTTAAAAGTATTTTAAATTGAAATAAATTGATTTTTTTTTTTAAAAACGACTCATTTGAACTCAAATTGTTTTTACATAAAACACATCCTGACCCAAACCCGTTTTGACTCGTACCCAACTAAACCCAATCTGTCTATTTTCTCAGGCTTAATTTAATTACGTAAAATTTGCAATTTTATTTGTCTAATTTTGCATTGCTGTTTCACAACATATACATTTAATCGCAAGAATACATTTAACTTGTAATTGCCCACTTATTATACATCTTCTTTATGTGATAAACAACAAATAGTGTGTTATATTTAATGATTGCTAATGTATTTGTTGCTAATATGGGATTAACATATTTGTCATAGGTTTTGTCTCTTACATGAAATGTCATAGGTTAAGATGTTTTGTTTAGTACTTAAATTTGATATAATTTAAGAGTATGAGTACATAATGATGAACCCAATTTTTTTTTCTTCCTGTAGTAGTCAACTTTTTCTGGTACCCTTTTTTCGACCAACTCAATGCTATAATTTTTGAATTCATGTCCAGGTTAGCGAGTCAGTCGGATAAAGTAATAACATACAATAACATGTGTAAGAACTAATCGTTTTAACTATAAAATCAACATCGTTCCATAATCATGTAGCATACTATCATAGTATGTTAGTACATACTAAGTTACTAACAATAATATAATCAAGTTGCCTTCAAGTTTCAAGATTCAAAAAGAAAAAAACTAACATTTTGCCTCAAAGCTAATCACTATATGTTTAATTGGTTTTAGGGTTAGGAGACACATGATTTTCAAATAATCATTCAATAAACTTTAATTTCAATATTATAAATCCTACTTATTTATTTGGTTACTTCAAAAAATCATACATATAATATTAGTAAGTCAAGATTTAGTGGGGGGCGTGTGATTCAGTCCCATTTAAGGTTAACCTGTCAGTAAAAACAGGATAAATGTGTCTTTCAAAAAATACTCATATATTTTATATGTGGAAGACTAATATATTTTATTTGATAATTTTTATATTACAAAAATGGTATACACGATATGTATTGTAGACTCACAATTTTTTATGGATATTAGTGGCCTTTAATATTTTAATTTTGTTACGATTGAATGGTAAAACTGATTAGAAGGCGGGTCACGAGTCACGACTCATGAGTAGATACTAGGCCAGTTGGGTTTTTCTTCTGATTTGGATCGGGGTTTTAATCTTAAAGTCGGGGACAAATAAGCATCTTTTTAAATGTATTAACATGTCGTCACAACATGTTAGGCTTGTGATATTTGCTGGTTCAGCCCCAAAATAACACACCAAGAGAAGATGTTTACTAGTCAAACATTTGCTTCCCATTCATTTAATTAAATATATCCAACACAAAATGAGAACATGCACTACGTGAGACTATGAGTAGGGCCGGCCCCGAGAATAAAAAAAAAATTCTAGGGCTTTGGACAAGAAAAAAAAAAGGGCTCCTCTTTCTTCCGGGCCTCCTATGTGTTAATCAACGAATTCTCCTCCGAGGCTCCGATTGCTTACGTTTTTTGTTGCTTTTTCATTTATTTCTTTAGTTTCTTTTATCTTTAATTTCTGCTTTTTTATACACTTGTTTTCACTTTTTGTTAGTCCTCATCCTCTAACCGATTGCTAGTCTCCAGATCTTAGAAACCATTCAAGGTGCTCCAGTCAACCCAATAAAACATATTTTTACTTGCAATCTTTCAAGGTTAACTGCCTCTCTTTTTTTCACCCTTTGGTTTATTTCACAATCACTCTCTAATTCCTGGGCCTTCAAACCCTTCAATTTCTGTCACGATGCTCCACTCAGCCTAGCTTTTTTTTTTTTTAAACAGCAACAACCAAGCGAATGTCGTGGGATATGTACCACGCCAGCAGGCCTCGAAAGACCCCTTCATCAAGGAAATGATAGCCCGTTTTACCCGACGCCATTCTCGGAAGAGTTGCACCTGACGCGCAGAAACCAACTTATTTGCTGTAAAAACTACGCCCCCCATCGGTTCAGATACCGAGATTAAACTCAAGATTCATCCTTTGACTTGGTATCCATCAAAGTGCCTTAAGTAGGAGTCGAACCTATGACCTTCACATTGGAAGGTGGGTTTCTACCACTAGGACAACTTATCTGGATACTTAACCTAATTAAAGATATATTTGCTTGATATCCTTTAAGGTTAACCAGGTTCCTAGATTTCGATGGAAAAAATCGACATCATTCTCAAAGAAATTTAAGGTTTTTGACTTACCAAGACTCCCAAGTTATTCAATAATCAAATGAACATGTTTTTATACAAATACAAACCATTAGTCGAATCAAAATTACACCAACATTAAAGACAGAAAACCAAATTTTGATCATGCACTCAATTTCCATTTTTAACTTTTAAACTCAGGTAAATTCAAAGCCTTTTACTAAAAACTTATTACTATTGAAAAAGGCAAACCATAAACCTTTGATGCCAATGCACACAAAACTAACAATATAGTTGTATGTATTGTGCACAACACAAAGTAAAGGCACTTTGATAATCCATTAGAACATAAACCACATTTATGTATTAATTAATTATTAAAGACAATAATTGACAAAACAATACATTTTAATGGTTCATTAGATATAAAAGATGTAACAATGGTACTCTAATTTGGTTTAAAATAAGCAATATCTACATAAGTATTAAAAACTCAGTTTCCTGATACATAAATGATAAAACTATATTATTGATTTAGTAAACCCGGCCATCAAAGACTAATTATTCATATTTTTTATCTGATAAATGGTAAGATTTAGCTTTCATTTTTCTTTATTTTTTCTCCAAACATAAACTATCTAACCTGCTCACATACACATTAAACAAATGGTAACTCTTTAGTTTTCTAGCTGCGTGAAAACTTCTTTGATTACCATTATTTACGTAGGCACACATATACAGTGGCGGAGCTTGGAAAAAAGTTCGGAGGGGGCCGAAGGATTTTTAGGAAGACAACGGAGGGGACCGAAGGATTTTTAGGAAGAAAACAAAGGGAATCGAAGGATTTTCGGACGCAATACTATTATATCGACACTTCTAAGCGAAAAAACTGGGGGGGCCGGGGCACCCCCGGGCCCTTCTAATCCTCCGTCCCTGCACATATATTATTACAATCATGGGCGGAGCTTTGTAGGGACCGGGGGGGACCGCCCCTAGGGGTGTTCAAATTCGGATATCCGGAGGTTCGGATATCCGAATTTCGGATATCCGAAAATTTCGGATAGTGGTTTTCACTATCCGAATCCGAAATTTCGGATATCCGAAGTTCGGATATCCGAAATTTCGGATTCGGATTCGGATATCTGTTCGGATATCCGAACTCTAAAAAAAGGGGGAAAAATTTAAAAAAAATACATCCGGATATCCGAAAATCTGAAAAATATCCGAAATATCCGAAAAATATCCGAATATCCGAAAAACTATCCGAAATATCCGAAAAAATATCCGAATATCCGAAAAACTATCCGAAATATCCGAAAAAATATCCGAATATCCGAAAAAATATCCGAATATCCGAAAAAATATCCGAATATCCGAAAACTATCCGAAAAAAATAACTATTTCGGATAGTTCGGATATCCGAACTATCCGAAATTTTTCAAAATTACTATCCGAATCCGAATCCGAATTTCCGGATATCCGGACCTTCGGATATCCGAACTTCCGGATATCCGAATTTTCGGATATTTCGGATACGGATTTTCGGATATTTCGATTTCGGATTCGGATACGGATTTTTTTGAACACCCCTAACCGCCCCCCTGTTTTTTTCGTGTAGTAGTGCACATTTCCCGATACATAGTGTAAAATTTTTTAAAAATTTTTATTTCGCCCCCTGAAAAAGTTTTGCCCCCCCTAAACTTTTGGTCAAGCTCCGCCACTTACAATTTATAAGCAATCAAATATGCGTAGCGAAGCACGGTAATGACATCCAGTTAACTATTAAGTGTAAGGTTATAAATTTTTAAATGTGGATCAAACTTGTAGTAACCGATTATATAATTTTCTCTTTTAAGTTTTATATAAACTTATGCTTAAAAATAAAAAAAAATACCTACTTTTCTAAATGTATTTGTATTCTTCTACTTAGCAAAATGAACAATACAAGGGACAACAGTGGTTAAAAACATGGGAAATGATCACGATTTTGTTGGGTTAATTTCCGGTTCAAGCGAGTAGGTTTGATCCGAGTTGCATTCAACAATATGCCGATTGTTTTGGGTGGTTTTAGGATAAACTTGAAGCATGAGAAAATAGGTGTTTTGGTTTATTGTTTATCTAGTTTCTAATTGTTTTATACATAGTCTAATTGAGTCAAGGATTAGACGTATGAATTGTAATTGAGTTTTGAGTTGAGTTTCTCAATTATAATAAAATTGGAGTGATTGAAGTCCAGAACATTGTTCTTGATTTGTGCTGTGTATATCAATTCGTTCTTGAATTGGTATCAGAGCCACACCAAGGAACGAAGTATATGTCCGATCAAGATCAAGATCGCACGGGAACAAGTTGGAAGTGGTTCTTGAAGCCACTGATTGTCTTGTTCTCGACACCATCAATCGAGTTAACAACAAGTTGGAAGTGGTTTTCTTGAAAACTGCTGATTGTCTTGTTGAATCGATCATTAGGAGTCGAGCGATCTTGAAAGAAGACCACCGCCTGATCAAGCAAAGCCGTGTCCACTGGGCTGGATCAAGGGTGAGGTACGTTGGAAGGCCATTCGATCCCTCATAGCAAGCGCAAGAAAACTATGGGTGATCAACTACCGCCACTGGCACCGGCGGTCCGGGAATCATACACGAATCTGACCTCCCTGCAATGCCCAGTGCTATCCGCAACAAACTATACTGCATGGGCTATACGTATGAGAGTCATATTTAGTGTTCATGGTGTGTGGGACACCATAGAACCTGGTTCGACGGATGCCAAGAAGAACAATATTGCAATGGCAGTATTGTTTTAAGCCATTCCCGAAGAGTAAATACTTCAAATTGGCAACATGCAAACGGCGAAGGAGATGTGGGAAGCAATCAAGACCCGACACATAGGTGCTGAACGAGTAAAAGAGGCAAGGCTTCAAACCTTGATGGCTAAACTTGAAGGTTTGAAGATGAAGGACCCTGAGACCATCTATGAGTTCGCCTCTAAACTTACAGGGATAGCATCAAAGGTCGTATCACTTGGGGAGACTTAGAACAATCGAAACTCGTGAAAAAGTTTATGTCAAGTCTCCCTAGGAGATTCATACATATTGTGGCCTCACTCGAGCATGTGCTTGACCTAAAAACAATACCGTTCGAAGACGTTGTTGGACGCCTGAAGGCATATGAAGAAAGAATAAAGGAGGCAAAAAATCCAACAAACAGTCAAGGAAAGCTCATGTTCACTAGAACCGAACCAGGATACAGTTCCTATAATCGTGAGAATCATAGAGGTCGAGGAAGAGGATCTCAGGCATCACGAGGACGCGGCCGAGGAAGGGAAAGCAGTCAGAACAGGAGCCACCGGGAGCAACAAAAGGGTAAGGGAGAACTGATGCGAGCGGTCAGTATACTAAAAACAAGACTAAATTTAATCTATTTAACCTAAGCTAAAGACACCAAATCTAATCCTAGACCTATACTTAACCTAAACACCTAGTAATAATCAGAAAACCTAAACTAGACCGCTCCTAAGGCAAGTGTACCTGTCGGTGGCAGAATAGCTGATGGAAGTCCGGATATCGAACCAATGGACACTAGTATAACAAACCAAACCTAGACTGTGAATTAACTAAGGTAAAAGATGGGGAGGGGGTTTGGTGCAAACTGATAACCTGATCAGACTGAAACTGACTGAAACACTAAACTAACAACTACACTAAAACAGCAAACTAAAACTAATAATGAAACTGGAATCCAACTACAGTGAGGAAAACTTGTGTATCTAGACTGGGAATCAAAAGTATGACAGATGTTGATCTGGACTGACTTATGAAGGATGAAGACTAGGATCTTAAGGAACAAAATAAGGAATACCTAATGGGACCCAGATCAGATACCAGGCAACTCCAATGGGAATCCTAAGGCTGTAATATATGCTCTAGTCTATAGGGTCACCTTCCGGATTTCCCGATATGCAATTGCACTCTAACGGTTGGATCACCTCCCGGATTTCTCCACCCGTTTGTATCCTAAGACACTAGAGAGCTATAAAGTTGACAACTTTGACATGGATTGACACTAACACTAAGTAGATCTAAGACAACGCCCTCTCGGGTCGTTTAACTCAAAAATCCCAAGTGTAAGAGACCAACCATCTATCCTATTACCTCCCGGATTTCTAGGCTAGGTCACACATGCAAATAACTATACTTAATGAAGTCTAATCCTATGGAATGTGATCAACAACTCATAAACTAACCTAAAACACAAAGTAGTAGGCCTAACGTGCATCTATGTGTGGAAAGACCTTCCTAAACACATGTGGATCAAACATTCACCAAATATAATCATTCAACACATGCAATTATCATCAAAGTTTCAAACTTTACAGCTGTTTACAAAGCATATATCATCCATGAGCATAAATCAAGTCCAAAATCAACAAAGTTCTCAACTTTATCATCCCAAACCTAGATACAACCATAGATCTAGACAACAATCATATCAACAGTAACAAAACAGGTCTGAAATATGTCTAAATACATGAAAGATTACTGCTTTAAACTAAGAACATGTAAAGATAAAGAAAATACTCAAAAGCAAGGTCCTTCTTCACTTCAACAAGCCCTAATCAAGCCAAATACTCCATGGTTAAGCTCCAGCAGCTCCTAGGCTCGATTAGGGTTCCAAAGATGCAAAAGAAGACCCTTAAAACGGCTGGAATGCGATCCATTTATAGAGGGCTTGAAATTAGGGTTTTAGGCACAAAAATCCATCTGGGGTGCATAGCCTAGCGTGGTATGCACGAGGCTAGGCTATGCTCGCGGATAAAAGGGAGAATTGCGTCTGATGATGCCAGGATCATAGCCTGGGGCCAAGAAGCCACGCTAGGCTATGCTCCTAGGGTCAGTTTCCTTGATTTCTTTGTTTTTTCACCCGCACTTGATTCCGATGCCTGTTTGCCTTCATTTCCGCTCCTCCGGGACATATTCCTGCACAAAAAACACTAAAATGTAAAAAGGAACATAAATTGACTAGAAATATTTACAAAACTAACAAAAACATACTCGAATATGCACAAAAACAGATGTGTTAAACTAACACATCAAGAACAAAGGTGTCCAAACAAAGACAGAGACTACTCCAAGATTCAATGCTATCGGTGTGATAAGTTCGGACACTTCGTATCAAAGTGCCCAGAACTCCCACACAGGCAAGAATCAAACCTGACCATGAACGAAGATGAAACCAAATACATTGATGCCTCCTTCTTCATGATAAGGTGCGTCCAAGAAACGGTATACCTCAATGAGGAGAAGGTAATTCCAAGAATGCTCGAATCCGACTCAGACGAGAGCAATGTATGGTACCTAGACAACGGTGCCAGCAACCATATGACCGGGATCCGAACCCACTTTGCTGAACTAAACGAACACATAACAGGAAGAGTGAAATTTGGCGATGGCTCATGTGTCATGATCAAAGGGAAGAGATCCATTCTATTCAAAGGAAAAGGTGGCGAACAGAAGATGTTGACAAACATATACTACATTCCAAGTCTCAAGAACAACATAATAAGCCTTGGCCAAGCCACTGAGGCTGGATGTGAGGTACAAATGAAAGGAGAATTGCTGACCATGCATGACAAAGATGCGAAATTGCTAATGACGGTCACAAGGAACAATAGCCGACTCTATAAAGTCAAGATGGAAATCGGCAGCCCTGTGTGTCTACAATCAAAACTGAAGGATGATGCTTGGTTATGGCACGCGAGGCTCGGACACTTGAACTTTAACTCTCTGCATCAGATGAGAGGAATGGTCACTTGATTACCAGATGTTAGTCACGAGAATCAATGGTGTGAGTCGTGTATTGTGGGAAAACAAAGCAGAAAGCCATTCCCAAGAAAAACATCATATCGGGCCACCAAACCACTTGAGCTAGTTCACGGTGATATTTGCGGACCAATCTCCCCGCCTACCTTGGCAGGTAACAGGTACATACTCATACTCATAGATGACTACTCACGTGTTATGTGGTCATATTTCTTGAAGGAAAAGGGAGATGCGCTTGAGATGATAAAAAGGTTCAAGGCACTAGTAGAAAAGGAGATTGGAGCCAGGCTCAAGACTCTACGAACCGACAAAGGTGGAGAGTTCACATCAGGCACGTTCAACCAGTTCTGCGATGATGAAGGTATAGCACGACAACTCACCGCCCCATATACACCGCAACAAAATGGTGTAGTGGAGCGGCGAAACCGGACGCTAATAGAGATGACCCGAAGCATAATGAAGGCGATGAACGTGCCAAACTATCTGTGGGGAGAGGCGGCCCGACATGCAACATACATAATAAACAGAATCCCACACGATCATTAGAAGGAAAGACACCTTATGAGATGATCAAAGCAAATAAGCCAAATGTCCAACACCTTAGAGTGTTTGGATGCGTTGCGTATGCAAGAATCGAATCCAGTCACCAAAAGAAGCTCGATGACAGGTCACAACAATTGATTCACCTTGGGATCGAACCTGGATCAAAAGCCTATAGGCTATATAACCCGAAGACCCAGAGGATTATCGTGAGTAGAGATGTAATCTTCAATGAATCAAAGGGTTGGAGTTGGGAAGGCATGATGGAAACTGTTAACGACAACGGGGGAAGGCCTGGCATGTTTGAACTAGTCCGGGGAGATGAAGTTGACATAGGCACCGGCCCAATCCAAACAAACCAGGATGAAGAAGCTAACGAGGCCAACATTCCCCAACAAGCCAATAACCTAGATCAGACTTGGGATGAAAGTCGGGGTCAAGAGGACAGTAATGAACCACAAGGAGAAGCAAGCAATGAACCAGAAACGCCTCTCAGAAGGTCCACCCTTCCCTCAAGACTACCAGCAAGATACAAGGATTACGAACTAAACTCCACAGAAGAAATGTTGCTACTGACAAACGAGGAGCCGCGAAACTATGATGAAGCCAAATCGAAACCTGAGTGGATGCATGCCATGCAAACTGAGCTGAACTCGATAGAAAGAAACAACACGTGGAAACTCGTAGAACCCAAGGACAATGTTAAACCTATTGGTCTAAAATGGGTTTACAAAGTAAAAAGGAATGCTGATGGCTCAATAAACAAGTATAAGGCACGTCTCGTGGCAAAGGGGTATGTTCAACAACCCGGGATCGACTTTGACGAAGTATTCGCGCCTGTTGCGAGAATTGAGACCATAAGGTTCCTCATTGCACTGGCAGCTACGAAAGGGTGGGAGATACATCTCCTGGACGTAAAAACAACATTCTTAAATGGGGATCTAAGAGAGGATGTGCATGTACTTCAACCAGAAGGCTTTGAGAAACCAAATGAAGAACACAAAGTGTATAAACTGAGCAAAGCTTTATACGGATTAAGACAGGCCCTGAGGGCGTGGAACGAAAAATTGGATACTGTGTTGAAGGAGATGAAGTTCCAACGGTGTATGCAAGAACAAGCCGTATACAAGAAAATCGGTAGGTCTTCTTTACTGATTATTGCAGTATACGTTAATGACTTATTTGTTACAGGAACAAGTGTGACAATAGTTGAAGAGTTCAAGAAAGAGATGGCTGAAAAGTTCGACATGTCTGATCCGAGAAAGCTTACTTATTATCTTGGTATTGAGGTTTCACAAGGAAAGGACACTATAAAGATAGAGCAAGAAAACTATGCGAGCAAGATTCTAAGAGAAGCATGCATGCAACACTGCAATTCAACACATGTCCCCATGGATCCGATTGTCAAGCTTTCAAAGGATGCAGAAGAAGCTGATGTAGAAGAAACTGAGTATCGAAAATTGGTAGGATGTCTTCGTTACTTGCTTCAGACAAGACCCGATCTTACATATTCAGTTGGCATCATAAGTAGGTATATGAGTTGTCCAAAACAGTCTCATGCAATGGCTGCAAAACAAATCCTAAGGTACGTGCAAGGTACAAAAGGATATGGCATTGTCTACTCGAAAAATGAACATGGCAAGTTAGTTTGTTATAATGACAGTAGCCATAACATTGATAAAGATGATGGAAGAAGCACAACGGGTCATGTGTTTTACTACGGATCATCTCCTATTACATGGTGTTCACAAAAACAAAGTACAGTGGCTCTATCTTCGTGCGAAGCGGAATACATGGCTGCATGCGCAGCTGCATGCCAAGCGGTGTGGTTGAAAGAATTGATAAGTGAGGTAACCGGGGAACCACCTCAGACAGTAACTTTAAGAGTTGATAACACATCAGCAATAGCTCTAGTGAAGAATCCGGTATTCCATAGTCGAAGCAAACATATAAAGTCTCGGTTTCACTATATCCGAGAGTGTGTTGAAGGAGGAGAAATCACAGTTGAACATGTTAAAGGAGAAGAACAACGAGCTGATATCCTAACAAAAACGCTTGCAAAGATAAAGTTCAAGGAGATGCGGGAGCTGCTTGGAGTTAAAGATCTGTCCAACACAACTCAGAAATTAGGGGGGTGAATGTTGGGTTAATTTCCGGTTCAAGCGAGTAGGTTTGATCCGAGTTGCTTTCAACAATATGCCGATTGTTTTGGGTGGTTTTAGGATAAACTTGAAGCACAAGAAAATAAGTGTTTTGGTTTATTGTTTATCTAGTTTCTAATTGTTTTATAAATAGTCTAATTGAGTCAAGGATTAGACATATGAATTGTAATTGAGTTTTGAGTTGAGTTTCTCAATTATAATAAAATTGGGGTGATTGAAGTCCAGAACATTGTTCTTGATTTGTGCTGTGTATATCAATTCGTTCTTGAGATTTTACACCGAAAGTAGCAAATAAAGATGTTAATAATGCAAACAAATCATACGTTTAACAAACAATTAGTAAACCGTGTCATAGAAAGATCGTTTACGTTCGTTAGTTTATTAATTAGACGAATATGAATATGAAATTTAAATTGTTTAGTTAGACAAACAAATATGAATAGTGGTTACATTCATTTCCTTGTGTTCGTAAACGTTGTCATGTTCATTTACATTGATTTACTAATTTATTATTGTTACTATGCTTAAAGTGGTAGCAAACACATTTGTTGGTAGAGATGTTCGAAAAAAACGATAACTGTTTAAAATCGAAACCGAATCATATTCGTAACTGAAAAAACCGAACCAAATTATGAAATCGGTATTCTGTTTGGTTCCTTATCATATCTAAATTCCGAACTCGGTTAACGGTTTGATTATTGGTTCCAAATATTTTTTGACATCGGTTTGTTTGGTTTATTCGATTAATCGATTAAATCGAATTTAGATATAAAATTCTATTTATGTTAATAATATATAAGGTTGAATTCGGTTTGTTCGAATCATATTGTTTAGTTGAATTTGATTTTAACCAAAACCAAACCAAATTTATTTCGAATGACCTAATTCCCAATATGATTTTTCTTGGTTTTTTATTAGGCTAGAAAAATTTTCAAATTAGACCGTAAAATAAACACAACAAAAAATACACCCTATTCCCTTATACCTCAATTACCAAGGTCGGTTACCAATCGTATATTTTCTTTTTTAATACTAAAAACAAATTTATATTTAATGTATAAGATTTCAGGAGAGTGATATTTTAAAAAGGATGAAAACCATAAAAAGTGTGAGAAACAACAAGGAAGTGACATGTGTACATTAGGTTAAAGGGTATAGATATCAAAATAAAAAAGGAGGTTGCACATGCAAGTCACATGCAACTTTATCCATTTTTTTTAAATGCTCGTAACTATTTTACACGTTAACATTTTTTTTAAAAAAATTATACCAAAAAATCAAGCGTTTTTTTTACATTTTTAACGAGTATAATATTGCTCTATTAAGAAAATTAACAAAACTAGATGTTCATGAAACTTGCGTTTTTATGGCGTTTTTGAACACTACTAGCAGAACTTAAAACACCACAGGGCATTTTATGGTGTTTTTGAATACAAAAAACACCATAAACACTTAAATGGTGAACGCCACCATTAGGCGCCCCTCACCGATCGGTCACACGGCCAACATGAGGGAGGTAAATCGCGTGACCTAGGGAAAATTGGATGGTGCCGGGCTTTGAACCCTAGACCTCCATTATGGATTCCCACCCACTTACCACTAGGCCACCATTGCGGGGACACCATAAACACTTAAGTTTAAACCTGGTGTTTTTTAAGTTTCGTTTAATGATATTATCGAATAAAATATATTGAAAAACACAATAAAGCACATTTATGCTTGATTTTATGGTGTTTTTGCTTTATGGTGTTTTTGCATAACGAAACTAAATGTTTTATGATGTTTTTGAGCACTAAACAAAATAATAATGCTTAATTTTGCACTTGGTGTTTTTAAACTACATAATTTTACATAGGGGCATTTTATGACGTTTTTTATGTTTATTTGCTAAATAAAAACACAACATGTATTTTCAAGATAAAACACCATAAAACATTGTTATTCGTAGAAAATTGTGAACATAAGAAAAAACATGTAGAAAAACACCATAAAGAATCGTTTTTCTTTTTTGTTTATTCATTAAAAAACACTATAAAACAAGTAATTTTATAAACATCATAAAACCATAAAATATTTAGTTTTCATTCACTTACGATAAAACACCAAATTTCGCAAAACACCACGTTATTTACAAAATAAAACGAATGTATTCAACAACATGTACATTTGCTGAATGAAAACAACATGTGTATTTTCCAAGAAAAAAAACACCATAAAATATTGTTATCTGAGAAAAATTTAAACGGGACATAAAATAAACACCATAAAAATTTGTTATCCTTTTTGTTTATTTAGTGAAAAACATCAAAGTGTTTTATGAGCATTCAAAAAACACCATAAAATGCTAAGTTTCATTAACAAACGAAAAAACACCATAAACAACCAGTTTCTTAAAACATATTAAAAAACACCATAAAAACACTCTGTTGAATACAACACCCAAATTAATTGTTTTTTAATGTATCAATATTATACTCGTTGTAAAGATAGAAAAATTCTTGATATTATGGTGTAATATTTTTTATAAAATAATTAAGTATGAATAAGTTATGAGCTTTTGAAAAAAAAAGGAGAAGTTATAAAAAGTCATCAATGGTTGCAATACCTATTATACCCTTTCTGCCATTTTAATTTCCTTTTAAAATCTATTTTTGATGTGGCACATTTATAGCCCTTAATATTTAGATCAATGATTGAAATTCCTTCCCACATTTTATGGTTTTATGACTTTTTAGCTAAACCTTAATCTAAGATTTCAAGTATTGATACATAGGAAGTCTTGGCATAGTGGTAAAAGTTATTAGCAAATGTGAGTAAGGTCCCAGGTTCGACCCCTCTTGATGCTCCTTTTAAGTTTTTTTTTTCCTTTTTTCTTTTCTCTTATTTGTTTATTATTATTATTTTCTTATTTCTTATTCATAAAAATAATTTTTTTCCTTCTTACGTCACAACGTATGGTGAATAGTAAGACTTTACCTGGTATGGTTAGAAATTTAACCGAAAACCGATTTAGAATTCGTTCAGTTTTTTCGGTTATTGAGTGCTCCTCCTTCAATCCTTTCACACGATTTTGATTTTATTTTTTTACTTATTTCTCTTCTTTTTTCCAGGTTTAATTCATGTTATTCGGTTATTAGCTGAATCCGAACCAATTTGAATTTAGTTCAATTCGGCTTGGTTAGATGAGTCGGTAAGTTCGGCAGTAAATTTTCCAAGGGTTACGGGTTCTAAACTTTTTGATGAACCTTTTTTTCTTTTGTTTTTTCTTTAATATATATATATATATATATATTTGTTGGTAAAATCAAAGCATATGCAACCTAGATGAGTTGGTAAGTTTGGTAGTCAACTTTCGACAGCTCACGCTCTCAAAATCTTCGTTGATCTTTTATTTTTCTTCCTTTTTTAAATACTTTTGCTCTATATTTTCGATTGTTTAACTCTCATATATTTTTTAGTTTTTATACATTTTGGCATAAAATATCTTACCCACCATAAAACGCGGGCCCAAGTTGCTTGTATATCTTAATTTCAAAGGTTGGTCACCACACACGATTTTTTCTTTTTCTTAGACATTTTTTTCCTAAGTGGTTAAAGCTTGAAACTTTTAGGGTAGGGTCTTTGGTTTGATCCATGTAGCGTTTAAGTTTTTCTTTTTTTTTGTTTTCCTTTTTTTTTTCATTGTAACTTTCTTATATATTTTTATTAAATTACTTTTTTTGTAAAGGTTGAGATGTGCTTTTGATAATTACGTTTTAGTATAAATATATAAGATCGATTCGTCTACGGTATAGCTTAACATTTTCTAAATTTTACAAGCACATGATCTTTTAGCTATATTTTGATCATTTCGTTTATTAATTGTAACGACCCGTTTTTAATAAAACGAAATGTAATTGCTATAATCATTAATTGAACGATTGTGATGGTTACTATGACAACTCAAAATTCTCAGGTTAGAATCATAACTCGAGAATGAAGAGAATGAGTGTAAGCGAAATCACGAAACGAGGCTCTGATTTCAAGATACGCTAAGTTGAAGATAGCGTTAAATAAGAGATCATATATTTTGAATTTTTCAGGTCTTGAAATTATAACCATTGGAAAGAGCTCGAAAAATCGTGAACGTGGGCGAAAACGGCGCGTAAAACGGAGTTCGTATGCTCCCGGAATCGCGAAAACAAAATTGGAAACTAACTAAGGCGGCGGAGGTACGCGAAGGAAATCCTCCGCGGTACGCGACGGACCAGAACACATAAATATCTGATTTTCTTGATCAGATTTCATTTCTGGTCGATCAACTCGACTTCCAGACGCCTAAACTCAAACTTTTACCCCCAAATCTCAGTTTTGAAGCCATCCAAACATCCGGATCAAGTTAGGAAACGTTTCTGCAAGTCCTGATCTTCATTTCTATCCGAGAAATCCGTCCGAAAGGGTAACGATTCGACCTCTTCTATTAGTTTGATAGAATATGAGTTAGATCTAGATTTTAATAATGATATCATGGTTATTGTTGTTGATTATTGCCTAGTTGATAACTAGGGATTGTTAGAAACGAAGAAATTGATATTTGGTTGGTGAAATCTTCGTTTTGAAGCCGGGATGATGTCCGGTTGTTATGAAACCCATATCATAGTGTGATAACTAGTAGGATGGGTTGAATATGATTTTAAATAAATTATGGATTATAATCCATAGATTAAATGATGATTTTGATGAATTGATGTTAAAATTATTAATAGTTATGATCTTAAATAAAAATTAATCAATAAAAGTAATTAAAGATCGTAACTAATATAATTGAACATCAATTATTTGATAAAAGTGCCTAACAGAGGCATGAAATGTGATTAATTGTGATAATTGACTAAAACTTGCTAAAGATAGTAAGATAAAGTCAATTATATGATAAACTGACTTTGAGAAAGTCAAACCAATCAAGTGCGTTGAACTTGATTATATGAGTTATATGTATTGAGTATAGTTGTATATGTGTGAATATGCAACTAGGTATTGACGGTGAAAGTCAAGGGATAAGCCACAGAAGTGGAAAAGAGGTTGTAGGAAGTGAACAACCGTATGAACCAGGTAAGTTACCCAACTTACTGTAACATTACATATAAGTAATAGAATGAGTCTACTTGCGTATTTGATATATGTGAATAATGTTAAATTTGTGATTGAAACTATGGGATGAGAAATCCTTTAGTTTGTGTTTGTTAAGTTTCAATGGGAAACATATATGCAATATATTTGCATTAGAATAACCGGATGACCCGGTGATTGATTAATATGATTTGGTGTTTATAAAATAATGGGGCATAACTTGATTAATGAATCTAATGGAATTATAAGACCTTTGAGAAGGCATTATTAGTTTCAAAACGAATGTTATGCTTGTGTGGTGTGCATAATATAAATGCATTAAAGTTTAGCAGGATGAGCCGGTGAAATTGATTTAATTGTTGAACCACAAATATGTGGCTAACCGGTTAATCCAGGAACTAAATTGTTGAACCACAAATGTGTGGCTAACCGGTTAATTCTGGAATTGAATTAAATATGACTCCACAATGGTGGATAGCCAGAGGTGCTGGCAATTGTCTAGATGGAAGTACCGGTGGGTGAACATCTTAGACTTGATAAATATGACTCCACAATGGTGGATAGCCAGAGGTGCTGGCAATTGTCTAGATGGAAGTACCGGTGGGTGAACATCTTAGACTTAATAAATATGACCCCACAATGGTGGATAGCCAGAGGTGCTGGCAATTGTCTAGATGGAAGTACCGGTGGGTGAACATCTTAGACTTAATTAATATGACTCCACAATGGTGGATAGCCAGAGGTGCTGGCAATTGTCTTAGATGGAAGTACCGGTGGGTGAACATCTTAAGACTTGAATTAATTATGATATCACAAATGTGTGAATAGTCAGATGTGCTGATAAATAGCTATGGTGGAAGTACAGAAATGTGAACACCATAGTGTAATTTTGATTAAATTATTGTGAACAATAGTTGATGATTGGTAATGTGATATTATTACCTGCTGAGAGTCAATTCGAATAGAAATGACTCAGTTTGAATATTGATTGTGAAAAATGTATTTATACATTTTGTTGTTGAGAAACCATTGGGGTTAGTTACTTAGTTCATATGAACTAATTGTGACTTATATGTGATGTTACAGGTCAAAGATAGATATGCATTGGGCCATCAGATCGGGCACGTTGTGAAGCAGAACCAAACGTTATGTAAATCTTTGGTGAGATTAAATTTAAACACACCAGTTTTTATTAATCATAAATGTAAATGATTGAAATTAAGTGTGTTTAACTTATAAAAATGAAATTTCACGCTTCCGAACATAAATTTTTGATAAAGTTTAAACTGGGACCAAGATTAGACACGTGTAATCGTGTGTAAGGTTTGGGTGTTACATTAATATAACGATATAACTTATTCATGATTTCCGCATATAACATTGCGACATGTTTTATAAAGTATAAAGATTATCTTCTTGATATAACTATTTTTTATATATGTTTCAATTCCTAAAACCAGGTTGTTGTAACCCGATACATTTGTTTTATGTGTCTAAGGCGCAACATGTGTAATAAAATTCATAAACATGCATTATGAGCTTTTGCCAGTGGCGAAGCTTGAACAAAACCTTAGGGGGGGGTAATAAAGGTTTTTAAAAAAATTTACTACGTATCGGAAAATATACACTATTACACGAAAAAACAAATGTTTTCTATTAACTATGCTACGCCCATGATCATAATAATGTTTTCTATTAACGTTTCACTCTTCATAACCGACCACTTATGATTTGATATGTATCTTTTAATCATACCACAATATTGCAATATTAATCGTGCTAATTCCTTGTCGGGTAAGTTCCGACCCGCACGAAAGGCGTAACGATCTGGGCACTGTCTCGGAGAGAGGCTCGGTGAAATAGACATGTCTGTAACCCGTGGAGCGCGCGGGCTGCTTTTCTAGTTCTTGTCAATGAACAAATTATTTGCGGTAAATGTTTGAGAAGCTATGAAACAGCACAAGTCATGCTAATTTCACCATCGAATCTACATGCTTTGTCTTCCAAAGCAGTTACCGTTAGATTCTTTGATCCTTGAGTCTCATAAACCCTAATTTGAGAATTCTGCAAGAATTCCAGCACTACAGCAAGATAATGTGCTTTTCTTCCTCTGCAATCTCCTTTTCGCCTCTTCACCTCCCTCATAGAAACCGCTTCGTTCATAGAATTTCATACCCAGTTCCAGTTTCCACCGATGAATCAAGTTTTAGACCTACAAACCCTAGAAGACAAAGATTGATATCACCTTCTGCGTCAATTACCCGAGATAAACCCGAATTGTCTCCGGTTTCTGCTGATCAACGGGACGTTGAAGACTACAACGGTTGGGCGATTTTAGAAGAATCTATTATCCCCAAAAGGCAGAAAGAAGGTATGATTTCTTTCAATCCCTAGATTCTTGCAGAAATCTACAATTTGATATTTATGGAATTTAACAATTTTGCAGCAATTGATTATTGGTTATTTTAGTGTTATTAATTCTTCGTTAATGGGATTTACTTAATATGATAATCATACACTATTCAGAATTCAAAGAGATATCCAGAGCATTCCAAACTATAAAACTTACATTTATGACTTTATTTCCAGTACTCTTTTCCACAACAGCATGCACACTCATTCTTGAACCTTTTGAATGATCTGATTAAGATTTCAAGAGTACAACTAAAATACTTAGTCTAATAGTAATCATATATTATTAAGAGAGATATCTAGAAGCATTTCTAAACACAAAAGCTACATTGATCACTTTATCAGAGTTTTACAACACGTTAGCATGGAAAATGGAATGATAGTAGATCTAAGTATGAAACAATAATGATAGAAATTGTGCTTCCAATTGCACGGATTAATCAAAGTGTTGTTTGTTGTCATGAATCAGGGTTGCCTACATTACTTTTATTTGGTATTGGGACATCAATTGTGGCTTTACTTGCTGTTTCTGCCCATTTTACCCTGTTAAAGAGAGGTAAATCTGTAATTCTTTAAAGGATGGAATATGAGGAACGTGTTTGTGGATATTGTGCAATGCAATGCTTTGGAAACGGATTTTTCTTAGAATCTTAGTGTGATTTCTTTTCAGGTTTTGTTTTGCAATTTAGCAGTCCCTTTCATGTTTTTAGTGATAATAAATCATCGGGTTCAGAAGATGCATCAAAGACAGATGAAGATGTTAGTGAGCCATTGATTGAAAACATTAAAGAAGTTAATGAAATTACAAAAGAAGGTACTTTGCAGTTCCTTTATTGTTTGCTCATTTTGTATAAGATTATAATCGAATTGCATTAAATAATTTGTAGGACATGATTGATTGTTATTGAATATTTTCATGGTGTTATATTTGTGGGTTTTATGCTTTTATGTTTGCTTACGTCTTTTGATCTTTTACTCTTTATTTTTTATTTTACATTACAGTAATTGACCATGCTAAGTGGAAAGGAGAAAAGCCTGGAAGAGTTGTAGTTCCAGTTTCTGCAGATGCTACTCAGCAGGAGGCTCTATTGTGGCTGAAGAATTTGAAGGTATTGTGTAGCAAATCATATTTTTTACTTAGGTTTTTGATAAGATTATTATTTTTATGGCTATTATCATGAAGATGAGTTAGGTTAATGGAGTCCAACTTCCCTCTAAATAGATTTGTATCCAAAATTCTAGAATTTTGGTTATTGTATGTTTGTCCTAATTAGTAACTCGTTCTCTATCATATAATTCAAGGATTGTGTTCCCTTATCATTCATATACTCATATTGCGAGCTAACCGAGTTAAATATAGAAATGAAACCTAGCTTTAGGCTCAGTTCTAAGCATTGCTTAAACAAAATGTCATTAAGGTATACAGATCATTGAAGATGAAGTAATGGCTGATGAATTGTGTACTAGGAGGGAATTTGCAAGATGGTTTGTTCTAGTTAACTCCAGACTCGAAAGGTAGCAACTCCTATCCTGAATGTGTTTAATTGTTATATATATTTATGTTTATAAGATAGATTACTGTTGTATTTTACTAAGAATGTTTTTGGGGTTCCAGAAATCCAAGGAATAGGATAGTGCCACCTATGACTCTTGCTGGATCTACCATAAACGCTTTTGATGACATTGGGAGTGAAGATCCTGATTTTGAGTACATTCAAGGTAAGCTTGATATATACGTTCAAGATACTGATGTTATATGCTACAGGTGACAAAACGGGCTGGGTTGGGTTTACGTTACAGGTTGCAAAATGGGGTGGTTTGGTAATAAGCCAAGACTTTTACTTTTCTTTGTAAAATAAATTGTGTCACATATGGCTGCAGCACTGAGATTATTTCAATAATGATACAAGATTTTTGCAGTTAAAATATACTTTGGGCAACTTTTGTCATGTTTGACTAATTTTTTAGATATATTTAAAATTTTAATTTCACCCATTTGACCTTCCCGAATAATTCTATTTATAAGTAAATGGTAGGGCTAACATAACGGGTCTAACACGACACGATAAGACACGTTAAGACACGAAATACGAAATGGGTAGACACAAACACGACACGAAAAATTATCATGTCTATTTTTCCAAACACGAACACGCCTGTTTAAAACAGGTCAACACGAAGTGACCCGTTAAGAAACCTGTTAAGAGTTAACACATTAGGGTTAGAGAATTAGAAATTTTAGAAGGTAACCCGCCTATTTTATTATGCTATTTATTTTATATTTTAAATTATGAATATGTCTTAACAGGTTAATGGGTCTTTATCTGTTTAGACACGAAAATAAACAGGTCTTAACGTGTCGACCTGTTTTAGACACGAAACATGTTAAGGGTAAATACAAAACATGCTAAATTCGTTTCGTGTTGTGTCATGTTAACATGTCCGTGTCTGAAATTGTCAACCCTAGTAAATGGGTTGAATTTGCAGCCTTTTATATGCACCTTTTCTTTTCTCCGCTTAAGAATATTAAAAATGTTTATCTGGTGCTGTATATGTACAATAGCCCTTGCTGAGGCTGGTGTTGTTTTGAGCAAGCTCTCTGGTAAAAGCTTACATTCTGACTTAGATAGTTCAAAAGGCTCTGAAGGCATAAATTATTTTCCCGATAGGTATGTTGAACATACTGCATATCAAGTTTTCAGTTTCCCAATTTTTACATGATTTCTTTTCAAAATTTTCCCTGTTAAACATACTACTTGCCAAATTTGCAGCTTCCAGATACATGCCATTTTTTCACATAATTTTTTTCCAGTTAAACATACTACATACCAAATTTACAGTTTCTGTATTTTTACATGCTTATTTTTCACTCAATCATTTTCTTCGTTTAGGTATATTTCACGTGAGGATCTTATTAGTTGGAGAACAAAGTTAGAGTATCAAGTCATGCCAGGATTAAATGAAGAGGTAGGAATAAATTAAAGTTCATATAACTCATTATTATTTTCTTTGATTTATAATGAATAGAGGTGTTTAAATGGGGGCTGGGAACATGTCAAACAATTGTGTTTTGGTACATGCCAATGGCCGTGTTGACCAATAGAAACATTTTGACAAAACAATTCAAATTTTTTACAAATATTCACCATGTCAATTATTATTTTAAGACGTACATTTTCTATGAATCTTAGTATGATTTTTCATTTAAATAGTTTATAAGGTCTTTTTGTATCAAGTATCCTTTTAATTTTACCCATTTTATTGGGCGAGAGACTGAATTGTATATATTTGTGGTTCCTATTGTATATTTAAGCACTGACATTTTTACAGTCCAGATATTAAGGGAAAAAATAGGGTTTCTGGATGCAAGGGAGCTGAAATCAGATGTGTTGCCATTGCTTTTTGTGGACATTCTGACTAAAGAAAAAAGCATAACGAGAAAAGTTTTTGGTTATATTCTCTTTCCCTTTACATATATCTCTCATTTACGCGCATGGGCAATTTAGTAATTTGATATACTATGTCTCAGGTCAGGTCAAGCGGTTTCAGCCCGCGAAACCTTGTACCAAAGCCCAAGCTGCAGTCGCACTCACAAGTGGAAGAGTAACCACATCAATTCGCCATGAATTCTCAAAGCTTGAAGCTGAGAATTATTCACGGGAACTTGCTATGAAAGAGATCAAATCTGAAATTATTGAAAGGGGTGAGATACAGAGGTTTTGGGAGAAAAAAATAGAGGATGAAAAGAGACGTTTTTTGGTGGTCAAAAAGGATTATCTGGAAGCACTTAATTGTTTGGAAAATCAAAAGATTAGTCAAGATAATGCTTTTGGTAATTATTTAAAGGAGATTGCAGCTTTAGACTGTCAAAAACAGTTGCTTTCTAGCTTGAAGGAAGAAGTAAATGAAATGAACCAGAGACTTGTAGATGAGCGGGCTGGTTACGTTGATGAGCGACACAAAATCCTTGGTACTGTTGGTGAATTAGAAGTCAAATATGAAAAAATTATTGATTCGAAGGCGATACTTGAAGCTGAATTGGAAGCCCTCCGTATACTCAGGTACATATGGCAACTTTCTGATATTTGTTCAGAACCCAGCAAACATGTATTTTTTTTCTCGTTTAGCCTAGAGGTGCCAGTTTTAATCCATTTGCTTATGATCAGGTTTCTTCGTCTTTAATGTGCCGTTTTAGCCAAAATGGGTTTCTTTTTGGAGCCATTAGAGAGCAGCCTCTCTTTTTCCTAATGATAGATAAAGTTTGCCCACATCCTAGGAACCTGCCTAGAGGCTAGACTTTACCAATAGTTTTGCTATTAGTGAGTTTTATTGGGTAGCGTTGTTGTAGCTTATTAGACAAAAGATGTATTTTATATTATTAGAGGGACTAGAGTGTAATTAGTTTTTATTATATATTCTCTTGTAATCTCTCATTTAATCAATACAATCACAATACAATATTTACCAAGTTTATCTTGGTATCAGAGCTTGCCCTAAAAGCTGCCATCGTCAATCCCACAAGAAGTCGACAATTTTTCTGCCGATCATCATCACCGACGACTCTTTGCCCATCGTCATCACCAACCGACGATCGTCATCACCAACCGACGACCTCTCTGCTGATTTTCATTACCGACGAAACATCTTTGCCTGTCGTCATCACCATCGATACCTTCTCTCTCGATTTTCTACTTTCTCAAACAATGGCGGTTCTTGTACCCTTCTCTCACACCGAAAAGACATCTCACAATTCTCACAAGTTCGGTTTTACACTATCTCCAACTAATTATGGCTATTGGAAAGCCATGGTGCAGCCGTTTCTGGTTACCAACAATCTATTCGGGTACGTTGATGGTACAATCTCTTGCCCGTCACCAACAATCTCCTCTACAACATCATCTGGAAAAGACAAAGAAGACACTACTGTCGTCTCCTCGCATCCAAATCCACTTCATGCCATCTGGGTCGCCAATGATGCTCATGTCAGAATGTTGATTATGTCCACAGTATCTGAAGCTTCTTTTCAACATGTTCAGGGTACCACATCCCGTGATCTTTGGCTATCTCTTGAACGAGCATATGCTCCCCATACATCATCAAGAGAATACACCCTGAAAACCCAATTGTTAAAAATCACCATGAAAGGTGACGAGTCCTCTTCGGCTTATTTGACTCGGGCACAAGAGTACTCAGATGCACTTGCCAACATAGGTGAGCCCATGAAAGAAAAGGATCTGGTTATGCTGGTTATATCGGGATTACGCGAAGAATACAATGGGTTAAAGTCCAATCTTCTTGCACGACAATTCCCGACTGCCTTCTCTGAACTTCATGGTCTTTTGTCTGACCATGACTTCATGATTAAAAAGACAGCCCCTGATGTATCACCTGCACAAGCCTTTATGACTGGTCCCTCCACCCGCAACCTATCTACATCTACTCCCAGCTCACCTCTTTCACAGGCGGATGCTCTTCAAGCCATTCAACAACTTGCAACCCAGTTGGGCCTCCAACTTCAGCCCTCTCCTTCCCCACCAGCCCAATCGTACTACACCAATCGGGCTAGAAACGATCGAAATCGTGGCTCCAACAATCGGTTTACCATTACCCGTGGACGTTCAACCTCTAACAACCGCAATCAAGGAGGAGGTACTCGAAACCAATTTAGCTGGGCTTTAAATCAAAACACGGTATTTGGTACCTGTAACAGGTGCGGTATTGGACACTTACCATCTCATTGTCCAAATCGCGACCCAGCTACAGTGAGGCCCCGACATCAGCCATCTGCTAATTTTGCAGCCCCATCTACTTGGCTTCCAGACACTGGTTCTAGTTAGCATGTCTCCCCAGATCTCTCTGGCATGGATTCTTCTGAAGCTTACTTTGGTGAGGATCAACTTCATGTTGGCAACGGTAAGGGCTTACCCATTCTTCACATTGGTTCTTCCTAATTCTTTTCCCCAACCAAAACCTTTTCCCTTCAAAATATTCTTCATGTTCCTGAAATTAAAAGAAACCTCCTTTCTGTTCAGCAATTTTGTCAAGATAATGATGTCTTTTTTGAATTTCATTCCATTTTTTTTTTCTGTGAAGGACAATTCTACTCACACTACCCTCCTCATGGGTCCAAGTAATGGCGGTCTTTATTCTTTTCAACTCCCCAAGATTCAACCGGTCTCCAAAGTTGCTTTCTCTGCCACTCGAGCATCTTCCACAACTTGGCATCAACGCCTGGGAGACATCCTCATCCACAGCTCCTGAAGTCCATGTTATCCAAATATTGTTTACCTTTATCAAATAATTCTAGTTTTTCATTTTGTAATTCTTGTTCTATTGGTAAATCTTCAAAACTTCATTTGTTACCTTCTACTTATAAAAGTTCTCATATTTTAGACTTAATGTTCTGTGATGTTTGGGGTTCTGCCCCGGTTGCTTCATTTGATGGCAATCGTTATTTTCTGTTGTGTGTTGATCATTACACCAGGTTTATGTGGTTTTTTCCTTTAAAACTAAAATATGATGTTTTTACAACATTTAAAAATTTTCTTCTTATGGTTGAAAGACAATTTAACACTAAGCTTAAATCTGTCCAGACGGATTGGGGAGGTGAATTTCGATCACTATCCTCGTTTTTTTCCTCACTTGGCATCATTCATCGTCTCTCATGCCCACACACAAGTGAACAAAATGGATTTGTTGAGCGACGTCATCGCCATGTGGTGGAGACCGGCCTTACCCTCCTTTCTAGATCCCAAGTTCCACAACGTTTTTGGCACTTTGCCTTTGACACTGCTGTGTATCTAATCAACCGCATGCCATCACGTACAAACTCTAATATTTCACCCTTTGAGCTTGTGTTTCATCATCCACCCGATTTCTCATTCCTTCGAGTTTTTGGCTGCCAATGTTACCCTCATATTCGCTCCTACAATACCCATAAAATGGATTTTCGATCCATTCCGTGCATTTTTCTGGGCTACAGCCCTCGTCACCATGGGTACCGCTGCTTTGATCCTCAACAGGACCGGGTATACATTGCACGTCATGTCCGGTTCAATGAGGAATTCTTTCCTTTTCACCTACAACATTCCACCCAAGCCCAACCTCCCATATGTAATCCCTATGTCTCCTCCTATCCGACACCATCATCTGCTGAACACCAACCAGCACCTGCTGTCCCAATCTCCACATCATCTGCTGACCACCAAACAGCTCCAACCCAACCCCCTTTTGCCCCTCAACAACCAGACCCACCATCACGCACCACAAACCAAACAGCTCCAGATCTAACACCATCATCTCCCTCTCTTCCAACCCCACCTGACTCCTCCCATTCACATCAGCCCCAACCACCTTTACTTTATACTTATTCTCGTCGCAACCCATCAACCTCCACCCCTCACCCCTCTCGGTCCAGGCCTGCCAATCTTCGGCCTAATCCAAAACAATCCAAACCTTACAATGCCACCTCCTTCCACACCCATCCCTCTTCTTCTGAATCTGAACCTACTTCGTTTACTGCTGCCAACAATGATCCTCACTGGCGTAATGCCATGGCCGAAGAATAAACAGCCCTTCAGAGAAATGACACTTGGTCTCTTGTTCCACGTGTTCCCAATACCAATATTGTTGATTGCAAATGGGTTTACAAACTCAAAAGGGATCAAACAGAGGCTGTCAAAAGGTACAAAGCCCGATTAGTCGCCAAAGGTTTTCGTCAACAACCTGGTGTTGATTATCAAGAGACTTTCAGTCCCGTGGTTAAACCCACCACCATTCGTGTTGTCCTTTCTTTGGCTGTCACACAACACTGGCCACTCCGACAACTGGATGTTCAAAATGCTTTCCTACATGGTAACTTACAAGAAACGGTGTATCTTCAACAACCACTAGGTTTTGTTGATCCCTCAAAGCCCAATCATGTTTGTCTTCTCCATAAAGCCTTATATGGCCTAAAGCAGGCACCTCGGGCTTGGTTTCATCGGCTGTCCACTGCACTCAATGCTCTCGGCTTCAGAGGTTCTACAACAGATCCTTCCTTATTCATCTACTCCTCCCGTGGTACAATTCTCTACATGCTCATTTATGTTGACGACATCATTCTGACCGGAAATAACCCCACTACTATTGATCGGGTGGTGCACAACCTCAAACAAACCTTTGCTGTTCAAGATATGGGGCCACTGTCCTACTTTCTTGGCATTGAGGTGATTCATCAAGGCTTGGATATTGTTCTCTCTCAAAAGAAGTACTTGCTTGAGTTAATTGAAAGAGCTGGCCTCTCTCATTCCAAGCCTGTTCCCTCGCCTATTACCACATCTTCAAACCTGCATCTCAATGACAGCCCACTCTTTGCAGATCCGGTCAAGTACCGCCAGATTGTTGGAGCTCTTCAGTATGCCACTATGACGCGGCCCGATCTTACTTTTGCAGTCAACAAAGTTTGCCAGTTCATGCACTCTCCCACTACAAATCACTGGTCCACTGTAAAACGCATTCTCAGGTATCTACGTGGCACAATTGACTATGGTCTTCTGATCAAACACAACTCTCCCACGGTTGTCCATGCCTACACTGATTCGGCTTTACCCTCTCTCACGGCCTACTCAGACTCAGACTGGGCTGGTTGCCCGGATGACCGTCGATCCACGGGGGGATATGCCATCTATCTTGTGTCCAATCTTGTCTCTTGGTCAGCTCGCAAACAACGAACCGTATCTCGATCTTCAACAGAGTCGGAATACAAGGCTCTTGCTGATACAGTGGCTGAATTGACTTGGCTACAAGCTCTTCTATGTGAACTGCGGGTCTCTACGAAGAAAGCTCCAACATTATGGTGTGATAATTTAGGTGCCACCTACTTGTCAGCAAATCCAGTGTTTCACGCTCGGACTAAACACGTAGAAGTGGATTTTCACTTTGTTAGAGAGAAGGTAGCTCAAGGAAAGCTCTCGGTTCAGTTCATATCTACAAATGATCAGATCGCTGATGTTTTCACAAAGCCTCTATCTTCACAACGGTTTATCTTCTTAAGGTCCAAGCTACAGGTCGTTCCCCGGCCTTAGCTTGCGGGGGAATATTAGACAAAAGATGTATTTTATATTATTAGAGGGATTAGAGTGTAATTAGTTTTTATTATATATTCTCTTGTAATCTCTCATTTAATCAATACAATCACAATACAATATTTACCAAGTTTATCTTAGCTTAAACAGAAACAGGTCAAAGGTCACCCAGTGCTGTTTAAGCCATAAAACCTGCTAAGATCATGCAACTCTGTAAAGTTGCAATAAAGTTTTTGCAGGCATATTCATAGTTGTCAAAGGCGTTAGGCACACTTAAGGCGTTAGGCGCACTTAAGGCGCTATGGTCTCGCCTGGGGCCTAGGCGATAGGCGCAAAAAAAGTGCTAGCCTAAGAAAAAAAAAGCGCAAATATAATAGAAAAATGAAATTAAATTACACACTTATACTTTAGAATATAACATAATAGACTTTCTTCCAAAATTCCATTTCATATAACTAAATATCAAATGATAAAATCCAGAATTAAATATAATGAAATTAACAACTAATATTAAGAACCAGGAAACAACCCAACAGTTAAAACACTTATTCAAATAATAAACAATATAATGAGCAATTCGATCAGACTTAGGATCAAAATGTGAAACAGAGATTTTATTAAAATCATCTGTATAACCGGAACCAAAAACTTAAAATTTTCATAAATGCCAGAAACACTATGAACAATTCGATCAGATTTAGGATCAAAAATTGAGAAATACGATTGATTGTATGAAGCTGATTGTATGAAATAGAACAACTCACCGCCTTCCACGGTTGCGCCTCCCTAGAAAGCCACCGCCTTTGCCAAATTAGGCCCATGGCTGCGCCTCCCTCTTCCACAGGCGATTTGCTTGCGCCGGGCTTTATTTTTGCGCCTAGGCGACTGGGCGCTCGCTTTTGACAACATAGGTCATATTCGACACATTAATTATGTGTTAAAATCTAAAAGTATTGTATAGAAGGGCTTTAGACCAGCACAACCCATACAGAAACATTCGTTTTTAACTGTTTACCCAACTCACCTATTTTATAGATCTTGGATACTTTTAAAATTTTATCTGAGTTTAAAATACTGGATAGGAGGTTTCTGTCAGCTCAACCTACACAAACCCATTTACATGACCTGTCTGTTTTGCAGATCTTGGATAGTGGACGAAGCAAAACAGGGTCAAACACGGGTTAAGATTCTTGAAGAAGCTGGCAGAAGGTGGAAATGGAGTAGTCGCTCTTGAGATTATTTTCATTGTGGGATTATGTTTATTCAGTTAAATGTAGGGTATAGATTGAAACCAGTTAACCATGAATCGGATAACCGAGCTGACTTGACTATTTTGTCGAGCGGATGCTTGGTATTGCTTGGACTTTGCAGCTTGGTGAGCATGTATGAGCCAACCAGTGTAATTTGTATTTTTAAGTCAATAAAATATTGCAAGGATCTACCTTATATTACAAGGCTAATTCCGGATTTCCTTTGTTAATATCATTTTATCTTGTAAAAAGACAATGAGAACAATTATATACACTTGCAAAATTCTTTTAACACTCAAATATGCTTCTCTATCTAAGGATTAATGATTTACGTTATGAGGGTTGATGTGTAAGTATGATACTATGATCGCATAATCAAATCCCTAAACGAATTTTAACTAAAAGTTTGTATATTTGACAGGAAGTTTGTTTAAGCTTGTTTTGTTAAAATGGATGACCATGCCTAAAGGATTTTGTTCTGCTTAAATGAATGAACATGAGGAGTAGTTATGTTTGTTCATTTATGTTTGTTTACTATTTTTTTTATATTTTTAGATTATTAATATTTATTTTATTATCTTAACATTAAACTAAAAACTTACTAATTTGAAGGTTATTATCGTTCATATACGTTTTGTTAAAGTTTAGTAATATGTTAATTTCTGTTTATTTATTATTTTTTTTTTATATTTTTAGATTAGTGATATGTATTTTATTATCTTAACATTAAACTAGAAACTTACTAATTTGAAGCCTGGATATCTTGTTAAAAACCTGATCATTTGAAACTTAAATTTTGAGACCTTATTTTGAGATAATTATGCTTATGATTATATCAAATTGCTTAACTTTATATTCATAGGAAAGTGTTCAAATAATAACCCACTCTTAAAGCAATAACCCTGATAACTTTGCCAAGATGAAGCCAAATCTTGGATTTTTTTTGAACATCATTGTAACACATTTAGAATACTATGTTCTTTTATGAGTTTGTGAAAATTCATCACCGTTTAAGAGATATCATCGTTGTAAGTTTTTGATTTACAGCACTGTAACTGTTTTAGGCCCAAAACTTACAACGATGTAAACTCTCAAACGGGGATGAATTTTTGCAAACTCATAAAAGAACATAGTATTCTAAATGTGTTACAATGATAAAAAAATCCAACATTTGGCTTCATCTTGACAAATTTATCTAGGTTATTGCTTTAAGAGTGGATTATTATTTGATCTCAATCCTATATTCATATATGGTGAAAATGCCTAATGTTTGATAGTGATAATGTTAACTTTTTTTTTTTTTTTTTTAAATACATGTTCGTTAACAACTTCAATGTTAAACAAACAGGTAATATACAATGGTGATGTTGTAAAATATATTTATAAATAATAAAAGCTATTTTATACCTACCTAGTAGGGGTGTGCGTGAAACCGAAAAAACTGACCCAAAACCCAAAAACTCCAAATCAAAATAACCGAACCCAAATATAAACCGACGGGTTTGGTATAAGTTTTTTAAAAAAATTGAATGTTGGGTTTGGGTTTGGTTTTATCTAAAATAAAAACCAAAAAAACCGTATGTATGCATATATATATATATATTTACATTTAAAAATTTCAATAATTTATAAACCGTTTTTTTTTATTTTCTCAGTTCTTGATACCAAAAATTATATAAAAATCGTATATTTTATTATTATTTTTTTCGGCTTACAATACCAAAAACACATATGATTTTTACTAAATTTAAAGATTTTTATTTATAATTTTTAATGTTAAGTAGTGTAATACATCAAATATTTTTGGTACAAATACAATATTTTGGTTTATTTTTTTATAAGCATAATTTTAGGCCTAAAGAGAACCGAAAAAACCGAAACCGAAACCCAAACCGAACCCAAATGAGTTTTAAAAAGATAAAAACCAAAAAATCCGAACTCAAACGGGTTTAAAACCAAAAAAAACCAAAATTTTGGTGTTGGGCTTGGATTAATCAAAAGATCGACCCAAACGACCAATGCACACCCCATAAACTAGGTTCGAGCTTATTTTGATTGGTTTATTTTATGGGCGGTGCCCGTATATACATGGGCAGCGGCGCCCATAAAAAGTGTGGACATTTTGAGAGATTGAAAAGTCTGATAACACATTTTAGAAAAAAATTAAGTCAAATGGAACATTTTGGGAATTTTCTCTTTTTTTTTTCCTCAATTTGCGAACTTTTTTTTCGATACTATAATAAAATATTATTTTTTTATTCATCTTTCTTTCAATTTTCTACATACGATTTTCTTTGCATTCAATTTGGTTCTACATGTTATTATAGACAACTAGGTTTATTCCCCCGCGCGTTACTGCGGGTTATCACAGTACACTTCCGGGAACGGGTATTATATATCATTCATAAAAGCATAAGTTATATAGCAAAATCAAATATCTTATCACGAAATAAACCTAAACCCTAAATACTAATTTTAAACCAACAAAAACACAAATTTCTAAGCAAATATCTAAAATTTAATACCGTTATCTCTGTTTACTAATTTTCAAAGTTTAAAAAACTTTTGGTAGGTGAAGTCTAAATTTTCAAAATGTCGTTACATGGATCAGACACATATACACTATGCATTACTATATAATATATATACACACACACAAATATGATCATAGGACCCACACAATATATTATATATATATTTTTACTATTTGTTTTCATGCATTTTAATATAATATATAGTAATGTTCAATACCATCAAATGACTAAAATTATTACAATGATCAACATCAAAGTATTTTCAAATATTCAACAAACATATATGACAGGAAAATAAAAATAAAAAATAAAATAAAAAAGTATTTAAAATTTTAAATACAATTAAATATCAAGAATTGAATTATAAACCAGACGTGAATGGCACATTGGTTGCTGGCAACCAAGACCCTCCGGCAATAAAGTTCCCGACGCTGAACTTGGCCGCCTCGGTGCTGCTAGCGATCACATGATAACCTTTCCACACGATAACCTTTCCAGTTAACCCGTTTTTTGGTCGATGAACCCGGACCCGTGTTCATATACTCACCATAATACAACGTATTAAGCGCGAAACTTCCACTCCAAGGCATCCAACCCGCTGGATCTATCAAGCTATCCAGATTCGATTTGTGGCGTTCACCATTTTTACTACTTAAATATTAATCCTTTTCGTGAAATATTGCTTTTCTTAATTAGCATCTTAACAAATGACATATGATAACATATTTTTCTACTCAAAATTAATATTTTTCAAATATATTGATTCTTTGATTTTCATGTTAAAATCTGAAAAAAAAAATACTGCCAGATAAGGACAATATATAGACAGTTCCCCTATCTATTAGAATTGGTCAATTAATGAAAGTGTAGTCTATAGGAGTATATTTTGTGTATCAATATATTATATATGCAAGTTTCTTGGTAGTGAAGATTGTTATCAAAAGAATAATTGTCTCAGAATTATATTGCACTTGAAAAGTATTTAGACTTTTAGAAATAGCAGCCACTCGGAAGTGTATGTTTTGGTAGTTTGATGCAATTGCTCTTTGAAAGCATTTATCAATCAATTAGAAGACTTACTCCTTTGAAAATTGTGTTTATTGAAAGTTGTTGATGCTTCTGAAGCTCTAGAATGTTCTTTGGAAGTTCTTTTGAACTATGTTTCAAAAGCTTTATAAGAGTAGAATAAATCAAGATAAAATGTATTTCATGAGCATCAACCTCATGTTCATGTTCATGTTCGTTCGGTTTTTACTTTTTACATGCCTAATTGATGCTCAAAGTCGAATACTACTCAACATAAGATTGTCACAAACAATCACTACCATCGATTTACCGTGGCTAAAACCTTTATCATGTAACTTAGCTATCGAAAGACAAACATGAGCAATCGTGTTTGCGATAGATCGATTATCAATGAAACATATCGAGAGATTATCGAAAACCATGTATACTAACGAATGATCAACAACTTATTTAAGCTCATACAAATCAATCATTTCCGATGTATTACCGTCAAAATATATGAAAACACTTAATTGTAAACAAAACACATGATAGGCAGATTTTGTTGATATTCTCGTTTATCTTGTAATGACATATTATTGTTAGTAATCTATTGGTAATTCTAACTACCTTTAGAAAAATAATTTTAATTTATTATCAACGATCATGACAAATAAATTTAATTTAAAAATCACTACAAGAAATGTTATCTGATACGTCGAGACTTTCCCGACGACATATTGTCGTCGGCATAGAAGAGAAATCATGACGACAGCTCGTCGGCACAAAGTGCTAAATTTTTTTTCCGGCTTCCACTTTTCCTGACGACAGGTCGTCAGCACAGATAAACCCCGGGATTTTTCACATAGCAGGGCATGTTTGCCAATTTTTTCCCCACTTCTCGGACACCTGTCGCGACGACACGTCGTCGGCGGAGAAAAAGCCCAATTAATTAATAAAATAAATTAATATTTCGCCATGAGAAAAATTTTTTGGGTATTGCCCAATTAATTAATAAAATAAATTAATATTTCGCCATTATATGTGTAAGCTTATATGTATGTATATTTTGTATATGTTTAAGCTATGGCGACGACATGTCATCGGGATAGGCTGTGCCGACGACATGTCGTCGGGAAAGGGCGTCGTATCAGAAAAGAATTCTTGTATTGAATCCCACAAATTAAAATTACATTACAAAACTACAACTAAAAGGACGGTACCTTCTTGAAACTCTTACGATCTAGGTTTTGAGATTCCTTCAAAAATTTTGATGAGTTGCAATTCATGCCTTTCTACTCAAATTAAATTAGATTTTAGTTTCTAATTTGTTTAAAAAAATCTAGTTCATAAAAGTGACATCAATGAGACTAACATGTTAGATTATTTAAATCATTTAAATAGGTTCTCGTATATCTCCTTATTATTTTTTTTCAGACAAACAGTTATGAGTTTTTCAAACCCATAATTGGTTGTTCAGTCATAACTCGGACGATATTAGTTTACAAAACCCATGGTATTTCCTTTCAAGACCTCTTACAAATTGAACTTCAATTTTCTAATCTATGACCAATCAATGGGGAAAACTAATTTCCTACCTGCCCTCACATGTTTTCTACACAATTGTCATAGATACAATACCACATTTTCTAACGGTAATTGATTTAGTCAATTATATATATATATATATAGGGGATTAATAAAATGAAAACCTTATTTTAATGAAAAAACCTTGAAAACTCATGTAAAACGAACTTTTTTTTATAGGTTTGTAACATTATTGGGCACATTTTTATAAAAAAAATCAATAAAGCGCCAAAGAAATATTTTAAAAAAAAATATTTTATAAAATTTATTTACGTTGTAAAACATACGTAACACTGCGTCAGATCTGACGGAATTTTTTTACGTTTTTACGCATGTTTTACAATTTTTTTTAGTTTTGTTACGTATGTTTTACATGCGATTTGCTGGTTTTCACAAATTAAAGTGGTTTTCAAATTATCTATATATATATATATATATATATATATATATATATATATATAACTAACAAAATCATATTAACCAATCAATTTTAATAAAAAATTTCATTATTTTTTATTATTAGCTTAGAAATGCTATAAACAAATTTTTTTTAATAAAAATATGTAGATCACGAAATTATGTATATGTAACATATAATGTTACATATATGTAACTCATATATGTAATCAATGAGTTACATATATTTAATAACATGAGTTACATATATTTTTTTATTTTTTTTCTTTTTGTTAACAAATCTAACTTTATAATAAAATAAATTGTAAAACGAAAAATGAAATTGATTGATGATAATTGTGGTGAGTTTTTCTAAGTTTTCTCCAAAATGAATATTTTCATTCGAACCCTCCCCTATATATATATATATATATAAGATTGTGAACAAATAATAACCCACCATCCCCATATATATATATATGAAATTGATTATATCTCTTAAACAGTGATGAATTTACACAAACTCATAAAAGAGCATAGTGTTCTAAATGTTTTACAATGATGTTCAAAAAAAATCCAAGATTTGGCTTCATCTTGACGGGTTATTGCTTTAAGAATGAGTTATTATTTAAACATTTCCCTATATATATAGGGTGTGGTTCTTTTGTTAAAACATGTTTTTTGCGTTAACCGAATAACTACATCTTATTAATTTGGGGCCCACATTAAGGTAAATATAAAGGTGTGGGCTTTTTTCTTTATTAATGTAAGTGGACTCTACATTAATTACATTAATTAAAAAAGAAGAAAAACTTACACCTTTATATCTACTTTAATATGGACCCAAAGTAATAAGATACGCAATAAGAAAGGGTTAGTTTTTGATCATCTCCATATATAGATACACACACACACACACTAAAGAGTAAATTACCAAGATGGTCCTTATGGTTTGTTAGTATTTCACTCTTGATCCCTTATGTTTCATAAATTACTCATATGGTCTTAAACTTTAAACATTTGTAACACATATAGTTCTTTTGTGAGGGTAATTTGGTCAAGTATGTGAGGGTAGTTTTGGTGACCTAAGGACTATATGTGTTACAAATGTTTAAAGCTTGGGACCATATGAGTAATTTTAAAATCTAAGGACCAAGAGTGAAATAGTAGCAAAACACAGGACCATATTAGTAATTTACTCAATTGTAAATTTTTACCCAATTGTCATGGATATAATACCACAATTGTCACTAAACATTGAAATCTATCTCTAAACTTTGAAATCAGCTTCCATCTTCTTTTATTGTTCAGTGTTTAAGTTTGAATTTTGAACTTATTATATTCAATTATTGATATTAATGTGTCTATATAATATACTAATTTAAATCACGTGTGTTACACGGGTTGAAAACCTGAAATGATATGTGCTTTATAAAAAACTTGTTTTTAAAAAATTGTTTTTACGAAAACTTATTTTTACAAAACTTTCATTTTTCCTAAAACTGCAAATTTAAAAAAATTATTTTTTAATAACAAATATTTTCCAGAAAAAATTTCTTATTTTGTACTCTTTTAAGTGTGTTTTTTTAACATGTAAAAGGTATATAATATCATTAGTCAATGGATTTTAATTATTTAATAAATTAGAGAATATAATTATAATTTTCTTTTAATTTTAGAGAGAATAAATGAGAGTATAAAAAAAATGACATGTGGCAAAATTGTCTAATAAATTGACATGTGGCAAAAAGATGTTTATTTATTATAATAGTAATATAAGATAAGATAAGATAAGATATTTGTAAAATTACATATAAAAATTAAATTTCAATCTGACTAGCGCCGATAAATCTTGATTAATCCCCTGGTGGTACCTTGTCGCCTGACTAGTGCCTAACACTTTCTACAATAATCTCTACAAACAATTGTGGTGGCTCATTTTGGATGTACAATCCATTTGGTTCGAACCAATCTAACCAGTTGAGTTCTAGAATATAAAATAAAACCGAATCTAGCCAATTAGATTGCAGTGTCAAAAGATCAACAGATTTTTAATTTTGTACCTAATGACTTATTAAATATAGAAGTTTTTTAGGTTTGGACTCAATGGCTTATTAAATATATTGAAAGAATGTAACAGATCGAATGTTAAACCAACCGTTTGGATGCAAATTTGATTATATTCATTCGTTTAATGAATGAATGGACATAAACAACGGATTTAATTCGTTTAGTTGAATAAACAAGCATAACCAGATGTTACGTTCGTTCATTTGTGTTCATAAATGTTTGATGATATAATCGTTATATTATTATACATTCCTTAAAAATGCTTTGTTATTAATTATTTATGCGAAAGCGAGCTACTATTTAAGTTTTGTCAGCATATTATAAATTACAATAATTACTGAAATCCAAATTCAATTTCATAAACATGAAACCAAAACCCAAACCAATCAGTCATACATGTTTCGTTATAGATAAATAGTGAATACCTGATGTTGCATGTTGAAATCTGATGGTTGTGGGCCTTGGCATCATTGGATTCTAAAGCACTAGTGCACTACGTGACACCATATCAAAAGAATAAAATATAACTAAACATCTTTCTCTCTTATATTATTATTATTATACAATTATTTTCTAGGAATTATTAAGTTTTGTTGCTTTTAGCAGGAAGATTTTATAATTTATTTATATATTATTACAACTAATATTTATATATTATTACAAATATGTCAACTCCCTTTTTTTTCTTTCCTTCTCGTCATAGCCTAACCTACGTCAGAATACATCGAGATGTAATTTGCAATTTTTTAAAAGCTTATGGTTTTACTTTAAAGTTTAATTAAGCATCAATATTACAATTTCATTCAACAATCATGCAACAAAACGTCACAACTATTCAACATACAAAAGAAAGACATAACCACTTTATTTTTAATAATTAACTAAGTCCAAGATTCTTAACTTTGTGGAGATAGCCTAGTGAGTTCTAGTCATGGGGTGACATTTTCTCTACAAGACCACCGACTCGGGTGCTTGCGTCCACAGTTTACCCGCTCCCCTGTTTAGTCGGGTTTTTTTTTGGGGGGGGGGGCTGGGGTTTACCACGCAAGTGGGTTCCCCATTCATCAAAAAAAGATTCTTATGTTTGTCTTCATGTCTTTACTAATCTTCTACGCATGTAAAATAAGAGTTTGTCAACTATTTGCATAGTTAGTGAGCATCATACAAGTGTATATGTATAAGAATAAAATAAGATTTGCAAACATTAGTCTAAATAGAATTGAATTTAAAAGCATGCACTTCTATAAATTTACAAGTATGTATAAGCATTATTAATAGTCATCAAACAAGTATCAAAACATTGGTTTTCATCAAGGCTAGCTAGGCCTTGAAGTAAACATGTAAATCACCAAGTTTTGCTAATGTTACCTCTTAACTATTGGATTTAAGGTTTTCTCTTAACCATTGAGAAAACTATAATCCATTAAAAGGTATCATAATAATTATCATTAAGAGGCTACTAAACAGTTTGTTAGTTATTATTTAGTAATTAATTTATTTACATTTATAATTATATATATATATATATTATAATTTTTATGCATAAGATTTATATATTATGTAGCTACTTTCAATATAATATTGTATATACTAATAATTATTATAAATTATACATTTAATTTATAGTAATTATGAAAATAATAGATATCTTAGGCTCATGAGCGTGCTTGAGTGTGAAAAGTCTCATGCTTGTTTATTAGACAAGTTTTTTTAGGCTTCAACTTCAACTTAGTATTCTTCGACTCTTTAGCGAACTATCTTGAGTATCTCATGAGCCGCTTGACTCATTTAATCCTTAGATATCCCACTTTTGAATTTTATTTTAAAAAAATTCATAGATCATTCAAATTTAATATAAAAATGCATTTTATTGTGTAAAAAGTTGTTGATAGAGGTTTGTGACAAAATATAAATTAACTTCGTATTTTACATGTAAAAAAAATGTTAAAATGCTTTTGTAAAAAAATAGAATTAATTAACTATGTTATTTTCCATGGTATTTGCCTTTAAAATTTTAAGTAAAAATATAGATGAAAACAAAGGTGAGGATTATAAATTAAATTGGATCCGAATAAGAGGAAAGTTATCTTTCCATGTAGCTTGAATGAAATGAAGCCCCGCCATAACCATGAAAATCAAATATAACATTCATTATTGTCACGTGAAACATGAACAGAAATATGATGGATGAGCAATTATTTTGATCTTTAGGGTTGAACATAAATGCGGGTTTACATTCATTGTATCGAAGGGAATTGTTTCTACGACCAAAATTTAAGGGTCATAATTTTGATATGATATTATTTCGTTAATAGACATAATAATATGTCTAGGTTGACAATTATAATCTGATGCAACTTAAACATGATATAGAAATAATTAAATTGTATTGTTGTCTTACATGTTACCATGTTTAATAAAAAAATGTTTAGATCAATCTGTTTAACCAAATAAACTGAATTTTCTAACCTGCAATAAGTTTGTGAAATAGACAAGTGAATGAAATAAACAAGCAGAAAAAATTGATTGTTATTATTTATAATTCTATTATCTAATTTGGCTTTCATATGTAAATGAATTAAACAATTACTTTGTGTTGTTTGTAGCCAAAAAAAAAAAAAAGAAGACAAAGAACTCAAATTAAATTCATAGGTTAGGTCATTGGCCTTGTCATGGTTTGAGACATGGGTCAAGTTAAGGGTCAGGTTATGAGCTGAGCACAATGTTGCAATAATCATTCGAAGCTGCTTGAGTGGTGAGATACTAACTAGGAATTAATCATGATTAATTACATTAGCTTTCTTATATGTAACTTCTCAAATTAAATCACATGCACACATATTAATATGAACGTTCACATGATAAGTTTAAACAAAAACAATTGAACTTAAACATACCAAATCAAGCACTTCAAATTCGAACTTGATATATATGAAATCAATTTTTACCTCCTTTGTCCACCTACCGGTTTTAATTTCTGATTATGTGAAATCGCAATGGAGGGAAACCAATTGGCATTAATTGGTGGTTTAATCTCCATTTTTACAATACTATTGAGACATGGATTGTGTCATGAGTCGGCTATTGGGTCAAGCCATGGGTTGATTCATGGGTCGGGTTATGATTATGATCAGGGTAGTCAAGTTATTTGTGGATTTCAGGTTGGGTCATGAGTTAGGCACGAATCATGCCATGGGTCCGATCATAGTTCAATTCATGGAACGAGACATAATTTTACTAATGAGTCAATTCATGGGTCGGGTCATCGATGGGGCATGATTCCGTTCGATTGAATTTTTAAAGAAAAAATAGACTGAATTAAAAAAAAATTTGTATTTTTTTAAGTTAATTAAAAAAACACATTTCTATAATAGAATAAAAATCATGAGCATTTCTTGTACATTCCATAAAACAAGAAATGGTTTTTGGTTTCCTCATGTGAGTGTTGGAAAGACTAGAACATTTTTGTTTCATTTTAAATTTAAAAATATGTACGAATTACATGTCAATATAATAAAAATGCCACATTATGTTAAAGTTGACATTAGGACTTTTAAGTCGTTAAATAGGTGAATTATAAGCCTGATAAAAAATGCGGGTTTAATCTGGTTGGATGACATGTTAGAATGAGTTCAAGTCAGTATAAGTATATGTCAGGATGTGGTTTACGCAAAATTAACTTGAGTCAAAATGAGTTGTTTTTAATAAACATTATTTTAGTTTAAGTTAAAATGAGTTGTAGCTAAATAATTAGTTTGTTTAAATAATCTTTAATGATTCTTATCAAATATATTATTAATCATTCTTAATTGTTTGAATTTATTTTATTCACATATTTTTAGGTTACTCATATTGATCCGTATTATATTAAGGTGTTACCCATTCAAACCCGATATATTGCGACTCATTCTAACCCAAAATACAAAAATTATTATCTCGAATCAACTCGTTTATCTTGTTTTGGGTCATGAATATTGTATTTTTCATAAGTAGAGTAAATTATAATTTTTTTAAGTGAGTCAATTGTAACATGCATATTGAAAAGCAGTGGCGGAGGTTGGGCAAAGTGAGAGGGGGGCGGAAATTTTTGAAACCCAAAATACATGTTAATTTTTTGAAGGCAGGGGCGAAACCGCGATTTTTAACTAAAAATAACATTTCGGCCGAAAAATTTACACTTCGGACAAAAGAATGGGGGGCGGTTGCCCCCGGGCGCCTATTAACCTACGCCTCTGTTGAAAAGTTAGGTTACATTATTGAAGTTTTCTCTTTTCTTTTTTTAGTCGACGTAAAATGTGACAACGAAGTTATATATAAAAAAACAAGAAAGACAGAAAATAGAAAAAAGGAAAGTAATGTAATATTTTCAAGAAAATTTAGGGGATTATATTAGTAGAAAGGGACAAAATTGAAAGCTTGTAGAATTTTTTTGTCACGAGCATGCAAAGTTTTATGATGGGTTGGGATGTTGGGTTATTGCTGCACCGAACAATAATATTAATAACATTATCTTTTTGTATTTTTAATATTAAAAATAATTATAAAATATGTATAAGTAAAAGTTATGTGAATATGATATGATTAAGTCGATATAAGTATTATGTATAAATAATAAAGATGATGTATGAATATTAGGATATATTCTGATTGATGAAAGTCTATTGCTATCTATAAACTTTTTTGTAAATAGAAAAATATGATTTCTTTTTTTAATTTACTTTAAAATTTGATAAAAAAACTTAATATATTATGTTAGATATAAATCAAGATGTTTTATTAGGTTCAATTTTCAGTTGTTCAAAAAGCTTCTAACTCAAGACTTGTTTGAAGCTTGTTCGAAAAATGTTCGTTTAAAACGAGCCAAGCTAGACTAAGTTTGGTTCATCTCTATCTCAGCTCGGCATGATTTTTATTATATAATACACACACATATACATTAAACTATATATATATATATATGTGTGTGTGTGTGTGTGTGGTGTGTAAATTAGAGAAAAAAATGAGCCAGCTCAAGGCTTTAGATTGTTTACAAATTACAAGCTCGAGCTCAAACTTTTGGTTCAAAAATTTTTCAAGTCAACTCGCATTGGAGCTAAAATTATCGAGCTCTAGTTAAGTTTCTCTAGAAAATTTTTATCACAAATTTAGCTATATGTAGTGTACTTTCTGTCTCGGGTTATAATTTAAATTTTGTCAGAAGCTAGAGCGAAAACTTTATTTAAGGCAATAAAATTAAAACTAGGTTATCAGACCATCAATATATTAAAACAATACGATTCAATTTTCGATAAAATGTATATAAAAATATAGATAAAAATAAAGTAATGGTATCCGTTCATACACTAAATCTGTAGGAGATATTTAGTCAAATGCACCAACTTTTAGGGGGTGGAAAATACTGAACCCGACTAACCCGACCTGCACCTGAACCCGAATAAACTTAATACTTAATAGGGTCGGGTTATTTGGGTAAAAAAACATTAGTCGGGTTATTTAGGTCAACCCAATTAACCTAAACTGTTAATACGATCAAGTTTCGAGTGTATTTTTAAAACAAGTCGGGTTTCGGGTTGACCCAAATTACCCGAATAAGAATGATTATTATTAATTTTTATAAATATTAATTAGTAAATATAAAATCTATTTAACTTTTCGCTAAAATATTTAATTACTTTAACTATATATAGCTAGTTATACAGCTATTAATATAATGAAAAATGGTTTAACACATTTTTCTTAGAATAATATGTTTAGAAAATGAATTATTTTTAGCAATTTAAACTTGAGTTAAGAAAATAACAATTAAATATTAACTTGATTAACCTCACCTTAGTAACTCGTGACCCGAACATCATTCGGATCGGGTGATAACCCCACTAACTCTAATTGATTAACTCAAAACCCGATCAAGTTGACCAAATCAACACCCATATGGAATTTAGTCGAACTCAATAGTTGAAAATCAATAATGGTGCCGAAAATGCTGATACAACTTTACAATTCTTTACTTTATATGAATATATCATATTTTATATATATTTTATATTTAGTATGTGGAATGCTTCATCCACATTAATGCACCATGCCATCATGCATGTACTTATTTAATTTTTATATTTTGTAATATTATTTTATATTTACAAACTACGAGATAGCACACACTGCATAACAAAATATAAAAAAAAAACAAAAAAAAACACAAATTCATATTAAATACTTCCCATTCATTATTTCAGCCAATTGCCAGACACCATTATTTACACTTACCACCCACCCTCATCTCTCTTCCCCTGTCGTCACAATGCTCCTCGTTATACTCCTTACATTAACTCACATCTGCCACTCGACCACCGTCAACTCCGGCAGCCACCACTTCCTCCGCCTCCCTCTCCGCCACATTAACCCCCACCAATCCCCCACCGAAGCTATCTTCGCCGACTCCGCCCGTCTCTCCACCTTGCTCTCCGCCCTTCACCGGAAACCAAACCTTCCCGTCACCTCCGGCGCCTATGCGGGCGCCGGCCAGTACTTCGTCACCCTCCACCTCGGCTCCCCACCACAGCCCCTCCTACTCATTGCTGACACCGGCTCCGACCTCATCTGGGTCACTTGCTCTGCGTGCCGGAGCAACTGCTCCGCCACGAGACCGCCACATACCGCGTTCCTCGCCCGACATTCCACCACCTATTGCCCCCACCACTGTTTTGACCCGGCGTGCAGACTCGTTCCACACCCACGCCCTGAAGTCCGGTGCAACCGCACCCGGCTCCACTCCTCATGCCGGTACGAGTATTCGTACGCAGATGGGTCCATCACCAACGGGTTCTTCGCCAAGGAAACGACGTCGTTCAACTCCTCATCCGGTCGGTTACTGCAGCACGGAGGGTTAGCATTCGGGTGCGGGTTTAAAATCTCGGGCCCCAGTGTCTCAGGCCCGGGTTTTCATGGCGCGCAAGGAGTAATGGGCTTGGGCCGTGGGCCTATTTCATTTGTTACCCAAATCGGCCGCCGGTTCGGTAACAAATTCTCGTACTGCCTCCAAGACTACACCATCATTCCGCCACCGACGAGTTACCTCTTGATCGGCACCGGTGCCGGAAATTCAAGAATGCGTTACACCCCGTTGCAAACAAGCCCGTTATCATCCCCATTTTACTACATTGGGATACAAAACGTTTACGTCGATAATGTGAGATTGCGCGTTAGCCCGTCGGTTTGGAGCCTCGACAAATCAGGCAATGGCGGAACCATCGTTGACTCGGGTACCACATTGACATTTTTACCCGACGCCGCATACCGTCACGTACTGGCAGCGTTCAGGCGGCGCGTGAAGCTGGCGACGGCAGATGGGTCTCCTCCAAACTTTGATCTTTGTTACAACGTGTCTGGTGTTGAAAGACCGCGAGTTCCCAGACTGAGTTTTGAACTCGTTGGAAACTCGCGATTTACGCCACCGGTAGGGAATTATTTCATCGACACAGCAGAGGACGTAAAATGCTTTGCATTACAGCCGGTGACGTCGCCGGACGGATTTTCGGTGATCGGAAACCTAATGCAACAAGGGTTTTTGTTCGAATTTGATATCGGAAGATCACGATTGGGGTTTTCACGGACGGGGTGTTCTAGATCTTGATTCCGGTGAGTGATCTACGACGTCGGATTTTGTGTAGTAATATAAATATAAATTGATAATTATTGTTGAATTTACATTTGTTTTACAGTGAATGAAGGAATTGTTAATAATGAAATATGTGTGTGTGGGGAGCTAAAAGGATCTTATGCATGTGATGCATTTTTGTCCTTATAAATTCAACACATAATAAACCAAGAAAATGAGAGATAATTTAAGCTCCTTTTTATGCTTTTGTCGGCTTTTCTCATTGCACCTTTCACGTGACCTTATCATCAATTTTTTTGCAAAAGATCGTATTCTCGCGTATTATCTATCCTTTTATACAATCGTTTAAGGTCGGACTCTTCTAACCATCGTGAGAACCCATACTCTCATGATGCGTAGGAACCCTGTGGAATGGGTAAACCTTCGCCCCCATATCGGAATCGAACTTGGGATAAACCCAAGCTGACTCTACACCTGGTATATTTCACACTTGTGCTCAGATTGATTCGAACTCATGTCCTTAACAATAGAAGGTGAGAGCCCTAATAATTAGGCCGGGTTTTCGGGACGATTCTATCACTATTATTTTATCTTTTAAACTTATCATCAATTACCACATTCTATGAAACCATGTTATATTTTTTAGGATTGATTGTTAATTTTACTGTGTTGTTTATTTTAATGTTTTTATTATAAAATTTGAATTTTTATAACAAATAATTATAATAAAATTTCAAAATATAAAATAAAATGTAATGATTACATGGAGTGAGAAGTTAACAACTTGCGAGAGGCATAAATAATTATTTTTGTAATGCCTACAAGACGTCTATGTGAAATGATCATAGACTCAGTTATATATAATTTTGTAGAGTAAGGTAAAATTAAATCGGCTTCTTATCCTAAAATGTGTAAAAAGAGTCATGAGTCATTATATTATTAATTAACAGTTATGATTAAATCAAGTTATTGAATAATATTTTAATAATGAACACTTTTGTTGACTTTTTATAAAGTTGTTCCACATTCTTTAAACATTCATAACTTTTTATACCATTTTTTTGTTTGTCAACATTGTTAAAAGGTTATCAGAATTCATGGGATGAAGTTGAATTTTGAGCTTTCTTTAACTTGTTTCCTCATGAGGCCGTGAGAGAGCTCGAATATTTTGAAAGAAGGAACGAAAATTTACGTGACATGTACATAATACATAATAATTTTTTTAAAGTAAAGAGAAGCGAAACCAATATATAAAACATAAAATAAGCTTTCGACCAAAAAAGTATCAATACGGACGAAAAAAAGTATAGCCGGCCCCCAACCCTTAAAATCCTTCACCAATTTCTTTGGATGCTTTCCCTTTTACGTTTGTTAGATTGTTTTATTGCATTTGCGGCAATATATGAATTTTCTTTCAAGAGAAGCAACACCCCACTTAATTAGTTTCATCATTGTTAGGTTCTTTGTTATTTTAAAATATTATATGATTTTTTTTTTAAGATTTAACAACAAACTTAGGCAGCTGTCAGAAACACTTTATAAAAAATTTAAACATTAAATATTTGTTGCTCAATAAAATCTATAAATCCAAATAAAAGATTGGGAACCGTACGTATATAAAATTTTAAGATATATACAAATCTTTCACGATCAAATATATATTGTTGTTACAAAGATATATTCGTTTTCCATTTCTGTTGTAGAGTTATCATTATGAGTTGTGGGACTATACGATCTTCAACAAAAATTGTTATTTGTTTTCAAACCAGCAGAACTACAATTCTAAAGTTGTTAAGAACAAGCACGTATGTAATTAAATGAGTTAAATAAAAAATTCAATAATAATTAGTTAACTGAATAATAATATTCTACAATTAATTTTATATGAAATGTTTAAAAAACTTTTAATAAAATTTTTCAATTTAAGAGAAAAATATAAAAATAAGAGTATTAATAAACAAGAAAGTGAAATTTGTCTCATCATATGAGAAAAAAGTAAGAAAAATAAGGTTGAAAGAGCATCAGAAAATGATGCATCATCTTAGTTACTTAATGATTTATATAAACATATTTATACAAAATATCGATAGTTTTTTATTAATAAACATATTTTTCTGAATTCTTTTAAAATAGTTTAAATCACTGTCTTTCATTCTAGATTATGGTCTTTATTTTTCGGCCTTATTTTAAATAACTTTTAGAGTATTATAATATGATTTTGGGCTTCATAACACTCCACATAAAACTCCGGAAGAGAGACTAAAAAGAAAAAAAAAAAGAGCCATAATTTCTAATATGAAACAAAAAGTGACGCCTTGGTGAGAAACATAAATGTATGAAGGCATAAAGGGTCGCATAAGTTAGCAGGGAAACAAATGAATTAAGGGTAGGAAGGGTCAGATTGTTAGCCATCAAAGGACGAAGGGTTGCCTAAGAATCAATCTTGTTATTGACTTCAACTTGAAGACATTGATTATGATCGCGTCCTCACTCGTCATTCTCATTCTTATTTGCAACTTTTGAATTTTTTAGCTAAGGTTTGCTTTTTGATTTCTTTGCTTCCTTCCAAGGACGGAGGATCATTGAGGCCCGGGGGCGCCCCGGCCCCCTTGTTTTTTCGCTAATAAGGGTCGATATAATAGTATTTCATCGGAAAATTATTTGATTCCCTTCGTTTTATTCCTAAAAAACCTTCGGCTCCCTCCGTTTTCATGCTAAAAATCCTTCGGCCCCCTCCGAGCTTTTTTTCAAGCTCCGTCAGTGCTTCCTTCCGATTCAATTTTTACCCCAAGCCTCGTTCACGTTCTCAGTTGGCGAGTACTCATTCCTTAGCTAGCTTTGCAAGTTTCATATTTTATTTGTTAAATTGCTTGGATTAATAATTATTGATAATTAGCTAATACTTGTATTGATTAGTCAACTGGATTATTACTTATGCAGTAACCCCTGTGAATACTCCGCCAGTATGAAAAGTTCTTAATGTTAATTGTTTATCACTTGAATTATTGATTATTTCATTGGTATCTATCTTACTTGGATTAGAGATTTAATGGATTCAATGCCAAATAGAAATTGAAATTACAAATCTGAATGCTCGAAAATAAGAAGATTATTAAACTAGATGGCATAATTGAAAAAGAAAAAAAAAGGTCAATCCTAGATGTAAAAATCAAAAATATAATGCTCAAAATATTTTTAACAAACAAACAAATGTAAATGACAAATACAGTCTAAATAATAACCAAACAAATCTAAATAATGAACAACAAATGCAAATAATGAACAAACACATCTAATTGACAAACAACCAAATTCAAAATTCAAAAACATTGATTAATTATCTTTATAAAAAAATCATGGAATTTAATTCTGTCGAGAGCTCTCAAATCGATTGAATCAACTATTTACTACACGCCGCATTTAGCAACCACCACGTTCTTTATGATCCCATCCACATCCTAAAAATCCAAAGGGAAACACAAATCTTCATCGAATCTATGGGTGTGTTGGATTCTTTTACCAACCAAGTAGCTAAGATATGCTTTTGTGTTGTGCACATTTACATACTAATAATGGCAAGTGGGACATTTCTCGTTTGTAACTATATCTTTACAGTATTATATGCGTTTATTTTATTTGTGATCCAAAAAATTATATACAAAGACGTAAATCGAGATTGAATATTATATTACTTGTTTATTGTTGCATGTTTGTTGTGGTTTATTTGGTAACTAAAGTATATTTTTAAATGAAATATCTAAGAATGCTTAAAGGAGTAACAATACGGATGGATCACCATGTCGATCGATAGTACAGTTTTATAAAATTTGTTCTCTAAGAAAAGCATGTAGCAATATACAATATTAAAATTCAAATCAACCATATATTTTCATGTGAAATTTTGAAGAAAATTGCATGCAACATTGTTGCTCCAGTTTCAAATTTGAGTCATATTCAATTAAATTTTTTAGTTACATAATAAAACTGTCATTGATTGTAATAGATTACAAGTTAATCATGATGTTTTAAATTTTAATCGTACTCCTAATATTACACTATTATCTATGTGAAACTCAAACTAAAAAAATGTTACATGATGACCTTCGATGTAAAACCCTAAGATATCAAGAAATCTGATTATGAACCCAAATTATGACAAGATTTTCATCCTTAAAAACGCAAAACATTTAACAAACATAACTAAATAACGCAACTATTAACCTTCTTGCAAAAATGACTACAATCTCTACCTTAAAATCCGAAATGTATCATAATCCACAATAAAAGCATTTTATAAAGCCACAAAAAGAAAAATAAATAAACCGATGAAAAAGTTAAGTCTTACTTCTTCAAAAAGAAGAAGAATTAAAGTACTATATCTACCCTTTGTTGTTTAATATATAGATAATTTGTCGTCTTTGTTAATTCTGTAGCGTTTAACATTCGAATGACGTGTCACAATTGGTATTATTACTAGAAAACAAATGGCACCCTACTTTTTTATATCTTCATATCGCAGCCTTATCCCCAATACCACATCCAATCATTCATGATTTGGGTGACATGAAAAAATTATTGAACTCGTATTTTTTGTAAATATAAGTGATTTTAGATAAATAATATTTAAACATTTTTCAATCGTTTTGATCATTATATAGTCTTTTAAGACCACTATTTAAGTACTAGGTGGTTTTCAAACAAATCTACATTGATTAAGCACAACCTTCATTATATTATAATCTTGTACTCTTGTTATTCTAACATTCAACCTTAAACTTTACGCCTTCAATATGTCTCATACAACCAAATACGAGGCGTATAAAGGACCAATCGTTATTTGTCAAAAATTTTCATCATTAATGATTTACCTCATATACACCTTGTGGAGACATATACATCTAGTATAGGTCCTATACAAGACCAATCATTATCTAATCAGTAAGCGTTAAAAGAGCTATACATTTCGTATAGACCTATACAAGGTGTATATTGTCGGTGAATATTAAAATAAAAAAAAAAGATGATGTGAGTATAATAAATTCCATTATTATTCAATTAATGAAAAGAATTAATAAAGCATTGTGATGCGACGGTAATAAGTAATCAAACGACTTGCTGTATATAATGAGTCATAATATTGTTACATAATTCACATCATCTATATATTATACTTATGTCAAATCAATCACATCATACTTACACAACTTTTTATTTATTCATATTTTTTAAATATTTTTTAACATTAAAAAAAATAATGTTATTGGTGCACAAGCTTACCATTAATATTAATTGCCTATACAATCCAAATGGATTCCAAACTCAGAGTCTGGAGAAGAAAAGTGATAGTTTAAGATAAGGTGCTAAATCAATTACATCACATATACGTTAATTTTACTCATGCATGTTTTTTAAATATTTTTTAATAGTAAAAAAATACAAAAACTTGGTGCTATTAATAGACTGGTGTATCAAAAACCTTACTCTTAAGATAAACTCGAACATCCAATATTAATTAGGATACAATAAAATTCAAAGAAAATTTTATTTATATTCTTACAAACTTCGAATATGTCATACACACACACACTAGTAAGATGCCCGCGCGATGCGGGAAAAACAAAACATTTTGGTTGTTGATTTTAACTCGTAAAAAGCTTAAACCAACTCATGTTTTGTTAAATTAACTATTTAAATTTAATTTAAATATTTTATCAAAGTAAATATTTTGAAAAAAGTCACAATTTAAAAGGCTAAACATTAGACGCCAAATGTAACAAAAGGGTCAAGAAATGATTTATTTGATTTGAAAAAGTTTTCTTTTATAGTTATCATAAGACACTCTATTCTTAAAAATACCAACGTGTGACGAACTAAGAAGTAAAAAAAACAAAAACATTTAGTTTATGGTTTTTTAGCTTTATAAGTTGATTTTATGTTATAAGACTTTTAAAACTTTTAATTTCAAGAGATTTTGCCAAATGACTATTCTATCTTTTCCAATATGTATTATAATATAGTGTATATATGCGCATATGGGGTCGGCATTCAGTGTTGTAAAAATCAGTTCCATGCGTTGATTAATCGTCGACTAGTCAGACAATCGAGGCGATTTCTTGCAATCGAACCAAAAATTTGGCAGTCGGTCAACCTCGATCAAAGACACGGTTTAATGAGAGCAAATCAGATGAACACACATAAAAACACACCTTTGATTTACTCCAACTAGAAGAAAAAACGACTTTGAATCAATGGGTGGTTATGGATTGCACTTGCGGTGACAAGAGGAAACGTCCGAAGTGCCATGGAGCATAAGGCATGTGTTTGCCCTAATTGATAAGAACCATGTTTGCCCTAACTTAGAAGAACGATGAGGTGACTGGCGATAAGAAGAACGAACATGAACTATCATGAGTCTTATGAGCTTTAGTTTAACTTTTTTTTATTCTTGTTATGAGCTTTTTAATTTAAATGAAGAAAATTGAAATATGTATAAATTAGACCTAAATCATGAATTAATTGGTTAAAACTTTTAACTTTTTAAGTAATTGAAAAATTATATATAAAATTTTGTTTGTATGTTTATAATTTTAGAAAACAACAAATAAAACTTTAATTCGATTAATCCTGATTAATGTCTAGTCAACACCTCACCCCGACTAGCGCTCAACGATTTCTATAACATTGTCGGTATTCTTGCACTTGTAGCAGTGCCACACGGCGAGTCGTGCCCCATAGTGTCATCCTCTTTTTTCCTTTTCACAGCAAGTGCTATGGTTCTTCCACATGATTCATCCTTATTCTCCGCTTCCAATAGCTACTTGTGGAACATCACACAGGCAACATTATCATTTATCAACCCTACACGACGCACTGCTGAGGAGACCGTAACAACTGGTCTTCTGAGTCTCACCTAAAACATTAATTTAATGTGCCACATTTAATTCTCTTTTTATTACCTCTTTATGTGTACTAGATTTTGTGTATACTCATTATGTGTGATTTTTTTTATTTATTATTGATGAATTATGAGACGGTATATTGTAAAATAGAACGTCTCATTTGCGGTGCACACATATAATGTATATATGTGTGAGCCCTTAAGGGGCAAAAGTAAAAGTGCACTAATTTTAACGTTATTTTAGTTATTTGTGAAAATAACGTTAAAATCATTGGAATGATCAGCTTCAAATGATAACTTTGAGCCGAGGACTCTTTCGAAGCAGCCTCTCTATCTCAATTGGGATAGGGGTAAGGTTTGTATCTATCCTTCCCCCCAGACCCTACTAAAAAGTGAGAATATACTGGGTAAGGTTGTTGTTGTTATATTGTAAAATAGAGGGTTTTTTTTGTCTAATAAGATGTTGATGAAAATTAAATATTTATCAAAATAGGTTATTTGAAAAATATTTATTAAAATCGGTGTTTTCCTTTATTTCTCTAACCTATTATTATTTTATTATTATTTTTCCCTCAAACATATCATTATATATTTTCTTTATTTTTTCCATACACTTTTTAAATATCATATATACGCAAACAAAGATCAAAATTTCACATATTTGCTTTTCTAATGGTTTTTATTTATGGGTGAATATGATATATTAAAGTTTTAAAAATTATACGTATAATGGTTTGAATTGGATGTGTAAATATATATGAAGGGGAAAGATCACTTAAAAAACTTATTTTGCATAAGAAGACAAAAAGTATTTCTAAAACCCACGAAAAGTGCTCAAACAAACTCTAATTAAATTTATTCCAAAGACTTTTGAACCGTATTGCCGAACTCTACGATATTAGTTTTTGGGTTTTAGCTTTAACATTTAGATATAAAGTTTTGGTTTTATGGTTTTATCTTTATACTTTAAAGTTTGGTTTTAAAGTTTAGTTTTTAAAATTATGATTTATGCTTTGGGTTTTAACGTTTGGGGTTTAGGGTTTGACAACCTGGTTCTAATGGCGCGTAAATGAGTTCGTTGAAGTTTGTTTGTGTTAGTTTTCAAGTTTTTAAAAATATTTTTTTGGCTTTTATAGGCAAAATGAACTTTTTAGGAAAACTTCTCCTTGTATGTGTATATGTCTATTATATTAAATATATATGTGTAAAATAGAGGAGAAAAAACGAGTTGGCTCGACTCAACTCGAAAATTCTAGAGATCTAGCTCGAGTGAGGTCTCGTTTGGCACGACTCAATTCCATCTCGGTTTTTGCCACCTTTTATGCACACTAAATAGTTTCGACATATTGGGGGCCGCACATGGTAAATGGATTAGATAATTGGGCCAATGTTTGTTAGGCTGAACACAGTGCGCCCTTAAAGGGGTTGTACGTGGGTGATGTGGAAGCTGCAAGTCGGGAGGGCGTAGTGGAGGAGGTAACATTTGAGGCTGCATTTGTTGTGAGGCACGTAGCTACGTGCTTTGCATGTAGTTTTTTTTTTCAACTCACATCACAAATATATAATTGATATAAAATGTGGTGTATGTGGGAATGATGAGTTGAAGGTAAAATGTGTTAGTTGGAAGAATTGCTAAAAAGCTGACGTGGTATGCTGATTAGGATGCATGTGGTAAATACACCCTCCTAGCGTTGCGGGTAGTCTTAACGGTTTCAAAAAGGGACAACTACAAGTCTACAACTAAGTGTAGAGATAGGCAAACTTTTATTTTTTTTAAATACTATGCATTTGCATACGAGAATCTCAATTACATCACATAAACTTTAACGTTCTCATCCTGTGTTAGGATATTAGGTTTGTCATATCATCCTTCAAGCTCAATCATACAAATTAATTGTTCTAAACCTAAAATATTGACTTTTTTGTTATTATACCATAGGATTTGAAACTATTGATTGCAATAAAAGATGAAATTTGGTCTATTTTTTGTACTTGGGGATATTTTGACCACATCCCATGTTATGCTACGTTAAATTGACTTCAAATCCATAAGTTCGTTACCTTATTAAGTTTTATGAGATGACTTGGACTTGATTTTGTTAACTTATTTAGTTTATAATTTGTTTTATTATTATGTTATGTAGAAGCCTAGTCATTTAACATAATTAATATATAAAAGTCTAATATATAAATATAGTACTACCTGTGTATATGAAATAAAAATATATAAATAATTTAAATTCGAATTTTGAATCGAATCAAATTCGAATATGAAAACCGAATCGAATTTTGACGTGGTGTTTTTCGAATTGAAATCGAATCGAATTTCGATTTTTTCGAGTTATATTCGAAAGCTGAACACCCCTACTTTTTAGTATTAGATTTTTTCTTTCTATATATGTGTGTGTATTCTTTAACAATCTTCATATTTTAACAAGCTGATATCTTAAATCTCCTAATTTATACACTCAAAATCCTACAATAGAATCTAAATTTCAAAAGATTTAAAATCAACCCCAATTGGAATTACCGTGTGGGAACCCAATTGCCTCCCAACAACCCAAACCGAAACCGATCGGTACAGAGTTCCAGGTTCTCAGAAAAATTGTAGCCGAAACCAGAAAACCGGAATCGGTTCCACCTTTACCTAGTCATATATAGAACCACAGGTACAAGCATATCCAAAAACAAGAAATCAAAGTATGAAGAACAAAGAAGAAGAAAGAATAAATACGTATGGGATCGGTCAATTTGCAACAAACTATAGTTGGGTTTAAATAACCCTAACCACAGTTTACAAGTTTAGTTCTTGACATAAAATACCCCTAAACTGATTACATGTTTCACAATAAAAACAAAAACATACTTTAGACTAATTATATAAACAATCCCTCTAACTTTCTAACTTGGATTAAAACAATTATATCTAACATCATAACCCAAAACCGGAACCATTTGGAACCGAAACTGAAACCATATATTGTGTTACGTGTTGTGTGTGAATTTGAGATTGCGGACAAAGCTTCTTGGCTATATAAAGGTTTCATAATACGGCACCAAATATTGTAACAATGTTGAGCGGCTTGAGCCTTGACAAACAAGAATATCCAACTGCACGTTACTTGAACTCTTGTCCTAATGGGCCATTGGGCCTAATTTTCAGCCCAATAGGCTGATGACCTTTCTGAATTTGCTTGTATTAGCTGAACCATGGGATTGAGGCAATGATTTATGAATTAGTTGGATACTTCGAACCAAACATATTTAGTCCAGTTTTCTTGTTGGGTAGTCCGAAGAAGATGTGGCCCGCTATCTAATCCCCTTCAAATAGCAAATTGGATTCCATTTGTTACAATTATTAGCCAATAAAGTTAAAACTTGCACTAGACCCAAATAGTAATTTACTTTTATGATTTATCATTATTATATAAACACAAAAATATATTCTATATATATGTATATTTGTTTGTGTGCACGTGCCTGTGTGTATATATAAGATTATTTCTAAACTCATAAAATCATTAGAATAATGACGACTCTTATAAATAATTTATATTTTTTAAGCTTTGTACTTTTTATACAAAAGTACTTATGTTTATCTATATAAAAACTAGACAAAATTACAAAGTTGAACCTTTATGTTTCTAATAAATAACAAATATCAACCTTTAACTATATTAATTACGCTAAACAACCTTTAAGTATTTAAATTGTTTCAACTTTCAACCTTTACATTAACCCTGGTTAGATTTACTAGTTAAATCTAGTCATGTGCAAAACATGTGATGGGTATTTTAGGTATTTTGATCTTTTTTATTTTTAAACCTAAAACCCACTATTCACGTATCACCGTATCTTATTCAAGAATTTACTCCAAACAGGGGTGTTCGAAAATTAGGGCTAAAACCCACCCAAAAGTTCACGTGGTTCCTTCGTCTTTGGTTAGTGTTCACCCAGAAGTTCACGTAATTAATTTGTTAGAAACATAAAGGTTGAAATACTTATTCACGTGGTTCCTCTGTCTTCGGTTAGTGTTCACTCAGAAGTTCACGTAATTAATTTGTTAGAAACATAAAGGTTGAAATACCCCAGAAGTTCACGTAATTAATTTGTTAGAAACATAAAGGTTGAAATACTTGTATTTCAACCTTTATGTTTCTAACAAATTAATTACGTGAACTTCTGGGTGAACACTAACCGAAGACGGAGGAACCACGTGAACTTTTGGGTAGAGGTGGCCTAACCGGGTTTTTTTTGGAACCGGTTTCGGTTCCAAACGGTTCCGGGTTCTGACCGGTTTTTTGCCGGTTCCGGTTCGGGTATGGCCGGTTTGAGGGTGGAACCAGTTCCGGGTTTTCCGGTTCCGGTTCCAGTTTCTCTGAAAATCAGGAACCGCCTGTACCCACCGGTTCGGGTACGACCGGTTCCGGTTCCGATTTCCGGTTCCAGGTCCGGGTACGTTGGCCACCTCTACTTCTGGGTGATTTTTAGCCCTAATTTTCGAACACCCTCGTTTAGAGAAAATTCTTGAATAAGATACGGTGATACGTGAATAGTGGGTTTTAGGTTTAAAAATAACAAAAGATCAAAATACCTAAAATACCCATCACATGTTTTGCACATGACTAGATTTATTAGTAAATCTAACCAAGGTTAATGTAAAGGTTGAAAGTTGAAACAATTTAAATACTTAAAGGTTGTTTAGCGTAATTAATATAGTTAAAGGTTGATATTTGTTATTTGTTAGAAACATAAAGGTTCAAATTTGTAATTTTGTCTAAAAACTATTGAAGACATGTTGTCTTTAAAAATCAAGAAATGAAGCGGTTTAATTTCAACATTTATCACTCATAGATAAAATTGTAGATGATATCAAAGGACTTGGCATTTTATGAATAAAAAATATATGACGTATAAAACTCATGTAGATTGGATCTTGTGATGTTCGTTTGATGTAGGAAGAAATGTTTTATATGGATAGTTAGGTGTATTTTTTGTTTTATGAGATATTTATGTTCTGTTTTTGTTTTTATTTTTATTTTATTTTCATTTTTGTGTTTTGGGCTATACCTTCTTGCTAGCTTTTAAATACAACTTTTGATATTAAAAATATTATTTTGGAAAGATAAAGAACTAAAGAAGTGCTTATTGCCCAACAAAAAGAACAATGGTTTGATGTTGATTGATAACGATATATATGTGATAAAAACCCTATTAAATGAAAGTTGTTGAGACAATATATACGTGAGATCCTCTTGGAATACTAAATAATATTATAAATTAATTATTTAATTATGGCCGTTAAATTCGTTGACTTTGAAGTCTATTTGGTCCTAGTTATTTTGCTTTTACTTTCCGAAAGAGCTCCAAGAGATTGATTAATGTGTATGTAGCATCAACTCCACGTCTTCTTAACTATTTATGGAAAGAGATAAAAATAAAGTGGTTGAGTATAATAGACTAGGAGACTAGGTATTATATCTAATGTGTTACATGTGTTAATAAATAAAATATTATCTTTTTTTAAACGGCTAAGCTACATCATAATTACACCTTTGTATAGGATTGGACCCATGACCTCCTATTTTAACAGGCAAGCATCTACCTAGTGGATTAGTCTCACATTGGCAAATAAAATATTATCTAGCTACTTGTAATAAAGATACATATATATATATATATATATATAAATCTATTCTAATAAATAAAGATTTATATAGACATTTGTCATGTTTCTAAAGTACCTTAATTTTGTCCTTCTTGTACTCTCTCCTATTAAATACATGTTTTGAATTAAGAAAAAAAAGATTTTTTAATACATTAAAAATATATTAATATCAAAAAAACACATTTTTTTTATAAAAATACCAAATTATTAAAAAATATTGAATTTTCAAAAAGAAAATAAAAACAAAAAATTTAACGAAACAAAATTTGAAAAAAACTATAGTGTTTTAAAAAATAATATAATTATTTTATATTAAAAAATCGTCTTATATTGTTTAATTTTTATTGATAATTTTTTATTATATTTTTTTATTCATCTCGTGTAATACACGGGGCACTAACCTAGTGTGTGTGTGTGTGTGTGTGTTTGTGTGTATAGGGAGAGGATCAAATTTTAATCCATGTTTATTGCGTTAACCGAATAACTACATTTTATTACTTTAGAGCCTACATTAAAGTAAATCTAAAGGTGTATGTTTTTCTTTCTTTTTTAATTAATATAGGGTCCACTTAAATCAATAAAAAAGAATGAAAAACCTAAACCATTAGATTTACTTTAATGTGAGCCTCAAAATAATAAGATGTAGTTATTCGGTTAACTCGATAAGGAAGAGTTAACATATTACATTAGTTCAGTAAACTTGTGTATTACTTGGATTTTATTTATATCATGTATATTTTAATTATTTTACATTAATTACCATTCAAATCATTCAATCACATTAATTATTAATTTTTTAAATAATTTAAAAATCCAATTAGTATTATAATTCTTTCTTCTTTAAAGATTTAAAATAAACATAAAAGTGTTTAACGAACATAATTTGATCTCGATGACAATTAAAACTTAAATAGAAGCTTTTAAATAAGAAATACGTTTATTTTGAAAATTCAAAATTAATTTATATTAAATTTATTTGACTAATAATATATTAATTATTATTCATATCCATAATTAATAATCCACAATCCAAATACTTCATAATAAGTATTCATAATTAAATAGGAAAGATGTGAGAGAAAACTATAAAATAAATATTGACCTAAAATAATAACAAATGGCACCAATTATTTTTAATTTATTAGTATTAAAATTATGTTAAAATTCATGTATTACATAAGTTAAATAACATAAATATTCGGAAAATATAAATATAAAGATAAGAAATTTTGTTTTAAAATATATACAGGAAAAAATAAAATACAAGAGGTGAAATAAAAGAGACTAAAAAACAAATGTTGTATTTGCATAATTGTGACATGTGATGCATTAAGTTATTTATACTTATACTAGGTTAAATCCCGTGTGTTACACGGGTGAAATAAATGAAATATTATGCTTTTATAATACTTGTATATATTGCAGTACGTTATAAACCCATGTAATACATGTGTTTAATATAAAATATTAAATTAAAAAACGTTATTGGATGATAAAAATCTCATTGTTTAAAAAATCATTTTATAATATATTTTATTTTAAAAAATCATTTTTTAAGATAACTTGTTTTTTACATAAATTTTGTTTTTTGAAAATAAAATATTTCTTACTTTAAAAGTTTTGATTTTAGAGAATTTCATATTTTAAAGTGTGCTTTATAATAATAAGATAAATGATATGTTAATTATTACTATTATAATTATTTATTTAATAAGAGATAGAATATAATTATTTAATAGGAGAGAGAATTAGGTGGAAGGATAATGTATTGACAAGTGTCAATTATAGTGTAAGAAGGTGACATGTGACATTAATGGTTTAAGATTGTGACAAGTGACAAATTTGTTATTCTTTTATTATAGAGTATAGATATTAAGTAATATCTACGTATTCTAATTAATAAATGTTTTTAGATACACATGGCATGTTTTTAAAGCATCTTATGTAACATCAACATATTCGAATCGTCCGCTTATAGGTTAATAAATGAAAAGGCTAAATAACTTTGGAAAACTTTAAACTTTTAGAAAGAGAGAAAGACGGGGGATGTTGCAAAAAAACCAAAAAGGCTAAGGATTGAACGAAATCTATATCAATTTAGCTCTATCACGATAAAAAAAAAACTGTTGTATTTTTGCATCCTTAGCAAATAGCTACAAAAGAATATATACATGGAGACTAATTAAGAGATCAGATCATAACCCGTAATATATATAGGCTAAACTCAAATGACTTTCACCATTTACATCATCTACACCCTCAACAACAACCCACTTTCCACTTTTATGTGAATGTGACGTAATGTAGCTCTTTGTTGGCACACTTTTCATCTTGCTTGAATGCCACCTCTATGTTTTTGACATGCATTGATTTTGATAAGTGGATTTGGTTGGTTCGGCTATGTGAATACTTATATGGGGATCCTAATAATTAGATGTTATAAAGTAATGGAGTGCTACAACTTCATTCAAAGGTAGCATAAAGGAGATTACATTCTCCCTTATTAATTAGAGGATCCTTGTGGCTCATGGGATACAGATTCAGGACCTATGTCCACTTATTAGTTCAGTGGTAGTTTCAATATGTTTGTTTTTGTTTGGCCACTTGAACAACACAGGGCTAATTTAGGTTTTTCAACTTTTATTAGAATTTTTTGACAAAATAAGTGGTTTTGTAATTTTAGGTAAGAATTTGTTCGGATCCCTCCTGCGACTTCCTCCTAGCATCTATGCTAGCGCCCAAAAAGTCATGCAACCATCCTGCAACTTCAATCTAAAGTTGCACTCCCCTGCATTAGGGCTGTTCAAAAAGCTCGCTCGAAAAAGGCTCGTTAAAAGAGAGCCGAGCTGGAGCGAGGATTGGCTCGGCTCGATTTTTAATACACACACACACACATATATATATATAGGATGGTTCAAATGTTAACCCCTCCTTATTGCGATAACCGAATAACTACATCTCATTACTTTGGTCTTTGGGCCTACATTAAAGTAAATTTAAAATTGTAGGTTTTTTCTTATTTTTTTATTAATTTAAGTAGGTCTTACATTAATTAAAAAAAATGAAAAAAACATACACCTTTAGATTTACTTTATTGTGGCCCCAAAGTAATTAGATGTAGTTATTCGGTTAACGCAATAAACATGGGTTAACATTAGATCCTTGTTGAAGTATCCTACTCGGGGTGGGCACGATGTCGGGTCAAGTGATGCCTTGCTATTGTGAGTCAGGCTCTACGTTAGAGGGCCCGAGGGGATTTCCTCCGAGGGCACTTCGACGCTCAAGTCAGTATCTTTATGAAGAATATACAATCATATAGACAAGTAATTATGAAAGATAAGAGATAAGAGAAGTGTGGGTGCCAGGAAGGCTAGGAGAGCTGTAAGAAAGGGTTGTCTTCGTCTTACCAGGAACCAAGACCTTACTTCAAGCCTGGTTAGCAATATATGTAAGAAGTATGGCTGGGAGAAGAAACGCCTTGTTATAGTTGGCAAGACCAACTCGTTCGTATATCTCGCGTTGAGATATTTACTTGCTGGGTCTTGGTAGCAGACCTGGAGCTACCATTCTTTACTACCCGGCTAAGGCAGGAACGACACTCTTGGGTCTACTGCAGGAGGAGACCTCCTGCGACCATGCTCTGACGTCGGGATCAGTCACCGGTAAGTCAGAGATGATTTATAAGTGAAAGTGAGAGTAGATGTGAGAGCTAAGGTTGAATGTGTGTAGCTCCTTGATAATATGCATTGCTCCTCTATTTATAGTGCTGGGAGTCCTGGGAATCTGTGATCTCCCAGATTCACTCTATTCCTCTTTGGGTATCATATCTTCCTGGTATCCAGATATTTTCCATAATAACCGTGACTAGTTCCTTTTTGGTATAAGGAGTTGACTACTTTTGCTCTGCTGCTCTGCCAGCTTTTCCTTGGGGCTGGCATTTCGTGAAACACAAGCTTTATCCTTTAGACACAAGGTGGCTTCCTTTGTCACCTTCTAGGCTCCTTTCCCGCCTCGACATGTACGATCTACTTTGTCCTATTCACGTGTGTTTGCTGCCTGGTTGTCTTGCCTTGGTCGTTGGATTGTTTAGCAAGTTAGTCAGGATATTTCACTTGTCCTTGCCGTCTTGGTAAGTGTAACGACCGGTTTTCAATTATCGATCACATTTGAAATAATCATCAATAGAACGATTGTGATTATTAAAAATTGAAAGTATGTGAGAAATTATGAACGTGGAAGAAAACCGTGCGCGAAACGGAGTCACGGATTGTCCGGAATCGCGAAATAAAGAAATTATGTTTTGGAATGCTTCGCGGTACGCGGAGACGTTTTTGAGTTCCTCTTCGCGATACGCGAAGGACCAAGAGAATTGAGAGCTCCGGATTTCTTCGCGGTACGCGAAGATATCTTTAGCCCTCCTTCGCGGTACGCGACGGATGAGGCGGTTCAGCAGATTCTTGATTTTTATCAGAATTGCATGAAGAAAATTTATTTTCTTCATCTTCGAACCTGTTCACAAGAAACACACACACATACGAAATTTTGACATCCAAAATCAGTTTTCAAGCTATCGGATCATCCAGATCGAATCAGGAATCGTTTCTGCAAGTTCTGATCGTCGTATTTCAACCAGAAATCCGTCGAAAGGGTAACGATTCGTATTATCCTATTTATTTTGATAATATACAGATTAAATTGAGTTGTGAGCATTATATGATGATTTGGGATGATTAGAAATGAAGAACTAGATGTTTTAACGATGAAATCTTGATTTTGATCCGTTATGATGTCCGGTTGGTGTGAAAATCATATTATTGAATATGATAACCAGTGGGATGATTAAATCATGGTTATGATGATTTTAGATCATTCTCTGGAATGATAGATCTAGTTCAAGTGTTGATTAAATGTTGAAATTTGAACGTTAATGATTTTAGCATGATATGCTAATTATAGGTGATAACTTGACTTCTAAATGCCACATACTAATAAATAAGATTCAAATGAGTTTGAATCAATATGTATGGGTGTTAGGTGAATTGAAACTAGTTGTATACGTGTGAGTTGCAACTAGGTGTTGGTAAAGGAAGTCAAGCAACGAATTTCAAAATATGAAGTTGTGATAAGTTGAATATGATTAAGAACATGTGTAGATTAATTTCTACACATGGGTTGTTTGATAAAACAGGTCAAATGAATTAGATATATATATATATATAACATAAGTTGTGTGTGTATGTTGTTAAATCCTGTTATATGTGAATATATAATAGGAAGAGGAGGTGAATCTAGTTCTAGAAGGCCTGGGAAAGAGTTGGAGATTGTTGATAACTCTCCAAAGCGAGGTAAGTTACCTATTTGATTGAACTTGTAGTTGAAGGACTGGGTGAGTCCACACTATAAGTAGTTATGCATTTAGCATATATATATGAATTGTTGAGTTGATTGGAATGATATAAATGAATGTGGTTATTGTTGTTGCATGATTCACAAGGTGTGTGAACATGTGGTGATCTACTAATGTGTAGATGTTAGATTGGAAATGTGTATGCTGATTCACAAGGTGTGTGAACATAAGACATGTAATTCCAATGTAATAGATTCACAAGGTGTGTGAACAAATGGTGGATTGGAAATGTGCATGCTGATTCACAAGGTGTGTGAACATAAGACATGTAATTCCAATGTAATAGATTCACAAGGTGTGTGAACAAATGGTGGATTGGAAGTGTGCATGCTGATTCACAAGGTGTGTGAACATAAGACATGTAATTCCAATGTAATAGATTCACAAGGTGTGTGAACAAATGGTGGATTGGAAGTGTGCATGCTGATTCACAAGGTGTGTGAACATAAGACATGTAATTCCAATGTAATAGATTCACAAGGTGTGTGAACAAATGGTGGATTGGAAATGTGCATGCTGATTCATAAGGTGTGTGAACATAAGACTTGCAATTCCAATGTAATTGATTCACAAGGTGTGTGAACGATAAATGACTTATAAGGGGATAGACATTTGAAATTCAAATGTCAAACCACGAGTTGTGATTTTTGTGAAATATAATGCACAATCGGAGTTTTGTGGGGTTATATATGTGCTATATTAAATTATAATGATTGTGCATGAATGGGAAATATAATGAGGTTTTGGTTGAAAACGAACCGTTAGTAAATCGTTTTGTATGTGGTTGACTGTTGTTGTCAAATTTTATTTGGGACCTCATTAGTGTATCCATATGATATTATGGAATACACTGGGTGAAATAGTGAGGTAATCTTACTTAGTTCTAACGAACTAATGGTGAATTTAAATGTGGTGTTTACAGGTACTAAGGAGTCGGGTGAGCGGTGATGGTGATCGGGAATCGAACGTGAAGGCTCACATGATGGTTTTTAGTTTTAATAACCAAACAGTTGTGTAATTTTTGTGTATCAAATGTTTTGAGGAGTATGTAAACATATGTAAATCTGTTTTTAACAGGTGTTAGTAAATAGTATGTTTACAGGTGTGTAAAACACAAAAAGTTTTTACTGGGACCTAAACGTAAATTATCAAATGTTGATGTTAATGTCCGGAGAGGACATGAAAGTGACAGTGGGTGTCACAGGTTGGTATCAGAGCCAACGGTTTGAGCGATTTAAGTGCGTCATGAACACTTGAACTCAAGCCATTGAGCTCTGGGTAGATGGGAAGAGCCGTTCGATTCAAAATCCGATCACAAGCCGAACTCACCAGGTATGATGTATCTGTAAATTGTTAAATGATATGGAATTTGTTTTGTTATAAACCAATATTCCTAACTTGTGTGAAACAGTGAACGCAAGGACACGGGTATATGGTGCATATCTTGCTATGCCTGGCCAGCTTAGTAACATATACATGATATGAACGTATCCTTAAGAACATTATTTCACACCAGTATATGGAAGTATTGGTAGGGTGTTAAAAGTGAATGTATGTGATCAGTTAGAATCACAATTGTGTCATCATTAGTTGAATAATTGACTAATTCACAAGAGTGTGAATATTCAATAAAGACACATATACATGTAATGTATAAGTCCGTTAAGGACGAGTGTGTGGTTTGGAGTATGTGGTTTGCATATATGTGGAGTATAAATATGTAAACTAATGATATGTTATATTATTTCAGTCATAAAATGGCTGATGAACATAACCCCGAGGGGTTTGGGCATGAGGAAGAACATCTCACCGAACTGCAAGTGATGGTGAGGGAGGAGGTAGCTAAGGCATTTGAAGCTACCTTACCAACTCGTTTAGAAGGATTACAAGCTTCGTTGAAAGATTTTATACATGAAGAGTTTGCAACTCTTAAAGATGAAATGGGTGGTGAAAAACCTTCTAAAAAGGTTACTTATAAAGAATTTGTGGCTTGTAAGCCAACTGAATTCAAAGGTGAGGTGGATCCACTGTTGAGCCAAAGGTGGATAGCTGATATGGAAAGCACGTTTGAAACATGCCATTGTGATCCGTCTGACGAGGTAATGTTTGCTGGAAACCAATTAAAAGAGCGAGCAAAAGATTGGTGGGAACTTCTCCGAAAGGAGAAGGGTCGGGATGGTATAAAGGATTTGACTTGGGGTGCATTTAAGGAGTTGTTCCTTAAACGATTCTGTCCTCAGGCTGCTATTGATAGAATTACTGAGGAATTTTTACATATGAGACACAAAGAGGAGGATATAGACACTATTACTGCAGTGTTCTTTGATAAAGCTAAGTTTTGTCCTGATCTTCTTAGGACTGAACGAATGTGGATTAACAGGTACCATAGCATGTTGAATGCTAAGTACCGGGAGTTTCTTATACCCTCAAAGTTTGAAACTTTGTCGGAGTTGATTGATTGCGCTCGTGAGCGTGAATTGGAGTTAAAAAGGCAAGAGGATCGTGGAGAAAAACGAAAGGTGGAAAGGGATGTGGGACCCTCTAAAAAGGGGAAATTTGTTAGCCCACTTAAAAAGTTTAGTTCTTTGAGAGAAGCTAAACATTGTTTAAAATGTGGAAAGAAACATCTTGGGGAATGCTATTTTAAATCGGTGGTATGTTATAAATGTGGCAAGTTGGGGCATCTTGCCTCTCAATGTGCCAGTGCACTTAATTTGTGCTACAACTGTTATAAACCGGGACACCGACGAAGTGAGTGTCCGGAGTTGAGGGGAGTAGGTCAAGGAGGTACTAGTGGTGGGTCTTTTAAGGCCCAAGGTAGTGGTAAGAAGGTTGAAATACCCCCACCAAAGGGTAGAGCCTTCAAAATTACGGCGGAAGAGGCTAAAGTCACTTCAGACGTGGTGACAGGTACTTTTCATATTAATTCCTTGCCTGCTTATATATTGTTTGATTCTGGAGCTAGTCGCTCTTTTATATCTGTGAAATTTGTGAATCATGATTCGTTTGTACTAGCTAAGCTACCTTATCCATTAAAGGTAGAAATAGCTGATTCTAAGAGTTTCTTAGTATTTGACATCTATCATAAATGTAAACTCACTATTGATGGTGAGGATTATGAGGTTGATTTGATTCCAATGATCTTGGGAGAATTTGATGTCGTGATTGGGATGGATTGGTTGTCCAAATATGGAGCTAACATTGTATGTAACCGCAAGGTTATTCAATTAATATCTCCGGGTGGTTATGAAATATGTATTCAGGGAGAGAAACGAGGTGGAACCATATTGTGTTCCTTAGCTAAAGCTATGAATTACATGAACCATGGGGGTCAGTCATTCTTAGCTTATGTTCTTGATGTAGAAAAGGAGATAAAGGAACTTAATGATGTTCCAGTAGTCAGGAATTTTCCTGATGTATTTCCAGACGAATTACCAGGAATTCCTTGTGATAGAGATGTTGATTTTAAGATTGATCTTATTCCTGGGGCTAAGCCCATAGCTAAAGCTCCATATCGGTTGGCACCATCTGAAATGAAAGAATTAATGACACAGTTGCAAGATCTTTTAGATAAAGGCTTTATCCGTCCGAGTATCTCCCCGTGGGGTGCACCAATTCTTTTTGTTAAAAAGAAAGACGGAAGCCTTAGAATGTGTATTGATTATAGGGAGTTGAATAAAGTGACTGTGAAAAATCGATATCCTCTACCTCGAATTGATGACCTTTTTGATCAGTTGCAAGGAGCGTCGTGGTTTTCTAAAATCGATCTTCGCTCGGGTTATCATCAACTCAAGGTTAAAGAGGAAGATATTCCCAAGACTGCTTTCCGTACTCGTTACGGACATTATGAATTTCTGGTGATGTCGTTTGGGTTGACGAATGCACCGGCGGCGTTCATGGATTTGATGAACCGGGTGTGTCGCCCAATGTTGGATCGATCTGTCATTGTCTTTATCGATGACATTCTTATTTATTCTAAAAATGAGGGTGATCACGCTTGTCATTTGCGTGAAGTCCTTGAAACTTTACGGAAAGAGAAACTATATGCCAAATTTTCTAAATGCGCATTTTGGTTGCGTGAAGTCCAGTTTTTGGGACATGTGGTGGGTGCTGATGGCATACTTGTTGATCCTTCGAAAGTTCAAGCGGTGGTGAAATGGAGTCCTCCTAAAACTCCAACTGAAATTAGAAGTTTTCTTGGTCTAGCCGGTTACTATCGGCGGTTTATACAGGATTTTGCAAGAATTGCATCTCCTTTGACTAAACTAACAAGAAAAGATGTGAAATTTGTATGGGGTGATGATCAAGAAAAAGCTTTTAATAAACTCAAGCTCAAGTTAACTCAGGCACCGGTATTAACTCTACCGGATGGACCTGATGATTTTGTGGTATACTCTGATGCATCTTATCTTGGGCTTGGTTGTGTCCTTATGCAAAGAGGTAAGGTGATTGCCTATGCGTCGAGGCAACTGAAAGTTCATGAAGTAAACTATCCTACTCATGATCTAGAATTGGCAGCGGTAGTGTTTGCCTTAAAAATTTGGAGGCATTACTTGTATGGTGTGAAATGCACAATTTACACTGATCACAAGAGCCTGAAATATTTCTTCACACAGAAGGAATTAAATATGAGGCAAAGACGTTGGATAGAACTACTCAAGGATTATGATTGTGAAATCCTTTATCATCCGGGAAAAGCCAATGTGGTGGCGGATGCCTTGAGTAGGAAAGAAGAACATGAACCCATTCGGGTTACAGCAATGAAGATTGTGATTTCTTCTGATTTGGTGGATCAAATTAAAGAAGCTCAAATTGAAGCTTTAAAAGAAGAAAACTGGAAACGAGACCGAATAAAAGGACAAGCTCATAATCTGGATGAAGATAGTCGTGGGTTAAAGACAAGATGGGGTAGGGTGTGGATACCTCCCACTTGTTCTTTGAAAACTGATCTGATGGAGGAAGCTCATAAATCAAAATACTCAATTCATCCGGGAGCCACTAAAATGTATCGAGATCTTCGGGTAAATTACTGGTGGCCAGGTATGAAACGAGATATTGTTAAATATGTTGAAAAATGTTTAACTTGTTTGCAAGTAAAAGCTGAGCATCAAAAGCCTTGTGGCAAATTACAGCCTTTGGAGATTCCTATGTGGAAATGGGAACACATCACAATGGACCTAATTACTAAACTCCCGAAAACCCGAAAGGGATATGATACGATTTGGGTCATTGTGGATCGGTTGACTAAAAGCGCTCATTTTATTCCTATTCGTGAATCGTATTCTTCTGAGAAAATGGCTGAAGTGTATGTGAAAGAAATAGTGTCGCGTCACGGGATACCAGTGACGATTGTGTCCGATCGAGACACACGATTCACTTCTCATTTCTGGAAGAATTTTCAAGAGGAATTGGGTACTAAATTGTTGTTGAGCACGGCGTATCATCCTCAGACTGATGGTCAGAGTGAACGGACCATTCAAACACTAGAGGATATGTTACGAGCGTGTATAATTGATTTCGAAGGTAGTTGGGATGACTATCTACCTCTGGCGGAATTTTCGTATAACAACAGTTATCATTCTGGATTGGGGATGCCTCCATACGAAATGTTATATGGAAGACGATGTCGTACTCCTGTTTGCTGGGGAGAGGTTGGACCGCGAGAGCTTGAAAATAAAGAAATACTGAAAGTTACAAATCAACGAATTGATCAAATTCGAGCTCACCTGAAAGCGGCACAAGACCGTCAAAAGTCGTATGCAGATAAACGAAGACGACCGATTGAATTTCAAGTGGGAGACTTTGTATTGTTAAAGGTTTCCCCTTGGAAGGGTGTAATTCGTTTTCGTAAACGAGGGAAGTTAAGCCCGCGTTTTATTGGGCCATTTAGAATTATAGCTCGGATAGGTAATGTTGCTTATCGTCTTGAGCTACCAGAGGAATTAAGTGGTATACATGATACTTTTCACGTATCATATCTGAGAAAATGTTTGGCGGAAGAATCGGCTTATGTTCCACTTGAAGATTTGGAAATTGATGATAAATTAAATTATATTGAAAAGCCAGTCGCGATTTTAGATCGAAAAGTCAAACAACTCAGAAACAAGTCCTTAAACCAGGTGAAGATTCAATGGAAAAACAGGAGGGGATCTGACGCAACATGGGAGTCAGAAGACGAGATGAGGAAATTTTATCCTTTTCTTTTTGATGTATAAGCGGTTTCGAGGACGAAACCTTTGTAAGGAGGGGAGATTTGTAACGACCGGTTTTCAATTATCGATCACATTTGAAATAATCATCAATAGAACGATTGTGATTATTAAAAATTGAAAGTATGTGAGAAATTATGAACGTGGAAGAAAACCGTGCGCGAAACGGAGTCACGGATTGTCCGGAATCGCGAAATAAAGAAATTATGTTTTGGAATGCTTCGCGGTACGCGAAGACGTTTTTGAGTTCCTCTTCGCGATACGCGAAGGACCAAGAGAATTGAGAGCTCCGGATTTCTTCGCGGTACGCGAAGATATCTTTAGCCCTCCTTCGCGGTACGCGACGGATGAGGCGGTTCAGCAGATTCTTGATTTTTATCAGAATTGCATGAAGAAAATTTATTTTCTTCATCTTCGAACCTGTTCACAAGAAACACACACACATACGAAATTTTGACATCCAAAATCAGTTTTCAAGCTATCGGATCATCCAGATCGAATCAGGAATCGTTTCTGCAAGTTCTGATCGTCGTATTTCAACCAGAAATCCGTCGAAAGGGTAACGATTCGTATTATCCTATTTATTTTGATAATATACAGATTAAATTGAGTTGTGAGCATTATATGATGATTTGGGATGATTAGAAATGAAGAACTAGATGTTTTAACGATGAAATCTTGATTTTGATCCGTTATGATGTCCGGTTGGTGTGAAAATCATATTATTGAATATGATAACCAGTGGGATGATTAAATCATGGTTATGATGATTTTAGATCATTCTCTGGAATGATAGATCTAGTTCAAGTGTTGATTAAATGTTGAAATTTGAACGTTAATGATTTTAGCATGATATGCTAATTATAGGTGATAACTTGACTTCTAAATGCCACATGCTAATAAATAAGATTCAAATGAGTTTGAATCAATATGTATGGGTGTTAGGTGAATTGAAACTAGTTGTATACGTGTGAGTTGCAACTAGGTGTTGGTAAAGGAAGTCAAGCAACGAATTTCAAAATATGAAGTTGTGATAAGTTGAATATGATTAAGAACATGTGTAGATTAATTTCTACACATGGGTTGTTTGATAAAACAGGTCAAATGAATTAGATATATATATATATATAACATAAGTTGTGTGTGTATGTTGTTAAATCCTGTTATATGTGAATATATAATAGGAAGAGGAGGTGAATCTAGTTCTAGAAGGCCTGGGAAAGAGTTGGAGATTGTTGATAACTCTCCAAAGCGAGGTAAGTTACCTATTTGATTGAACTTGTAGTTGAAGGACTGGGTGAGTCCACACTATAAGTAGTTATGCATTTAGCATATATATATGAATTGTTGAGTTGATTGGAATGATATAAATGAATGTGGTTATTGTTGTTGCATGATTCACAAGGTGTGTGAACATGTGGTGATCTACTAATGTGTAGATGTTAGATTGGAAATGTGTATGCTGATTCACAAGGTGTGTGAACATAAGACATGTAATTCCAATGTAATAGATTTACAAGGTGTGTGAACAAATGGTGGATTGGAAATGTGCATGCTGATTCACAAGGTGTGTGAACATAAGACATGTAATTCCAATGTAATAGATTCACAAGGTGTGTGAACAAATGGTGGATTGGAAGTGTGCATGCTGATTCACAAGGTGTGTGAACATAAGACATGTAATTCCAATGTAATAGATTCACAAGGTGTGTGAACAAATGGTGGATTGGAAGTGTGCATGCTGATTCACAAGGTGTGTGAACATAAGACATGTAATTCCAATGTAATAGATTCACAAGGTGTGTGAACAAATGGTGGATTGGAAATGTGCATGCTGATTCATAAGGTGTGTGAACATAAGACTTGCAATTCCAATGTAATTGATTCACAAGGTGTGTGAACGATAAATGACTTATAAGGGGATAGACATTTGAAATTCAAATGTCAAACCACGAGTTGTGATTTTTGTGAAATATAATGCACAATCGGAGTTTTGTGGGGTTATATATGTGCTATATTAAATTATAATGATTGTGCATGAATGGGAAATATAATGAGGTTTTGGTTGAAAACGAACCGTTAGTAAATCGTTTTGTATGTGGTTGACTGTTGTTGTCAAATTTTATTTGGGACCTCATTAGTGTATCCATATGATATTATGGAATACACTGGGTGAAATAGTGAGGTAATCTTACTTAGTTCTAACGAACTAATGGTGAATTTAAATGTGGTGTTTACAGGTACTAAGGAGTCGGGTGAGCGGTGATGGTGATCGGGAATCGAACGTGAAGGCTCACATGATGGTTTTTAGTTTTAATAACCAAACAGTTGTGTAATTTTTGTGTATCAAATGTTTTGAGGAGTATGTAAACATATGTAAATCTGTTTTTAACAGGTGTTAGTAAATAGTATGTTTACAGGTGTGTAAAACACAAAAAGTTTTTACTGGGACCTAAACGTAAATTATCAAATGTTGATGTTAATGTCCGGAGAGGACATGAAAGTGACAGTGGGTGTCACAGTAAGTCAGCCAGGACGTTCCATTTTCTGTAGTGTTTATGTCTTTGGCAGGTTAGCCAAGATATTCTATCCTACGTCATCAATCCTCTCCCTATATATATATTAAATTATACGCACACATATATATTATGTTACACATACACAAACATATAAATATATATATATATATATATTCAATTTCTTATACATATATTTATATAAATATACATATTAAGTATAATATGTATGTATGTATATATATACATGTATAATATATACATTAGATTTTATATATATATGTGTGTGTGTGTAAAGTGGAGGAAACAAAAAGAAACGAGGTAGCTCGTGGCTCGAGGTTTTTTACGAGCTCGAGCTCAAATTTTCGGCTCGGCTTGATTACAGCCCTACCCTGCACCAAACACACTATTTTGGTTGTTATACATTGAGAGACACCCGTCTCAAGAAAGACGCAAATTTTTTTTTAAAAGGAAGCATATTGGATAAATATGTCAACCACAGCCATCAACATGTTTGTTCATTATGCTTAAGAACTCATACATTTTGGGTATGTTCGGTATGAAAGAATGGAATGGAATGGACGGGGGAAATTAATGAATTATTACCATTCAATTGTCATGTTTGGTTACCTTTGGCAATGAAATGATTTATCACTTCTTGTTGTTTGGTATACATGAGAAGATGAAGGAATGTAATACAATTTATGGGTCGAGTAATGGTTTTAATCATTGTTCCAATCATGGGTCGGGTCGTGGGTCGAGTCATGGTTTTGTTCATGGGTCAGGTCATTTTTTGAGTCATGGATTGGGTCATGGTTCGAGCATAGTTCGGATCATGGTTTGGGTTATTGTTCGTGACAATGTTCAGGTGATGGGTTGCGTCATGGTTCGAATCATGGTTCTCGTCATGGTTCAGGTCATGGGTCACGTCATGGTTCAGGTCATGGGTCGCGTCATGGTTCAAGTCATGGTTCGGGTCATGGGTCAGGTCAAGGGTCGACTCATGGCTTTGGTCATGGATCGGATCATGGTTTTGAACACGGGTTGGATCATTGGTCAGATCATTCCTTCAAGAGAAGGAATGAAAAAAAAACACCCTACTCGAAGAAATGAAAATCATCAAAAGTGAAGAAATCACATTCCTATGTGGAACCAAATACGTTTCTTTTCATTCCAAAGTAATGACTCATTTCATTCATCTTTCATTCATGCATACCAAACGTTACCTTAAGACTAGAGTCTATTAAAGACCCGTGGCTAGTTTGAAACATTTTCTCTATAAATGTATCTCAGTTATCATTCGTTTATTGTAAAATGAGAAATAAATATACTGGTTTGTTTTTCATGAATAACAAGTGTCTTGTTATAATTATTTTATTATTATATTATAGAAGGGTGACTCAATTCTTTTATTATGCTTCTGTTTATTTTCTGCCTAAATGAGCCAGAAGATTCATTTACGGAGTTTGGTATCAATCGGTCACTTATAGCCCCTTAGTCGGGTGTGACATCTTAGGAGACAAGTTTAGTGAAGCCAATTATTTTATTGGCCAAAAATCGATGTCTCCTTTGGTGAATTTCTTGATTAAAATATTTACTTTGGTGATTTTTCCTAATTTTTATGTATGTTTTCGTATAAACTGAAAACCAAACCGTCGTAACATGCGGTCATAACCCAAAATGTGGATATACTTTTTTTTTACTTTCTTATTTTTAAACTTGCTTTTTATATTCCTTGACACTTCTTTTTACAATAACTAAATGTTATCTTTAAGTTCAATATATTGTTACGGTTTTTTTATTTTTATCTAGCTTTTAAATAAATTTTATATTCAATTACCGAGATGGTCATGTGATTTGCTAACATTTTACTCTAGCTTGATACCTAAGTTTCATAAATTACTCATATAGTCTCAAACTTTGGACATTTGTAGCACATTTAGTCCTTATATGATCGTAATTTAGTTAAGTATGTGAGGGTATTTTGGTGAACTTAGGACTAAATGTGTTACAAATGTTCAAATTTCAGGACTATAGAAGTAATTAATAAAAGCTAGAAATCAAGAGTGAAACAGTAACAAAACACATGAATCGTCATATCAGTAAATATATGTATATAATATTGAATAGTAAATTTAAATATAATATTGAATAGTATATATATAATTCATAGTAAAACGAATACTAATGCATATGTATCTGATTCATGTAGTGATATTTTGAAAATTTAAACTTAGATCACCAACAGTTTTTTTTTTTTTTTTTACTTTGAACAGTAATATACAGTAATGACGGTATTAAATTTGAGATATTTGCATAGAAATTTTAATTTATTATTAAATTTGAAAGATTTAAGTTTCTTTTGGTTTAGGGTTTAGGTTTTTTTATAACCATGAGAACCCACTTGCGTGGTAAACTTCCGACTAACCGAGAGAAACAGGTAAAGCGCGGCCGTATGCAACCGCATCGGTGACCTACTAAAAAAATTATTTTGAGTATAGATTGAACTTGAGATCTTTAGGTTGTTTCTCCTTCACTTTAACTATTACACCACTTCATTGGATGTTAGGATTTAGTTGGTGATGAAAGATTTTATTTTGTTATGTAACTTATGCTTTTGCAAATGATATATAATACCCATTTTCAGAAGTGTACAGTGATAACTCGCTGCAACACGCGAAGGAAGTAAACCTAGTTTATATAAAAGAGTATCTTATTATACACAATAGTGATGTTTTTCTTTTTGAGATCAGAGTTAGAGTTCCAACATAAATGCTATTCATGTAGTGGTAAGAGTAGATTAAGAATACATTTATGAAAGTGGCACCAGAAAATTGTATAAATTGATTTAATTATAGAATGAATTTTAGTTTTACTTATTTCTAATATTATAATTCATGTTACATATATTTAATCTTAACGATAATTATTAACTCTTTTAGCCATCATCATCATCTTCATACCAAGAGCTTAAAGTGTTCTAATTAATTTTTGCAAGGATAAAAAGGCACCACTTTCCTTTGTCTTCCCACAACCTCACAAAACCAAACTAAGCTTCACACACACACACACATACAAACATCAATACATTCATCAAACCATGAGTGTCCACAATTGTTCATCTACTAATACAACCTTCATGTTCCCACCCTCACCATCTTCATCACAAATCCCTTTAATTATGCATCATAATCATCATCATCAACAACATCACCCATCTTCATGGACAAGTTTACCTGATCAACCATTCTACCACCACCACCTCACCTTCAACCATGTTCTTTCATGTCCAACCGGAGACCACCATCCTCCACCACCGTCTCCTCCGTCGTCACTATCATCACATGGTGGTTTGTTTAAGAGGGTGGTTGATGGCTTCCAGTTTGCATATGAGAGTAGCAGTACTACATCAGCAGCAACTGACCATCAACTAGGGTTCCAGGCGGTGCAACCTGAATCTGACCCGTCTAGGATCCAGGCTGAAACGGGTAAGATGACTGCTCGAGAGTTGGCGGATGCTAAGTCCATAGCCGCCTCGAAAAGCCACAGCGAAGCAGAACGACGACGTCGAGAGCGAATCAATAATCATTTAACCAAGCTTCGTAGCTTACTTCCTAACACCACCAAAGTAAGTCTTTGTTTTCGTGTTCTTTAATTAGAAATGAATAAAATAAGATATTGCTTTCGACTACATAAAATATTAAACTAAAAATCTTGTTATTATATATATAAGTATATATCTCAAATAATATGTTATTAGGATTTATTCTAATAATCTTTATGTGATATAATAGTATATGAAGATCAGTTTGCAAATTTAATTAAATAATTTAACCCATATTATTGATAGTAATACTAATTAATAGCAAGTTTCATCAAATTTTATTTGAAATATATAGATGTTATTTTTTGTCTTATTAATCTCATGAACGTTTAGGGAGATAACTAGATAAGTGGTTTTATTCAGACTTGATGACTAATTAAACAGACTAAACGTTTAACCAATGCCTAGGCTAATTTATTGATCAATTAATAATTCACTAAGTCACTAATTTACCGGCATTAACTGAGTCTAAAGTCTAATATAACCGATTCATTTACCAGACATACATGTTAAACCAATAAGTGAGTTGGACATACATGCTAATCCGTCTAATATGTAAGTTTCAGAAAAACTTTAGACAAACTTTTCTATTTTAGTAATTTTCTCATAATCACAATCTTGATCATTGTTCAGCCGCTAACTCGTTCATGATCTTAAGAATTTCTAAGAAATTAAGTTCATTGTATAACAGTGTCATACTTTTGAAATATCTTAGGCCAATATTACAAGTTAGAATATTCAGTTTTGAAAAAAAGAAAAAGAAATGAATGATTCACACTTGTATTAGTCATCCGATTCAAAAGTCATGATTGTCATAAAAAGAAATCTAGTATTTTCTATGTGAGTTGCACATGGCCACTATTTCTTCATTCTCATGTTTTTTTTCTCTTTGTGATAACTTTTAAGTAATAAAATTATTTAAAAGCTAGTTAATGAAGACTTACGAAGTTGCTAAGTGCTAACCGATAACATACAATGGGATACCATTACTAAATATGTTCTTATGCCATCATATTTTTATAACCATAAGAACTCACTCACGTAGCAAACCCCCAGGTCCCTCTAATACCGACTAACCAGAAGAAACAGGTAAAACGCGACCGCAAGCAATCTATTTCACATTAGCTAGCAAAGGTGTGCCATTTGGATGAAAAACATTAATTAGGGTTTCAAATTATTGTGATTGTTTCAAACGTGATTATTAAAGATTTAGAGGTACGTACTACATATATGTAACATGTTTTTTTAATAAATTTAAACCGCGAGTAATATTATGTTTGTTGTGTGATACTTTTAGACGGACAAAGCTTCATTACTTGCTGAAGTGATACAACACATGAAGGAGCTAAAGTGCCAAACTTCTATCATTGCTGAACAAACTATCGTACCCAGTGAGATAGACGAGTTGACTGTGGACAACACATTGGACGGAGAAGGTAGGATTGTGATTAGAGCATCGTTATGTTGTGAGGACCGGTCAGGCCTATTGCAAGACGTCATGAAAACATTGAAAATGCTTCGACTAAGAACTCTAAAAGCCGAGATCACTACACTTGGAAGACGTGTGAAGAATGTTTTGTTTGTAACCGTAGAAGACTATCATTTGAGTAGTAGTGGTGGTAATAAACAAAAAGTGAGTCATTGGATAAGCACCATTGAAGAAGCACTTAAGGCAGTCATTGAGAAAACTAACGATGGAGATGATTCCTCATTTGCAAGTATAAAGAGGCAAAAGCACAAATAACATCACATCATTGAGCATCATAGATTTCATGCATGAAAAATTACTAAAATGAGCAAATTTTGATAAATTTTGTTCCCAAATGAACATACAAGTCAGCTTATAGCATGTATATATATTCAGTGAATTTATCAGCTGAATGAGGCTTTGGACTTATCGGTTAAATTTTAGCCTAGACGTTGGCTAATATTTTAGCATGTTTAACCGAAAAGTCTGAAATAAAGCCCTCTAGTTGAGTGTATTCTCAAATTATATGAGACTAATAAGCTGACAAATGTTCATTTTGGAAAAATTTTGTAAAAGTTGTCCATTTTAGCAATTTTTCCTAGAAAAAAATAGATAATTAATTGACAAATATATGGACTTACACCTTTAAGAATTTCCAGTTGTTTTTGCAAGGAATTTTGGTTTCAAGTCTTTGTTTGTTTCCTGTGTGTTGTGTGTTAACTTTGTATATTAATTGGCTTTTCTGTTTCAATTGGCAAGCCGAAAGTGTAGTGTCATCATTGATATATTAAGTTTCAATTTGTAATATTTGACTCTATTTATATTAATATCTGTATATCTTTTATCCATCTATATATTTTTGAATAAAATTAAACCATTAATCATTTAATTACAATACCATCCATCGACTTCGATTTCTTTTTATTATTGGTCTGCTATTGCTTATCTTGATATCGCATAGACCTAACAATCTTGATTTAAAGATGAGCTGGTTTGAACGAGCAAATATTGTATTTTGAGTTGAAATTGAACATATAACGAGTTGAGGTGAGAAAACACCTTAACACAATACGAGTCAAGATAGGTAACTTAAAAGCTATGATAATACAATAGATTCAAACGAATAAGATTATCATTAACAATATATTTGATGATAAAATAAATAAAGATTAATTAAAATAAACTATTTGTGCACTTATAACTCATTTTAATCAAAACTAAACTGATGTTTTTAAAAGCGATCTGTTTATAGCCAAAATGGCAAAATGATTTACTTAAAACACATCTTGACTTACATTCATCTTGACATTTTACTCGACCAGACCCGATCCGATCCGCATATATTGTCAGGCTTAATATACCATATACATGTTGAAAAGAGCACCATAAGCATCCATGGGGGATTATCAAATATGAAAAGATTTTTGCCTAAAAAGAGTGAGAACCAATAAAAATTTGACATATGTCATGCTAACAAAATGTATGAATTATAATTTGGGCATAACATCTTGTTTTTTGTAATAGATTTTTATTTTTTGTGTAATAAATTTTTCTTCAAAAGATTTTTTTGTGCTAGTATTTTGTTTATTTGTACTGAATTTTTGTTTCTTATACTGCATTTTTATTTTTTGTAATGTATTTTTATTTTTTGTACTATATTTTTATTTTTTATACTGGATTTTTTTATAATAAATTTTTTATTTTTTGTATTGTTTTTTGTTTTTTTACTAGATTTTGTTTTTTGTACTGAATTTTGGTTTTTGTACTGGATTTCAGTTTTTATGTTTTTAACATGTTTCATGTCAAACTTCAATTGGTTCCCTCTATTATTAGGCCTTGTTTGAGATTTTATCTAAAAATGACTTATTGACTTATTGGTTTTTCAAACAACAGTTATTTGTCGAACTTAAAATGACTTTTAAAATTACTTTTTATAAAAGGGTAATAACTTGTTTTTCAAAAGCTAAAAATTATAGTTTTTTTCAAAATAAATTATGACTTATTGACATAAAATTATAAATTTACCCCACTCTTTACCCATTATCCAATAACCTTAAAATGATGTCAATAAAAAATGTCCTTATTGGGCATTTTAAAAATTCATTTTGGAAAAACTAATTCAAACACATTTTTAAAAATTTAATTTCAAAACGTGATAAGTTAATAAGCATTTTTAATAAAAAAAATTATTTAAAATTAATAAGCAATCTCAAACATGACCTTAGACAAAATTATCTTTCAAGTGGATCCATATATGCCAATGTGAAAAAAGAATTGCACATATATATGTACGTCCAGTGACGGAGCTTGGGCAGAGTAGGAGGGGGTGGAAAGTTTTGAAACCCGGAATACATATTAATTTTTTGAAGCTGGGGGGGACGAAACCATTATTTTTAATTAAAAATAGCATTTCGGCCGAAAAATTAACACTACGGACGGAAAAAGAGGGGCCAGTCGCCCCCTGCCCCTATAAAGCTTCGTCTCTGCGTACGTCATTATAACGTATGCGTGTTGTCATGATAAACCATTTCATTTCACGAGTCACGAGTGGTGGTGTGGCTCTCATCATATCTTTGAATAATAAATTGAAAAGAAATTAATGGTAACTTAAAAACAATAGAATAGTGGGGGACCAAAATACCCATGCGTATGACCAGACCACTACATAGGTCTCAAACAAGACTTGCAAATATGCTTAAAATTTATATTTGAACTTCTAAATAACGTTAACTTTTACAAGATATCAGTTTTTTATATTCTTTAGAAAGTATAAAAACATTTTCTTATTTTTCTGAAATAAATGAGGTGATATAATTGGCATGTTAAATTGGTACCAAAACTAGTTTTATACTCGTTGGGTAACTGAGTAGTTTGATGTTACAACGAGAAATCGTATTTTTATGCATTTTAAACGAAAAGAATTTGTTTAATTCATGAAAGTACATGTGTAACTTAGAAATAACAAAACTTGACTATAATAATGAAATACAATAATGTATGATATAATATTGAAATTTATATGGCATTTTACCATTGTGTTTGGTAAAAGGAAAAAATAATAATCATATATCTTGTAATTTTGAGCTTTTTATGTATTAAATTGGTAATTATACTCAATAATGTTAACATTGTTGTTATCTTCATGAAATTTTACAAAAATAGAAAAAATATAACGAAAAAAATAAACAAAATAAGAACTTGAGTTTAAAAGATAAAATTACTTTTATGTAAAGTAAACTGATAAACACATAGTAAATTTAATTACCTAATATTTTATTATGTATAAACATATTTAATTCAAAATACCATAGAAAAAAAGCATGCTATTATTATTATTTTTTTGGAACGACCAACTAAGTAAACGCCGGGTACTCCGTACGCGGCCCCCATTGGCTAAAGGTAGCCCGAGCCGGCCACTAGTCCGGACGGACGGAGCCCCTAGCGATCCACCAATTGAGGGATTCCCCGGATAAAACCCGACCCCCACGCTCGCCAAACAGCACAACAGCGAGGAGCCGGTAAAACTGGGTGAGATCAGGACTCGAACCTTGGCAAGCCAGGGTCATCCCTCATATCTCCCATATAAATTGGTGGTAGTGAGATTTGAACCCCCTACCTCTCACAAGTAAAGTGAGTGCTCTACCATTGAGCCACATCCAATTTATGCATGCTATTATATATGCACATTTGGTTTAAAACTTAGGCTTTGTGTGGTCATAGGTTTAAATCCTAGCCAAAGCGGTCAGCATGGAGTTTTATCACATAGTGAGTTTCTCCTGAGGAGCAGGTGGATTTGCTAGATTCAACGCTCGCCAACACCTGGCTTTAGATACCGGGGAGTTGGTAGTGGACTGTGGTCGCTGCACGTGTGTTGTTGGGTCCGAGGATCCATTTGGGCTATGAAGAGCATGCCGCTGGGCCCTTGTTAGATGTTCAAAAATATATATATGCACATTTAATTCAAAACAACCATCATTTCCCATGTTTCAAACTCTCCTCTATCCCACTTTATAAGTTTTTCAGTTTGAATTTTTAGCACACTATTTAAATTTTTGACACATTATTTTTTAACATAGATTGTAATAGCAATTATACCAAGAATCACTCTCATCTTATGTCCGAGTTCACTTTTAAAGATTTCAGCCAAAAGTAAAGTGAAACGGTAGATAAATGTCATTTTTAAAAGTGAAATTGCATAACTGATGTGGGTTATAAAAGTTTTTAAAAGTTTTAAATGATCAAGATTAAAAGTTGAGGAATTTTAAAGTTGAGATTTTATCAAAAGATGATTCAATTGGTTGAGAACAATAATTTATACATTGCCATTTTTCATTTACTCAAATTCTATGTTTTTAGTTTCAAATAAGGAAAGACTTCATCCAATTTTAACCGATTTTCTTAAACGTCCAACTAAAGTTGTTTAGAGTTTCTTTTTTTAAGATATATTAAAACATTCTAAATTGAATGAGACACATGAAACATATAACCAATCTTTGCTATTAATAAGTAAAATAGTTTCAATTATATTGAAATCGGATGTGATAGCAAAGGTTAAATATAATAAAGTTTATTCGTATAAACCTTGGTTATTAATAAGGAGAATTACATATGTTACATATAAACTTTATAAATTACATATATACAAGATTCAAAATATAAGTTACATATATTCTCTAATCTAACTCGTAAGATTACATATATCAAATTATCTAAAGTTTAAATTACATATATTTTTTTTGCCTAAAGAAAAAAAATTATAAAAGAAGAGATTATATGTTATTTAATTTTTAAGTTTGATATATGTAATTAGAGGTGTAAAAAAGGATATACTACTCATCTTAAGGTCTTAATCATATTCAACTAAATAAGCCCCTTAGCCTAAAAAGCCTAAGAAAGATCTTGAGTCATTAGATCATTAATCAATGGCTATGATTAAATCAAGTTGTTGGAGTGTATTTTAGTCATGCCTTACTTTGTTGACTTTTTATCAAATTCCCCCATATTCTTTAAACGTTCATAACTTTTACATGCGGAATTATTTTTTGAAAAAAAATACCATAAAAACAAGCATTTTTTATCTTCAAATTAATATAATTTTTGCCATATAAAATTTTTGTTTTTTTAGTTCATTGTGTCTTTTGTACAGGTCATTGTGTATTTTATACATGTCATTGTGTCTTTTGTACATGTCATTGTGTATTTTATGTTTCTGCTCAATGTTGTGTTTTCATGAACAATTTAAGGCATAATGATGTTCCATAATACATAATGTCAAGCAAAAATGATACAATGACAAGTATAAATAACACAATAATCTTAAAAAAAGACACAATTACCTGTAAAAAAGACACAATGACGAGTTATTGTGTCTTTTGTATAGGCATTGTGTCTTTTGAATAGACATTGTGTCTTTTGTGTTTCTCCTCAATATTGTCTTTTGTATATACATTGGGTTTTTTGTATAGGTAATTGTGTCTTTTGCTTAAACATTGTGTCTTTTGTACAGAATTATGTCTTTTGTGTTTCTGCTCAATCTTGTGTTTTCCTAAACAATTTAAGACACAATGATGTTGCGTAATACATAATGTTAAGCAAGGATGACACAACGACGAGTATAAATAACACATTGATATTTAAAAAAGACACAATTACCTAGTAAAAAAGACACAATTATCTTTAAGAAAAACACAAAAAGATAATTATAAACAAACGTTTAAAAAGACACAATGATAATAATTAGACACAATGAGCTGAAAAAAATTAAATTTTTTTGTAGAAATATTATACTTATTTTAAAGATAAAAAAATGCTTGTTTTTATGATATATTTTTTTTTGAAAAAATAATATCGTATGTAAAAGTTATGAATGTTTAAAAAATGTGGGGATAGTGGTTATGACTAAATTACCCTCTAACTACTTTTCCCTCTAAAATTTTAAACTTTTCTTTTTAAATTTGATCTCATAATCTAATGATCAATATTCCTTCTTAGGTTTTTTAGGATAAAGAGACTATTTAGTCGATCCTAATCCAATCATATAAAACTTTTAACTTCTTTCCCTTTAAAATCCGGTCGTCAAAATATTCTGCTGATTGCCGAACCGATGCACAGAGATTAGTGGATTACAGCCCAAAAATTATTACCAAGCAGCCTAACATTTTTTTTAACTAAAATTAATGGTAATAGGCCCACTACATATATATTCACTATTATGGGCCATGGGGCTACAAGGAGTCCAAATAAACCAAAGCATGAATAAAACCAAAATTTTTTTTTCTTGTATAAATAGTCCAAAAGTTAAAATGTAGAGCGGAGAGGCCCAACCCAAGATATTTGAGTGGACCGAAATATTTTTCTCCTTTTCGTGTTGGCTCGTTTTGAATGATCCAGTTTAATTTTATGTCGAACAAAGTTTGTGTCCATTCATTTTGCGTGTAAATTGAATATTTGAATCTGTATTTGGTGTTGATCCTTTCTTTGACATACATATTATGTGTTAGCTCGCAAAATATGGGTTGGGTTGGGTTGGGTAATATATCAGAATAGGTTTGGGCCGGGATGAGTGTAGGTCAGGGAGGTTTTCTAGTGAAATCAATTTGGGTCAAAATAAGTCACTTTTAAAAAACATCAAATTAGTTCAAGCTAAAATGTATTGTAATTAAATAAATAGTGTGTTTGGTTGATTTTTCGTGTTTTTTCAATCAAATATGTTATTGACCATTGTTATTTGTTCGAAAATATACCATTCAAATAGATTTTATGTTATTTTGACCCATATTTTTTAAGGTTTAACTCATTTCAACCCACTTTATGCTATAGTGCTATTTAGACATGCATAAAAAACCGGTTTTAAACCGGTAATTGCAATAGGTTTTAGGTTTTTGAAAAAACTGGCGGTTTATGACCGGTTTGAAGTTTTAAGTGACCAAACCGGTTATTAACCGGTTTTTCAAACCGATTAACCAGTCCAACTTAGGAAAAAATCGGTTATTTTGCGGTTAACCGGTTTCGGTTATATATCAGTTTCGGTTTTAGATCTTGAAAAACCGGTTGTCGGACTTTGACCAGTTAACCGGTTTGGTTATTTCAAAACCGGTTTTCCACCGGTTAACCGGTTTGTGCACCTCTAGTGCTATTCATTTTGACCCGAAATATAAAAAAATTTCACCCAAACCAACCTATTTATATTAGTTTTTGTCAAGACTATCACCCCTAATTAAGGGTAGGGTTTTCATCATAACCGAATAACTTAGGACCGAATGGAAACCAAGTTAAATGTATCTAGTCAACTGAATTTCAGGTCTCTATTACGAGGCACAACAATATCCAATTAAAAATTATAATAATTTTATATTATGAAAATAAAATAAATGAAAATTAGCCGAATAGCATAGGTTAGAGCATGGGTTGGATCGTGAGGTAAAATAAAAAGGTATAATTGGAAGTCTAGACTGTAAGAATACGTGATTCTAACTTGCCTATCATTTCCTTCACAATAGCCGTATTATAACAATTACAAAGAGGGAGTTTAGGAGCTAAACTAGGAAAGCTAATCTTTTGTAACAAACTTAATTATTTACAATATTCACAATAAACCAATGCCAATAATATCAAAAGAGATATTATCGGCTAACAGCCCCCCACAGTTTGAGCCGGGTATGAACGGAGGCATAAACTGGACCTGAACCGGTGAAACAGGTGCTTGGGTAATCCTTTCGTGAAAATATCATCATATTGATACTCAGCAGGAACGTGGAGAACTTTAACTGTACCGAGTCGAACCTTCTCGCGAACAAAATGTATATCCAGTTCAATGTGTTTCATGCGTTGGTGCTGAACCGGATTTTCAGATAAGTAGACAGCCGAAATGTTGTCGCAGTAAACGATAGTGGCATGTCGAATTGGAACATGTACTTCAAGTAGCAGGTTGCGAATCCAACTAATTTCTGCTACAGCATTGGCAACCCCTCGATATTCTGCTTCGGCACTTGACCAAGAGATGGTCGGTTGACGTTTTGAAGACCACGAGAGTAGGTTGTCCCCCATAAAGACGCAATAACCTGAGGTAGATCGTCGAGAGTCCGGACAACCTCCCTAATCCGCATCCAAGTATGCTGTTAGTTTGGTGGATTTTGAGGGGGAGATGAGCAAGCCTTGAGATAAAGAGCCTTTGATATAATGTAGGATGCGTTTTAAAAACTGATAATGAGGTTCGCGAGGATCATGCATGAATAGACAGACCTGCTGTACTGCGTAGGAGATGTCAGGACAGGTAATCGTAAGATATTGAAGTGCACCCGCAAGACTGCGATATAAAGATCCGTCTCGAAACGGATTGCCGATATTTGCGCTCAGCTTCGAGCCAACCTCGACTGGAGTGCTAACAGGTTTGCAATTTGTCATGTTGGCACGTGAGAGGATGTCAGTGGCGTAATGCTGTTGCGATAAAAACAATCCTCCGTTCTGTTTTCGGACGGTAATACCCAGAAAATGATGTAACTCGCCAAGATCAGTCATCTTAAATTCACTTGAAAGAGACTTGATGCCGTGTAAAAGACCGTCATTAGAGGCCGTGAGAATTATATTGTCAACATAGAGCAAAAGGTAGGCCATCTGTGTGCCACGATGATAAACGAACAAAGAGGTGTCGCAAGTGCTACTCTTAAAACCACATCGGGTGAGGTAACTTGCAAAGGGATGATACCACGCCCGCGGAGCCTGTTTTAACCCATATAGCTACTTGTTGAGTTTACATACCAACTTAGGGTGTTCAATGGAGACAAAACCAGGTGGTTGGAACATGTAGACTGTTTCCTTTAACTGCTGATGTGTGCAAAGTAGTTTAATTAAAATAAATAAAAATCAAAACTAACCTAGACACTAAGTAATACTCTAGACTCTCTAAACTAAACTACTAACAGGCAAATGAACCTATCAAAAAGTAGTACAGAAAAGGAAGTCCGGATATCGAACCCACAGACTCCTATAGAAAGTGCAAAATAAATTCAAGGACTTATCTATACAAAAGGCTTAAATTAAATTAAATGTTTGAAAGGGGGTTTTGTAAATAACTAATTAAAATGAAATTAATAAAAATCTAGAAAATCAAATTAAGACTCAAACAGGCAAATGCAACTAAAACTCACGAATGATGAAGTGACTACCTAGGGTTTACTTTATACATGTTTAATGTGTTTAGACTGATTATTGAACTTATGTTGTGAAACCGGGATCTTTAAACATTTGCTTATCAACAAATTAGAAATTCTTTAACCATTTTCAAAGATTTCTACTAAATTGTCTATAAGTATCTTAAACACCGGTTTAGGTTAATTACTCTCACAAGTTAACCAACCCATCAATGGTTTATCCTAAAGACCATCTACCTCACGGAAAGGAAAGTCTCACTGCATGAAATGCAAGGGATAGACATGTAATTCATCTTGGATTTAGCATACAAGACTATGTTCAAGTTGCATAATCTTGGTCTTTTCACAAAGACTTTAACTTGTTCTTAAACATGCAAGATATACTAACAAACCCTCACCTCACGGCTATTGAATTTGGTTAAACATCTAATTCATTTGTGATCTAATCATCCTTCCTATGAACCACTACGTCTAGTTATTTATCCACAAATCAAAGACACCAAGTAAATGACCTAGCATGCGCCTATTACACGAAAGACATTCGCCAAAGCACACGAGGAAACAATAACTCAGATCACAAACATCATAAACATTCATACACATCCAAGAATCCAAACCAAATCGTTAAACCATTGAAAAATCCAAACTTGCTCCACAATCAACCGTTATAAACATCAAACATGCATAATTGTAAAACCCTAGGTGGTCTAGAATGTTTAGCCACAAATCATACTAAATAAACAGTAATAAATAATGTCAAAACACATCCCAAACATCACGTTACAAGAAAGAAAGAAGAACCGATCACGTTACACCCTTCGAATCACTCGTCTAGGGCTTCCTGATGATTAAACTCGACTCCAATCTCGTCCTTTAGCTTCTAGTCGCCTCCCAAGTCGTCTCTAATCGTCCAAAATCGAATGAATCCGCCTCCAGCCGTTTCGATAGCATAAAACTCGATTTTCTGAAAATTTAACCCTGTCGCGCTACGCGACAGGCATCCCACAACCCTTCGCGCTACGCGACGGTAACCGCTACCCGACAAAATAGTCGGGTCAAACATGCAATCATTAAAAAAGGGCACAACTGTAATTTCCACCTGTCGCGCTACGCGACAGGGTTTCCTGTGGTTGTCGCGATACGCGACAAGGAGAAATTCCAGAAATCTTCTTCCTTTGATCTTCAGTTTGTTCTCGTCCACCCGGGAGCTCGTTTTCTTGATCTTTTATGCCAAAATAACATGTTTATTACCTGTACGCAACAATTTGTGGAAATGTGAAGAACCAGCATAAATCGACTCTAAAATTGAATAAAACTATACGAAAACTAATTAAAAACAACTAGAAAAACAGATGTGTTTTGCAACACATCAACTGCCCATGGAGGAACGCATTTTGTACGTCCAGCTGATGAAGTGGCCAATTGTTTGAGATTGCTAGATTTAGCATAGTGCGAATCGTGGTGGGTTTTACCACCAGACTGAAAGTATCATCACAATCGATTCCAACCGTTTGACTTTTACCATTAACGACCAACCGAGCTTTATGACGCTCTAAAGATCCATCCGCATGGAATTTGTGTTTAAATAGCCACATACATCGTATAATAGGGGCATCAGGGGGTCTCGGGACAAGTGACCATGTATTATTAGCCAACAGGGCTCTATATTCGTTGTCCATGGCAAGTTTCCAGTTAGGGTCGGAGAGGGCAACGAGATGAGATTTTGGTAGAAGAGAAATATGAGGAGAGGTATCGGTGTGTAGCGAAAAAGGTTGTCGAGGTTTGACGATCCCTGATTTGGAACGTGTGTGCATTGGGTGGGTCGGTGTGGTGGAGGTGGGAGGAGCAACCGACGAGTTGGGCTGGGTAATTTCGGTTGCAGTGGGGTGTGGTATGTGGGGTTGGGTTGGTATGTGTAATGGGTTTGGTGGTACTGGAGGTGGATTTGGGATCGTGTTTGTGGTTGGACCAAGAGATGAAGATGGGCCATGTGTATTGGGAATTGGTGGAGGGTTGGGATGAGGATCGATATTAGTGGATGAGTTTGTTGGTGAAGGAAACTGGGTATTAAAAGGTTGGAAATAGGAAGGGTCTGGATCGAGGAATGAGTGGGAGGGTGTGGGTTGGGATGGCTTGTGATATGGAAATTAATGTTCATCAAAATTTACGTGTCTAGAAAGGATGATTTTACCCGTGGATAGGTCTAGACACCGGTACCCGCGATAGTTAGCCGGGTAGCCAAGGAAAACGCACGGGGTAGATCGGGGAGAGAGTTTGTGAGGACGAGTGGCGGATGTGTTTGGATAGCAAAGGCAACCAAACACACGAAGATGATCATAAGAAGGTTGGCGTTGGTATAAAATGGTGGTGGGTGTGTTGTTTTGGAGACGCTTGGTTGGTAAGATGTTATGGAGATAGAAGGAGGTATGAAGAGCTTCAACCCAAAAGGTAGAGGGGAGCGAGGCATGAGTTAGAATGGTGAACATGATGTCATTAAGGCGTCGAATCATGCGCTCAGACTTCCCATTTTATTGGGAGGTATGGGGACACGAAAAACGAAATTGTAGACCATTTTTTAGAGCAAAATTTTTGAAATTTGTGTTGTCAAATTCACCACCCATATCACATTGGAATGCTTGGATTTTCATATGAAATTGTGTTAAAACATATTGATGAAATTGAGTAAATTTTGTGAAAGTGTCGGATTTGTATTTCAGTGGATATACCCACATATAATTTGAATAATCATCAATCAACACCATATAATATTTATAACCTGCATGACTTAAAATCGGAGATGTCCACAAGTCACAATGCACAATAGCAAAAGGTACCAAAGTACAAGTAGTAGAATCATAAAAAGGTAAACGCTTGTGTTTTGACAATTGACAAGATTGACAAACATAAGGCAAATTTATTTTATCAAAAGAAATAAGTTGTTTAGCACGAAGAAACTCCATGACCGGTTGACCTGGATGTCCAAGTCTATGGTGCCTGAATGGAGCATCTGGGGAAGAGACATGACATGCGGTTGCGGAAGCTTTGAGGTGAGCGGAAATAAGTCACTCGAACTGTTGTGACGACTCAGGATCGTGCCATCCCTGAAATCCTTCACAAAGAAACCAAACGGGTCAAATTCAATCGAAGTATAGTTGTCAATATTAAATTGGCGAACCGAAATGAGATTTTTAATAATATTTGGATTGAAAAGGACATTGTTTAAATGTAATGGTTTTGATGATGTGGTGATACGAGAGGATCCCGAACCCATAACTGGTATACGATTGCCATTTCCAACAAATATGGACGCTATAGGCGAAATAGTGGAGAACGAGTCGAGTTTACCTGAGTCATAGGTAACATGTGAGGATGCGCCCGTATCGAGGTACCATTGATCATCACCAGGTTCCATCGTGAGGGCTTGAATGACAGTAGCTAGTTGAGTGGGCTCGAGGTCCACTTCTGCAATGTAAGCTTGGGCCGAGCGGTTTTCAGATGGAGCTGGTTCTGTGTTGTTGCGACGGGTGTTCAGCCGTGGATCCCACTGTGGAGCCCAATTCTGCGGAGCCCAATTCTGGGTTGGGTATGGACAAGGTGGGGGAGTCCAGTAAGGTGTTGGGGCCCAATAGGGAGCCTCATGGGGCTGAAAATACGATAGAGGTGGATGTCCATAATGTCGTGCGTGAGTGGATGCTGATTGGGCCGGAGCAGATTTGTAGTTGGGTCGTGAACTAGATTGTTGCCTGTTGGATTCATGACGCTGGGTTTGCTGCCTTCTAGGCTGATATTCACGTGGCTGAGGATTTCGGTTTTCACGGCTAAATGGCTGAGATGTGACAGCCGTTGCCACCACCGGAGTAGGTGCCTGATGTTCTCTAGCCGCGATTAACTGTGCTTCCGACTGAAGACGATTACAAGCATCTTCCCATGGAGGAAATGTTTGATTGAGAAGGGATGCAACCGTTTTATACTCAGAAGGGAGACCACGAACCAAGTGTAAGACTCGTTGGTTATCATTAATCGGAAAATCCAACGCAGAAAGTTGATTGGCTAATTCACGAATCTTCTGACAGTATGCCTCCACCGAAGGCGTGGCGGCTAGGGTGAGGTTGGTAAGTTCGTGCTGAAGAGCCGCAGCACGTGAACCCTTGTTGTTCATGAATAACTGTTTGACCCTTTCCCATGCCTGATGTGTAGTGGATTCGTCGACAAGAACCCGGGGGAGTAAATCATCAGTAAGTGTTCCGTAGATCCATTGTAAGACGATAGAATCGATCTTTTCCCAAGTGATGAACTCAGGGGTGTCCTTCACCGGTGCCGGGGTACCGTTGATATGACCAAGGACTTCAAATCCCTTAGCATGCAGAGTAAAAAGTTCACCCATAATGGGTATGAGATCTTGGTGCCGTCTAGCGTTTTGACCCGTGTTTGTATATTGTTGACTGTGTAAACCGGATGCAAAACGGGTGCTTTAGAATCGGCTTTAGGAGTAGTAGTGTCACCCATTGATGATGACGAAATAGGTGAAGGGATAGCAGGGATGAGAGCTTAGATCGTGATCAAGCCTAAGGTGTATGATACCATGTAAGAATACGTGATTCTAACTTCCTCTCATTTCCTTCACAATAGTCGTATTATAACAATTACAAAGAGAAAGTTTAGGAGCTAAACTAGGAAAGCTAATCTTTTGTAACAAACTTAATTATTTACAGTATTCACAATAAACCAATGCCAATAATATCAAAAGAGATATTATCGGCTAACATAGACGTGCGAACAGTGTTTTCAGGACCGGACCGGAAACCGTAGGGTCGACCAACCCAAAGTGAGCATGCGAACCAAATTCAAGGGAACCGGCCGGTTCATTCGTTGGACCGGTTTGTTAAATATATATGATTAATTATTCAATTTTATAATTCTTTATATGTTTTTTTGACTAATCGTTGCTTTTTATTTTTATGTGTTTTTATTTGTTCGGTTGGAATCCGTTGGATTACTGAATGGACTTTGAGAGATGGTTGGGCTGCTTTGGTTATTGGCTTCAGTTGCATTGATCGGTGTCATAGCTTATAAGAAATCAGAGGAGTAATTTGAAGGAAATAATTTTGAAGAACATATATATTTTTATTTTCTCTTTCGTTCATAGTAACAGAACTTTCTTTTTTCCTCATATTTTTTTGGGTTTTTCTCTTGAGTTTGTTCTTGAAATTTCTCTATATGTTTGGTGTTAGATCTAACCATCATGATGATGATTTAGACGTCTGTGTGAGCAGTGGCGAAGCTTGACCATAATCCCAGGGTGGGCGAAATAAAGGTTTTTTAAAAATTTTACCCTACGTATCGGGAAATTTACACTACTACACGAAAAAACAGGGGGGTTGTCCCCCCCAGTCTAAAGAAAGCTACACACCAGTGTGTGAGGTGTTATATTCAAGAGTAGCTTTGTTCTTGTATTTCTTGTTTGAGTTTGTAAATTCTGTGTTTTGTTTTCTATTAATCACAGATTCATAAGGAATCTGTAACTTGTGATGTCATGATTTCTTGACACTGTTTTTTTTAATAACTAAAATCTAAAGGATAAAACATTAAAACCAAGCCCTATATTTTTTTAACATGATTATATTAGTTTAAACATTCATTATGTTTGTTTAAATGTGTTTATAATTTCATATTTTTTTGGAATATTTTATATATTTATTATGTCATCCGCTTCGACCGGTCCAACTAATAATCAGCAAGATGTCTGGTTCGACGTGCAGTTCGATTCTGAAAATGTGGATGATAGTCTACAATGAAAAAAAAAACCCTCCCACAACAAATGAAAACAATTATAATTAAATAAATTACATTTCAACCTGAGATATTAATAAACATATTACTCTCACAGTAATACAATAACCAATTTCATTCCACCTTAAATTCATATAGGTTCTCTCTAAAAGTGATAAAAATTCATCATACGATCTTGCAGAGTGGCAGTAAGAATGACTTATATGTCAACTTTATCACTATCACCTAAAAAACCAAACCATGTCTTCTATAAAGTTGCTATAGTACGATTAACCTTTGGATTAAAAATCACTGCTTATATACCTAACATTGGCTATTAGCAAGGACGAAGCATATGAAGGACCGGGAGGGGCGACCGCCCTCCCTCTAAAAATTTTTTTAAACCAAACACATTTTAAAAAATACTCATTTCATCCCTCTCATTTGTTTACCCCATTTCCCTCCCTCTCATTTTTTATTTCATTTCTCACAAATTACCCCTTTCTTTTCTAATTTTCCTTAATACTTATTCCCTAAAATACTCTTCCAAGTTCCAGCCCTAATTCTCTCAAATTGAATTCTCATCCCTTTCCCACTTCCATTTCCCGTTCGCTACTTCCCTGCTCCAAGCCTCCAAATCCAACCTCCAAGCTGGAGCCGGGCTCCGGCAGCCCTCCTCAGCAGCGACCACCAACACTCCAACGGGCGACCAAGCAACAACCCTTCATGGCAACTTGGCGAGTTCCAACTTTTGACAAGGCGACAATTCGACCGGGGACCACCAACAGGCAACATGCACGTCTTCCCATTATCCCCTACCTACTTCTGAGTTCCGACCAAACAACCGGTGAGTTATTCTGCTATGGATCAATTGATTTCGTGAATCTCGAATTCTTGATCAGTTTTCAACTTATGTTTTTTCTCGATCAATTGATTTGTATGCCATTTAGGTAATTATGTATAATTTTGTATCTAATATTTGATGCCCCTAGTGAATTTATTTGTGATGATTTAGAATTGGTATTAATTGTTATTATTTTGTTTGTTTACACATTTAGGTTTTAGTTTGAATCAATGTATCATGGGAAAGGTGAAAACAATTGACTCGTTTTTCAAAAGAAAGGTTATTGAAGAAGAATAAGATGTTACAAATCAAGATAAACGTTTAAGGTACTCGTGCTTTTAATTTTTTTATGCATAATGATAATTATTAGACATTTTAAAGTTTATTGTTTGACCCGACTTGACCTGAATCGCTAATCCGAACATTTAACCCAACTAACCGATACATACCGATTGCAAAAAAAATTTCTTGGATCACGAAAGTTTTCGCCCCCCTTCCGATATAGTCAAGCTCCGTCATTGGCTATTAGGGTCACCTGACTTGGTCATTTGTGACATGAGTAACTAAGAAATATACTATATATGGCATATACGACAAAGTAAGATCGTTGTCTTCTAACTGGACGTTGACTTAATTGGGATCAATAAAAAGAATTTGAACCTTATGAGATCATACATTTGAGTTGAAAATTTGTTGTTGATATCATTGCTCGTGTGAAATGCGTAAATTATTAAAATAGTTTGTCATGAGTTGATTTATTTATTGATTGACCAACTAAATGTCACCTAAGTGCTGACTACTCCGATCAATTCAATTACTTGTTTATTGATTGATTGACTCATCAAATTCTCATGTGACAAATTGATCACAATTTCAATCATGAGATTTTGTTGTTGATATCATCGGTTGTGAACTTGCAAATTTCTTGATATTGTTGAGATATTCTTTATTATATTGTTTGACTAGCTAAAGTTCACTGATCAAGTGTCAAAATAAGTTGATTCACTTTGTATTAGTGTTTAAAACACTGGATCGCTCTCTCTAACGGTCCGTTTGGATGAGTGTTTAAAACACTCGATCGGTCGCTCTAACGGTCATGGTGTAACGAGTTGGTTAAGAGAACAATGGCTTTCATTAATTTCTTGTCAATGTTGATCACTAGAGTCGTTGACCGGAAAATCAAGTAACTAAAGGTTTGGAGGGTTTTTATAAATCAAACCTTTCGTATAAGTTAATGACAATACTGCAAGCATTTTTAAATACTATATATAACCTCTTATCAACTTTTGGGTAGGTTTAACAATCCTTGTAGATGTCGATCGAGCATGTAACAAAGTGTTTTTAGAATTTGGCTGGTCAAACTAATAAACATTCATGAAATCGACCCGTTAGCCTGGTTTGGACATCTATCCACGTGAACTGCGAACCAACTGATCGGACCGATGAACCACACTGTCAATCTGGATTTCAATTTTGGTATTGAATTTAATATATTTACTTTTTTTTTAATATTTATCATATCATTTAGTTTTTAAATGTGCAACCTGTTTGACCGATCTTACCAGTGAACCAATAAGACAATGAGTAAATACACGGCCTAGTAAATACACTTGAACAAGAGTCTATCAACACTTTAACTAGTGTTTTTCAAAGAAAATGCTATCTTTTGATAAGAAGTGTGACAAATAAATAAAAATAGTTTTGAGATTTTCAGATTTCAACCTAAAAAATTGACTATTATGAAACACAGCTGTGTTTATTATCATAATATACCGGCCGTATCATATCCTTAAATTCAAAATAATAATTTATGATCTTCATCCTGGAATTTTTAAAGCACCCCCCATATTATGGATAATTGCAATTTCAAACCCTGAAGTTGACTATTTAAATATTCAAACAAAAATAAAGGGTGCATGATAAAAATCAAATGGTAAATAATAAGCTTGAAACTGGTTGATTCCAATCTTTATATTCGACGATAACCCAATATTACACTGCACGTGGCATACATGCCTGTTGGAGAACAATATATATTATTTATTAATGTTTTGACCACATAATATCAAATATTGTATATTTTTGGTCTGATTTGGACGATTAGGTTCAATTATAAGTGGGTTAATTAACTTAATTTGCCGGTTTGGTTGGAAACAACTTAGATTTCTTGGCTGTTTGATTGAAGACAATAAAATCGTTTTAATACAAACTTTACTCCCATCATATATATAGCAGTTGAGTGAAAGTTATCAAGTATAGAATGGTGGTGATATGATGCTAGCTTGCATTAGTCAAATTTTAACGAAATATTACCTCAGAGGTAAAAAAAAAAAATAGTTAAATAAATGTCTTTTTAATCTATGTTGAAGCAAATTTACAAGTTTTTCACATTTTAAATCGGTTACTTTAATAATTTCGACTTAGTTATTTTCCATAGGCGTAAGCTATATGTAACCATCTTTCCTTCTTCACTTCACGTAAGGTCAAATAAACAATTATTCTCATCAGCCACAATTCACAAACACATTCGTGATCACAGTCACATGTAGGTGGTCATGGCCACTCACGGCTCATTACATACACTCTTAGTCCTAGAATCTACAATCAGAAACCACATAAATGCCTCCAAATATGTTTGATTACTTGCTATATTAGGCTATTGGCTACTGTTTAGTTATAGAACCATATATTACTTCAATTGAATAAATTTAATATATTATAAAATAATAGTTTTATCTAAATTTTTGTATTAGATATCATTAGTGACTTAAAAATAATAAAAAATTAATAATTATGATAATAAATAGTGAATATTTAAGAATTACAAAATTATATTTTTTAATAAGGTATAACTAAAATATTTTATTATCATCTTTAATAAATTATTATTAATTAATTATATAAATTTATTAACATTTAATAGGGGTGATCATGAGAGATAGAGAACAAAAATATAAATTTTACGAAAAACAAAGTGTAAACGTAAATTATTTATAAAACAATATTTCCTCTGCAATCAATCATCATTCACAAATGAATGTCTTTTTTTTTTTTTCATTTCAAAACGTCTCCACGTTTTTAAATATACTTTCTTATGATAACTAATTATTTATTGTATAAATAGAGTTTACTTTGGACATTGAATAATCAAATTTAGTTTACAAGATTTGGTGCAGTTGTAAGAGGCTTACATTTCTTATTATAGGTTGTGCGTTCAATTTCAATTGTTGTCAAAATTTTGCGAGACGTGGGCATGACGAGCAACCCGAGCTATCACTCAGCTTGTGTCCGAGCCAAAAGGGTTTTACGTTGCAAGGTTAAAGCCGGTTGGTTGACGAGTCTTTGACTCCAACCAACTTAGCTCGTGAGGAGGGTTGGGTGGAGCTTACGCTGCAATCGTAGCATGGAGTCTCTTTAATGAAACTGAAAAATGTACCGTTGCAATTGTAAAATGAGTGTAAGGCTGATATTTTGATATTCAGAAACTGTATTATGAGGAAACAATCTTGCTATTGCATCAACCTCAGTTCCCAAAAAAATATCAAATTTAATAAACTTCATTTTATATTAAATCTGAAGTTCATTTAGTATACATTAACTATAAATGTGAGTTTTTTATTGCAAATAATTTACAAATGTAGAATTAAATGAGGCAAAAACTTACTATTTTATAGTTGTTTTGACATAAAACGTTAAGGTGGTGTTTGTTTTTCAGTGGTAAAACGTCTGCGGTCTGCGGACCACATCTGCAGACATCTTTTGCAAAAGAGGTGGACCAAACCTCTGCAAGTATATGTCTTTTTGAGGTGTTTGTTTTCTGACCTCTGCAGACCACATCAAGCTCTTCCCAACCCACCAACTTGCCCCAACCCACCGTCTGCCCCAACCCACCCCCCTCCCGTCGACAACCTCTTCCCCACTGGAACCCTAGATCTAAACGCGCGTGAGAAGGAGACCAAGGGATCGTGGATCGTGGGTAGGAAAGAAGGGAAGGACGAAGGAGGCCGACTGTGGTTGTCACTATCACGAGCTAGGGTTTTGGAGGACGAAGGAGAAGGGCTTACATCGTCGATCGTGGGTAGGGAAGAAGGGAAGGAGAAGATGCGGCGGTAGGTGCGACGGTGGAGGCGATCCTAGGGTTTTGGAGGACGAAGGAGAAGGAAGACGGAGGCAGCGGCGGTGGAGGCAGCGGCCGTAGGTGCGACAGTGGAGGACGAAGGAGAAGGAAGACGGAGGCAGCGGCGGTGGAGGCAGCGGCCGTAGGTGCGACGGTGGAGGCGGCGGCGGTAGGTGCGGCGGCGGAGGCAGCGGCGGTGGAGGCCGACGGAGATGGGAGGTGGGAGGCGTGGCTTTGGCGGTGGGATTTGGTTCATCAGATGTCTGTGGAAGGAAGAAGAGGTTGGTCCACGTCTGCGCCAAGAAGAGGCCGCGCAGACGTTTTTTAATGAAATGTCTGCGAGAAAACAAACGGTATGTGAACCTCTAACCTCTTCTCGCGTCTGCGTGGCGCAGACATAAGAGGTTAGAAGAGGTTTTTTAAAAAAAACAAACACCTCCTAAGTAAAATAGTTGTGTAATGGTTCACCGGATAACTATCTATTTTACTTTAAAAAATTATACTTGCTTAACCAGCATATACATGCTTAATGTTGACTTTTATTAAATCAAATTAGTTGCAGAAATTTTGACAACAATTATCACTTTTTTCAACCATAATGTCTGGTTTTTTCTATAATATTACACTTTATAATTTTTTTTGTAAGGTCAAAGTAATTAAAAATGTTAGTCGGTTGATTAATAGTTAATGGAAAGTGATTAAGACGAAGTGGAAAATAATTTGGTTTGACCTAAAGAGCGAATATAGGTTGCACCAACTAGACCACAATATTAAATCATTAATCCAAACAACATAACATAAATTAGATCTTTAATCATATATAGTTGTACTATTAATATCATCATCATAATATCTTTTTAGTTTAATCATATCCTATTATCATCTACGAAACCCTCTCTCTAGTTTTTTTAAAGGCAAATAAAAATAAAAAAGAACCCAACAAGTTGCTAAGTTCATAGCAATCCAATTTAGTAAATAAAACAAAAACAAAAATAAACACCCCATATTAGAGGTACTACCTATACAAAGCCACTAAAACTAAAAGAGCACCAATAATCAATAACGAAGCCATAAACTTTTTTCATAAGGGTGAAAATTTTTAAGTTTGTTTGATTATTGCTATATATATTTTTTTCCTTCTATTATTAAATCTAGCTATGTTCGAAAAAGACAATTAAACTAAATTTTATAAATAAAAGTATAATAAAAATACAATACATATAAATTCATTCTCTTTGAAGTTTTAGTTTTTAAAATATATCAAAAACAACGTATATAAAACTTTTTTAAGTAACTTTTGATGCACAAAATAAATATAATTAGCCCTTAAATTCTTATCACCAATCCGATACATAAATTTGACTTCAAGAATTATGTTAATAGGCTAACAAAATTAACAATAAATTTGTTTAAAATGGGCTTGTAGTGGTCTATCATATTAAATTTAATATTGAACTAGTTTTTAAAATGAGTTTAAATTATTAGCAGAGCTTTTTTGAACTTTGTTTAATCAACTAAAACTTAAAATTAAAAGTTGCAGGGGACAATTGCAAAATTTATGGTGGCGATCATGATTTTCATTTATATATGCTACAAAAAAAAATTCAAGGTAAGTTGCGCCTCTTTTTCTCCAAGTGGGTACGCCACAGCCAATCCTTTCCTGACAATGATAAATTCATCTCATGACAACGACTTAGAACTTTGATTTCTTTATTAATTTTTCTAGTTGTAACATGTTTTATGTCAAAGACCATGCCATTCCTTGCTTTACATAAGCACCAAAATATTGTAAGAATAACCGCTTAAATTGCCTCCTCCTGTTTCTTTGAGCCTTGAGTGATGCCACTCCAATAGTTTCGTAATGTGAAAAACATAATTAAGCGAAACCCAACACATCCCAAACTGATAAAAATAGAGCGTAATCAACAAAGATATGGCTGGTTAATTCAGAATAATACCCACAAAATTTACACAAATGAGAAAGGACATGTAAATTCTTCGCAAGCAAAGCCTCAAAGGTTAGGAGACGTTCATCTCAGATCTTCATACCAAAAAATTGACCCCTTTTTAAGAACCCTATTATTCCAAGAGTGCAAATAACTTTGAACAAAATATCAACCATATAATTAGTCTTATGACCAATTTCACCTATCGAGACTTAAATGTAATGTAATCACACTAAGAAGGGCTGCATTCCATTGTATTTTGTTAGATTCCAAGTATAATGAGGGCACATTTCTAGGATGGAGACCATCACAAGGGGCGTACCTATGTATTGGACATGAGGGTCGACCAAAAATAATACTCAAATAACGCAATACACGTTACTTGTTACTAAACTCAGTTGGTAATTACTAATAATTTAACTTAATACCTAATTAGTCGTAGCATACTTAAAAAAAGTGATTAGACCCAAATTTGTATATTTAGTGATTGAATTTGATGTTCATCCCACTAAAAAATAGACTAAAGCAATAACTTATGTATATACACCGTTGTCCTTTACATCAAAACAAGCACCATTTATAGACTGAGTGATTATTATATGATTTCAAAAGTTAAAACTTATCAGCATATTGAAAAATTTAGTTAATTTGTAATTTAAATATTATTCTTTCGAATTATGTCAAAAGAAAATCAATTTTATCATATCATTATAATCAATGAGATGATTATTTGACGTGTTTTTATTATGTGTTTGTAAGTTAATTTAGTTTTATCATTTTTTGGGTGATCCGACCCTACCCAATTCGAATTGATCATAAAAAATATTTTACGGCAAATAATTATTTAAAAAAAATTCCGACACCCATACAAAAAATTTCTAGGTCCGTCATTGTAGAAAGACATTCATTCTGCAATGTAACATGTTTTAGCAGTTTCTAACCAGACAAAACAAGGAAACCGATAGGAGAGATTCGAGAACCACACTAACGATCAACCCAGAACTTGATGTAAGAACCACACCCTAAAATCTTGATCATGTCCATGTTTGGTCTACTCCAGCCAATTGTAATTCACATTTCAAATTGAGTTTCTATGAAATAGTTAAATATAATTAAGGTTTTTGAATATCGATCGAATAAAAATAGCAGGATACCAAAGAATAATTACAAATGAAGACTAAAAGGTAGAGTAGGATTTTGCATCCATGTGCCTAACTTGTACGAGGGTTGATTGCATTTCATGGAAAAGAAATTTCAAGTTTCTAGTATATAAATAACTATTTAAACATTTAAACATGTTACTTCATTAATTATTATATATATTAAAATGTTTGAAAAAGGAATAGTAAATATATGTATATTATATTGAATAGTAAATTTAAATATAATATTGAATAGTGTGTGTATATATGATCGAGGTGTCGTAAGTCAATCAAAAACCATTTATACTTAAGAATTTATCTACCTTTGACTATAGCAAGGGAAGTAAGGTCGTCTCCACAGGAAATCAGTGAAAAGTGTTAATTGTCACTACAAACTAGTTAATCTAAGAAAAATGGAAACTTGAGATTGAATTGAATTTAGAGAAGTGTTTAAAAGAAACAAACTTAAATTTTGATTTGAAAACAATTGATGAAAAAGGTAATCACTTCCGGTTTTCAGGTTGCAAGGTCCACAATGAATGTAAGTTAAACCTAGATCAAAGTCATGTAAAAATTGATTGTATTAATCAATTCGCTTGAAGTGGTGATGATGGAACGAACGTTTAAGATTTTCTCATTCACACAATCACCAATAGACATACGCAAAGTATTACACAATTACCAATGAGTAAACGATGCAAGAAAACCGAATCACTGATGGTAATGTATCAATACAAAAACATAAATCTATTGTTTAAATCAACCAAATAGAAATCATATCAAGTTTACAATCAAAAACCTAGATTGAACATTCAACAATGTTTCACTCACAACCCTAATTACCCGGAAGCGATTACGAAGGGAAACTAGCCACACATCTTCATTAGCACGCTTCGATTCTTGATTCGGATGATGTTTCCTATGATCACGGATGGATTTGGAGGAGTTTTGCTGCCCAAAAACCTTGCTTTTTCACCCCTAATTCGTCCAGGAAGAAGCCTCCAACGAAACCCTAGAATCAAGCCTTAATTATGGGAAGAATCTGCCAAAAATTTGGTTTTTCCGGCTTCCGGCGTACCATACGCCGGGCCTGGGCATATGGTACGCCCAAACTGATAGCCTACGCACACCTGATTCTGCCAACGCTCAAAACTGGGCGTATGATACGCTGGCCGTATGATACGCCGGGTTGGGCGTGTCATACGTCTAGAATGATCTCACCAATGGCTTCGTCTCGTTTAGAAACTCAGTTATCATATGTTATGGGCACCATAACTCTTCTCCTAGCTCCAGTTATGCGTCCCCGAAGTTTTAGCTTCCCGAAAACCATGTTCTTGCACTCTTTAGCACTCGACACCTCTTCTAACCCTCCAATATGCTCTTGAACACGTATTTAAACTCTTCACACCTGAAATTCACAAACATACTCATAGTAAACATGTTTCGGGCCAAAATTCACTAATATCACGTATTTACGCATTGATTTACGCAACTATTTCCAACATGATCAATATATAATGCATAGTAAAATGAATAGTAATGCATAGGTATCTGATTCATATAGTGATATTTTGAAAATTAAAACTTAGATCACCAAAAGTTTTTTTTTTTACTTTGAACAGTAATATACAGTAATGATGGTATTAAATTTGATATATTTGCCTAGAGATTTGAATTTATTAAATTTGAGAGATTTAGGTTTCTTTTGGTTTAAGGTTTAGGATTTTTTTATAACCATGGAAACCCACTTGCGTCGTAAACCTCTGACTAACCGAGAGAAACTGGTAAAGTACGGCCGTATGCAACGGGATCGGTGACCTACTATGAAAATTGCTCTAAGTAATGATTGAATTTAAGATATTTAGGTTGTTTCTCCTTCACTTTAACCATGACACCACTTTCTTGAAGGTTAGGATTTAGTTCGTGATGAAAGATTTGATTTTGCTATGTAACTTATGTTTTTGCAAATGATATATAATACCCATTTTCGCGAGTATACTATGATAACCCGCCGCAACGCGCGGAGGGAGTGAACCTAGTTCATATAAGTTATAAACCAAATCCAATATATTACCCAATATACTTAAAAATTTTACCAACTATCTATTTTAAAATTTTAAGCTCATATTTAGATTTAGTACAATTATGAATTTATTAAACAAAACTTATTTCGTATAATCATATTAGTGCCAATTAAAAACAATTCGAACAAAATTAAAACTATATCTAGTTTTATGTATTTATATTCTCGTACGTTCTGGCTAGCACCAATGTGTTTAATTCTAAATTTCATATTATATTATTTGTCAGCGATCGAGTAAACATGGTGAATATCTAGTGGTAACTTTTGTGTCATTTCACCAACGAAGTTGAACGATTAAGTTTTTTGTTATTTCATCAGGGAAGCGATATAGTTGAATAATGAGGGAAATAATGATAGGTGGTCCGGCCAGATGGATATAACAATTGAATAATTGATAACATTAATTTTTAATATATGTATAAATAGATTGATTTCTTGAACTCTATTATCGAAAAAGGACAATGTTTTAAGATTTTGTTGGATATGTTATAATTAATATGAAACTACCAAAGCCACCCGCAAATCGCGACGAGACATTTTGATAAAATGTTTGTGTTGTAGTTGAAAAATAGATAGAAAACACCACGATGTAACTTAATACAAAAAGTATAAGAAATACCAGAAGTGACATCGTGTGATACAATATGTTTATAAACTTGATTACGCGCCATACATTAGTAACATTAGTGTGATTAAGCAGATAAAAGAAGCGTATAAAGTTATGATGAATCGTTTATAGAGCTCGAAATATAGAAGAAAAACAATATATAAGAGTATGTGTATTATTCAATTGATGTCAGTATCAATATTCATTGTACGAGTACATTAATATTAGCCGATATAACTAACAATTATTTGTTTCAAATTTACAAATGAAAGTATTGAAAGACAAATTCAATATTATATATTATAAGAGGTACACTTAAATTTTAGAATGACCAAAACAACATTTTACAGAATTTGTAAAAGATGAATTTTAAAAGGTTTTCAAAATAAAAGTGATTAGTTTGTTCGGTGACACTAGCTTGTAATTGAGATTCTATAGAATGATTCAGGAAAAAAAACAGTAATTAATGTAACATAAATATATCTTTGCAAAAAACATATAGCTTATTTTCAAGTTAACTTATTTAGAAAAATCTATATAAAATTAATTTAAACCACGTAATATATATAAGTACCATGTCTTTACTTTATTCATAAGAAAATATTTTTCTTTTTTAATCCTAAGGAACTAAACGTTTGTCATAATTATACCCTACCTACCAATTACTTAGTTGCCTTAAAAAAATAACTAAAAACCCTAATGAATCGCGATTATGCTTATATGAATTTGAAGATCTTTTACCAACCCAAAAAATAATAACAATAATTAAATAGATCGGGAAAAAAAACCGAGAGAATGAAACACAAATTAACAAACATTTTTTTCATAAATAATGCCAACATATTAATTAATTAGTTCCCAAAATGGCATGGGAAAAAAAAAGGAACTAATCTAACAAAAGCAGAAGTTACATTGTCACATCGATCGATCAAGGGCCAAACTACAAAACTGTCGAGCTCTTTCAAGCCACATAATTACTATTTACAAATCGCTTGATCGAGCAAGACCCGATTAATAAACCGCTCGTTAATCGAACTTATCTTTCAATCATGGTAACAAAGAAGCATGACAACACATCTCTTGATGATGTAAAGCCTTGCTTTATGTTCTTTTAGAACTCCTCCAAGTCCTTTGCTTGAAATCCTTCTCTTGGAGCTTCCCATCATCATCTTCATGTCTCTCGATCTCTTTCTCTTAAAAATCGATGAAACAAATTTGAAAACCGATGAAACCAGAACTTCACAATGGTAGCTAGCTAGTTCTTGAATGTTAAAAAGATGATTTTGATCTAGAGAAAGAGATGGATCAATGTGTTGTTATGTAAAAGAAGGTGTTTGAGAATATTATGGTAGAACATGGTGGATGGGTTTGTTTATATAGGAGGTGGGGGTGGGGTAGGGGTAGGGGTAGGGGGGATATGATAGGATAATCTAATAGTTTAGATGTATAATATACTAATAAGTTGCATTGTGTATACAAGTCATCAAATAAGAGGGTGGGTGCAGCCTGTATGTATCATCTACAGACATAGTGGGTCAGGTATGATCTTAATCAGGTAGCATCAATCTATAATTTATGAATTTCTTCATCTTCTTCTCATGACTTAATTATTATCTGCCTCATGTTCATCTAGTAATTTCTTATTTAATTTTTATGTATATAAAATTCGGATTAATTATATATATATGGTTCCCGGTCTATCTAACTACCCTGAGGAGGAATCCTGACTAGTTAAAATGGCTGAGATTAAATCTCAACCGTGTAAATTCATTTTTTTACAACGGTTACAAAGCATTTTTTATAGTAGTTACTAAGCACGGCAGTTACAAAGCAGTTTTCATTACTCATTTTTATTTGAAACAACTTTAGTAAATTGATAACATTATTAATACCAGGTCATCGACGAGTATAAAACTAGTTAAATAAAAGATAGAGATATTACCTGCCTCATGCATGTTCATCTTGTAATTTCTTATTTAATTTTTATGTGCATAAAATTCGGATTAATTAAATAAAAGCTAGAGATCAAATTAAAAAAGCATAGGATTGAACGATATTAATGATCAATGCAAAATCAATATGGTTAATATGAGAATGACAATTTCATAATGAACTGTAAGCTAGTTATAAGTGACATGGGTAAAAAAAGGAACAATGGCTTTTTAGCTAGTTTCACTACTTTGTTGTAAACTCATATAAATTTTATATACTTAACTAGTATCTTAAAAGTAAATGCAAATGATATGTTAAAGAAATTTATTATCTTTAATTTACAAATATTTTTGCCATGATGTTTTTTTTTAAATGGCCTTTTATGTAAAATGTTGCTGTAATATAAATTACTTAAAATGATGCAATATATCTAGTTGTAACACTAGAACAAGCTTTGAACATAATTCGAATAGTGTGTCTATTGCATAAAAGCATTATCACATTGCATAAAATTACTATCTGAATTCTTTATTATATTTTTAAAGCTTTATTTCTATTTACAAATTTATTATGCCTAATAAATTACGGTACTAAAAATGTGTCGGTAGAAAGATAAAAAAAAAAGTTTTCATGTTGGGTATTTGCAGTTCTTTGCACGAAATCATATGCATCATTCCATTTTTTTTATTTAGATATATAATACATATTGCTATGAAAAATAAAACAAAAGGTTATATGTTTTTGTTACATATTTGGTTTTACTGTTACACAATGTAAAAAGTCATTATATAACATACATGTAACAAGTAAATGTATTTCTTTTATTATATATGTTAGCATATTATACCTAAATAAATAAAAAATTCACATTTTAAAGCGGATTTTCACGGGTTTTTCTCAACTGAAGCGTATTCTAAATTATCATTTGTGGGTTTATATACATATATACATATATATTTATATATATATTATAAATAAATAAATATTGGTAAGAGTGAAGCACTTTGGCCAACAACATATTCCAGCATATGAGTATCATGTCAAAAGAAGTGAATCAAAATAAGAGTCAAACCCTCACGTGAGTTACCAAATATCGTGCCAAATTCCCATGAATACAAGCGCCATAAAAAGAGGGGATTATTTCAAGGTTATGGCCAAACGTTTGTTACTCAAGTAAACCCTACAAACTCTCAAAAGGTAATAACAGTACACACAACTTGATTAATTTAAATTATCTAGTTAATGACTTTTATTAGCATTTACCCTTTCGAAATCACTAAGGGAATAACGATTTTCAAACAACTTAGATTAATTTTCAAACAACTTAGATTAATTATATATGCCTGGCCCCAAGCCTGGAAAATTGGACGGTTTGTGTCGGGTCAAGTAAGGGTCATACAAGTTCGGGTCAAGATGAGTTTTAAGCAAAATCATATTGACTCTAAATGTGTCATTTTTTATAAATATCTATTCAGTTCAAGTTAAAATGAATTATAAGTAAACATAATTTAACTCTGTAACTTTTAATAATTTTATCATCAAATATTTTATTGATTTATTACCCATTTAAATATATATTATATTCTTATTTTTTTTAAGTTATATATCTTGACCTACATTGTGTTAAACCTACATTGTGTTAAGATGTTACCCATTTTAACTCGTTATATGTTATGATAATAGTCATTTTAACATATGTTGGATCGGGTTGTTTAACCTAAACAACACTTCACAAGTATTTCTCTAATACAATCTAACAGATGCGGAAGGTCTGTTAGAAGTATCTCACAAACACTCAAATGATGAACAAATAATCTTTGAATAGCAGTAAGAACACAAGAATAAATTCAAGCTCAAAGATATATTTCTCTCAAAGTATTATTACAAGTGTAAAACCAGACAAGCACACACTTTACAGACTTTACAATGAGAGGTTATATAGCCAAGGCTACAACCGTATACACGTAGGAATACAAGTTGGGTATACTAGACAAGTACATAAAGTAAAGCTTATTCTAGTATGAGGAGTGTCTTAACAGGCTAAGACACTCAATTACAATTATTACAAATATAGACATTGACTTAACCAAAGACTAGCTGGATACACAAAGCATTTAATGTTGTTGATCTTCAAGGCTTCAGATGATCTTCTGCATTTAATGCTTAGGTAAGAACGGTAAGGTGCTGTCTGACTTTCGGTATGTTCTTTTTGTATTTAATCAGACCAGCATGTCTTGTGTCAGTCCCTTTTGTACTATTAAAGTAATCAGCTACAGTCTTTGTCAGAGGATAAACCTCAGAAGTCATTGTCTTTATCTTTGAACAAAAAGGAGAGTCTTTGGAAGACTTTAATTCTTCAGAAGCTTTATCTCTTCGGAAGCTCTGAAGGTCTGAATCTTCTAAGTGCTGAACCTTCCGAAGCAATTGTCTTGTACAATCTTCGGCAGGAGTGAGTTATCCTTCGGAAGCGGTATTGCTTCCGAAGTGTAACTTCTTCCTTCCGAAGGCTGTTTGTCTCTGTAACATCAATACTTAGACAAAATAAGAAGTTTGGTGAGCATCAGCCTTTATTAGTCTTTACAGTCTCCCCCTAGGCTGATGCTACCAAAACTTCCTATGAAATTCTCCTTACAAACTTGTCTCCCCTCAGGACTTGAGCCCTTGCTTTTACCCATCTGAGAGCTTGCCTCCCTTCTTGTCCATTGTCAGGATTTTCAAGAGGGAGATTTTCCAAATCAAGAACAAAGGGTGCAGCAATCACAAGCAGTTGTGCCAAATCCAAACTCTTTATTCCTCCATTGAGCAGAAAAAGAGTAAACTCTTTGTGAACTTTATTGTAGCTCCACTTTACAATAGGAACATAGGTATGATGATGAGTGAGATCATATAGATCTTTTGGATGATCTTTGGGCATTGAAGCTGCTGGTTTGGCTTTTAGTCCTAGGGGAGGAGATTCTGGCTCAGAGTCAGAGGAGATGGCAGATGTTCTCTTTTTCCTTCTGGCCATGCTCTTTTTTCTTCTAAATCTTGGTCTGTCTTGAGCAATAGCTTGACTCCTCTGATCTCTAGCATGCTGTTCTTCCACAATTGAGCCTACTGCTGTGCCTGTTGTTGCAGTGGCATGTGGACCAGCATCCTGATTTATTGAGAGTTCTGTTCTCCTCTCATCAGCCTGTGTTTGTCTCTCAGGATCAGGCACTATAGTTCTTTTAGCTGCCTTTCCCTTTCTGATTTTGATCACTGAAGATATTGGCATGTTATCCATTGAGGGACTAGATGGAGGAGATGCTTGTTATTCTTTAGGGTTGATAGGAAACATGTTGGGGAACATGGCTTTTGTTGCTTCCCCACACATGACTTCCTCACCCTGTCTGATCCCTGTTCCAGAGAGGGGAAATTTTATTCTTGCTCCTCCCCCTAAGCCTAAGCCTAAGTTTAGGCTTGCCCTTTGAGCATGTATTTGCTCAATTAAAGGTAACTCACCTCTGGCAACCTTAGCCTTGATGTCTCTGATATGCATATCCATGGTTGAGTTCTTCATTGGGCCTAGCTGCCGAGCATGGAAGCCATATTCCAGGAGAAAGGCCTTTGACTTGTCTCTGTAGGCCTTTTCCTTTTGCTTCTTTGTAAGGACAATCTTGGCCTTGGATGCAGCAGCAGCCTGTTCTTACTGCTGTACCCTGTCTATCTCGGCAGCCATCTGAGGCACCGACCATCCCCATACTTCATCAAAATCATAGCCTCTCTCTTCAAGCAGAGCAGAGAGCCTAACTCGTTCTTCATCCTGAGAGGTGTCTGGTCGGCCCTTCACTTTCTTTGGTCTTCTCTCCTCCTGTTCTGCTTCCTCCTCTGGGGTTAATTTTCTTTTTCCTTTGTCATCAGCAGTCAATTTTTCCCCAGAGGAAGTATCTCCTGTTGCCTCACCAGCTGGTTCATTGGCACGTAGCTCTTCTAAGGAGGAATCATCAATAATGACTGGGCCTTCAGAAGCAGCTGCAGCTTCGAAATTAACCTCAGCATTCACTGCATCCTCCAGTTGACCAACCATCTTGGGTGATTCCTTATTAGTATCCACAGAGTGCTCAGGAGTGGAGGAGAGATCTTCAACAGCCATTGTCCCAGAAGGGGACACAGGTTCCATGGAGATTGGTTCTTCTTGTGTAGTTTCTTCCATGGCAACCTGGGCTGTAGTCTCAGCAGGAGACTAAGTCCCAGCAGGGGACTGAGATTCCAAAGAGACAGTTGTTGTATGTTGCTCAGTCTCTTTGGCAATCACCATGGTATCCTCAGAAGAAGAAGAAGAAGAGGAAGTAGTACTGGAGTCATGGAAGTATGCGCTCAAGAAGTCATCCCATTCAGTAGTCAAAGTGACTATGGATGGGTTAACCTCCTGTGCACCTTCCTCTTCTCTTACTTCTGGCCCTGATCCTGCAGAAGGTTCATTCTCCCCCTTTTTGGTAGCATCAGGGGAAACAAAGGTAGTTGTAGCAGGATCAGGATGGAAAGGTTGAAGAATTACTGGTGGACGCCTCCTGAGGTCCAGAATGGTGGCATCTTTAACCTGGACTTCAAGCCGCAGGGTAGCAACCTCAGCTTCCAGGTGAGCTACCCTTGCTTGGAGGGATGAAATAGTAGCCGTCAATTCCTGTGATGTGGTGCCCTCATCTACCGGAGTAGAATCATGGGGCGATGGAGTCCTGAGCCTAGCTCCTGCACCTCCACCACCAGATGTGGTTTCTTGGCACCCTGGATTCCCCTCATTGAGAAGGGCTTCAAAGAAGTCCTCCCAAGTGTGGGTTGTCGCAGGTGAGGTCCTAGTGCCTGTACCACTGTCCTGTAAACCTTGATTAAGATCAACAGTAGTGGTAGCCTCACCTGCATTGACCCCTTCAGAACTACTGGGGCCAACCTCTGACACAATAGGCTCTGGGTCAGGGAACTTGGATTGCAACTGTGTCACCACTCTCATAAGTGTTTGGGTAGTAGGAGAGAGTGGTTCCTCCACAGTTGCAGCTAGTGTTCCTTGAGCCTGGGTAATAGTATGGGTGAGGGGCATTTCTGGATGATAAGAACCTGGAGACTTGGGAGACAGTCTCTGATCTAATGGAGTTTCTTCATCAGAAGTAGACTCAATTATAGCGGCATCCCTTTAGATATTCTCAGGTATGTTTTGTGACATACTCTGAGGGTTTTCAAGCTGGTTAGGGGCGGCCACAGGTTCCAGAGGAAGAACCTGTGGATCAAGAACAAGTGTGGTTTTCACTTTAGGTGGAACTATGCCCTTAGCAGTTCTTTTCACCTTTTTCTTTATGGGTTCAGAAGAAGGGGCCTGAACAGCTTTAGAGAGCTGCACAGGGGTTCGTTTGCGTTTGTAGGTTATCTTTATGGGATGTGGAACAGAGGTGGAAGGTGTGGGTTCAGCATTTGTGGGTGCAACAGAGTTGTCACCTTCAGGAGGGTGGAGCTCCATAGAAGGAAGAAGAGGAGTGAAGTTTCCAGAAAACTTAGCACTCTTCTTCTTCAATTGTACAAAAACCTTGGAAGAGACCAAGGGAATTTTGTATGTATTCCCATTCAGTGAGAGGACAGAACCCAACTCACAGTAAAATATATGTTGCAAAAATCTGGGGTACATACAAAACCTTTTTGTTGACGAAACATTGTCAACCAGATTATTGAAAATAAAAGCAGAAAAGTTAAACATTTGGTTTGAGATCAAGCCATGAATAGCCGAAGCTAAGTCAGATGGAACTTGATCCCAACCACCTGTCTTATTAGAAAGACAGTGCAAAAATAAATGTATGAGGTACTTGTAATTATAGGACACTCCACCCTTCAAATAAGTAGTTGAAGGGAGAGGACCTTCGTACCCCATTGACCTAAAAGTCAATGCTACCTCATCCTTAGTGAATGAAACCCTTCCCTCGGCATCACCAAGTTGAAGATGCCGACAGATGGTCTCCACTGTGATAAATATAGGATGAGCATCAATGGTGGCATGAAGAATCCGACCATTGGGAGATGAAGAGACTGAACAGGAAGCCCAAAATTGTTGGTGATGAGATTCATGCACCGTGGGCTGAACAGTTAGAGCAAAATTATACCTGCTCCTTTGAAGAAAAGAGATGATCGGTGCGAAGTCAGCATCATGTTCTGCTGATAACTCCGCAGGTAGGTTGTGAGCAGGTTTGAAGGGAAGAAGAGCCATGATGATTGACGGTTTTTAGGTTAGAGATCAACGGTTTTTAGGTTTAGATTTGAAGAAAGAAGAAAAACAATTCGAAATGAAACGGTGAGAGAGAATGAGTGAGCGGGAGACCTTTTTATACATTCGGATGTCAGCATTTAATATAGAAGCACATTAAATTTTGAGATCCGGATGTCAGAAAAAGGTCTTCCGAATATAGCTCATTGATTATTCAAAATTTGCTAAGTACAAAGTTCTTCCGAGAGATTATGTATCGGAAGAGGTTCATGAGACCAAGAGTTTTCTTCGGAAGATACTTACTTCCGAAACATATACAAGTATATTATCGGAAGTATGTCTTCTGAAGACTTAGATAGTTATCTTCTGAAGTGTGACGTATTCCGACATAAGGAAGGAATAATGCTTCCGAAGACTTAAACTATCTTCTGAAGAGTAATCACTCATCAGAAGATAATTTAAGTTTATCTTCCGAAGAATTATTGATTTCTTATTAATTCATTTACTCAAAGTTAATCATGCCAATGGCTGTTATTAAGTACATGAATCTTCCTTCATCAAATGCCTTGGTGAATAGATCAGCCAAATTGTGTTCTGTATCAACTTTGACTAGATGAATTAACTTCTTTTCTGCACAATCTCTAATGAAGTGATACCTGATATCAATGTGCTTGGTCTTGGAGTGCTTGACAGGATTATTAGTGATGGAGATTGCACTGGAATTGTCTATCTGAATGGGAGTGTTGAAGAGCTCTACTCCATATTCCTTCAACTGATTTTGAATCCAAATAACTTGTGCACAACAACTTGAAGCAGCTATATATTCTGCCTCTGCAGTAGAGGTAGAAACACAAGATTGTTTCTTGCATTGCCAAGACACAATTCTGGATCCAAGAAATTGACATCCTCCTGATGTGGATTTCTTGCTGATGTTACAACCTCCATAATCACTGTCAGTATAAGCCATGAACTGAAAGTCTTCGTTCCTAAGATACCATAATCCTAGACTTGGTTCTCCTTTGAGGTATCTGAAGATTCTCTTCACAGCCAGCATGTGAGAAACTTTGGGATTGGCCTGAAATCTTGCACACAAGCAGGTTGCAAACATTATATCAGGCCTGCTTGCTGTGAGGTACATTAAAGAACCTATCATTGCTCTGTATTGATGCTGATCAACATCCTCCCCCTCAAGATCAGGGCTAAGAGATGTTGTTTTGGACATTGGAGTACCTAGAGCCTTGCAATCAGTGAGTTTGAATCTTTCAAGAATATCCTTGACATATTTTGATTTACTAATGAATATCCCTGTAGGAGTTTGCTTCACCTGGAGTCCAAGAAAGAAGGTAAGTTCACCCATTGAACTCATTTCAAACTTGGACTTCATTAGTGATTCAAATTCCTTGCACAGAGATTCATCAGTTGAACCAAAGATAATGTCATCAACATAGATCTGTACCAGCATGATATGTTGATTGGACTTCTTGAAAAAGAGAGTCTTATCAATTGTCCCTCTCTTGAAGTGGTTAGCTAATAGAAAAGAAGACAAGGTTTCATACCATTTTCTGGGAGCTTGATGCAGCCCATATAGAGCCTTGTCAAGCTTACAGACATGATCAGGAAACCTTGGATCCTCAAATCCAGGAGGCTGACACACATATACCTCCTCATCAATACTTCCATATAAAAAGGCACTTTTCACATCCATTTGAAAGACTTTGAAGTTCTTGGCAGCTGCAAAAGCTAAAAATATTCTAATTGCTTCAATTCTTGCAACTGAAGCAAAGACTTCATCATAATCTATGCCTTCTTCCTGGGTGTATCCTTGAACAACCAACCTTGCTTTATTCTTGATAACCACTCCCTTGTCATCCTTCTTATTTCTGAAAACCCATTTTGTTTCAATTGGATACTTACCCTTAGGTAAAGGGCAAAGTTTCCAAACACCTTGTCTTTCAAATTGAAGAAGCTCCTCCTGCATGGCTTCTACCCAACTGTTGACTTTCAATGCCTCAGTAACTTTCTTTGGTTCTAATTGGGATAGAAAGCAAGAAAACAAACAAATGTTTGCTTCATGCATAGAGCTTCTTGTTCTTACTCCTTCTTCAACATTACCAATAATGTTCTCAACTGGATGAGTGTTATGAATGCGAGTTCTAGGAATTTCATCCAGCTGAGCAGCTAAATCCTGATTTACCAACTCAAGGTTAGGAAGTACCACCTCAAGTTGAATTTCTGGTAGATCTTGTGGATTTTGAGTTTGGACTGTGGTGGAAGAGTTTTCTCTGAAACATGGAGTTTCCTGAGTGTTCGTTTCATCTGAGGGAGTCACCTCTTCTCCTTGACTCAATGGAACTGAAGTAGAGTCACTCAAGGGAACTGCATGAGATGTGTTTACTGTCTCAGACTGTGATACATCATTGTGTGTTGAAGTGGATTCTGCCAAGATTTGTCTTGACACTATTGGCAGTTCAACACGAAAGTCTTCTTCTCTAGTGGACTGGGAGGAGTCTGTGGTGGTTGCATGTGACTCTGGAACAAACTTTTTCACAAGATTAAATGCAGATGTAAAGCTATCAAGATCGAATAACCAATCAGGACCAATTCCAGGCTTATTGATAGTATGTTCATTGAACTGAACATTTGCAGACTCTTCAATAATCCTGGAGTCTTTGATGTATACTCTATATGCTTTTGCATAAGAAGAGTACCCAACAAAGTATCCCTAAGCTGACTTCTCAGCAAACATGGCTAGATGATCTTTGGTATTCAAAATGATGCATTGACAACCAAATGGTTTGAGAAATCCAATGAATGGCTTTCTCTTATGCCAAATTTCATAAGGTGTCATTCCATGAGTCTTAACTACCAATACTCTATTTTGGACATAACAGGCAGTATTGACTGCTTCTGCCCAAAAAGTTATTGGGAGTTTGGCATCAGATAACATGGTCCTTGCAGCCTCAATTAGTGTCCTATTCCTTCTCTCAGCAACACCATTTTGTTGTGGAGTCCTAGGAGCACTAAATTGCCTTGTGATACCTTTAGATTCACAAAAAGAATTTAAAACATGGTTTTTGAATTCTGTTCCTTGATCTGATCTGATTATTTTTACATGGTGATCACTTTCATTCTCTACCCTAAGTATGAATGTCTTCAGGATCTCAGCGGTTTCATCCTTGGTATTTAAGAAAAATACCCAGGTGTAACGAGAGAAGTCATTAGTGATTACCAAGCAATATGACTTTCTACCAAGACTTTTTACACTTGTGGGGCCAAACAAGTCCATATGAAGCAAATGCAAGACTGTTGTTATAGAATTTATCTCTTTGGCATGATGAGATGACTTGTGCTGCTTGCCTTTCAAGCATGCAACACATTTATCAACACATATAAATTCCTTTGTGAGTAAACCAGTTACTAAGTTATTTTTGACAAGTTTATTCATATTTTTGAGGTTTACATGACAAAGTCTTCTATGCCAAAGAGATGATTCATCAAGTGAAGCTTTTGAGACAAAGCATCTTATATTACTAAGAGGTGCAGCTGTGCTCATATCTAGCATATACATGTTGTTTCTCCTTGGAGCTCTGAGCAGAATTTGATCATTTGGTACCACAAATCCTGGTTTCAGGACAATGCATTCATGCTCAGTAAACAACATGTTGTGCTTCTGATCACACACATGTGATACACTCAGTAAATTATAGTTTAGTTCTTTTACAAAATGCACATTCTCAAAGCTTACCTTTCCATTTGTGATTGTGCCCCTACCTGTGATGTATCCTCCCACTGGATCACTTCCAAAAGCAACAGACCCACCAAAGAATGGTTCATATTTGTGTATGTGAGTCTTATTACCTGTCATGTGCCTGGAACAACCACTATCAACTATCCACAAGTTGCTTTTTGATTCTTGATGTCCCTACACATGACCAGAAGTGAATTAGTTCCTGATGGGAACCCAAGCCCATATGGTCTTGGGTTTTCCATTAGCATCATTGTAAGTAAATTTCTTTGACATCATATTAAGTGGAACAGATGATGTGCTTGTTGTTGGTGGCATTGGTGATTGAACAGATGGTCCAGCTATTTCCTTTCTCTTCCATATATGTTTGGTTTTTAGGATTTTCGGAGGAGTTGGCTTCTTTTGATAGTCATCGGAAGCACTTTTTGCCTTTCCTTCCGATGACTTAGCTTTTGCTGACCAGTTGGGTTTTGCTTCCGAAGTTCCTCTTCTTCCGAAGGGAAAATATTTATTTGATTTATAGAACGTCTTCTTGATATGTGCTTCCGATGATCTTTTTCCTTCGGAAGCCTTTCTTTCCTTATCTTCCGAAACATTCTTTTCTGAAGCCTTCTTATTCTGATTATCAGAAGTGCTTGATTCCGATACCTTCTTGACTGAGCTTCTTCCGAAGAAGATGACATTCTCCAGCTTTCCTTTCTTCCTCTTTCTTGTTTCTCAGAAAATACTCTGCTTCTTGGATTGTAGAAGCAATCAGCAGCAAAGTGATTTTTATCACCACACATCAGACATGTAGGCTGGTTGTTTAGAAATGGTTGATGCTGATTTTGGTTGATGGAAGATGAACTTTGATTCACAGCAGTTGATGGTTTGGATGCTCCAACAGACTTGTTACCTTGATAAGTTACCTGTTTTCCTGAAAAACTAGCCTTTCTTTCTTTTGACCTACCCCTTTTGGACTTGTCTGATGGACAAGTAACATAATCATCTGAAGAGATATCCCCATTTTGAGTGTGTTCAGCCTTGACAAAAACTGATTGATGTTTCTTAGTTTTCTTAATTCTTTTATTACTTTTCAAGACTAATTTTTCTTTTTCTGTTTTAATTGGAATATCATCATCATCTGAGCATGTTGAGGTACTTGGGTTTAGATCAGAAAGATTTTCAGTTTGAGTCACCTTGTGTATGTCCAATTCTTCATCATACACAAGGTTAACTACTGGTTTGCATCTAACATCCATAATGGAAGTGTATGCAGATGGAGGCTCCACTTTGTTATAACCCAAACCAGCCCCTTTTTTATTCACCAGTTCAGTTGTGCTACTCATTCTGAAAAGCTTCTCATACTTTTCTCCTTGGCTTAAAAACTTATCTCCATAAGACTCAGCCAATACAAGTTCAGTCTTGGCAGTAGTTAATCTTTCCAAAAGATTGTTAATTTGACACTGTTTATTAGTGTCTTCATGTTTTAAGCTAGAAATAGTCTTTTCCATTTCTTCAATCTTTTGTTTGTAATTTCTTTCACGTTCAAAAAAATTTGCCTTGACTACTTGTAATGACTCAAGTTCATTACTGAGTTGAGAGTTTATTCTTTTAAAAACATTTAACTTTTCTAAACATTCAGGTGTGCACATGTCATCAGTTACCTTGAATGAAGAAGTTGAATCATTTGTCATCAATGCACTATTGGAAATGGAAGCATCTTCAGCTTGAAAGCTCCAGTCTGCAAAATCTTGTTCTGCAATATTTGCATTGTTTGTTGAACTTGATGGTCTTTGTTGTGATTGCCCAGAATTTGATGGTTGAGCTCCTGTAGACTTGCACTCTCTGGCAAAGTGACCTAACTGTTGGCAGTTGAAGCATTTCAGCTTGGACTTGTCAAGACCAAACCCAGTTTTCATATTGTGCTTCTTGAATTGTCTGCCAGTTCTTTGGTAGAACTTCTTTGCTCTATAAGAGATCATGGCCATCTGATAGTTGATGTCCATTTCCTCAAGATCATCCGCAGGAATACCATCTAAGTCTTCTTGGCAAAGAGGAAAGTAGTTTGTTTCCTCAGCCATGAAAGCTCCTTGCCAAGATGTTAAGAGGGAAGTTGGGTTGGAAAAAGGGTTTGTGTGTGTGGTAGATGGAGTTGGTGTTGATGTTTCAGGAAAGCTAACAATTTGTGTGGGGGTAGGATGGTAACTGGGTTGATAACTTTGGTAAGAAGAGTTACTGATGGGTGCATAGAGTGCTGCTGAACCAAGATTTGCATGAGTGGATTTAGGTTCCTGAGCATCTATTTCCATCTGATATGCACTGAGTATACCAAACAGTTCATTCAGCTTTAGAGTACTTAGATTTTCTGTTCTTCAGATGGCTACAGAGTATATGTTACAAGCATGAGGAAGTGATCTAAGAAACTTTCTGATCACATCCTGGTTTTCCATTTTGACACCAGCTACTACCAACTCATCAACAAGTTGAACATACCTGAGGTATTGAGAAGTCATTTTCTCATTGTTTTGTTGACAGAAGTTTTCAAACTTCGGTTTCAGCATATCCTTCTTGTTTTCTTTCACATCTTCAGAGCCTTCATACATCTGCTGTAGAGAGTTCCACAGTTCTTGAGCAGATTTGCATTTCTTGAATGCATGGATGATCGAGTTAGGAATTGCCATTTGTATGAGCCACAAAGCTTTCGAATCCACTTCCATTTTTTTGTAGTCTTCATCAGAATAGAGAGCTGGATCCTTTGGACAGGAACTCCACCAGCACCAGCAGCAGGAACAGTTGGGATGAAAGGCCCTTCAAGAACCGACTTCCAAAGTTTGAAGTCTTGATTCTTGATGAATCCCTCCATCCTGACTTTCCATGTGTCGTAGTCTTCCGGAGTGAACATTGGTCGCTTGTTGAGAGTACCATTTTCTGTATCATGTTTGTTGAGTGCAGCCATTTGAACAAACGGACAGAATATGAGTTTTGAAGTAGTGAGATTTCTAGAAGAACTGGTAACTTAATGATGGTTAGTCACTTAAGTTCAAGAGCCAAGGCTTTGATACCATTTGTTGGATCGGGTTGTTTAACCTAAACAACACTTCACAAGTATTTCTCTAATGCAATCTAACAGATGCGGAAGGTCTGTTAGAAGGATCTCACAAACACTCAAATGATGAACAAATAATCTTTGAATAGCAGTAAGAACACAAGAATAAATTCAAGCTCAAAGATATATTTCTCTCAAAGTATTACAAGTGTAAAACCAGACAAGCACACACTTTACAGACTTTACAATGAGAGGTTATATAGCCAAGGCTACAACCGTATACACGTAGGAATAGCAGTAAGAACACAAGAATAAATTCAAGCTCAAAGATATATTTCTCTCAAAGTATTACAAGTGTAAAACCAGACAAGCACACACTTTACAGACTTTACAATGAGAGGTTATATAGCCAAGGCTACAACCGTATACACGTAGGAATACAAGTTGGGTATACTAGACAAGTACATAAAGTAAAGCTTATTCTAGTATGAGGAGTGTCTTAACAGGCTAAGACACTCAATTACAATTATTACAAATATAGACATTGACTTAACCAAAGACTAGCTGGATACACAAAGCATTTAATGTTGTTGATCTTCAAGGCTTCAGATGATCTTCTGCATTTAAGGCTTAGGTAAGAACGGTAAGGTGCTGTCTGACTTTCGGTATGTTCTTTTTGTATTTAATCAGACCAGCATGTCTTGTATCAGTCCCTTTTGTACTATTAAAGTAATCAGCTACAGTCTTTGTCAGAGGATAAACCTCGGAAGTCATTGTTTTTATCTTTGAACAAAAAGGAGAGTCTTCGGAAGACTTTAATTCTTCAGAAGCTTTATCTCTTCGGAAGCTCTGAATGTCTGAATCTTCTAAGTGCTGAGCCTTCCGAAGCAATTGTCTTGTACAACCTTCGGCAGGAGTGAGTTATCCTTCGGAAGCGGTATTGCTTCCGAAGTGTAACTTCTTCCTTCCGAAGGCTGTTTGTCTCTGTAACATCAATACTTAGACAAAATAAGAAGTTTGGTGAGTATCAGCCTTTATTAGTCTTTACAACATAAAATACAATAATTGTTCACCAAACTAATCCATTTATCTTGCTTTGGGTAAAACTGTCATGTATAAATAATAAGCTATATTGTTGTTCAATGATCAAGCATAAGACGACAACGTATATCATAAGAAGCAGTTGTAATACGATCTATACTAGTTTAATTTCAAACTTCAAACTCATGTTAATATTCATTAGATTTTTTTAAAATGACGGTTGATTCAACGGCGTGCGTCATTGCCATATCTCACAAATTTTGACAATAATGGAAATTGAAACCACAACCTGTAATAAGAAGCGTGGGCCTCTTACACTGCACCAAATATAAAGAAATATACATCTTGCCTAGGTTTTAACACGTAAGTGACATAAACAAATGACGATTGATATGCTACCATTCCATTTACGTAAAAACAGCCATGAGTCATAAAAGAAAATAGAAATAAAATAAGAAAATAATAGGAAAAAAAACATTTAGCTGAAAGCAAATGAAAAAGGGAATGAACAGTAATACAAATGTCATTTGCAAAATTGTCGTCCACTTCATTACGACCTTAACACGCGTTTATAACAATTTTATTACGTTTTGCAAAACGCACACCGTTTTGTGATTCGGAAAAATCATGGAATCTTCAAAGAAGGTCGATGAGGAAAGCGAACCATGAAGAACCCCCGGCTTTCGTATGTAAAAAGAAAGCCCTAGCTTAGTATCTCCAAAATGTAAGAGCCTTGAATTTTTTAAGTAAATCAACTTTTTAGTTGTAAAAATTCTGATTAGGGTAATATTTCCGATTCTTTTAACATTTGTAATTAATGTACACTTTTTGTTTGTGATTTATATTTTTTATAGTTTTCTTTTTCATGATAATTTATATCTTTTTTTTTCTTCTCAAATTTGTGAAGTTTTTATTTACGATCGAAAGAGGACTCCGATTTTTATCCCTATTTTGGACCACCAAAAAGTTTGAAACGGCCACAGATACTCGTCTCTCAATTAACTAACCGTTTTCTCTCTAAATGATAACGGACATCAAAATACATTAACACAGTATAAAATATTAATATTGGTATCAGATAACTTATTATAACATTTTAAAAATATAATTTTTAAAATAAATATAGTAATATTAATTATACTTTTATTAAAGAATTTGTTTATTTCATCATGTAATTTTTGAATAAAAAAACACAAAAGTTATTTATGTTTAAAAAAAATCGAAGAAACGAGCATTGAACGAAGGATGCAAATTCTTTTTTTTTTTTTTTTTTTATCTCTATCAGTAAATAGCACTATTAATATACATATTGTCACCTTGTAGTTTTACTAGAATTTTCAGAGCCGGTCAGGATAACCTAATTAAACCGCTAGTTAGGTGAACTCATGACCCAAAAGTACTTGAACACGATTTTAATTTTTTATATTAAATTACATATATAAATTTTATATTATTTATCTTGTCATCTAACCTTTAAGTATGGTCAGAAAGACCTTATCATTGAACGAGTAAAAAAATACTCATATCAGGTTCAATTTTATATATGAAGATTAATTTTTGGATACACATTTATAATGATTTGAATGCAACGTCGATCGGAATTGTAAATGTGATTCGTGCATCAAACTTTGGACACTTTAGATTCACCGCTCAAACCACCTCTATGAGTTTCATATTGGTTAGTTAAAACTATTTTTTTGATGGAATTGGTTTTTAAGAGAGAAGTGATCGATTTAGTTTTTGAATTAATCAATTTTTTAGCTCATTTGACCAATTTCGTTAAGTTTAAGTTAGGGCTGTCCAATTACTTGTTATTTGATGCTCGGTCGGAAAAAGTTCGAAAAAAGCTCGTTTGAATTTGGTTCAGTTTTAAACAAGCCGAGCACACTCGGTTCAGTTTCTAAACGAGCCAAGCACAAGCACAAGTCAAGCAGTGGCGGACCTAGGATTTTTTTTCATGGGGGGCGAAAATTTTTTAAGCTCGTTTAAGTATCGCTATATAAATTTTTTTTTCTTTTCTGTTCAGTTCGACCGGGCCTGGTCGGGTCCGGCCATGCTCAAAAAAGACAATCAGACCAAATTTCATATGTAAAAACATAATAAAAATACAATTTATCTAAAGTTGTTCTCTACGAGTTTTTATTTTTTGAAATCTATCCAAAACATCGTGTAAAGACACTTTCCTAAGTAATTCTTTCTCCACAAAAAAAATACAACTGTCACTTAAATTTTCGTCACCAATCCGAAAGTCTTCTTTTATCAACTTCGTTGAAATCATACGGGTATATCTCGGATAATCTTAGTATCTTAGGAATGTCAACCCCACAGAAATTATCACAAGGACTCAAACTACTCAAACAAACAAGTAAGTCGGATGTTATCTCATTAAAACAATTCCCAAACTCTTGTATTTGCATATCTAGAACCACATTGAAGCAATCATACTCAAGTAGTGACGATATGTGATATTTGTTTTTTTGTCTTGACGACTTTGGGTTAATGTATTCACCATTCATGTTCACCACTTCAAGTTCATGTTTCTCATAGAAAAGGTTAACTTTGTCAAAGAACTCATTAAAACCCTCCATTAAAAAGTATATGAATTATATATCAATTTTAACCCAAGACAAGGGAAATGAGTTGGTTTTGGTGAATAAATATTGTATTTGGGTAGAAATGGGTATCACAATAACATAAAATGAGTTAAGATGAGTAACTCCTTAATACAATGCGGGTCAAGATGTGTCTCTTAGAAACTATGCAAATAAAATGGATTCAAATTATTAATAATATGTTTGATGAAAAAATTATTTGAAAATTATTTAAATGGGTTTGTGGTTTAGTTAGTAAAACTAATATTGGATCTAGTTTTAAATTGTGTTTAAATCATTAATTGGGTCTTTTTCAATTGGTTTTATTAACCAAATGCTTAGAAATAAAAAATGAAAGGGGGCAATTCCAATTTATGGGGGGCGATTGCAAAATTTTATGGGGGCGGTCAGGATTTTAACATATATATACTACTAAAAAATTTTTTTTCAAGGTGGGCGGCTGCCCCCCCAGCCTTGGCTATAGGTACGCCACTGAAGTCAAGGTAAGCTTGCTCGTCGCTCGCTCAAATAGTCGATCGTTTGGCTCACACGTTTTGGCTCGTTTAAGTATAATTAAAATTTTTTATATATAGGGTATGGAATGGTTGCTAACTTATTGTTACTGTACTAACCCAAAAAACTCTGTTAAGATCAAACGAAATCTTTTTTTTTTAACATTGTTGTAACACATGTATTTACAACACTTTCTTCTTTTATGTGTTTGTGTAAATTTATTACCATTTAATAGTTAACATCGTTGTAAGTTTTTGACTTACAACACTTTAACTGTTTTACACCCAAAATTTACAATGTTATTAAATCCAAAATTTACAACGACGTTAAATCCTAAACGGTGATGAATTTACATATACGTATAAAAGAAGAAAGTGTTTTAGATGTGTTGCAATGATACTAAAAAATCCAGAATTTTTATTGAGATTGACATAGTTATTTAGGTTAGTACAAAAAGAATGCATTATATTTTATTCACAACCAAACACACACATACATACATATTATTAATCAATATACATATATAAAGTAATATTAAAAATTATTATTAAAATTGCATCTTATAAGTTTTGACAATAAATAATAATGTTGGCTTATTAAACTAATGAATAATGATATTGATGAATTATTCGTACATTTTAAACTTTTTTATGCTTTCGTATTATAATAATTTGTAATTTTTAATATTTATTTATTTTTAAATTGTTTGTGGTTGAATTGCTTTTTAATTAAAAAGTTTGAATTTTTTATAAATATTTTGAATATGCATTAAATTCTATATTGAAAAACCAAACCAAGTTACTTGGTTTTAAAATAAGCCAATCAACTATCACAACATTGGCATAATAAAAGTGGGTTTATATGCCGGTTTTTGTGCATATAGTATAAAGATTTCCTGATAAACTTTTGCTAAGTTTGCTATATGTAATTTACTACAACGATTATCAAGTTTTTGTCTTTTTATGGCACATATAATTAGATAAGTAAAAGGTTGTTTGTTAGTCTTTTAATAATTATTAAGATTTATCTTTTAATTATTCATAATGTCTTAATGATTAAAAGATAAACTAAAGTGTGAATAGTTAAAAGATAACATTAAAGTGCAACCTTTTTAACACTAACTTTAAACAAACATACATGTAAACCATAAGTTAAACCACTGTTTTTATTAATTAAATTAATTTGGTTTGAAGTAAGGCCATCACCACTTGGTGTTTCTCGTGTCCCACAACATTTCCTAAACCCGGTTCCCTACATTTGATTGCTAATTATATAGCTGGCAATCTTTGAAATATGTGCTTACCATTTTCTTTTTTTGGTTTTTTTTCCTTTTTAGCAGTTTTTTTATGGGTCTGGTTATCTACATAAGTTTTAATCTTAAATTAGTTCTTTAATCCTAACACCTATTAACATTATACATTTGTATATTTCTATATAATGCGTATGACCCATATTAACGCACACTGCTTTGTCAAAGATTAATCTCATATACAATTTGTACAGGATATTTATGCATCTTACAGGCGTGTCACACAACATGTGTAGAAAAAGCGATCACTAACGTCGAGAAATTATAAAAAAATAATAATTGACTTTAAATATGTCTTGTATATATATACTTATATGACACGTATAAGATGTGTAAAATTTAAAAGTTGGATATGACATGACCATTTTTATATCAATTTGTCTATAACATGATTAAACCTTTGATCTTAAAACGAATCAAAACCTCAATGCAATGACTTAATCATTTAAACTCCACTCTTATTTAACCTAGCTATATCTTCTTTTATTGTTACTTTTTTGTATGTATACCATTATTCATCTTCTTTTTATTGTTACTTTTTGTATGTATACCATTATTCATAAATAATATTTGAAAGTTATATATAACGACACTATGTTCCTAAAAATTTTTGGAATATGAAAGTAATATTTAAGTTAATTAATATCAATTTCAATTTTTAAAACGGTATATCAATTTTAGACGTGTACAAAGACAGTTTATATACATACTTTGTAATTACAAGGAAACTATCCCTCCTAGATTTAATTATAAAGTTGTGTCACATGTTTGTTGGTAGGAGTTATTGTAAAAAAGGTGTCGTTTTATTTCTTGATATCGAAGATTTCAATTATGGTCTCAAGTAATTCAAAATTAAAAGTTGAGATTTCTATCACTAGAAACTCCGCGTTAAACTCATCTTAAAACAACTTGATATATCAAATATACAAGTGTAATTTTAATAATTTAAAATTTTCATAAATTAAATTAGTTTATAAAATAGTTTGTTATATTGTATAAATATAGTAATATATTTGGCAAAACAAGTATTGTATTGGTTTCAGGTAATCGAGCAAGTGTTGCCTGTTAGAACCCTAATCACATTCCACAACTATGATCATGTGGCAATATAAACATTTAGGGTGTTCAAAATATCGGAAACTCGAAAAAATTCGAAATCCGAATCGTATCCGAAACCCGAAAAAACCGTATCCGAAATCCATTTCGGGTTTTTCGGGTCGGATAATATGAATTTAGATTCGGGTCGGGTTCGGATATACAAAAACTAGTTTTTTCAGGCCGGATATCCGAATAACCCGAAAAAACAGGTTTGTTCGGGTTATACACTTATAATGGATGCACGAATTCGGGTTTTTCGGGTTGGATAATATATTTTGAATTTCGAGTCGGGTCGGGTTTCGGATAGACCAAAAAATTTCAAACCCGAATAACTCGTTATCCGACCCGATGAACACCCCTATAAACATTGCAGCAAGTATTGTATGGGTTAATGATTAATGGAATGCGTTATTATTGGTGCCGTTTTAAACATGAGAATCCAATTTTTGCAGAAAAAAATGTTAATACACCATTTAAAATGTTACCCCTAGGCTTGGGAATGTTGATGCAAAACAAAGAAATGAGTTGATTTAACTGAATACATATTATATTTTAGGTTGAAAATAGTAACAACATAACATAGACAACTAGATAGGTTGATATAGGACAACACATTAACAAAATATAAATAACCTAAATACTATGTGAATAAAATGAATTGAAACATGTAAAATTAATCAATAACTAGATAGGTTGATATAGGACAACACATTAACAAAATATAAATAACCTAAATACTATGTGAATAAAATGAATTGAAACAGGTAAAATTAGTCAATAACATATTTGATGAGAAAATCACTAAAGTTTATTCAAATAGACTTTTTGTTTATTTATAAAACATTTTGAATTCGACAATTATTGATGTTTTTTAAAAACGATTGAGTTTCTTTCAAAATTGATGACTTGGTTGTGAATATGATTGAATGATATTACTGGTAACACAATAATACTACAATAATCTGCAAGTGATCCAAAAATTAGTTGTAAAAAAAAATACGGAGACTTAACCCGTCCACCTTGTGAAGTTGTGAGAGACTTAGTTACCCCTATATCCGTCTTCTCAACTTTTTAGGAATTCTAGAAAGTTAATCAAAGAAAACTGATCGCTTTTGAATTTTGATAGCGATAGAGAAAAGAATAATGTTTTAAATTAAATATAAAATATTAAAAAGTAATACGTATCACTTTTTAATTTAAAACAAATATAATAAATTTGTTTATAAATAGAAAATGAAAAAGATAGAATTGATTGATAAATAACATAAAAGCTACCAAATTGTAGTCAGGTTGCACGTGAAGGTCTTGTGACCGATGCTGCTGCTGTTCCTCCCATACTCGACAGTCGACACTCCTTTCTTAATCTGTACTTTAACTCTAGTTTTAATGTCTTAAGATATTTTTTAAAACACAAATTTATATATTATATTCTTACTTTTTAAACTAATATTTTGATCGAGCTTGAATCTTTGATCACTCTATTTAATAGATAAAGTTTCTAATGGCTAATATCTTACGTCTTAAAAATAACATTATCTTGAATTCTTGACTCAAATGATTGTGATTTAAACCCAGTCATATTCGTAAGTTTTTTAGAGTCATTTTGAATCATATTTTGTGAATTTCAAGGATCTTGATAGATTGTAAAACTTCAAAACAATCATAAATGGAATTGCATCATGTTGGGATTTTCATATACGTTCTAAATCTTTTAACAGAAGCTAATAATGTATTACAATATTTTTTAAACTATTTAAACTCCCACCATGAAGACATATGCAATAATTTATAAAACTAAAAAAATAGGACACATTAAATGTTTATAAGCGGCATCTTTGAAGTGTAAGTTGCGTGACTTAAAATAGTGTGGATGAAGGAACCGAGTAATTTGTCGATTTGTATTTGCATCAAGCAACACAAGACTCAAGTGGTGCTAGACTCAACCCAATAGTGTCTCAAATTATGCCTGGCAAAATAAGCGGGTTGAATCGGGTTGGGTAACAGGTCAGAATAGGTTCGAGTCAGGATGAGTGCAAATTAGGACGTGTTTTAAGCAAAATTTGTTCGAGTCTAAATGTATTGTTCTTAAAAAACATCAATTTAGTTTCACTTTAGATGTGTTATAAGTAAACAAATAGTTCATTTGGATAATTTTTAGTGATTTTCTCATCAAATATGTTATTAATCATTCTTAAATGTTTGAATTCATTGCATTTACATAGTTTTTTGGTTACCCATCTTGACCCGCATTGTGTTTAAATGTTACTCATCTTAGCCCATTCAATATTAAAATGTTACCCATTTCAACCCATTATACTATAATTGTTATCCAAACCAACCCATTTCTTTTAATATTGGTAAAAATTGCCACCTCTACTCAAAATCTAGGTAATTCAATTGCATTAAATCATATAGATGCACAAATCTATATTTTCCTACATCTTATTTACATTTTATGCCTCTATAATAAATATATACAAAAAATAATAATAACCATAGCTCCAAAGATCCAGTTTATATAACTCATCAACTTGAATGGATCAACTCCAATATCTATATACATTTTCGTCCAATTCATTCTTTCAAAACATGATATATAGTAGCCGGTAATACCGTACCATATCCAGCTGACCTATATAGCACTTTTCAACCAGTTTCCTAAGATCGTTTGTACTCATCAAGCCTCCATCACTCTACATAGACGTCATCTCACCCATTCATCACTCCACATCATCACCACATGTGTTATCATCACCTCTTATCAAGCCCCAATCACCCCATTTTTCCCCCTTTTCTTCCTATTCACGCCATGAAGGCAGTCACAGATTTGCCATCATAGGGTAATCACGCCCCTGTGTGTATTGGTATTGTGAGAGGTGGGTGCGTGATGGAAGGCGGTCAAGCCCCTCCTCACGCCTCACTACATATAGTCTAAAAGTTACAAGATTCAAATTTTACCATTCCAAAACATATAATAGCATTCAAGCATCAATCTTTCATACGAAAGCTGCAACCTTTGATGCTAAATTTCCAAGCATTCTTGTTGTTTAACCAATAGTCATCCCACAACCTATCTTAACAGCTTCCACCAAACAACCCTGAAGTTCAAACGAAATCAAATATATACCAAAATGCTCATGAAAAAGGACCCAACCAACAAAGTAAGATACAAAAGACAATGACTTTGCAGTTGAAGCTATTTACAATAAACGTGTAGCATCCTGAAGTTTGAAGTTAATTGGTAGCAAGGTATCCACATTTTTTAAATTCTAAGACCAAACCCAAATGACATTGAAAGCCATCTTAAAACCTCTATCACACTCGAATTAGTGGTGTTCAAAATATCTGAAACTCGAAAAAATGCGAAATCCAAATTGTATCCGAAACCCGAAAAAACCTCATCCGAAATCTATTTCGGGTTCTTCAGGTCGGATAATATGTTTTTAGACTCGAGTCGGGTCGGGTTTCGGATATGCAAAACTAGTTTTTTTAGGGCGGATATCCGAATAACCAGAATAAAACAGGTTTATTTGGGTTGTTCGGATGTAAGAATTCGGGTTATTCGAGTCGGATAATATATTTTGGGATTCGGGTCGGATTTCGGATAGGTCAAAAAAATTTTCAAATCCAAAAACTCGAATAGCTCGTTATCCGACCCGATGAACACACCTAACTCGAATTTTACAAGTTTAACATACTTATATCTTCTAACTTGTAAAAAAATCTCAAATTTCCCAACATTAATTTGAATAACAATGAATCTGAGTTTAAAACATAAATAACACATCTTGGTTTATGTGATAGCATACAGAATCAATACAGCCTTCGAAAGCTAAAATTTTGACGCATGCTTGGTAATAAGTCCACCGCTATTCCATCCATTTGTGATCCGAGTTGAACATAAGACTATCCACAGCGGTCACCCCACTAAAAACTCTTCCCCACTGAAATTTCATGCCACGTCATCACCCCACTGAAATCCTTTAACACCCACAATGGTCACCCCACTGAAAACCCTTCCCCACTATTCCACGTCATCAACAATTAAAATTAAATAAAAAACATTACTCTAATTTAAAAATAATTCAATATTTTACAAAAAAAACAAACATTACATTAAAAAAACAATAACATATTAAAAATATACTAGTCGGCTTAGATGCTACGAACGACAATATCGGTTCGAACCCTTTCGATATGTTCGACCAAATCGGCTTTTAACGACTGGTGAATGCTTTTGTTTCGCAACGCCAAAATTTGGTTATCTCTACGCGGGTCATCAATGTCAAAAGGAGATGGCGGTTCGTCTTCATCGGGAACAAACGGGCTAATCGACTTGCCCTCACATTCAAGTATCATATTGTGTATTATGATACATGCATACATAACGGATCTAATTTTTTTAGGATGCCATGCTCTAGCCGGATTTTTTATAATTTGAAATCTTTTTTAAGAACACCAAACGCCCGTTCAATATCCTTCCTTGCACCCTCTTGTGCTACTTGAAACCTTTTCCGTTTAAAGGATGTTGGACATGTTATTGTTTGCATAAAAACCGGCCATTCTGGGTAAATCCCGTCAGCAAGATAATAACCGTGAGCGTACTCGTTATCGTTACAAAAAAACGATGATTGTGGAAACACACCGTTTTCCATATCATTGAGTAACGGCGATGAGTTTAGAACGTTTAGGTCGTTATTCGCACCAGGCATGCCAAAATATGCATGCCAGATCCATAAATCCTGTGAACAAACTGCTTCAAGAATAATCGAGGGGCATCCGTGATCGCCTCTCATAAATTGTCCTCTCCATGCAACAGGACAATTTTCCCAATCCCAGTGCATACAATCAATACTACCAAGCATAACGGGAAACCCATGATAATTTTCATGGTGTTCATACAAATTCATAACATCATTATAATTTGGTTTGCGCAAATATTTAGGACCATAGAGTCGACGGATATTCTTACAGAAATTATAAAGGCACTCTCTGGAAGTGCTGTCTGACATCTGTAAATAGTCGTCCATTAAGTCTGCCGTACTCCCGTATGCCAATTGTCGAATAGCCGACGTACACTTTTGTAACGGTGTGAATCCTCGCTTGCCGCGAGCATCCCATCTCAATTGAAAATAAGTATCTGCAACCTCCAGATCGTTCACGATACGTTCAAATAGAGGTCGTTGCATCCGGAAACGCCTCTTGAACAACTTCTCATTATACAACGGTTCGGGCCCAAAATAATGACGCATCAACAGATCATGTCCCGCTTCCCTGTCTCGATTAATCTGAATTCTTCTAATTATAGGCTGAGGAATCTGAGAAGCGTTTTCTTGAGCCATGGTAGACAAAGCCGCGATAAAAAGATCAGTACCCTCGCTATCAGAAGATGAGAACACCGTAGAGGATGATGACATTTTTATAAAAAAATGTATAAAAATTAAGAGAGTTTTGAATGAAAATGAGTGTGTAAAATGGTTGAAATGAGTGATTTATATAAAGATTGATTTTATTATAATTTTTTTTTATTTGTAACGGTTACAAATATAGGGGGCCCACCCATTTTCAAATGGACCAATCAAAATGAAGAATACCCAACGGGGAGCGGGGGCCGTGGGACTGGTTTCGGCGGGCACCGCGTGGCAGGGGGCGGTGTTCCCGCGGCGGGGTTCGAGCCCGCTAGCCCAGCGGGGCAACCGCTGTGGGCGGTCTAATCAACAAGAAATCGAGTAACGAAAATTAATGAATTTAAACCGTCAAGATTTGATCTCAGCTATTTTAAACGGCTAAATTTTAATGTTTAGACAAATTTTCACTGATATGTACATACGTATGTATGTATCTTGTAATTCTGTAAAAGCATATATTAGAGATAAAATTCTTAAATTCTATCTCTTACATTAATTTAAAATCTTAAAAATAAATATGTTATTCATGCTAAATTTAAATAATAAATCGGACTTTGAATAAAAAATCAATTTTAATGTACATTAATACCAACCATAAACATATTATATATATGCCCATATCTAAACATGTGAAAGCAAATGTTTTAAGATACGAATATTAAGTCATTATGGACCGCATTTTAGTAATAATAATTTATATATACTTCTCGATCGTTAACTATATATCCTTTAAATCACAGCTGTAACATTTGATATAATGACTTGAGGAAGTACCACACGAATGTTGACTGCAAAACCGAGAGACACTTAAGCGTGATTAGTTAATTAATTAACTCATCTAAATCCTACTAATCCCGATATTAATTTGTTATGTCTTAATCACGTTATTATTTTGAATATACACATTCAAAGACAGCTACACATATTTGATGTAATTTCTCAAAAATTAAGATCTCATACGTACTATTCGGATTATTATTACAACAAATATCAAAAATATTATTTCCATGGGCGGGCCGGGGGAGGGGCAAACCCGACCCCCGTCCTTGGCCCATGTTTTAGATGGGCACAAAAATTTTTATATATAGTATGTATGTAGATTTATTCAAATGAGAACTAATAAGACGAAGAGAACTAATAAGACGAAGAGAACTAAAAGAATGATTTATAACCCATTGTTTAATGGGTGCAAAAATCATTTTTTTAAAAAAAATATATGAGGTTACTTTCATGCCTTTAAACTAAATATGTTCATTGGTTCGGTTAAAAGTTTATTTGGTCTGGTTTTATCGGTTTTCAATTTTTTTTCCTATCAAAAAACAAACCGAATTCGAGAAGTGGTTCGGTTTAATTTCGGTTAAAACCAAATAAGCATATTGAAAGCCAAATAAAACGCTTAAAAGTCGAATAAACCGATCCAAATAAACCGAATTCAATCGACTAAACCAATTAAAACCAAATAAACCGATCTGAATAAACCGAATTCAATCGAGTAACTGAATTCAATCTTATATATTATAATAAGATAATAAATTTATATTTGAATTCGGTTTAATCGGTTAACCAAACAAACCAAATTTATAAAAAAATTGGAATTAAAAACCGAAATTCGGATATGGTTAGGTACCAAACCGAAAACCGAATCCGGAATTTGGATACAACTAGAACCAAAACGAAAACCGAGTTCAGAATTTGGTTTGATTTTTTCAGTTACGAATACATTTCGTTTTTCGGTATTAAAAGGCTTTTTTGAACACCTTCACTTTAATATTTGAATTCGCTACGGCCTTTTTCCGCCTCATCCTTGGCACGTCGATTCTCAGGGCCGCCTCTGATTATTTCTCATCTCTAGTCCATGTAATATATCCAAATGTTTATCCCATTAGTAAGTAAATACTATAAATTATGGCTAAATATATTTATAAATATCAGATTATATATCTTGATTAAGAAACTTATGTATTATAAATAAATACTTAAATACTAATTAGTAATCATATAGTTTAAAGTAGTTAGAAAATTTAGTAATTATTTATAATTAAATTTATTTAAATTTCCAAAAATATCATCCATTAATATCATTATCATTATTATTAAAGAAGAGAAAAAATTAAGAAAATAATAATATAACTGATATAGATACATGTCGTCTCATTTAATATGTAAAAGAATAAAATATGGTGAAATGCTTGTCATTACTCATTCCACTGCAAAACCTTAAAACACACTTTGTCGTAAAAGTGAACGTCGCTAAACCGTAAAATCTATATGGTTAATATAATATATTATTAATACTAGTCTATTACCCGTGTGAACACACGGATTGAATATAAAATATTAAAGAATTAATAATAAAAATTTAAAAATAATAAATGATGATATTTTTATATAAAATGATTAAATTATGTATTAATAATTACTTTAGATAATAAAACAATAATCAAAATTTTTAATAACAATAGTAATATCTTTAACATTCTTGACTTGTGAGATATTTGAACTAACTAAAGTTAAAAATCTAATTAGTTAATTTTCTATCAAAAACTAACTATTTTAAAGTAAGATGAGAATGTAATATTTTTGTAATTATTAAAGTTAAAAAACATAATTTGAAATTACCGTTAAACATACAAGACAAAAAAAACTGTAACTTTTATCATCATTTACATATTTTTCTGCTTATATTTTATTTTTTTGAAATAATTTTTTTAAGAGTTTTTTTGTAAAACTATTATTTTGTAAAAATAACAAATTGAAATATTTCTTATTTTTTAAAAATTTGATATTTATGAAAAAATATATTTTATAAACTTTTTAAAATATATTTTATAATAAAATGATTCGATTTAAATATATAAAAACTATTTTTAAATTTGCAATATAAAAATAATATCATTAGTTATTATTATTATTATTATTATTATAATTATTTAATAAGATAAAAAATATATTTTATTTAATAGGAGAGATAATATAATGTATTTAATAAGAGATAATAAAATAAGTACATAAAAATTTGACAAGTGGCATTATGACTTTAGAATGTGACAAGTGGCAAATAAACATTTTTGTTTATTAGAATAGATAGATTATACACATGATCTTCTTTATCCGATCGCAAATCCTTAAAATTATTCCTTTGAGATAGCTGTTTTTCAATTATCCAACCTTTAGAAGCGAACATAATATTTCTACTCGAGTTCCATTTTGTCTATCAAAATTCACAAATAACAGTCATTCTTATTTCTTCATTTATGTTACGGGCCGCCTCTAAGCCCATTTGACAGCTGTAGCCCAGCCCACAAAGTTTGTTTTCTGTTTTCTGATTTCTCTTCCCCTACTAGAGTTGCACAACCAAACCGGTTTGGTTTGAAAAAACCGGTTTCCAAACCGGTCCTATCTCGATCTCAAACGGGTTTCATCCAAATCGGTTTCCAAACCGGTCCGAACCGTAGGTTTGGGATAGGTTTGACATCCTCATCTCCCAAACCGGTTTCAACCCCACCAAACCGGTTTCAACCCCTCAAAACCGGTTTTATAGGTTTGACATCCTCAATCTCCCAAACCGGTTTCCAAACCGAACTGGTTTTCACCAAACCGGTTTTGACCATGCGTTGACCAAACCGGTCCGGTTTGAAAACCTAACCGGTTTTTTTTTTCTAACCGGTTCGAGCACCTCTACCCTACGTTATCATCTCTGTTGCCATGATCCGTTGGGGTTCCACCTCCACCTTCTTGAGTTCTTCAGATACAGTAGGGTCTTACAACAAGTGCGGGAAGTGCGACCGTACAAAGCTCATTTTTCAGGGGGCCCTAATTTTTTAAAAAAATTTGTATATATTATATATATTAATTTATTTTACAACAAACATATATAATTATATTCCAATTTTATAAATATACATAACCCAGTTACGAAATTTATAAAGGTTAAAAGAAAAAAAATTCTTAAACATTTGACCCAATAACTTAATTTAAAATTTAGATAAAAAAACAAATTAACTCACTTCATATTTAATTACAAACTAATTAAAACACATGCACACACAGTGCCCATTTTTACCATTCTCACATGGTACCTAATCTCAGACGGCCCTGTTCAGATGCCATGGGAGAATTGAGGATTGACGATAACCGGAGATGAAGATGTTATGGTGACACCATCGTTAACCACCTTTGGGGCACCAATTGTCTCTAAAACTTCTCAGGTAGCCATCGTTACCAAAGGTACACTATTTGAATTAACTTTTGTTGATTTTAAGGAATTATGAAGGGGGATTTTGCTCAATTTGATAAAATTTGAATAGTTTTTACTACTGATTTTGCATTTTTAGTTGAATCAAGAACTGGGTTTTCGAATTCTTCCATAGACCTTTAAGAAAAACTTGATACTTTTAACATAGATTTTGAATCATATATTAATGTTTTTTTGTATTTTTTTCGGATGTTTCATTTTATATTTCTTTTTGAGCACTCTTGGAATGAAGGATTCATAGGTACCTTGAAGGCTCTCGCAGTTGCAAGTGTGCGTTGGTGATGCGGTCCTCCGCTTATTGAAACCATTGCGAGGCATGGAACTTGTCTACATCGGTTGTATGAACAATTTGTGTGGGGTTTATAGACCAAATGTGCTCTCTCACCTAGACTCGGCTTTTTGACTGGTTGTATACTTGTATGAGCAATTGGTGTGAGGTTTATGTTGACTTTTTGGTTGAGTTCTATTGTTTGGTCAAAAACCTCAAACCGGTCATAAACAGCCAGCTTTTTCAAAAACCTAAAACCGATTTGAATAACCGGTTTCTAACCATTTGCTAACCGGCACCGGTTCGGTTATCCGGTAAAAGTATTATAATGATGATAATTTTGACACATTTAAGCATGATTGGGTTGTTTTTAATTTTAATCTTTAACTGGCTAAAATTTTTATTGAACATATTTAAGGGAATGGGTCAAATGGGCTGTTGTCACACCCAGTATTTCAAGAAGTAACATGCATTTAATTTACACAATTCTTCACCATGAACAAATACTTAATTCATCACCACATTTTTCCAAATAAATTTTTATAAGTAATCTTAAAATTTGTTAAAAACTTCACTAGCAAACTAGAGTTAAAAACTAAAAGGAAAATGCCAAGCTCTAACTCCCTCTTCATAACAGTTATGTGATGCCTAATGCTGTTAATGTACCTTCTATTGGAGCAGATGAGGTTGTCTGCATCTTACTCTCCTCAGACCCTACCTTAGCTTTGTTAATGATGGAATATACTGAGTACAATGATGATGTGATACTTAGACCTTATAGTTACTTGAAAATACATGCTAGAATGGATGATCTTTCATGACTCTAAAGTTTGCCTTCACAAAAACCATTTATTGAAGACAAACAATCCAATTGAAGAATGTTAAAGAAGAACACATATGTTCTATAGAACACTTGTAAGGTCCAATGATTTAGAGCTCCTCTTTAATTTCCTATCAGATTATGGAGAAGATATATAAACTGATTGGCCCCTATTGAGGTGAGTTACTGACATAATTCGCTTTCTTACTTTTACTTGATTTTAATCATCTGAACATATAAATTATAACATACAATCTTAAATATTTGGAAGCCTAAAAATCCCATTTTCCTTATGAAATACAATTATCCATAGCTAAATAATTATTTATATTTTAAAAAAATAGCTATTTTTACATAAAATTTGAGTATAAAGTTCAAGATTTTAAATACATTTTATGAAACTTTAAAAACACTTATAAAATTAAATATCTTTAAGAAAGTTAATTTCTTAGAAAGCAGAAACCAGGAGCCAGACTATTATTTTTGAAAAACAGTTATACATACATGCATATATACACACACAAACACCCTGAAAAAAAATTGATGCTTTTCTAAACTAGGAGTCTGAATTATTTACTTCATTGATGAATTGGGTTTTATATGTTCTTAATTATGAGGTTTATTCGGCAGTAAATTTGAGCCGGGGTCTCTTTGGAAGCAGTCTCTCTACCCATTATGGATAGGGGTAAGTGTGACATCCGGTAATTTTATGAATGACGATCCGTAATGGTTAGTGTACTAAAATTTGATTTATTTAATGCGTTAATAATTTAATAATGTTTATTAAATTAATGTTGTCGAAAGTCTAGCACAGAGTGCTGTTTAAATGCATGGATTTGCATTTGGTGATTTTTTTTTGAGATTTCAGTACCGTTCGGCTGTGTTTAAACGACGTTGGTGACGACTCGGTTAACGAATTTAGTAGATATGCTTGGTTTAGCATAAAATGATAAATCATAAATGGAGAAATAAGGTTAACAATGAAAACCGTGAATTTTGACGTAAACTATTGATTTTACTGACAACCGACTTTACCTGCGTTTTTGCCGGACAAAATGAATTAAATTAATCAGATAATATTTAAGGTCATCATTTTTCACTAAAATTTTATCGTTTAAGTACGATAAATATTCTATTAATTTTAGAATAAAAATCGAATTTTTATTAAATTTTCGGTACACGATTTATACACCGTAGGACTCAGATTATACATGTATCTTACCTGTTTTAAATCCAAGAAGAGCCATGTGTGGACAAGTGTATGCCACATGTCAAGAAGAAGATCCTAATCTTGGATTTTTAAACCTACCATATAAACTCAATGATGACATATTCCTCTACACAAGCAAAGTTTTCCAATTCTCTCTTCTCTCTCTCTTGGTGTCGTCAACCCCCTCCATTTCTACAACACCATTTTCATTTTTTCATTTTTGCCATAATCAAGCATAAATATCTACCATTTCTTGAGTTTTGTCAACATTTGGAGCTTTGGAAGAGTTTTTGACCAAGAAATTTATCTATTTTCAAACACATCAAGGTAAACTTTTAATCACTTTTATGGGTTTTTATTAAAAGTTGGTTCACCCAAATATTAAGTTTAAATCAAGTGAGTTTTGATAGAAAATAATAAGGTGTATGAATGTGTGTGTGTGTGAAACGTAAATACATACACATATATGTATGTATGTATCGTAATGTATGTGTGTGTGTGTGTGTATGGGTGTTTAAGTTCTTTCAAAATATATATACATACATACTTGGATGATTTTTCTTGGATGGTGATGTTAATCATATGCATGTACATATACATGCATATATATGTATGTGGATGTGAAATAAGTTACATGCATGAACTTATTTTGTTCAAATAAATATGAGTTGGATCTTACATGCATGTATGATTAATGTGTACACGGTTTGATTATACATGCATGTATAGATAAATACATACATAGATATATATATGTATATATATGTATGTTCATATATATAAATACATATGTGAATGTGTATATATATACATGTAAAAGTTGCTAGATGATGATGTTAGTTACATGCATGTATGTGTGTGTATGTAAGTATTTTCAAGTAAAATTGAGTTTTGAGAATAATGAGAAAAATGCTATTTTGAAATAAATAGATCTGATTTTTATAGTCTTAATATACTTAAAACAAAATTATTTTATTATAAAATTTACAAAGAAAGGTTAGAAAAATAAGCATAAATTTAACAAACTAAAAATTAGTGTTTTTAGTAAAATAGAAACTATAAAAATAGAGATTTTCTATAAAAATAATTTGGGACAACTTATTTATAGTACATTTGTAAAATTATAAAAATATGTTAAGTATAAAATCAAGAGGATACAAAAATATATATTATAAGGAAAGTCGTTGTTAACCGAAAACACGTGTTTTCGACTGTTTTTAAAGTATAAAAGGAGTTATTTTATGAATCTGATTTTGATCAGAAAATTTATAAGTTTTTATGATGAAAATTTGTAATTTATAAGGTATAAGTGTTTTAAGAAAAATATAAAATGAAATACTTGAAAACTATGTATAAAAATGACTTAAAAATGTTGATTTAATGCAAAATTACGACATAATTTTGTGGCTGATTTTAATCATCAAATTTTGTGTAAAAATAAGTAAAATATACTTATTTTGATGTAATGAAAATAACTTGGGACTTATTGCATGTCGATTGCATGAAGTGATGTGCGTTACGTTGTCGGTTTGTCGGTAAAATATCGGCGGAATTGTCATTTTTGGCAAGTTGTTAAAACTAATTAAGTTTGGAGTTAAAATGAAATTTTTTAACAAAGATAACTTAATTATTTAAAGATAATATGACTTTGAAAACATTAACTTATGATTTATGATAAAAGACTAAATTCGAGTCACCGACGTGTCGTTTGTGTGAAATCTGGTTCCCTTAGTGGAATGTGTTTAAGTCTAGTTAAGTTGGGTGAACAACTTACATGATGGACTTTTATTTAGACTGTTAATGTGTCCCTTGGGTTTTAGGGCGCTAGTGAGAACAGTCTGGTTATTTGGAAATCTTTGTTGCTAGCCGGAACGCATTGAGGTGAGTTTCACGGCCCCTTTTTAATAATGTTTTTGGTTTTTGATAAACCGGGGGAGAAACATATCGGGAAAAGAAATTTTAAATTGTAATGTATGGTTTGGAGTGATATGTGACTTTGATAGCTCTTGAGTAAGTGCAGCCATTTGTATATGTGTTCTCTGTGTATTCGCTCCAGAGGGGATTCGCTCCCGCAGTCATAATCATTAGTCTCGGGGGAGGGACCGCATGATATATTGGTAGATCTATCGGGTTTGACAACCCACTCCCCGACCAGCTGTCATGGTCCGTGTGTAACGGGAGCAATATATGTTGAGGGGTGTTCGCACCTTGGTTTTGGTTTGATTATGGGCTCATGGTGTCTATCGTATCGTAGTACCTAGCTAGTCTACGATGAGTTCTCTATCACGATGTTTTTGTACATTACGTTCTTTTCCTTTGCTTAAATGTTTTTATATGAAAACCTGTGAACTCACCAACCCGTTTGGTTGACACTTGCTTTTAAATTTGGTATGTTTCTCAGGTAAGTAGCATGATGATGGGAAAGGAAAGGAAACCGGTTCTAGTTAGCGAGCGTGCTTTGGGATATTTATCTGGGACCAGTTATCTAAATGTTAAAACTGATGTTTGTTAAACTTGTAATGTTTTAACAATTATCGATAACTTTTTATATAAATATCCATGTTTTATTCAAATCGTTCGCTTAACTTATGCTTGAGTTATTTACTGTTGACACCAAAACTCTGTTAAGTCTTCCGCTGCGAGTCGGGGTGTGACAGTAAAAGTGGCATCAGAGCCTAGGTTATAGCGAACTAGAAAAATATTTTTATAAATCTAGACTATAACCAATTAATTATTTTTTTAAAGAACGGTTTCTTTCCCAATATGGTATTGCATTCGTGCTTAGCCTGAGAAAATTGGTATTCATGGATGTGTCTTTATTAGTACATGACTAACCAAATTTTTATGGATGTCCTTCTTTCTCTAGATGGTTGATCCTGTTATTGACTTGCTTGGCTCTAGTAGTGAGCCTGATTTACTGTTTTAGTCATATTTTGTTGTTGGCCTATATTCATTGAAGCATGAGGGTTGTGGATGAATATCTGCGTCAGATGACGAGATAGATCCCACCACTATTATTCCTTATTCCCCACATGCATTGGTTTCATGTTATTGCCTCCACCTATTAGAGTGGTATATACACATTGGGGAAGAGACGTGACCTCGGTAAGAGATCACGTAGTGATGATGACGAGGCTTTAACTTACTCTAGGAGAAGACCTAGATTGGAGAACATTTTTAGTGCACCGAGGACATGTTCGAGTCAATTGGTTAGATTAGGGAACCCGACGATACATGGTGTGATTCTTAGTTTTAAGTAAGGGGACCCTCTACTACAGTGGTTGGGAAGATGATGGCTCAAAGAGAGTTATTAGATATGGCGGTCGTTGTTCAGCAGCGCGATGTGCTTAGTATGAGAGCACCATTAGGCAGCCACATACTTGCTTATTGGCATGATTATTGAGGAATTGGACTCAGTACACGCATATGCCAGTTTCTATGGAGCCTTGTTGCTCACCATTTTATTTGATGAACCTCCCACAACACCTATGTAGTTGGTTTATGAGATATGTTTATTTTTGGTTATGAATGTTGTATTTACGTTGAGTTGTTAGTTCTACATTATCTTTAGCTCAAAGAGACACAAATAACGACAACGGGAAGTGTTAACCATGAGGTTGTACTTACAAAACTTTTCAGGTGTGTAACTCGCGTTTGTTTACCAGAACTGAGGGATAAATATAATGCGCTGGATTGAAAGAATGGAGTCAGTTATATGATACTAGTGGTTGTACCTTATACCACTAAATGAAGTATGTAGTTTGCTCGTTCCACGATGAAGTGTTGACATAGTGGAACGCCTTTTTACAAGCAAAAAGGAGAAGTTGCTGCGTACAACCTCCCTTGGGATGAGCTTAAGGAACTAATTTTGAGGGAATATTTCCCAATAAGTGAAGTGTAGAAGCTAGAGGTTGAGGTTTAGAATCATGTTAGGATAGGTGATAAGATTTGAGACTAAGCAACTATATTTCATGAACTTACAAGGTTAGTTCCAAGACTGATTAACCTAAGTAAGGAAGGATTGAGCGATATATCTGTGGCTTGGCACATCAGATTAGGCACATGGTTGTTGATCCCATTTCCACCGGTAGTGAACACATCTAATTCATATATTATATTGATTGAATTGATTGTGGAACTTTGAAATTGAATGGATGTTATTTATTGGTTAATTTGAACCGAAATCTTTGTCCTAAGTGTGAAATGAAAGAAATAAGAAAACAAACATATGATGAGTATACTACTATGCCTGGCCAACATATTAGTGCACCCATGATATGAATGTGGTCTTATGGATATCATTTTATATTAAGGTCATTGAAAATAGGTAAGGTGTTAAGAATTTGCTTTGGTTTATACTTCTACCTTTGTATAAATAGGAACTCCTTCGGGGGTTGGTAATCTAGACAAGAAGGTGATAGAAGCAAGTAAGACACCTGCTAGTGCAGAGATGAAACCCTTTGAGGAAAATATGAAAAATTTTGATAATCGTTTTGGTAAATAGAAAAGTAGGAACCAGGGTTCGATAAATTCTACACTACAAACATATCTGGAGTTTTATGTTGTAGGCTGGTGTGTGAGCGATGCTGTAAGATATGGCAACAAATTCAAACATATAGAGTTAAGTTACCTCTAGGGTCAAGTGGAGGAAAAATAAGTTGCTTTGAATGTGGAGCAAATGATCATTTTAGGAAGGATTGCCGAAAGTTAAAGCCTACTAATGCTAGATATTGAGCTTTGGAGATGAATACTGGTACTTCTCGTGAAGACCCATCTGTGGTCATTGGTACATTCCTTGTTCATAAATCAGTTTGCATCTATATTAGTTGATATTGAAGCCGATCTAAGAATTTAAACCTTCGCTTGACCATAAATCAAGTAATTAAATATGCTATCGTATAGAGTTGGCAAAAAAAATAAAGTTATTGAGTCTGGAGAGATTATTAAAGGATGTAAGTTGCATCTAGAAACTCCTTCATTTAAGATTGATCTCATACATATGGAACTTGGTAGCTTTGATATTGTAGTCAGTTTGGATTGATTATCTAAAAACCATATGGAAGTAGTTTGTTTCGGAAAGGTGATTCATTTATCTCTTCCTAACGATGACGTTTTAGTTATGAAGGCACAAAAAAAAAAATTTTTTTTTTTTTACGCAAAGGATGCCCTGCATTCTTAGCTAGTGTTGTCGATAAAAAAAGCTGAAAGAGAAAAGATTGAAGAAATTTCAGTTGTTCCTATTTATCCAGAAGATCTGTCAGGATTGCCATCGTCATGACAGATTGAGTTTCAAATCAACCTTGTGCTAGGTAAGGCACCTATTGCGAAAGCCTCGTATCGACTAACACCTTCTGAAATACATGAGTTGTCTAATTAATTACAAGAATTGTTGGAACAAAGGATTTATTAGACCAAGTTTTCTCCTTAGGGATCACCGGTCTTATTCCTCAAAAAAAAAAAAAAAAAAAAAAGATCGGTCAATGAGGATGTGCATTGACCATATAGAGTTGAATAAACTCACCATCAAGAATCGGTATCTCTTGCCGAGGATTGATGATTTGTTTGATCAGTTGTGTGGTTGGAGTTTCTATTCAAAGATCGATTTACGCTCAGGATACCACCAATTGAAGATTGTGGATGAAGATATTTCGAAAACTGCCTTTAGAATGCATTATGGGCATTATGAGTTCTTGGTCATGCCTTTCATGTTAACGAATGCTCCTGCGACATTTATAGACCTAATGAATAGGGTTTTTAGACCTTATTAGGATAAGTTCTCAATTTACTCAAAGACCAAAGAAGGTCATGAACGTCATTTGAGGCTGGTTTTGGAATTGTTAAAGATTGAAAAACTTTCTGCGAAGTTCTCCAAATGTCAATTTTGGATTTGCAAAGTTCAATTTATGGGTCATGTCATTAATGAGAAAGATATTCAAGTAGATCCTTTAAAGATTGAAGCAATCAAAAATTGGAGTACGCCTATATCTCCAACTGAAATACGTCAATTTCTAGGATTGGATGAGTATTATAGGAGATTCATTGAAAATTTTTCTAAGATTTATCAATCTTTAGCCCTGTTGACTCAGAAAGAACAGAATTTTGACTAAACCGCCAAGCAAGAATAAGCTTTTCAATTGTTGAAGCATAAACTATGTACTGCGCCCATTTTATCACTTTCTGACGGGAATAATGGATTTGTGGTATATTATGACGCATCATGACAACGTCTTGCATGTGTTTTGATGCAGCGGGATAAGTTGATAGAATACGCTTCGCGACAACTTATGATTCATGAGAGGAATTACACCACCTATGATTTAGAATTGGGGGTGGTTGTTTTTTTTTGTTCTCGAGATATGGAGACATTATCTTTATCGGACGAAGTGTACTAAGTTCACCGATCATAAAAGTCTCAAACATATATTTGATCAAAAAGATCTAAATATGAGACAACGTAGGTAGGTCGAATTGCTCAATGATTAGGATTGTGAAATTTGTTATCATCCTAGAAAAGCAAACGTAGTGGCAGAAGCTTTGAGGAAAAAAAAAAGGTTAGAGACAAAACTTTACGAGTGCGTGTATTGGGATTAATTATCCAAACGGGCTTTACCGCTCAAATTCATGATGCACAACTTGAAGCACTTTAAGTTGAAAATATCAAAACCAAAAGCCTACACCGAATGGTTAAGGAGTTAATTCCAAGGTCCGACGAAACATTATATTTCATAGATCGTATATGGGTACCTTGTTTTGGTAACATTCGTGAGTTATTATTGGATGAAGCTTACATGTCACGTTATTCAATACATCCAGGGTCGGATAAAATGTATAAAGATTTGAAAGAATTTTATTGGTGGCCTAATATGAAACGGGAAATTGTCGAATATGTCGGTAAATGTCTAACTTGCTCCCGGGTGAAGGCAGAACATCAAAAGCCAGCTGGACTTTTGTAATAACTTGAGATCCCAGAATGGAAGTGGAAATGTATTGCAATGGATTTTATAATAAAATTATCCCGAACGTCTAGTAGCTATGATACTATTTGGGTAATTTTCGATCGTTTAACTAAGTCAGCACGCTTCCTTCCAATTAAAAAGACAGATAAAACGGAGAAGTTAGCGAGAATTATACTTGAAAGAAATTGTTTCTAGGTGTAGCGTTCCTGTGTCGATCATATCTGACAGGGACAGTCAGTTTTAATCAAGGTTTCGGTAATCGTTGCAGAAAGCCTTGGGTACTCGAATAAAGGATAGGTTGAAAGCTGCCATGGGTAGACAGAAAAGTTATGCTGATAATCGATAGAAATCATTGGAATTCCAGGTTGGATATCGTGATATGTTAAAAATCTCACCTTAGAAAGGAGTCGTTAGATTTGGTAATCAGGGAAAGCTTAATCCCCGTTATATTGATCCATTTGAGATTCTGGATCGAATTGGCCAGTGGCATACAGACTCAAGTTGACTTAGCAACTCAGCGATGTGCATGGTGTATTTCATGTATTTAACCTAAAGAAGTGTATTTCTGATGAAATGACTGTTGTACCAATTGAAGATATTCATGTTGATGAAAGACTTCATTTTGTCGAAGAGACGATTGAAATCTCGGATTGTGAAATCCACATGCTTCGACGTAGTTAGATCAAGTTAGTAAAAGTGAAATGGAATACAAGGTGTGGCCCAGAGTTTGTCTGGGAGCGCGAGGATCATATGAGAAAAAAAAATAAGTATCCCCACCTGTTTTCTTTTGATAAGAAAAGGTCGTAGTGGTTTATAATTTCGGGACGAAATTTCCTAAACCAGGGGAGACTGTGACATCCGGTAATTTTATGAATGACGATCCGTAATGGTTAGTGTACTAAAATTTGATTTATTTAATGCGTTAATAATTTAATAATGTTTATTAAATTAATGTTGTCGAAAGTCTAGCACAGAGTGCTGTTTAAATGCATGGATTTGCATTTGGTGATTTTTTTTGAGATTTCAGTACCGTTCGGCTGTGTTTAAACGACGTTGGTGACGACTCGGTTAACGAATTTAGTAGATATGCTTGGTTTAGCATAAAATGATAAATCATAAATGGAGAAATAAGGTTAACAATGAAAACCGTGAATTTTGACGTAAACTATTGATTTTACTGACAACCGACTTTACCTGCGTTTTTGCCGGACAAAATGAATTAAATTAATCAGATAATATTTAAGGTCATCATTTTTCACTAAAATTTTATCGTTTAAGTACGATAAATATTCTATTAATTTTAGAATAAAAATCGAATTTTTATTAAATTTTCGGTACACGATTTATACACCGTAGGACTCAGATTATACATGTATCTTACCTGTTTTAAATCCAAGAAGAGCCATGTGTGGACAAGTGTATGCCACATGTCAAGAAGAAGATCCTAATCTTGGATTTTTAAACCTACCATATAAACTCAATGATGACATATTCCTCTACACAAGCAAAGTTTTCCAATTCTCTCTTCTCTCTCTCTCTTGGTGTCGTCAACCCCCTCCATTTCTACAACACCATTTTCATTTTTTCATTTTTGCCATAATCAAGCATAAATATCTACCATTTCTTGAGTTTTGTCAACATTTGGAGCTTTGGAAGAGTTTTTGACCAAGAAATTTATCTATTTTCAAACACATCAAGGTAAACTTTTAATCACTTTTATGGGTTTTTATTAAAAGTTGGTTCACCCAAATATTAAGTTTAAATCAAGTGAGTTTTGATAGAAAATAATAATGTGTATGAATGTGTGTGTGTGTGAAACGTAAATACATACACATATATGTATGTATGTATCGTAATGTATGTGTGTGTGTGTATATGGGTGTTTAAGTTCTTTCAAAATATATATACATACATACTTGGATGATTTTTCTTGGATGGTGATGTTAATCATATGCATGTACATATACATGCATATATATGTATGTGGATGTGAAATAAGTTACATGCATGAACTTATTTTGTTCAAATAAATATGAGTTGGATCTTACATGCATGTATGATTAATGTGTACACGGTTTGATTATACATGCATGTATAGATAAATACATATGTGAATGTGTATATATATACATGTAAAAGTTGCTAGATGATGATGTTAGTTACATGCATGTATGTGTGTGTATGTAAGTATTTTCAAGTAAAATTGAGTTTTGAGAATAATGAGAAAAATGCTATTTTGAAATAAATAGATCTGATTTTTATAGTCTTAATATACTTAAAACAAAATTATTTTATTATAAAATTTACAAAGAAAGGTTAGAAAAATAAGCATAAATTTAACAAACTAAAAATTAGTGTTTTTAGTAAAATAGAAACTATAAAAATAGAGATTTTCTATAAAAATAATTTGGGACAACTTATTTATAGTACATTTGTAAAATTATAAAAATATGTTAAGTATAAAATCAAGAGGATACAAAAATATATATTATAAGGAAAGTCGTTGTTAACCGAAAACACGTGTTTTCGACTGTTTTTAAAGTATAAAAGGAGTTATTTTATGAATCTGATTTTGATCAGAAAATTTATAAGTTTTTATGATGAAAATTTGTAATTTATAAGGTATAAGTGTTTTAAGAAAAATATAAAATGAAATACTTGAAAACTATGTATAAAAATGACTTAAAAATGTTGATTTAATGCAAAATTACGACATAATTTTGTGGCTGATTTTAATCATCAAATTTTGTGTAAAAATAAGTAAAATATACTTATTTTGATGTAATGAAAATAACTTGGGACTTATTGCATGTCGATTGCATGAAGTGATGTGCGTTACGTTGTCGGTTTGTCGGTAAAATATCGGCGGAATTGTCATTTTTGGCAAGTTGTTAAAACTAATTAAGTTTGGAGTTAAAATGAAATTTTTTAACAAAGATAACTTAATTATTTAAAGATAATATGACTTTGAAAACATTAACTTATGATTTATGATAAAAGACTAAATTCGAGTCACCGACGTGTCGTTTGTGTGAAATCTGGTTCCCTTAGTGGAATGTGTTTAAGTCTAGTTAAGTTGGGTGAACAACTTACATGATGGACTTTTATTTAGACTGTTAATGTGTCCCTTGGGTTTTAGGGCGCTAGTGAGAACAGTCTGGTTATTTGGAAATCTTTGTTGCTAGCCGGAACGCATTGAGGTGAGTTTCACGGCCCCTTTTTAATAATGTTTTTGGTTTTTGATAAACCGGGGGAGAAACATATCGGGAAAAGAAATTTTAAATTGTAATGTATGGTTTGGAGTGATATGTGACTTTGATAGCTCTTGAGTAAGTGCAGCCATTTGTATATGTGTTCTCTGTGTATTCGCTCCAGAGGGGATTCGCTCCCGCAGTCATAATCATTAGTCTCGGGGGAGGGACCGCAGGATATATTGGTAGATCTATCGGGTTTGACAACCCACTCCCCGACCAGCTGTCATGGTCCGTGTGTAACGGGAGCAATATATGTTGAGGGGTGTTTGCACCTTGGTTTTGGTTTGATTATGGGCTCATGGTGTCTATCGTATCGTAGTACCTAGCTAGTCTACGATGAGTTCTCTATCACGATGTTTTTGTACATTACGTTCTTTTCCTTTGCTTAAATGTTTTTATATGAAAACCTGTGAACTCACCAACCCGTTTGGTTGACACTTGCTTTTAAATTTGGTATGTTTCTCAGGTAAGTAGCATGATGATGGGAAAGGAAAGGAAACCGGTTCTAGTTAGCGAGCGTGCTTTGGGATATTTATCTGGGACCGGTTATCTAAATGTTAAAACTGATGTTTGTTAAACTTGTAATGTTTTAACAATTATCGATAACTTTTTATATAAATATCCATGTTTTATTCAAATCGTTCGCTTAACTTATGCTTGAGTTATTTACTGTTGACACCAAGACTCTGTTAAGTCTTCCGCTGCGAGTCGGGGTGTGACAGTAAGTTTTGTGTTTATCTCTCCCCCAGACCCTACTTAAAAGTGAGATTTTACTGGGTATGTTTGTTTTTTTGTTATTCAGCCGTAAATTCAAAATAGGAAATTTCTTTCTTAAATATGTTGCACTAGAGTTGATATATGGTTTTACAGGAAGAGGCGGTGCTAAACTTATTAATTTAGAGATTGAACCAACTTATGAGATTGTTTCAAATCCTTGCTATTGGTGGTGTAGAACCTTTTATTAACGGTGTTACCGATAAAGGAAAATGCAACTTTAGGCTAATATTTGTAAATTAACATTAATTGTTTCTTGAGTGACTAGTGAACTCATTAGGCTATGTGTAGTGATCATATACCCATCACTCCACGTAGATGTCGTATATGCGTCACATAAATAACAAACATCATCACCCCTCATCACTCCATATCACCACCACATGTGTTATTATCACCCTCTCCTTTTTCCCCTTTCTTCCTCCTTCACGCCGTGACCATGGTCACGTATTTGAAACCACCTGTTGGTCACATGCTAGTGTGTAGTGGTATTGTGAGGGGTGATGGAAGATGGTCAAACCCCTTCTCACACCTCACTACACATGGTCTTATATTTGTATTTTAATTTGGTGCAAGCAAGTGGTTAATTCTTCTATTTATAAGTCGGAAAGGAAGTTGGTCAAGGGTTGCTTTTGACAGTGATACACTTATATATACAAGGGTGGAGAAAAGGAGACCAAATTGAAGAGTGAGCTTGGCATGTTGTTTGTTGGTAGGAGGGTGACAGTTAGAGGTGCACAAAACGATTATTTCTGAAACAGGTTGTGGTTTTGGCCAACAAAGTCAAGAACCAAGTTCGGGTTTTTGACCTGGTTTTATCAGTTTTTGGCCGACTCTGGTTTTGGATGGGTATATGTATAACATTTTTCAGTAATTCTGGTTCTGGTTATGATTTCTTTGGGGTTACTGTAACTGCATGTGCCCACTGGTTTGTATAGGACCAGTTCCGATTCGGATTGTCGGTTTCTATTCGAGAATCGGTGTTTTTGGTTTTTTGCACACCTCTAGTGACAGTGATAGAGCATTACCAGATACAGTGTATTTGGTTAGACATCAAATAAAAAAAAATAGTTATGTTGTTATGAGCGTCTTCTTCTTTCACGCCACAATTTTCCTCATTGCCGCCCTTGCTTGTTATGTTTTTATGGGAAATTTGAGCCCCATTTTCTTTATTTAATCGATGATCAGTATTTTGAATCCGATTTTCAATCCAATTTCTGATTTTTTTTTTCATCATCGGTTTGCAATTTTGTTGTTTCTGTGCTACATTCGTGTTTTTTTTGTTGGTTTTTTTTTTGAGTTTGATAATACATCTAGTGTTGCAATTTCTGGCCAAACCAATTAACTTTAAAAAGCCGCTAATGATCGAATTAAACTTGCTTGCAAACTAAACTTCTGTATACTTGTATGACGTTTTTTGTTGTTAGAAGACTTTTAGGTGGGTTTTTTTTTTAAATCTTGTGTTTATAAGTAAGTTGCAATTGGAGAGTGACTTTCACATTTTTGGTACCAAAGTCATTAGAGTACAGCGACTTTAGTGTAAGAAATGTGAAAGTAGTTGATCCCATTACAACTCACCTAAAACTACAAAAATGAAAAACCACCTAAAAACATTTAACATCCAAAAAAACTACATATTCCAAAAATAAATAAATAAATTCAATAATCCACTCAATGGGTGATTTCCACCCATTTGTAATAAAATAAATTAACTTTTTACTTTAATAAAATATCCCCTATGGATACATGTTCCCTTTTAACATTTTTTCATACCATTTAACACACTCAAATTACATTTTTTTATGCATTCATTTGCTTTATCAAGCTCCAAGGAGTCATCCAATAGTTCGTTTGAGGTGTGTACCGCTTTTATTTAAACAAGGATGACACAAGTTGTTTATAACTTTATATTCTGAATGACGATCAATGACGAAGCTTTATAGGGGCCAGGGGCCGGGGGTGGGGGGTGACGGCCCCCCTTTTCCGTCCGTAGTGTTAATTTTTGGCGATATTTTTAGTTAAAAATAGTGGTTTCGTCTATTCGCTTCAAAAATTTAACATGTATTCCGGGTTTCAGAAATTTCCGCCCCCTTTTACTCTGCCCAAGCTCCGTCACTAATGACGATGAAGGTTTAAGCGAGATTATATGAAAGAAGATATATAAAGATCGGGTATTCTCAAATGGCAATCTCGTAAATAATTACTTTTTTGAAAATTCTTTGCGAGAGATATTTCATTAACAATTTTGGACGCGAAGGGATTTATTTAATCGAATCATGGCCAACATGGAAATAGAATAACGTTTCCGGATGATGATAGAGACAAGAGATAATTGACACCATTACAAAAATACGTCTACAGTACGTCAATTAGCATACGAAGTTGTGTCTGACATTGGCTATAACGTAACATGAAGGTCTACATTATTTTTTTTTGAAGGAATTATCCAACTCCATGGGCGGAGGTATTAAAAAGAGACTGATGTCCCGGACATTGGTTTTTCAGCATATATGGACATTTATAAACAGTTTTGTCAAGTGACAGCATCGGTTTTTTGACATGTGATAGGTAGAGGTGGCCAAACCGGTTTTTTTGGAACTGGTTACGGTTATGAAACCGGTTACGGTTCCAAACAGTTCCGGTTCTGATCAACAAAGTCGACATGTGATAGGTAGAGGTGGCCAAACCGGTTTTTTTGGAACTGGTTACGGTTATGAAACCGGTTACGGTTCCAAACAGTTCCGGTTCTGATCAACAAAGTCAAAAACCGGTTCTGGGTATGTTGGCCACCTCTAGTGACAGCTACTAGTTGCAACATCTACTGTTGAAAAATTTCTTTCTTCAATGAAGCATGTAAAGACGGAATTGCGTAATAGAATAATAGATGTGTACCTGAATGATTCTTGTATTTTTAGGAAACAACTCTTAGTATCTTTTTTTTAATTAGTAAAAACTATTGAATTTATATTATGTGTTTTTTTAATTATATTCATTATTTTTATTTAAACGGTTTCTATTATGTGACGAGCATTATCTGACCCGAATGGTAAAACCCACACAAAAAATTGAAGTTCAGTGCTATGAAATCAGATCATACAAATACAGTGACATTATTGGAAAAAAATCATGGATCCATCACTAACTTTACGGATACAAGTATTTGCAAAAACGTTAAAATTTGCAAGCATCACATAAATATGAAATGAGGGTTCTCGAGGATGTTAGGTAACAAATTGCTAACATTGAGCTTGGAGGAATTGCGTTAAATAATAAATATTTAACAGTTTGGTAGATGCGAAATGATAACAATCACTCCATGATCATGCTTGAAGAGATACCCTTACAATATAGCTTGTTTTGGCACCTTTTTTATTATTTTTTTTTTTTGGTATGGCTAAGTTCCAATAAACATTAATGCGATTAATCAATCACCATTGTTCAATAACCTATTAAATCAAATTACGCTCGATTCTTCATTTAAAATTAAGGGTAATCTACGCATGTATAAATATTATCTTGCTGAAGGCATATACCCAAACTTGGCTACTATTATCAAGTTGTTCACCTTTGGATGACTGGTGTGAGAGACAACTCAAAAGAGCACAACAAGCAATACCAAAAGATGTGGAACAGGCATTTGGAATGCACAAAGGTAAATGCACATGGTAACTCAAAATCCGGCTCTAGCAATGCACCGTAGAAAGACTTGCAAATTATGTATGCATGCATTATATTGCATAATATGTACGTTCTTAGTGAATTATAAAGACGGAAAATTTCAACATAGCATTGATAGATAAGATATCATGAATTGCATAGGAAAAAAATTCACCGTGTGTTACATCAACGTCTTGTGAAGCATATTGTGATAACTTATATTCTTCCAGTTGATCAATCATTTTTCTATATTTTTTTTAATCAATTGAGTTACTATATATTGTAACTTTTAAATTTTTATTGAAATTTGTATTTTCTATTTTATGTTATTTAATTTTTATCGAATTTGTGATATTTTAAATTTAATTATATTTTAAAATTAACAAATAATATTTGATCATATAGCTTAAAATCTACTTGATCCTGTAGGCCTTTTGACTAACTTTTAGAACCCTGTGTCCATGGTATATTTAGCAGCAAAGAAGAAGCTGCTGGGGCAGAAAAAGACACATAACAACCCCTTTTTATAATTTATAGCATTGGTGTGTTTTTCTTTGGTAAAAGAAATATCAGCAGCCCCTTGGCTAAAAGTTTTTAAAAATTTTGACTGGACTTGGACATAAAAGTCCAGAAAATCGGTGGATATGCATGCATTGGACACGTGACCACGGGTTAGGCTGGTAGAGGTGGGCAAAAACCCATAACCGATAACCAGAACCGGTTGTACAAGAACCAGTGGGTACAGACGGTTCCGGATTCTCAGAGAAATCAGAACCGGAACCGAAAAAAGCGGAACCGGTTCCACCTTTACCCGGCCAAACCCGAGACGAAACCGGCCAAAAACCGAAACCGGTTGTTGACTTTGTTGATCGGAACCGGCTTAAAAAAACCGGTTTGCCCACCTCTAGGTTGGGGTATCATTAGGACATTGACTATTGAATTGAGCCAATCTGTCGCCTATGTTCCCATAAGGCCATAATCCCATTCCCATATGGATATTCCCATCCATTTGTAGATTATATCCATTGGGCTTTATAAGAGCTGGTTGGACCTAATCTGGGCTGCTGATGCGTTTTGCTGGGGTTCACAGGCCAACGGTTCGTGGGTCGTAACAGCTGAAAACTTTATTAATTATCTCTTTATTTTTAATTGTTCGTACGATGACATTCAAGACGAGATTTTAATTATCCAATTGGATTTAATGCTCTGTAGACTGTAGCGTATGTCTAAGTATAACTCAAGAGGAACCTCACAACTGGTAAACACTGACCTTGCCTCAATGTAAAATTATATTTTAACCCGGATTCACACCAAAGATATCTCATAGGGAACTTAATGGGATACTAGTCTTTAGTTAAAAACATTTATTAGAGTAAATTACTGTTTTAGCCTTTGTGGTTTAAGTGTTTTAACTATTTCAACTCAAAATATAATCTTTTACCAATTAAACCCATATGATTTAAACAACTAACAATTTGACCCCCAAACTTAATTATTCTAACTGTTTTTGCCCCCAAACCTATTGATGATTGAGGGCTAAAAGCCTTAGGGGTTGTTTGTTTACCTCTTAATAGAGTCATTCAGCACTTAACCATTCAGCACTTAACCATTCAGCGCGTTTGGTTTAAATTTAGTTGCTTCTTAATGATTCAATTCAGCACTTAATCATTCAGCACCAATACCATGCTGAACCATTCAGAGGCCATTCAGAGGTGCAACCAAACATTCAGACCTCTTAACCATTCAGACCCTCTTAATCATTCAGACCTCTTAACCATTCAGCACTTAATGATTCAGACCAACCAAACAGCCCCTTAGTTCTTTATAAACATTGGCTGCATTGATAAAAGATTTTATTTCGAGCTAAAATAGTTAAATACTTAAAAGTATATGAGCCAAAACCGTAATTTACTCCAATATCTATCACACGATCGCATCATGATTCATGATAAATTCATAAAGTTGATTATTGACTTTCTTTTTTGCTTCTTAAAAAGGCTTGTCAAAGACTAAACATCACAAATTAAAGTATGCTAATTGGGTTTTTCGTCTATTATTCTAGTAATGTGAAGGTTTTACTCAACCAAATGTGTAGGATTTACGATATATATGTTTCTAAACGTTAACTTTTCCTCTCTGCACTTATTAAAGCTATAAATCTGGTAGTACGGAACATATAACCTATTTCTACACGTTTATATTGTGCATAAAATATTAGTTTGACAAGGGTTTCGTGTTGTATTGGCACCCCATCTCATCTCATTGTTAAATCAATAATAATAGTAAACACAATATTCTCTTTCATCTATTTATTTAATATTTAATATTTTTTAAGATAAAAATATAAAAAACAGTGTTATTGATATATCTTAATACTAATAGTCTATCCCTTATTAAGATGCTAAAATAGATGTGTTAGAACACAAGATTAGACATTATAAGAAGGCTAAGAAGGCAAATTGGATTTAAATAATCCAAAATTTGACACGTTGGTCGCTGTCGGTCCCAACTACGAAAATCCCCGATAACGGTCCGAACTTTCGACATATTTTCCCGTGGCGGACCGCCGTCAAATAAACCCTAACGGCATTAACTTTTTTTCGAACTTCGAACGGATTTTTGAGGGTTTTTGTTCAGATGGAGAATACGAGTCGAATGGCGTATAACTTACCTCGAAACGTTGCTCCAAATTTCTCAATTTTATGATTTCTTTGACGAATTGAAAGTTTAAACACCAAAATTGGGAAATTTGAAGCAACGTTTCGAAGTAAGTTATACATCATTCGACTCGTATTCTCCATCTGAACAAAAGCCCTCAAAAATCCGTTCGAAACTCGAAAAAAGTTAACGCCGTTAGGGTTTGTTTGATGGCGGTCCGCCACGGGAAAATATGTCGAAAGTTCGGACCGTTATCGGGGATTTTTCATACTTGGGACCGGCAGCGGCCAATGAGTCAAAGTTTGGATTATTCAAATCCAATTTGCCTTATAAGAAACGAGTGATTAGTATAATAGAGAAAACAATAAATGATAGATTGATACGGTTTATACATGTGAGATTAAGCGAAGACTATATCTAGAGCCGGGAAATTCCCTATTCTAGAGAGGAGTAAATGCATGATTTTCTAGAATTACATATTTTCAAAAACATGATACAGTGTAGACTCCTATTCTATTTTTTTAAGAACAATTTTATGTTTCTTGCTCAACTTTGTTGGAAGTAAATGTGTGTGTTTTCTAATATTATATCATATAATATTATGATAATACGTTATTTTATACTATTAGGATATTTTGTTACGACATTCTGACTATGTTTTATTTATATATGTTTGAATATAAGGTGAAAATTTCTTTGAAAATAACAGTCCATATATATATATATATATATATATATAGAGGAGTAGGTTCACATACAAATAGAGTTTTTTGTAAAAATGATAGTAACCAATAAAATGTTGACATGTGGCATTTTAATTAATTAATATAAAAAGGTAATATAGGCAATTTGTATTTAAATGATTTTTAAATTTACATTAAAATAGGAAAGTGGGTAATCAGTTTAATTATTCAACCTATTCCAAAAATTAACATTATATCACGTATTATCATAAAAAAAACGAATTCGTAATCTCATATACGAATCAAAAAAAATCGTAGGCATTGAGTTTTTGAATTGCATTTGCAAAATTCGATGGATGAGTACGTACAAATGGACGAACCGACTGAAAATATTCTATCATGTGCTAATAACACATATTAACACATAGCAAAACAAACAAAAAAGATTGTTTTAGGCATATAATTATGTATATGTGCTGATATATGCTAATATGTACTAATAACACGTATTAGCATATAGGAAAACATACAAAAAAGTTTATTAACAGGCATACAATTATGTGTATGTGCTGATATATGCTAAAATGTACTAGTAGCACATATTAACACATAACAAAATAAACAGCCACCATTTTCGTAACTGATTCTCTCCTATTTAAATGGAAAGTGATGTTAGCAAATTAGATTAAGAAATTCCTTTTATGCCCTTATTTCCATTTTAAACATCATATTAATTACTATCATGTCATTGAATCTTTTATAACCATTGATGATAACACATTAATGGTCCAGATCGTTTCTCATTGTTTTTACAAAACTATCCATTTGTACAATAACCTTACTATATATATATATATATATATATATATATATATATATATATATATATAGGGGAGGGATATTCTAAGAAGGCAAAAAACCATGAGAAGTGTGAGAAGCCACGAGAATGTGACACGTGTATTTTAGGGTAAAGGGTATAAACGTCAACACATAAATGGAGGCTGCACATGCAAGTCACATGTTAATTCCACCAAATTTTTTAAACGTATGTAACTATTTTATACGTTAATTTTTTTTTAAAAAAATTACACCATAAAATCACAAATTTCTTTATCTTTCTAACGAGTATAATATTGTTATATTTAACAATAGAAAAAGAACAAACCTGATTGTTCTTGAAACTTGTGCGTTTTTATGGTGTTTTCATATTGTTTGTGAAACTAGACGTTTTATGGTGTTTTGAACATAAACAAAACACAACGTTTTTTAATTGCATCATTTACACATGACGTTTTATGGTGTTTCTGTACTGTGTAATTTTCACAGACATTTTATGGTGTTTTTGAATTGTAATTTTATTTATGGTGTTTTTGAACTGTAATTTTATTTATGGTGTTTTTGAACTGTACTTTTATTCATGGTGTTTTTGGACTGTATAATTTTACACATTGTGTTTTATGGCGTTTTTGAAAACTAAAAAACATGTCGCTCTAAACTTTGTGTTTTTACACATTTAAGTTTAAAACGTCATGTATAAAATGTTTATGAACCAGGTGTTTTTGTTATGGTGTTTTTCAAATGTTTATGAAATCTAGCGATTTATGGTGTTTTTAGTATTCAAAAACACCATAAAAATGCCTGGTCTTAGTTTCATGAATATCCGAACACAAAAACACCATAAAATGTTAACACCATAAACACAATAACATATCTTGAAAAAATGCCATAAACAATAAAATATCTCGAAAAAACATCATAAACTAAGTTAAAAACAACACGTACAAACGTATGTGCTTATGGTGTTTTTCGTTTTTAAAAACACCAAAAAAATGCCCTCTTTTAGTTTTATTAATACGCAAACACCAAAAAATAACATAAAATGTTAACATCATAAACACCATAAAATATCTTTGAAAACATCATAAAACATACATATGTGTAAAAAACACCATAAAAGATCAGTTTCGTATATATTGGAAAAACACCATAAACTTATGGTTCGTGAAACTCATTTTAGGTTGTTATTTTAATTTTAAAAAATATACTAATATTATACTCATTAGAAAGATAAAAAAATGCTCGATTTTATGGTGTAATTTTTTTAAAAAAATACTAACGTATAAAAAAGTTATGAACGTTTAAAAAAGATGGAGGAAAATGCATGTGACTTGCATGTGCAGGTTTTTGGCTAGATCTTCCCATTCTACCCCTCCTGATGGTTTTAACTTATAACTATTTACGAAAATACCACTAAATTAATCTCAACCACAAAACCAATTGATCTAATGGTTGAGATCTCTTCTCACACTTCTCATGGTTTTAAAACTTTTTAGCCAAACCTTATACTATATATATATATATATATGGGATGGTTCCATTGTTAACCGTCCCTTATATCGTTAACCCGTGTTAACCCGGCATTTTTTGCCCGAATCTTTGTTTTTTTTTTCATGGTTTTTGTTATACATAAATAGGGGGTTTCTTTTTTGTGTTTTTGCTAATTCATCACTGTTTAGAAATTATTTACAAGTGTAAGTAAGTGTAAGTAATTTCTAAACGGTGATGAATTAGCAAAAACACAAAAAAGAAACCCCCTATTTATGTATAACAAAAACCATGAAAAAAAAAACAAAGATTCGGGCAAAAAATGCCGGGTTAACACGGGTTAACGATATAAGGGAGGGTTAACATTTGAACCTCTCTATATATATATATATATATGCTTATCTCACTTTTTTTAGTTCCTACAAATAGTAATATGCAAGTGAATTTTTTTTTTTTGATATAAATGATTGATTAATTGATTGTTAGATGGTGAACAAATTTTATATTTAGCGCAGCGTTTTGAACACGTACTCTTCGACTCAATCATTTATGTATATTTTTCAACTTGCATGAAAGTTGTAAGCTCCTTGAATACAAAAATAATGTAAACGCATCTTGAAAGGCCCACTGTCTCTCTCGTATATGATACTCAAAAACGTATGTATATCTAAAAAAAATTAAATGAGTAATTATATATATATAATTAAAAAAGAAGCATTATATATTGCAAAAAAAAAAAAAGAAAAAAAATAAGAAGAATAGAAATTTAATGTAACAAGTCAAACAAGTTTATAGCAAACTTGTGTATCTTATGAGCTGAAAAATTGGCATTACGCTTGGCTTAACTACTGACCCAAACCAGCTTGCAAGGCAACTTGAATATTTTTTAAAAAAATTCGATTTTGTTTTCTTTACCTATATTTAAATTTATGGTTGATTTTTATTTTCTTTTTGATCTTTTCTAAGCGAGCTCCAAGAAAGCACATGTTTCTTCAACATCATGTGAAACAAGAGAAGTAAAAAAATTCTAGTACCTATAAAATTATTACACGTAACAAACCACTTATTTAAGTAGTAGATAAAAAGTAAAGATCTAATAGATATATTATGGGAAATATTACCAAAATATCTATTTAACCATATTTATACCACATTTTGTCTAACTTTTACATGCATCAAAATTTCCTTGTCCTTTACAGACATTGGCGGTTGTAACTATACAGACGCACACCCACACAGCCAACCAAACAAAGTTTGTCACGTGTCCTATATGGGCGTTGACGCTAGTAGATTATAGTTGTTCCCGTTAAATTACATGCGGCCACCCGTAAAATTAAAATATGTTTTTACAGGGCCGGCCCATGTATTAAGGGCGCTTGCCCATACACATGACAAACTTTGTTTGATTGGCTTTTTGGACGGACGTCTATATATTTACGGGCAGTGGTACCAATAAAAGGATAATTAAGTAATTGGCTTTCAAATGAACAAAATAGAAATGTATTAGATCAAATGGTTATTTTAGGAATTTTTCTTGTATTATATATATAACCCAAATCTGGGTTTTCTTTCTCTGACTTTCCACTACGTCATCAATGGGTTTCATTCGGGTTGGTTATGTCAAAAATCCATCTGAAAGAGGTTACCGATAGAATTATGACCGTTGGGAATTTGATATCGACGATATTATTACCGATGGGGAATTTCAAAAACGAATACAAACAAATTCTCCAAAGTTACACTAAACAGTTTTATCAATCGATGATTGCCAGATAGATTATTAGCAACAAATCTTCCAAGGTCACACTAACCCAAATTTAACAAAAAAGATAAGTTTTTTTTGTAAAATTTTCAAGTTAATTGGTGGAGTAGATTTTGCCGATCGAGGACAGGTTACGTACAGGTTAACCACATCCTGTAGGTTACAAGAAAACAACGGGTTAGCGATAGATAAACTACAAGTATGATAATCTGTACCTGCATCTACATCATTTGTAATGTAATCTTAAACTGTCATAAATCTATTTTTTTAATAAATTTAAAATTATACAATTTTCATAAAGTAGAAAAAGAATGATAAAAATATGTTCAACTTAAAATAAAAATTAATACCAAATATAAAAGTAAAATGTAAAACTTAAAATAAAACTAAAATAACTAAAAATATAAACAAAAACCTAAAAATCGCAAAATCTTGCAACCATGTTACAACCATATGTCGTTTGCGTTGTAGTACTATTTGCAAGTATGGTTTGAGAGTATCGTTATGTAGATAATGAAGTATTGCAATGTCTTTATCCATGTTGATTGCCTCTAGTCGTTCGTTAATCACTTGCTTTCGCTTGATGAATCGACATCATTCTTCCCTTAACATATACCGGTTGTGTTGGTGTTGAGTCTTTGGTTAGATAAAAACGTTAGGGAATTTTCTTGTAAATTCGTCATTTTAGTTGATATAACTCAAATATATTTGATCTTTTTAAGGATTGATATCCATACTCCGCACCAATAATAGGGACGGATTCTTATTCTTCATGGTATTTTACAACCTCTCATGTTTCTTGATGAGAGAAACATTTTTTCATGATGTTTCTTGTAATCTTTCAATGCCTTGTTTATTATATTCACTTCTAAGTGTCCACTAGTGCAACAATGCCTATTGTATTTTTTAAGAATTAGTTTCATATATTCACTCTATAGCGATGACTTGTCGTCACTAATTTTTAAAAAAAATTTTTTTTTATTTATTTATTGATTTTCAGAGATCTTAATTAAAGAAAATTGGAAAACAAAATATTTTTTCTTATAGCGACGACAAGTCGCGGCTAATTTTTTCCCTCAACCGCGAAAAATTTTGTTGTTCCCGCCCAACCCTATAGCGATGACAACTCGTCGCTACATATCAACCTGCGAAAAATTCTGAAACACCCCTATTGCGACGACAAGTCGTCGCTATAGCATTTTCTATAGGGACGACTTAGATCGTCGCAGCTGCTGTCGTCCCTATAGGTTAATATTGGTGTAGTGCCTATTTACAATTCTAATTACATATATACATAAGTGAAGAATTAAATTACATATATTGCTTTCTTTTATAATTTTGCTTAGGTGAGGGGATGTATGTAATTTTAAGAATTAGGTAAGGAATACATGGAATTTATTTTGTGAATTAAATATATATGTAATTTATAAAGTTTATAGAAGGATATATGTTTTTTTTAACAGCGAATGTCTCAATCGTGTGAGCCAACTGTTTCCAGGCCATGTCACCAAGGTCTAGTTACCTGAACCTTCATGAGTCACCACAACCACCTCAGGAGGAAACCTTACTGGGAAAACCCCCTGACCCTCCTCAGAGTCCTTTTTCGTTGTGGAAAAGTTTTGAACCCAATACATCTCATTTAGAAGAATCTTAGGGTACCATTGAGGCAATGTCTCATTGGTATAGAAGGATATATGTAATAGCCCATTTTTAAAAACTACAAATTGGTAAAAAAAAAAAAAAAAGAATAACTTACCAAAAAACCAATAAATATAAAAAATTAAAATAAGAGCATAAAATATAATAAATTAACATGATGAGTTTTTTTTTTTTGTTAATATTATATTATTTTTAGGGTTTGTGCAAGGCAACATTATGCCCCGTACTTCAAGCCTTTAGCTTAGCCCGGAATTCCCCTTTCATTTGAACGGTGACGTGTTCTTGTTCTTCTTCATTGAAATCAAATTGTTCTTCTTCCACATCGATTGCTTCTTCTTCATTGAAATCATATTATTGTTCTTTGGGAAGTAAAAGTGATTGGGTAGGCTTAAGTTATGTAATGGAAGATTTTGATAGTATTGATAATGTGGCAATTAGGATCATGAAAGTACGAATTGAACCGGTGAAAGTTGCACGGACATTGGCGATTAGGGGGGTCGGAGTGGGAGCCGGGTGTGGTCGGGGAAGTGTTTGCCGGATCGGGGAAAGAAGGGAACACCACCCCCGGAAGTGGGGTGGGGTGAAATGGTGAATCGGGAGCCGCTCACCGTTTCAAGCCGAATGGGGAAGAAAAGGTTGTTGACCGTTGGGAAAATTTTGACCGTTGTGGATTAAAAAAAAAAAAAATCTAATTTTTTTTCTATTTAAACAACTCCAAAACAATCACAACTCACACTCTTTATCATTTTATTATTTCATTCTACACTCAAATTTTATAAAGTTTAAAACAATGGATCCGTTTACGTTGGAGCTTCCCACATTTGAAAGTAAATCGTCAAGTTCAGAACATGGAGCATTTATCGCAACAATATCACGCCAATAACCCGAATAATTACTATTTTCATTTAATGTAATATCTTTTTAATTTAATGTAATATCTTTTTAAATTTTAATGTAATTTTATATTTTATTTTTAATGAATCTATTTAATTATTATTATTTATTTATTGTTAAAATAATTAAATAAAAATAAGATTTAAAAATGGGGAAAAGTGGGACGACACCGTGCAAAATGGGGAAAAGTGGGGAAAAATGGGGAAAAGTGAGGAAAGCTGATGTAACGCTGATGTGGCAACGGGGAAAAGTGGGGAGGTTTGGGACGACTCCTAGTCCCCTTAGGGCGAATATGTTGGTAGAATTGGGGTGAAGGCTTTTGGTAGAATAGAATTAGAATGAAAGATTTTGATAGAATTAGGGTGGAGTTGGTTTACTACTTAGACATGATTGAACTAGCTTTAATTGGGCCTAGACTATTTCAAGAAAACTTATAAAATTACAGAAAACCACTATTTCAATTATAAAAGTGTTTGTAAAGAAACCTGAATAGAAAAAAAAGTTAAAATAAACTTACAAAATGAAAAAAAAGAAAAAAAGAAAAAAGAAAAGGTATTTTGGTTATTCACGTTTGATATATTTATATAATAACAACAATTTATCATTAAATGATTATATTGTCTAGCTTTAGTCTGACCTTTTTAGATGATACTGTATATATCTTAAAGATATTAAATTAACTTTTTTTTAATTTTTTTTCTTTTGCATCGAGAAAATTTGACCGTCAAGAATTGGGTGGGTGGGTCGGTGAGTTTTGTAGACTAAAAATTACATGCCAATCTAACGATAACGATAAAATGTGGAAGTCTCCAATTTTTAATAAAATTGTTTGTTCTCTGTTAAAAAAAAAAAAAAGAGCGAGAGAGAGGCTGAATGCAGATGAACTTTGTACAATTTTTATTTTTTTTTTATTTATAACCTGTTTAAGAAAGTACAAAGAAATAAGATTTAATACTCTCCGATCAAAATTGATTCTTCAGTTATTGTTTAGTTCTAATCTTTACGAATCCGGTGTCTAGCTCTTCCATCTTTATCGTGATTCCAGTTAGAATATGCACAGGATTAACAATTTAAATTGCATTAACAATTTTAAAGACAATCTTTGTGATTTAAAGAGATTTCAAATTCAGATTTTCAACAGATAACATCTTTATGACAAGGAGAATCTTCGGATTTATTATTATATTTTATTCCCTTGCATGCTTAGCTTAATAATTAATATGATTACAACTACAGAACTGTTTCAAAATAGGATAAAAAATTTAACATCCTTTTTTTTTTTTTTTTTTTTAACCTGATCTTCTTCTTATTGAATCACAGGTTATGTAGGAAATCATCTTGACAAACCATAATCAAGAAATCAAAATAAGAACAACAAGAATAAAAGAAGAAGAAAGAAAATACGTATGCTTTTTATTGATATGATCGATCACACGTTTACAACCAACCATGGTTGGTTTATATAACCCTAACCACAGTTAATAACTTTAGGTATTGACATATAATACCCTCAAACTAATTACATGTTTCACAATATAAACAAAACATACTTAGACCTATTTACAAAAACGACCCATTAACTTTCTTAACTTGGGTTGACAATTACTTAGGCCAACACTTCTAAATCTATCTATTGAACCCTTGATGTTTAAAGAAGATATCACCTATTATACACCCAAGATACCATTAAACTAAATGTCCTTTGGTATTTAATTTCCTCATAATTCTTTCTTTCTCTTGTCTTTTGATTTTAAAACTTGTCTTATATACTTACTTGAGGATCTGTTTTTGGAGGATACATAACATGATATATAGCTTAGGATTTTTTTTCTAAAAAAGTGTTGATGGAAAAATTATTTATGAAAATAGATGTTTTTAAAAATATTTATAAGTTTTTTTTATTTATTTCTTAATTTTAACTAAATTATTATATATATTTTTAATTAAATTAACATATCATCATTTTTCTAACTTCAAATATGAAACTTGAAGTAAAAAAAATCTAACTAAAAAGAAACATAACGGTTTCAATATCAAACACACACTAAAATAAAATATAAAAATAGAGTTAACTTAAAACAACATCAATAGCAATCACAAAATTTAAAAAAAAAAAAAAAAAAAAAAAAAAAAAAACTATCAAAACAACTCGATGAGTTTAGTCATTTGCTTTTTTAGGTTTAAAAAAAAAACTAATGCCTAAACTCGTTTAGCTATATATAATTTTAACATGTTTCTTTAATTTTGAAGTTGATATAGATACCGCTTAAAGATGACTTTATTTAACATTTTTATTTATTAGGATTGTAAGTTTTATTGTTTGTTTAGTTTATTTACTTCTAATGTTTCGTTTTTGAAATTTATTAGACAATTTATTTTTGTTGTATATAACATGGTTTGAAAAGAACAAACAAAAGGTATTATAATAAGTTATAAAAATAGAAAAATTAAAGTAAGTTGATTGAAAAAGAAAATAGATGATAATATGTTGATTAAATTAAATGAAACTAAAATAAATTAGTTGAAAAACACCAATTTTGGTAAATACTTTTCAAATAACATGTTTTAATAAATAATTTTTCTGCCAACACTCTTTTAGAGAAAAAAAACTCGATATCTTAGAAACTCAAATACTAAATAAATTGAATAAATTGAATATATTATAAATCAAAATTTTTGGCAATTTGTATGTTGGATGTAATTGGTTATATATGAAATAATGAAAATTTTAAAATTGTAAATAAATTAATGAAAATTAATAAATAAAACTTATGTTTTAATATCAAAATTTTTGGCAATTTGTATGTTGGATGTAATTGGTTATATATGAAATAATGAAAATTTTAAAATTGTAAATAAATTAATGAAAATTAAAAAATAAAACTTATATTTTAAGATAAGATATATAATTAAGTTCTCTTATGATTTAATATGTTTTAATAATTATTATAATTACAAAATTTATATTACTGATATTAAATCATTTACAAAATTTAGTATTTATTAGGAGACAAATTAAGATACAGATAGTTACAATTTAATAGGGTAAGAGACATTAAACAAAAAATTTAAAGGTGTAATTATGTCATGTGTCTTAGTCACTTTTTTATTAAAGTAATAACAAAATAAGATTGTCATTTGATTTATATACTTTAAGCCTATTCTATGTATAAGTGTATAACAACTTGTTGCATACTCGTCTTAATTAAGAGGATAATAATAAATAATATATGTAATTAAGATTCGATCATTCTGATACTTTATTTATATCTTTACGTATTTTAAGTGAAATTTATAAGGTATGGTTGTTTATAAAAGTGATGGATTGTACCTAATAAATTAAACTTTGGTGTCTTAATCCACGTATTTATTCAAAAAGTTAAAATGGAATAAATGTACAACTACTCACGACTACAAGTTGCGTGCAATATATGTATACATATATAGGTTATGTTTCAAATATAAAAGTGATTGAGGCTAATTAATTAAACCTACCCTAAACATGTGGAAAAAAGGGAATAATATTATTTATAGTTTGAGAAAAAACAAGGGATTGATACATCAGATTAAGTGGTGGTTCCACCATTTAACCTAATATGACCAACTTGTCCAAAGAATATCTTTAATGCTCTTATCCTGTTGCAGCCTTCTACATATTGAAACTAATGCACCTCTCAACCAATGGGAAAGTTGATGTGGGTCACAAGATTTGGACCGGGCGAAAAGGTTTGTAAATAATTGCTTAGTGTTTGTCATTTTATTTCAAATCCATCCACCAAAGGACACTGTGTGTTGGTACCATATATGCATACCCTAATTAAAAGACTTAGCAAGTGGCTCTATTATTACACCAAGTGGCTTAATACCAGCAACGTACCCAGATCGTTGGTACATGGTTTCGGTTTGAGTTGACTTGGTGATTTTGGACGCATTTTATTGTTTGATTTATCATCAACTTCGATCAGTAAACTAGCCGCTAGGAATCTTCCTGTAATTATTATTATGTAACACTCGAACAAACAATTTAACACTTTTCAGCTTAATTGTCTTTAATATATATATTAGGTTAGCTCACGCGGTTATATCTTGGCCGGGTTGCTTTGTTCATATCAATTGTTAGAGAAATTGCACACGTTTTCTTTAATTAATTAAGTATATATGCATGCAGCCACATTTCGAATGCGATTATCCAAAGTATATATATTATGTAATGTGTAGTTAATAATGTGAATTCGAGTTGTCTAGTATCATCATCATGCCATTTACTTCGTGATGGCTTAAAATGTATTTATCCATGATTTTTCTTCCAACATCAACAACCAGAATATTGTTGTAATGCGTGAAAACAATTTAGTAATATTGTAAACATGACTATTTTTTTTACTTAATTCTTTCTTGGTTTTATGTTTTTAAATAGTCTCATTTAGTGTAAGTGTCTAGGTCTTTAATTGTTAAATTAGTGCAACTTTTTGGAACAAACTTTCTGCAAGTGAGTTTACTACTTTTGCACTTAATAAAATGTTGATCATAAACTATATGCCTTGAAAAAATACAGTTTAACTTTGTAGTGAATTACATAAAAAGATTCATCATCGTCCATATGCAACATCTCAAATTCAGTTTTGAGAGTTTATGTCTGTGCCTTTCGCACCATGTTTACACCAAATGTCTTGTTTTCAGTGCATCACACACTTCTATTGTAGTTTTAAAACTTGCAACTTGTATCACATTTTTTGGCATTAATTGCTTGGATACGCCAACATGGTTTTTTCCTTCTTGACATCTAGTTATGTACGTGTTGGCACTTGGTTCTATCATATCTTATATTCTGTTTGCTCAAGTATAGTTTTAATATGAATTCCCCAATTTGTATAGTTTGTGGATCAAAATAGGACATTGGAAATATGTAAGGATCCAACATCCTTTTGTATTATAATTGTATCCAAAAAATTATCTGAATATTCGAAAAATTATCCAAATATACAAAAAACTGTCCGAAAAATAACTATTTCGGATCGTTCAGATATCCGAAATTTCAGAAAAATTTCAAAACTAGTATCCGAATCCAAATTTTCGGATATACAAGCTTTCGGAAATCAGAATTTTCGGGTATTTCGAGTTCGGATTTTTGGATTTTCGGTTTTGGGTATTTTGAAAGCTCCTAATATTGACAGTATTGCCGGTGTCGATCGTCACCTAGGAGACGATGTTCAAACCAAATAGCGAACTTTGGGAGGTTCTCCTAGAAATTATAATGCTGATCTGATTACTCTTAAGGTTTTGATAATTCAATCTAAAAAGAATTAATCATGTGGGTGAACTTGCTGATACGGATATGCAGGTAATGCAAATAGCTGGCTTGGTTAACTATGATCGATGATAAATAGTGGCATGACAAAGCAAGTAAAAAATTGCAACAGGAAGTAAAAAAAAGAATCAAAGAGTAATTTATTCAAGTCCAGTTCATATGGATTAAGTCAATTTCGGTTTATGTTTATCTCTAAGATCGATTTACTAGATGTTTAACAAGTTATTCGGGATAATAGATTTTCTATTTCAGTTTCAACAATAAGATTTTAAAAAATTAATTAGCTTAAAAGTTAGAATTTTATATACTTTATTCGCTCCTCTAAATTCATACTCGAAGATTGCACAAGCCAATATATATAGTTTCTATCTTTATTTTTAATGGCAAACCATACGACACCAAGGTTCCATATCAAATATTTGATAATTCATATTAATTATTTGAAGACGTTAACTCGTCATTATGCTCTCATTAATAAGAACATAAACCCAAAAATTTCAATTGTGTATCTCTTATCGGATGTTTTATGTTCGAGTCTATCTATGATCAATTGCTCCTGAATGAGCAAAGAATTTATTAGTGGTATGTTTTCTTATGAATTTGTAAGATTTATGTGGTGTGGTTTGTGTATGAGCTTCTTTTTGGGACGTGCCAGCCAATCGACTGTTGTCGTTAGAAAAAAAAACATACAGTTAATTAATACAAATCATATATTTAACTAATATTTTCATTAAGTCCAATAAGCACAACTAAACAACACTATGCAAAATTTTTAATCAATATTTGTCACAATATTACTAAATTAGTAAACAAAAGGTAGCTAGTTTTCAAAAGAAACATTACTGCAAATGACTTTTTGATATCTTTAAATTAAAACTTTTTTTAGTTTTTTTGTAGTTATTTTATTTAATATTCAATGATTGTTATTATTAAGCAATTATAGTTAGTTAACAAATGTTTAAAAATTTATTTTTTGTACAGCTAACGCCAAGTACCACTGTTTCGGGTAAAAATTAACAAGTATAATTTTTAGCGAAACCGAATTAGAAAAATGAGGTATTGTGTTTTACAACAAATATCTCAAGTATATCAAATCTGTTATCAAAATATCCCTGAGGATCCCTCGGGATATTTCAGTATACTCAACAGAAAAATAGCAAGACACACGAGATTTATACAAAGAAAAGCCCTTAATTCTTTAGGATTGCCGGCATAAAAACTCGGGAGGTGACAATAGTCACTCTGCCTAGTTTTATTAATAATCGAATGAATATAACACAATGTAAGAGCACAAGTTGATCGATGCTAAGTATGTAATTGAGCTTCTGTGCGTTTCAGTGCGTATCATGTGTCCTCTATCGATCAATTGTCTCGGTATTTATACAATGATATTACAAACAAACGGTCAACAACGTTCACAAGGCAGTTGCGAATATCTCGACACTTTCCAAACGTGGAGACTTGTTCAAAATAATGGCGTCAATCTCTCTTGGATGCCGCGTCCCAAAATAAATCAGTTGAAGTCTGTTTCCGTGATATTTGGCTGAGCTGTATGACAACATGTCAATGCCTGAAATCTCGCAATACAAATTAGGAAAACAGAGATAATGATTAGTCAATTATATATCCATAAATATCCCTGATCCTGAAATATCTCGTATCCTGAAATATCCCGGGTAGAAATTTTAGTGCCTAACAACCACTGTTTAAATGTGCACATTACCACCATTTAGGAGGAAACACACACTGAAAATACCCGCTAGCTCAACTTAGAGCATTTTTTTGTTTTAGATGATACTCAAACCCAAAACCTCCAATTCAGGAAGTGAAGGAGGTGCCATTAAGGTTCTTACCCTTAATTTGGTAACAAATGTTTTAAATAACTAAAAGCCATTCGTACTTTAATGTTTTCACCAACTATTTAATTTTTTTTTTAAATTACTAATTCTTTTTATTCCATTTCTAAAAAGTTAGCATCCCGTAAATGATTACAAATTAAAGGAGTGCAAATTAGGTCATGGATTCCATTTCTAGAAAAAAAAAATTTTCTTTTATGACAAATCCATCAACTTTTTACTGCAAACTAAATTAAAAATTTGCTAATTAGTTTGAATTTGTAATCTTTTCATCCAACATATAAAACCCTTTATTTCCTAGTAATATATAGTTAGCCTTACTTTGGCTTCTAGAAGCTTTTAACTTCTTGTGGTTAAGCTTATAAATATATTTTATAAAATTCATTAGCACTAAAGTTTAATCATATATACTATGTAAACCGATTAACTAAATTAGTGTAAAGTTTAAGATTAAGGATCCGTTCTTAATTTACATTAAATTATGCAACACTTGAGCGGAATTATTAATTGTTAAAATTAGGAATTAGGAATAATTAAGTAATTAAGTCATAATTAATTTTGTTAATTAATCTGGCTTCTAATCGAACCACGTGACCTACGCAGCAGCCACATAATCTTCTAAAAGACCAAGACTTGAAGAATAATTTAAATAAAGTTTTGGAAAGGACGAAGCAGTTGAAAGCAAGTTGCGGCCATGAAGGCTAAAGAAAAACAATATATATGTGGTGTTGCTGATGCTGAATCAACACAAATTAATTAAACCGGTCTATAAGTTAGTGGCAACATAATAATTAATACTAATAATTAACTAATTAATTAAATTATTAACCCAGGATCTCATCCCTTGTGATATGGATACACTTCTGTATCTAAACATGTATATCAAGCTAGGGTTGCAAGTCTTTTTCAACTTCATATATATTTAAACAAATGTTTCACTTTTATCAAAGTTAGGTTCTTTTTTTTTTTATTTTTTAATTGAAGTGTGATAAATACATATATTTTAAAATCACTCCTAATTAAGATTCATTTAAAGCTTATTTTATAATACTTTAATTTTTACCAGCCAATAAGGGTAAAAATCAAGTAACAGTATGTCTATATAACAAGAGGCCATTATATTAACATCAAAATTGTTTACAAATATTAATAATATATATGATATATTAGGTTAAAAGCATTTGTTTTACACGAGTTGATTTAAAAATGGACACAAAAGTTAATAAAAAGTTATTTTTTTCCAAAAAAAAATCTAGGTATTCTATTGGTTTAATTAATAAGTATATTATAAATGTTGAGTAAAATATAATGTTAACCGGTAAAACATACATTTGTTAAAATATGTGATTAATGAAATGAACTTTGATGTAACAGTTACAAATTTTGTTAAGTTGATTTTTAAAATATTTTTTAACTTGGCATTAACTTTTTTATTTAATAAATAAACGTCAATTCAAATTAAGTATATTTAATCCTTTAACTTTCCTTTCCACAATTAAATAACTTAAATTGAAATTTATAATTATACATATAAAAATTATAAATCAAAAATTGGATATTTTCATTATCAACTATTTTATCTAATATTTTACATATAATATTTTTACCATTCAACTCATCCAACTACATAATTTTTTAAATTTTTTTTAAATCACTCGTAATCAAACATAATTTGAACTTGGTGTTTAGAGACTTAAGTAGCGAAGATAAATTAAATACAAAGTTTATTAGAAACTTCATAATTAATTTTAAATATTAATAAATTTCATAATTAATTTCAAATATTAATTATTTTTCATATTCATAATCTCTAGTTCCTAACTAAATAATATGTATCAACAATTAAATGCAAAAATATGCGAGAAAATAAAAACAAAAATAGATAGCCTAAATGGTGAAAAATATAAACAATTTTTTAATTTATTACTAATAAGATAAATGTTAGACATAAAGATCGAGGAAAAATGGCTTATATATCTCTAGATATTATACGAGAGTTAGAGGAGGGGATGCCGGCGACATGTTGATATTAGCCAGCACACAATTACTAAGGATAAATTCATGATATTGGATATTAAAAAAAAAAGAAAACAAAACTAATATTAAATCTAGACTTGTTCAATTCGGCAAATAAACATACGTTAACATCATGAGTACGTACACCTCTTGGCTTTCATATCGTGTTATAATGATGCACATTTATGGTATCCTTTTGAGTTACTTTTGGCTTTTAGGTAACTTATTAAGTTGGAAAAATTACACATTTGAACCTTTATGTTTGTAAGAAATAACAAATATGAACCTTTAACTATCTTAATCACGTTAAACAACCTTTAAGTATTTAAGTTGTTTCAACTTTCAACCTTTACATTAACCCCGGTTAGATTTACCAGGTAAATCTAGTCATGTGCAAAAAATGTGATGGGTATTCTAGGTATTTTAATCTTTTGTTATTTTTAAATATAAAACCCACTATTCACGTATTATCGTATGTTATTCAATAATTTACTCCAAATTTGGGTGTTCGAAAATTTGGGCTAAAACCCACCCAGAAGTTCACGTGGTTCCTCCCTCTTCGATTAGTGTTCACCCAGAAGTTCACGTGGTTCCTCCATCTTCAGTTAGTGTTCGAAACCTAATGTTGTAGTTGGATAGGATTTATCATTTTTCTTTTTATCATTATGTAACAATGACAGTGGTAACAATGATAAATCCTATCCAACTACAACATTAGGTTTCGAACACTAACTGAAGATGGAGGAACCACGTGAACTTCTGGGTGAACACTAACCGAAGAGAGAGGAACCACGTGAACTTCTGGGTGGGTTTTAGCCCAAATTTTCGAACACCCCAATTTGGAGTAAATTATTGAATAACATACGATAATACGTGAATAGTGGGTTTTATATTTAAAAATAACAAAAGATCAAAATACCTAGAATACCCATCACATTTTTTGCACATGACTAGATTTAACTGGTAAATCTAACCGGGGTTAATGTAAAGGTTGAAAGTTGAAACAACTTAAATACTTAAAGGTTGTTTAACGTGATTAAGATAGTTAAAGGTTCATATTTGTTATTTCTTACAAACCTTTATGTTTGATCTTTTGTTATTTTGAAAAAAATATATATTATAAAAATGAACATTTATATATATTCAAAATTAGTATAATGTTGCTATAGAAAAATATTTATTTTTTTAGTTAATTGTGTCTTTTGTACATGACATTGTGTGTCTTTTGCACATGTCATTGTATCTTTTATGTTTTCTGCTCAATGTTGTGTTTTTCTAAACAATTTAATACAAATTAATGTTGCAGGATACATAATGTAAAACAAGGATGACACAATGACGAGTATGAATAACACAATTATGTTTTAAAAAGCCAAAATTACCTGTAAAGAAACAAAATGATGAGTATGAACAATTTTGCAAAGGTCGGTGTGTATTTTCTGTTTTCTGCTCAATGTTGTGTTTTTCTAAATAATTTAAGATACAATGATATTGCAGAATACATAATGTCATACAAGAATAAGATAATGACGAGTATAAATAATACAATGTTTTTTTAAAAAAAAAACACAAATACCTGTAAAAAAGATACAATTATCCGTAAGAAAAACATAAAAAATATTATTATACACAAATGTGTAAGGAAGACGCAATGACGATAATCAAATACAATAAACTGAAAAAATGTCATTTTTTATAGTGACAGTATACTTATTTAAAGATAAAAATGCTAATTTTTATGATATATATATATTTTAAAAAATAATATTATATGTAAAAGTTATGAACAGTTAAAAATATGAGGAAAAGTGGTAATGACTAAATTACAATCCAACAACTTTTCCCTCTAATAAGTATGACCAAAATTAAAACGTGACAAGTTAAGTAAATTAACACCTAATTAATAAACAAGTTTGACAATAAACAAGTTTGACCGAAATCAAATTTAAAAGTAGAAAAGTATAAGTTAGAATTGATTGAAAGACATAAAACATTTTGTTAAAATGCATATCTATCACAATTTTAAGAAGCCCTAATAAATTGTGATAGATAGGCATTAGCACTCATGAGGCACCCAAATTAAAGGCGATAATGTTTAACCTTAATATAACTTTTTTTTTTCTTTCTTTTAAGAGAAATTTATATTTTCCTGGAACCGATCAACTAAAATATTTGTTTCGATCTTTAAAAAATAAAAATGGAAACATACATGACTTTAACGACAAAGCTGTTTACTTACTATAGAAAATTAAAAAGAATAGTGACATGAACTTAAGAGGGTTTATAAAGCAAAAAGGGCAGATGAAAGGAATTCGTCGGTTGAGTGGATTGTTATATAAATAAATAAATAAATATATAAATAAATAAATAACAATAACAATAATCCATATATGATAAACGAATTGGCCCCACATTTCACTTCAATTTTATTTTACTTTTAATTAATTAGGAAAAAGAATAAAGAACCAATTGCAGAAAAAAAGAGCAAAGATTGGTTTTCTTTTTGTTATCTGGCCTCATTCCTTAATTTGTTGTACATCATACACGTGTTAAAAGAAAAAGATGAGACAGGTTTTGCCATATGTTATTAGGAGATCATATAAATCAAGTTTCATAAATATTATTTTTAGAATTATTTATTTTTAAACTATTAAATAACATGCAAAAGTGTTTATTAATAAAATAATTACATAATTGATGTAATTGTGTGATATGAAAACGCTCTTCTCCATTCAACCGGATAAGTATAAAAAATAAAGTTTTTCACTAATTGTGATCAATTGTATATTATCGAGTCTCAAAATCCATTTATACAATAGTATGGTATTAAGGCTCATTAACCATAAAGTCTTGAGTTCAAATCTTACAAAAGGTTTTTCTCAAATTATTGAGTATTTTCATCCTGAACTAATTACTTGATGGTATATATAATCGAGTGGTATCGCAGGTGGCACAATGACATTTCAATAATACGTCGGCGATCTAAATTAGTCGTTCAAAAAAAACAATATATTAAACTAGTAGCCTTTTGAAAAGCCACTACAATTGCAATTAATTTAACATCTTATGTCACAGTTTAATACTTATTTTCTTTACGAACATGTATCATCAAGGTTGACATTGATGGAGATTATTTTGAAGATAAGCACTATAATTATTAATTTGATGCATTAGTAATGGGATAAATCATATCAAAATCTTCATGTGCAAACCATTTCTGAGATTTCAAGTTAGAAAAAAATATATATTCGTTCGAGTTGTTATTTGCATAATCCTTTTGATTATTTTAAATTAAGGAGAACAAAATCAACTCATGTGAACTGCTTTCTTGTAATCTTAAAATAAATTTAGGTGGTTTTTCACATTCTGTAATTTTCCTAAATTTTTTATTTGTATTTTCAAAATTAATGAATTGTAATTTTGTATAGTGTGTTACTAGTTTTTGTTGCATTAGTTTTATGACGCATAAGTTGCCTTATTGTCGTGTAGTATCTTTAATTGGAAGCTAACCGAAGAAATTATATAAATAAGACTGTACTTGGATAAAGAAAATTAGTTTTAAGATGTGTTTTATATATTTTATGCTTTAATGAACATTTATTCAAGGCACCAAAGGATTGCTTGGTGGGCTCTAAATGAGGTTATGTTTGAATCGGTCAGATTCAGATATTTGTTTCAAACATTTGAATGGATCAGATCTGAAGAATATGTCTGAATGAGAAAAAAGAAAGGGGCTATCTCCTTTCCACCTTTCTAATCCGATGACTTCCTCTCCTCTCCGATGACAACGAATACCTCTACTTTCTGACGACATCTCTCATCTTCGTAGTCATTCAGATGTTCAACCAAACAGTCTTAACTGATTCAGCACTTACTGGTTCAGAACATCTTAATCATTTAGACATCTTACTGATTTAACATTTTATGATTCAGATGTTAACAAACGACCACTAAGTACGAAAAGTGTTTAAATATCTAAAAATGATATTGGAAAAAGAAACAGTGACTGGAATTGATTTCGGTAAAAAAATACACACATGATTTTCAATTAGATAATTAAGAATCATTTATACTTACATGAATGATATAAAAGTTATCATGTGTGTCCATTCGATTTCTTTATAGTCTTAATTCTAAGACATCAATAAAAAAAATTATCACGCCTTTGTTATAATTTTCATTAGCATAGCAAATATTTTTTTAATATTTTTTTAGTATCATTGCTCACGGAACAAGGTAATAGCAAAGCAATAATATATCTTTATGCATACATTTACCAAACACCTTCTATCAAAGTGAAGTCACTCTTTAACATATCTTTTGTTATTCTTAATGTTTAATTTCAATATTTACATTCGTTTTTTTACTTGGTTTTTAAGTTAATGTATGTTTTCTTGTTTTACAACAAAGTGGCGTCTACTTTTATGACGGATAATTTTTTTTATTTGTGTTTGATGTTTGTGATAGTACTAACACAGTAAAACACAACTGATAAAAATTTTTTAACCTCTTTGCAACCAATGATGCTTTAAAATCCTCTCAATTAAGTGTAGAGTTGTAATCGAGCCAAGCAAGGTCGAGCAAGGGACTTTTCGAGCCAAGCCCAGCCAGCTTGAAAATTTTATCGAGCCGAAAATTTGAGCTCGAGCTTGTAAAAAAACTCAAGCCTCAAGTCGAGCCACAAGCCAGCTCGTTTTTTTCTTCTCCACTATACACACACACACATACATTATACGTGTACATACGTACATACATACATACATAATATATATTTATATAAATATGTGTATAAGATAACAAATATATATTATGTATGTGTATGTATTTGTATAAAATTATATATATGTGTGTATGCATAATTTAATAAATATACATATATATTAAATATCGAGCCTAGTCACAAGCTGAGCTCGAGACGCACTAACCTGGCTTGGGCTCGGCTCATTTTTAGCAAATTTTTTCGAACCAAGCCTTTTTCGAACGAGTTTAAGCTAAATAGCCATAAGTACCAAGCTAAAACCCTTGTTTTTGTGGGACACGCACCGTATGGCCGACGGGCCGGGGGCGGGCATGACAACTTGTAATATAAATTTTAAAATAAAAAAAAAAAATAATTGGATGATAAACTTCTGATAACTGTTGATGAAAGAAATTGAAAAGGTCAGACTACACGTGCCCCTCGTTCTTGTGATACCCATCCTAAAAATCACATTATTTATTATTTTTCTTATCTAACATTTTGTTGTAAATGTCTTTATTTTAGTTTTTCTAATTATAAAATATAGTTTATAAAATTTGCAATATGGAATAAAATCATTTTTACGTGAAAAACACAGTAAAAATTCGTTGAAAAACATAACACAAATTTTTTTGTAGTAAATAATTAAATTATTTTAAAAAACTTAAAAAAACATGTTTATACATAAGAAAATAACAAAAAAAATCTAGAATAATAATTTATTAAAATATAAGAAAGTACATTTATATTATAATAACTAGCGTAGAAAACCAGTGTAATACACGGGTTAAACAATTGAAAAAATATAATTCAATAATCTTAAATAATAATAAATTGTTAATAATTATAAACTTATATTTTTAGATAAGATATAACTGAAATATTTTTAGGAGTTTATTAGCTTTTACTATATTTAAAAATTATTTGTATAAGAAGATTTATATATTTTATTATTTAGTTATATAATTTAATTATTAAAATTATTAATATTTATTAGGAGAGATAGGCGGGAAATTTGTTTTCATATTTCACCACAACGCGACATTTGTCTCCTAATAATACTCCTTTATTAGAGTAGGTAGATAATAATAATAAAATTAAAACAACAAAAATGCAAAAAAAAATAAATAAATAAATAATAATAATAAGTTTTTTTAACATGTCCTACTACAAATTACTATAAAATAAATCATTTTTTTTGTCATTAAGCTTGTAGGAATTTTCTATTAGGAGGCGGTGACAACTATTAAATTAAATATGATAAACTCAAAGACTTCATTCGATTTTGATTCAAATCATTATCATCTCATTTTGTCTTTAACTGCTTAAGTCGATAATAATTATTTTTATTATGATGACATACCCAAAACAACCTCAGCATATTTAGACTCAACTAAAACTAATTTGGACTATTTTTCTGTGTGACGTGGTAAATCATATGACCCGGTTCATTTATTGATTGGGTATGATGAATAATGCAAAAAGCGCGTGATACATTTATTAATATTTTCTATTCCCTGAGGGCCGACAGTCCACATTTTACTCATAATTACCAACAATCTTGATAATGCATATTAAACGGCGTGAAGATGAATAGAGAATCGTACATATGTATGTTCCTACGAAAAAAAAAATTCATTCCTTTTACATATTTGAATAAAATTCCATGATGAAATGTTTGATGCACTTTTAATTTATTCTTAATAAATATTGACATGTTATGGAAAAAAAATAAAAATTTATCTTTGCATATACATCTTTGTGGTTGTTTTTATAATATTTAACAAATGAATATATATTGTACTTATAACAAAGTAAAACAAAAACAAATATAAAATGGAAATTATGTAAACAAGTCGAGCATGAACTATTTTTTTTTTTTTAAATTATGACCCATTGGCATGATCGTTTGATTTGCTTAAATTAAAGCATGAACTATTTTTTATTTTTTTTTTAAATTATGACCCAAAATGATAACATATAGTATAGTGGATGATGAATTAAAGAATTATTAAAACATTTGATCAACACATAAGATGTGAAACTGTGAAATCAATGTCACGAGTAATTGTTGATGAATTAGTAATTTTTAGGTAAAGATAAAAAACATATGACCACATTAAACAAATTCATTTCATGCTCAAGTAGCTATTAATCACTCAAATAAATTACAAAAATTCACTCATGAAAGCATACATAATCTATCTTGATTTATTATCATTAAAGCTTCTAGATTTGCTCCTTATAAAGCAACAAGAATCAATCCTAAGAATTGATTATAACATGATCATTCTAGAATGCAAAACTATATTATAATTGGTTTAGTACAGAAAGTACACGGTTATCTATTAGATTTGATGATCTTCAACTAAAACTATTTGTCTTGTAGAAGATCAAACTGTGTGCACTAACTTTGTATCAATAGATAGGAATTCTAGCTACTACAAAAAAAGTACTTCAATAAAAACTGATCCACTATTAGAATTGGCTTTTTAGAAGAAACTAGATGACCCATAATAGGCTTTTTAGAAGAAACTAGATGACCCATAGAATTAATGGTTTTCGTAGAAGCCAATTGATTAGGCAAAATTGAATCATCCATTGAAAGTGAGAACTTTACGAGAAACAAGGCTTTTGTAAAACGTACTATGGTCATGATAAATTAGAACTTTTATCACATCATTTTTAGTACTAGTGTAAGTAAAGCAATTATAAAAGTAGTTTTTGATTTGTCATCATCCACATTTGTCCCGACAATCTTTCTCTTGGATGATGTTACCAAAATTAGTCTTCTCTTTTAAGGGTTCAAATTTCCCTAATCATCTTAGCTAGCTTTTTTGTCATCACCTAGAAGTTATCTTAAACTTCTAACTAAAATCTAGTCTACAAATGAGAGTCATCAAATGTTATCAAAGTTGATCATAGTTTTGAGATCATGGGTGGAATTTGTAGAACTACAACAATTCCACTCAAATGGCCTACCCTTTCAATACTTTCAGCTTGGCCAAATCACTAGAAGAAATCTTGTGAAACCAGTTGGCAAATCTAATCTAATGATGAGACTATGGTTTTTTGGTTTTGTGAGGTGAGTGTTATAATGCATCAACAAGAATTGATGAATTCCAAGTTAATCAAGATAACGTGAACCACTAGTGAAATCTAACATGTATAAAATAAACTTTTAAGATGAGGCCCTAAGAAATTAAGGCTCTAAAGCAGTTGTTTTATATGCTTTATCTAAGAGTCGCCCATAAAAATAGATACAAATACCGCAAATAAAGCCAATACAACGCCATTAAAGGGGTTGTTCCCCACCCAAGAGCTACTTTATCATATTAAGAATTCATGGGTTTTAATAAATACTCTACAATAGTTCGTACCTTGGACCAAATCAAGAACAATTCTCAATAGTTTGTGTAGCCGTAAATCCTATTGTATTGATTGAAATATGTTATTTTTGTATGCTATCCAATGTAAATAAATGATATTATTATAGATCAATTGTGGTCCTGAATTCATTTTTGCATTATTGAAACCGATTGTCAAATACTAAAACTCAAACCTTAAATCATAAACAATAAACGCTAATACTAAAACCAAAACTTTAAAACAAACCTTAAACCTAAAGATAAAACATAAAAGCTAAAATCCCAGCACTAAACCTAAAATTTTAAACTAGTTGTTAAAACTAAAATGTAAAAGCTAATATTGTAAGGTTTGATAATACGGTTCCAATGCAGTCAAAATGAGTTCAATTGTAGTTCGTTTGGATCAGTTTTATAGGTTTTAAAAATCATTTTTAGCCTTATACAAAATAAACATTTTTATTCGATATTTCCCTATATATAGGGGAGAGTTACTAAAAACTAATCACAATTATTACCATTTTTTTTATTTTTATTTCCTTTTATTATAAGTTAAGAAATGTAATAAAAGAAAAAATTTTAAAAATATGTATTTTAGCTTATTACATATATGTAACTTTATAAGTTACTTACGAAACTTTCTGAGTTACATATACGTAACTTCGTAATCTACATATTTTTTTAAAAAAATTATTTTTTTATATAACATTTCAAATCTTATAATAAAAAATTATGAAAAAATTTTTAAAAAATTTATAAGATAGTATGAGTTTTCTTGATTTTCTACAAAATCATAAGTTTTCTCATAAACCTTCCTCTTTATATATAACAAAGGACAAAATCGTGAGAAGCGTAGGAAGCCTTCAAATTTGATACTTGTCATTTGGGTAAGGGTATAATCATAAACAACGCAATCAAGAACTAATTTGATAATTACGGACTATGTTAAATAATCATAAACATCATTTTACACAGATAATCAAAGACCAACCGCATAATCACGAAACAAATGTAAAAATAACATACCATACACAACTGTTTGCATTTACTATTTTTATTTTTAGAATGAAATATTTGGTTTATTTGCAGGTACTATTTTTAGAAGACATACGTACTTGTTTTTGTTTTCTCTATTAGTCTGTACACAGCCGTTGCCCCGCTGGGCTAGCGGCATCCAACCCCGCCGCGGCATATAGCGGGAACACCGCCCCCCTGCATCGCGGCCCCCGCCCAAACCCTTCCCACGGCCCCCGCTCCCCGTTGTGTATGTTGAAACATGATTGGTTGATTTCAAAAATAGTGGGCCCCACTATTTTCTAACGGTTATAATTTAAAAAAAAATTATAATAAAATCAATCTTTATATAAATCACTCATTTCAACCATTTTACACACTCATTTTTATTCAAAACTCTCTTAATTTTTATACATTTTTTTTATAAAAATGTCATCATCCTCTACGGTGTTCTCATCTTCTGATAGCGAGGGTACTGATCTTTTTATCTCGGCTTTGTCTACCATGGCTCAAGAAAACGCTTCTCAGATTCCTCGGCCTATAATTAGAAGAATTCAGATTAATCGAGACAGGGAAGCGGGGCATGATCTGTTGATGCGTCATTATTTTGGGCCCGAACCGTTGTATAATGAGAAGTTGTTCAAGAGGCGTTTCCGGATGCAACGACCTCTATTTGAACGTATCGTGAACGATCTGGAGGTTGCGGATACTTATTTTCAATTGAGATGGGATGCTCGCGGCAAGCGAGGATTTACACCATTACAAAAGTGTACGTCGGCTATTCGACAATTGGCATACGGGAGTACGGCAGACTTAATGGACGACTATTTACAGATGTCAGACAACACTTCCAGAGAGTGCCTTTATAATTTCTGTAAGAATATCCGTCGACTCTATGGTCCTAAATATTTGCGCAAACCAAATTATAATGATGTTATGAATTTGTATGAACACCATGAAAATTATCATGGGTTTCCCGGTATGCTTGGTAGTATTGATTGTATGCACTGGGATTGGGAAAATTGTCCGGTTGCATGGAGAGGACAATTTATGAGAGATGATCACGGATGCCCCTCGATTATTCTTGAAGCAGTTTGTTCACAGGATTTATGGATCTGGCATGCATATTTTGGCATGCCTGGTGCGAATAACGACCTAAACGTTCTAAACTCGTCGCCGTTACTCAATGATATGGAAAACGGTGTGTTTCCACAATCATCGTTTTTTTGTAACGATAACGAGTACGCTCACGGTTATTATCTTGCTGACGGGATTTACCCAGAATGGCCGGTTTTTATGCAAACAATAACATGTCCAACAACCTTTAAACGGAAAAGGTTTCAAGTAGCACAAGAGGGTGCAAGAAAGGATATTGAACGGGCTTTTGGTGTTCTTAAAAAAAGATTTCATATTATAAAAAATCCGGCTAGAGCATGGCATCCAAAAAAAATTAGATCCGTTATGTATGCATGTATCATAATACACAATATGATACTTGAATGTGAGGGCAAGTCGATTAGCCCGTTTGTTCCCGATGAAGACGAACCGCCATCTCCTTTTGACATTGATGACCCGCGTAGAGATAACCAAATTTTGGCGTTGCGAAACAAAAGCATTCACGAGTCGTTAAAAGCCGATTTGGTCGAACATATCGAAAGGGTTCGAACCGATATTGTCGTTCGTAGCATCTAAGCCGACTAGTATATTTTTAATATGTTATTGTTTTTTTAATGTAATGTGTGTTTTTTTTGTAAAATATTTAATTATTTTTAAATTAGAGTAATGTTTTTTATTTAATTTTAATTGTTGATGACGTGGAATAGTGGGGAAGGGTTTTCAGTGGGGTGACCATTGTGGGTGTTTAAGGTTTTCAGTGGGGTGATGACGTGACATGAAATTTCAGTGGGGAAGGGTTTTCAGTGGGGTGACCGCTGTGAATAGTCTTATCTGATTAAGATAACTCAACATGACAATGAGTTACACGATTTAAAGAGTCATCAGTAAAACTAGGAGTCTAGGAACTAAAAGTTTTACAACATATGTAGTGGAGTTTTGAGCAGTACAATTTTCTCTAATATCTTATCCGGTAAAGATTTGGTTTCATTCATTGGCTAATACTACATGACAAAAGAATTGCCTTTAAAATAATAAAAAACATGACAAATGCATTTATTTATATTATTTCAAAATCCTTTTTCTTGTTGTACGGACAACTTTCCTCATGGCTCGCCACGACTTAGCAGATTCTTTTTCTTGGCGTACATGCTATCTATAATTAAGGATGGAGAGGTGTTGGGGCAATAATGGACCAGCTTGTTTTGACTTTTCTAACATCACATGTAATGTTTTAATCTATTTCACCATTAATACTACAAAATAAAGCCACCCAAAATAAAAAATATTAAAAACTAGAATATTATTTAATAAAACGTTTTAATAAATTATGACAAAATGAAAGATAAGTTGTCAAAGATCATTTCTATATTTTAGTTTAATTGAATTTAAGGAATCTTAAATTGTATGAAGGTACGAAGTGCACGTTTATTTAATATTTTTAAGCACTAGACCAAACAAGGATCAAGAGGGTTCATCCCCTTGCAGGGTCCTAGAGGCAATGGTCCTGACGATTTCCAGGTGGCAGAGTCCCTAAACGAAATTTGCGAATTATTATATCATTGGAAATGACTTGAACAAGTCATGTCATTACAATAAAACTTGCTTATTACATTGACCTTTTTTAATGACACGTCGACAACACAAAGTTCAACGCAATAATTAAAAAATAAACTAATTAAAAATAAAATAAAGAAATTTATCATTCACTTTTCACGAAAACCTATTTGTCAGCACAAGTAAAAATTTTAATTTATTTCTCTACGATGTGTTGTAGTATTTTTTTTCTAGATTATTAATCTTTTAAAACAAATATATCAAGCCTTTTAACTCAAAGTATAACAAAAACTACAAAATAACAAATAACTATAAATATAAATTTCAAATTACATAATATTTTTATTGTATTATGAACTATAAAACTATATAAAAATAATTAAAATCTGAATCTTCATCTTTATTAGTTGAAGAATGTATGGTTCTTTTCTCTCATTCGTTTTCTATTTTCTTTCATTTGGCAAATATATTTTTACATTTTGGACATTTGTGATTGAGAGTTAGACACATAATACACATCACACACATCAAAGGTTTATTTATGACTTCTAGCACATTACCTTGGCATCGATCACATAATGCTGAGGACACGCTTCAAACACTCTTGCTCATCAATTAGTTCAGCCTCCTAATTCATGACGCATTTAGGTATAATCTTCTTGAATTGTTTCTTGTATTGATAAATACAATAAACAAATATTAAATTTTTAAGAAAATTCATTAGCATAACAGGTGTAAAATAAATAATAAATGTTACAAATTGTAAATAATAAACAATATAATTTCTCAAATTACAATACACCAATAACAATATCAACAATATGTGATAAATTTACAAAAATAGCAACAACAAACCCAATAAAGTTTAATTGACTTAAATGTGCAACTTTTAGTTTTAAAATGTCTAAATAACTTAAATCACTTTAATCAACAAAAAGTTGGATATTTTTAATCTATAAAAATATGTGGATGTTATTTTGACTCTTTTAAACAAAAAAAAATTGCGTATATTATGTTAATTAAAGTTTATTCGCATCATTTTGACCTAAAATGTTAACTGACATAAGATATGCAAATTTTTGTTTAAATTAAAACACTTTAATTGATTCAATATTAGATATTTTAGTCTATTAAATGTGTTTGGGTCATATTGATTTATCAAACAAAAAGTTACATATTTTATGTTAATTAAAGTTTGTTTTTACACCTAAAATTGCTCCAGATACGAAATATCAATAGGAGAAGATTATTTTTTTCAACTACGTCAACCAAAATCACCTATGTGTAAACAAATATATAAACCTTCAATTGGTGGATACACAAATCGATACACACACATACATACATACATATTTTGGGTCGAAAGTGGTCAAACAAGTTTTAATACATACATACATAAATGTCGACCGAATATATTTTATAACGAGAGGAAAAATTATTTAACTTTCGAGAGAAGTTTTAGACACATGAGAATTTTTACGTTGAATCTCTAATGTATACGTACATACATGTTTACCAAATAATTTTATTTTATTTACTTTTATTTAATATATAGAAAAGAGGAAAAAATTTATTAGCTTTAAAGAAAAATTTTTAGACACACGAGAATTTTTACACTAAATCAAGCCTTACGAAAAATAAGTTGGGAATTGTGTCTTATGACACATATACTGACGGGTAAAATTAATTTTTTTTTCAGCGTATAGACTTTTTGCCCGAGATTGATTAATCTAGTTTTCTCATTCATCAAGAGTGTCTTACGACAAAAAATATTGTACAAAAGTCGTTAAAAGAATGGCAAAAATTAACCAAAAGAAGGGACAAGCCGGTTTTCATGTAGAGGTTAGATATGAGATTGATTTTAAACTTTTTCATGGTGTTTGGCACGAAGATGATATTAAATAATCAGAATATGGTTACATTACGTGTAACCAAACTTCTCTTTTAGTTTTAATATAATTGGGATTGATTAAGCAAAATTCAGTAAATTATCAAAGAAAGTGGGGATTCATATGGATGGAGAAAGCTAGCTGGCATGAGTCGGTGGACTATTGGAAGTTAGTGTCATGATGCTAACGATGCTTCCAAAGTCACAAGAATGAACGGTTTATTTATACTCACAATGAATACATCTTTCATTTCATACAACTTTTATTGGTACATATTTTTTTTTTGAACAGCTAATGTCTAGTACCCCTCGTTTAAATGTGTACCATGACACCTCCATCTAGGAGGAAACCCACACTGGGAAAACCCCCTAGCTCAGCCTGAGCAATTTTTGCTCTAGCCAAGACTCGAACCCAAGACCTCCCATTTGAGAAGTCAAGGGGGTACCATTGGGCTATAAGCCCTTTGGTTTTTATTGGTACATATAGTTATAAAAATTGCTTATACATACGTATACATGAGGCATATATATTTTATGGAAAATCGATCCTATATATCCTAATGTGTAAATTCTAAAACTTAATCCGAAATTTTATTTTTTTAGTTTCTAATTTAATTTTAGATGAAAGAGGGCCAAGAGGCAATTTGGACATTTAATGAAATTCACTTCAGTCCTTTTATATATTCTCTTTCTACCTCATTTTCTCACACAAGCTCTAAAATTAATAAATGATATAAAAAATAGTTCTCTTGATTCGTGATTAAAGATTTAAGTTTCCTTTTCTTAGATTGACTTTTCACATAATATAATATACATATACATATACATATACATATACATATACATATACATATAGATTTTTTTTGTAAAAAGTGTAGAAACCAACGATGTGTTAACACATGAAACTTTATTTAATTATAATCTGAGGATAAATTATTTAATTTAAATATGTTGAAGATTTGATAATCCCTAAATATTTGCTAAATTTTGTTAACACATATTTATCTCAATTACAGATCATTTTGATTTTATTCAATTACAAAATTGGTTCATGAAACAATTAAAACAATTAAATAATTCATCTTCATCATCATGTATTTAACATACATGATTCAAGAAACATACATTAATTATACTGATATATGTTGACATGCACTAACATAAAAAGTTATAATATTCTGACAAGATTATTAATAGTGATATGACTATGTATGTGTGCTGATATATGTTAACAGTGACTAATAGTAAATATTAGCACTTAAAAAACAGAAAAGTAAGATTTTTAACATGTATATGATTATGTATATGTGATGATATATGCTAACATGTACTAATAAAACATGTTAGCAGATAACAACAGAGACCAACAAGATTGTTAACAGATATATGATTATGTATATATGATGATATATGCTAACATGTATATGATTAATGTGTGTCTGCACTTTACTATACAAAATATTGTCAAATAAACTAAAGTAAATTGTTATATTGCGTTTATTTGACTTTTTGATAATGTGGATAGGCTAGAATAAATGTCAAGACTATTTAAGCGTAGTCTAGCCGGTCATGCATATGTGTATACGGTTGTAACTTCTTTTACATACTCTCTCTCTCCGTATATTTCTTATTTCAGCATGGTTACATCCCTTATAACCAAAGAGATGCAATTGTGCTTGTATGTACGCTTTCGCGATTAAATGAAATATACAAAGAGTTCAAAGTATATATATGTTCTCGTTAATTTTAGTTGTTTTTTTCACTTGTGTTGTATTACTGTTCATTCCAGTGACTAATAGACCTTCTGTACCTATTAGCCACTAGTAGAAATCTGTCTTAGTTGTGTTATAATCAACCAACGATTCTAACAAGATAACAATTCGTGTGTTACAAATCAAATAGAGAAAAGTGTGTCTTACACGTGCAAGCCGGGTATATCATTATAGTTTTAAAACTAAAGTAGATAGCATACTATGGTTTTCTAAAGAATATGACGAAGGCAGACAAGGAAACAAGAAGATATTTTTGCAAAATTTAGCAGAGAATATAACTTTAAGGAAAAAAGATGTAGATAGAGATTTGTAAAATGTAGTAGAGAACGCATCTTTAGTGTTCAAATAGGTAATAGAGAATTATTAAAAAAGAAAAAGGAGAGATGTATATATCTATACTACTATATAATACATATAAGAAGGAGAAAATAGTAATTTGCTTAAATCTCTTAAAATTAAGAGTTTTACAACTCTTATAACATATGATACAACTTTTTAATTCTAATCTAAATGTTTGTTTGTGTAATCACTTTGTCCCACATTAGTAGCTTTTAAGAATTTAAGTGAGATAAAGTGATTATAAAAGAAAACCCTTCAAAACAAATGAATCACTTCTTGACATTTTTGGTGCATTTCGCCTTTTATGATAGCAGTTAAAGTCGGTTTTAGTTAAGTACCAAGTTAAAAAAATTGCTTTTGTTATGGTTATAACTCAAGAACGAACCATGCAAACATTTAAAACATCCAACTTAAGTGTTGTGTTTTCCGCTGCAACGCGCGGGTACTAGACTAGTACCCTTAATAGGTAAAACCCATGTATTACATGGATTTAAGGTATATAATTTGTTAAAATGTTAATTTTTTTCTCCTATTATATGGATTGAATAAATATAAGTTTTTAAGTTTCTATTTATATATTTTATTATTAGTTTACTTTCGTTTATTTTTTCATTTCATCATTTTTTTAATTTTAGCTTTAATTTTCATTTATTTATAGGGAGTCAATTTTATTATTTTAAACATAATTATTCATTATTTATTAAGAGAAAAATATTTAAAGAAGAGAGAGACGGAAAATTCACGAGTTAACTTTACCACAGATTGATATGTGACAAAAGAAGACTGATGTGTGTTTGGTTTTCATGTGTTTTAACTATTTAAAGTTGCGTTTTTATGTGCATTTCATATGGAACAATGATAGTTTGAGATACAATTGTGATTTGCAGGTAAAAACAAGTTAGATGGATGCCCGGGGATGTGAACGAGGTGAAAAGACTCACAGACGGATTATAACCAGTCGAGAAAAACTCAGAATTTCGGAGGCGCATATCTTGAGCTAGAGGAAGAGTTACGGAATCCATAATATATGAAAACTGAATTTCTCAACGAGGCGAAGTTGTAGAAAAAGTCAGCTTGGGCGTAGGCTTTGCCCAAAAATCCAGCATAGGCTACGCCCAGGGTGGGCATAGGCTACGCCCAAACGTGGAAAAACGGGTTTTTAACCCTATTTTGCCTATTTTTCAGCCATTGCCCTTCTAAGTTAAAAATTTAGGTTTTTGGGGTGATTTTGGGAAGAAAAATGAAGGTTTTTGGGTGGATCCAACTCTCCAAATCAAGATTCAATCCAAGAATTCATCCATGGAATCAACAATTGAAGATCAAATCATGAGAAAGCAAGGCTAGATTCTTCGTAATCGCTTCCGGGTAATTAGGGTTGCGAGTGAAACATTGTTTGAACGTTGAATCTAGGTTTTTGATTGTAAACTTGATAAGATTCCTATTTGGTTGATTTAAACAATAGATTTATGTTTTTGTATTGATACGTTACCATCACGGTTTTCTTGCATCGTTTACTCAATGACAATTGTGTAATGTTTTGTGTATGTCTATTGGTGATTGTGTGAATGAGCAAATCTTAAACGTTCGTTCCATTATCACCACTTCAAACGAATTGGTTAACACAATCAATTTTTACATGATTTTGATCTAGGTTTAACTTACATTCATTGTGGATCTTGCAACCTAAAAATTGGAAGTGATTACCTTTTTCATTAATTGTTTTCAATTCAAAAGTTAAGTTTGTTTCTTGATAACGGTTCTTTTAATTCAATTCAATCCAAAGTTTTCATTTTTCTTAGATTAATTAGTTTGTAGTGACGATTAGCACTTTCCACTGATTCCCTGTGTAGACGACCTTACTTGCCCTTGTTTATAGTCAAAGGTAGTTAAGTTCTTAATTATAAATTGTTTTTGATTGACTTACGACACATCGATTAAAGACTTTTATTTATTATAATATATAGATATAGATATAGATTTGCTTGCTCATTTTCTCCTGGTAAATAGAACCCTTTAGTACATACAAGAGACTCTAGATACATTTTGAAGGAAAAAAAATCTGGTTAAATACGTTGAATTTAATCAAAATTAATAAATTATCAGAAAATCTTCAATAAATTGATACATCAGTTGTTTTTTTTTTAACCACACTCAAATCATATTATATTCTTTCTCTATTCTTAGTTTTTCTACAAATGAAATGCTATGAACTTGACACCAAATAATCGATTTTATAGAGAACCATCTTTATTGATGAACTCTTTTCCCCATTAACATTACATGGTGCCACCATATTTTTCCTGTATAAGTGTGGAAATATGAGACTTCATGGTTTGAAGATTAGAAAGTGTTTCATGATAGGAGACTTCATGGTGAGCATTTTACTTGTAGGAAATTATCAACATAAGATTCAATGTATTATAAGTTTATTATATTAACTAATTTCTTTAATTATATTTCAAACAATTTTCTTCACTTTTAGGTGTATCCATGCCCCCCATTAAATGGCCCATGACCACCCCATCCTAGTGGGAGCTGTAGATTTACAATTTTGACACACTTTCTGACATGTATGTAACCCTGTGTACGTACATACATGCACTAAAAACATGTATATATGAGGCCCACTTTCTTGTCATTACATATTTGGGAGGTGTTCTAAACTTCTAAACACATTTGTGGTTAAGGTGGTTTTTCTTTATTTTTAAGATGGAGATCAAAGTTCTATTGGAGATAGTTTAGCAAATGTTTACGATTACGATTAAATGCATGTTAATCATTCTAAAAAACTTGTTTGAGAGGTAAATTAAAGACTATAAAGCATCTTCAAAGAGTACTTTTCTTTTTCTTTTAATATATGCAATTCACTTCGAATAGAGTCACTTACTCCCCACAATTCCACATCCTCACTCCACAAAGAGAAGCCTGGTTATGAGCTCTAAAAACAGCTGTAAACACCCACAAACAGAAATTAATCCGAATTGCAATATATATATATATATATATATATATATAGGGGAAGATTCCGTTGTTAACCCATTGTAATTGTGCTAACCCAGTGAACTTTGACAAAAAATGCCCGAATCTTTGGTTTTTTTCATTGTCTTTATTATACATATTTAGGAAAGGTTTCTTTTTTGTGTTTTGGCTAATTCGCAATGCAAATCGAATTTGCCTCGGTGTAAATTCGAGTTGCATTTCGCAACATTTAGAAAAGTGCAAAAAATTTACACCGATGCAAATTCAATTTGCATTGCGAATTAGCCAAAACACAAAAAAAAACCCCTCTAAATATGTATAATAAAGACCATGAAAAAAACCCAAAGATTCGGGCATTTTTTATCAAAGTTCACTGGGTTCACGTAATTAGGCAGGGTTCTTATTTGAACCAAATCCTATATATATATAAATACATATAAGTGTTTGTATCATGTGAAACCCGATCTTAAAAAGAACCCTTAAACCCTATGTTAGGCATTGATTTGAAATCTTGAAAATAAATATGTGGTCCAAATTAAACCTGAATAAAAATGGGGTTTTTAATAAAAAATCATTTTTAATGTAGGTCAATTTGACCACATATTTATTTTCAAGATTTCAAATCAATGACTCATATATGGTTTAAGGGTTTCTCTTTAAGATCGAGTTTTCACATGATACAAACACCATATATATAGTGATCGGCCAAAAAACTTATAGCTTATTTATCACTTCATAATTCTTATAAATATCAGGCTATGTAAGGTTATGAGTTCAAAATTTTGCCAAAACTGTCAACAGCACACGCTAGTAGCTCGCTTTAACATGTATCATGCCCATTTCTTAAGAAATGTAAGAGTTTGTAGCATGAGACACAAACATCTTATTTAATTAAATTTATCTGTATGTACGTACATACATACTACTATATAATACATATAGGAAGGACACAATGGTATTTTACTAAAAACTCTTAAAAGTAAGAGTTTTACACTAGTGCAATTTCGCGTACCCTCGTGAATTAGTTCATACACATAAAAGAACATAGTCTTGTAGATATATAATAAATGTCATGAAAAAAACCCAAAGATTTAGGTTGATCTTGCGAGAGTTATTTGGGTTACCTCAATTAAGGAGGGCTTATTAAAAAATGTCATAGTATATATACATGTCGAAAGTGAAACACAATTTTTGTAGGTCCATCGATCCTTCAATATATATTCTTGTTGGGGTATTATTTTCTTACAGGCTATAAATTAATTAGTTATTAGATTAAAAGAAAAAAGAAATAATTTTGAATCAATGATTTCAACTACTATAAAAATAAACGTAAATAGCACAAATGCCATATATATAAATAAAACTAAATTATTGATATGGTTCTATGGTTTGCAATTATTTAACTATTGGTTCTTAGTTTCATAAATTATTAATATTATTCCAAACTTTGGATATATATAACACATATAGTCCTTGCTTAAGTAACCAAATTACCCCCACATAAAAATTATATGTGTTATAAATGTTTAAAGTGTGAAATCATATGAGTAATTTATGAGATATAGGAACCAACAGTGAAATATTAGCATATTACAAGGACTATATTGGTAATTCACTTTATAAATAATGAGTTATATTAGACCATCCGCAATGCATAACAAAATATTTACTACATGCATCCTAGTCATCACTGACACGTCAGCTATTTACCCATTATTCCTAAATGCATTCTCTCTCATCTTTTTAACTCCAACCCATCCCTTTCACATGCATCATCTCTCTACCCCATATTTTTCCCACATAACTCTCTCTCTCTCTGCATTTGAATGCATGTCCCCAAGTGCAAGTGGGTGAAGTGCACCCCTTTCTCCTTTTCCTCCAGTGCGCCCCTCTCACATATATCATCCACCTCACCAAATGCAACCCTTTCAAGGGCGCATTGGATGCAGTCTTATTGGTACACGTTATACGTACCAATATTATTAACTTTATGTACTTTTTATTATTTAAGAATATTCTAAAAATATGTATGAAGAAATGTAATGTTTGTGTTGTGATTTATTTCATATGAGTTTGCTTTATAAATAACGATGGTTGTGAATGAATACGAACATAGATAAATAATAGATGGGAGTTCATCGAGTGGGATTAAGTATTATTATAACTAGGATATTACCATTTGTATTACACGGAATAAATATACAATATTTAACAATTATAACTAATATTTTAAAAATTATAAAACGATATTTTGATATAAGATGATCATGGTACGTATTAACAAATACTCTAAGCATTAAAACATTAATTCGAAAGTTTAGTAACTACATAATTGATATTTCATAGGTAAAATACTATTTTCATAATTATTAAAGTTATTTTGAACGACCAAATGAACACCTAAAAAAGTTTAATATGAATTGACTAAATTTATTTTGTTATAAATCAATGGCTTTATTAAAATTTGTATGTTGAATATCATATCAGTTGTTAGTGAAATAAGAAATTAATTAAGATTTAAAAATTATAAATTATATTTTAAAATAAGATATGAATGAAATCTACTTATAATTATTAAGAATAAAAATATTTATATTTTTGTATTTAATTATACAATTTAACTATTTAAAATTATTAACCTTAAATAAGAGAGAGAATTAGTAAAATATAACTAAATGAGAGATTAATATAAAAGTTAAAAGTGTTAAAATTTAACAATGAATTTATATAAAATAGACATGTGGCAAAAATTGATGATGTATGTATATAAGAGTGACAAGTGACATATTTGTTATTACTTTATTAGGTAGTATAGATATAAATAGTTTTGATAAACTAATTTTTGTTTTAAGGCTTACAAATATTTCTCCCATATAAATTGAAGAAAATATATTGAAATAAAACCACAAAACATACATAAGTGAATATTCGCATTGCAAGAAAACAATACATTTGGATGTATAATTTTATAGCAAATACTTTACAAATAGATTTTGTGACATTTTGTCACCAAAATCTTTTAAAACAAAACACCTCACTGAAAATGTGTTGTAGCAAATATTTAATACATTTTGCGACAAGGTTGTGATCGACGAATAAGATTTCCTACGTATTTGCTAAACATATATACTCCTATTTAATTATCATCTCAAGGATTAATTATAGTATTATTACAATTATTAACATATACTAATTTTAATTTTATGAATTATTTTAACAGTGTGCGATAAATATATGACAATACTTGATTTTTATTTAATAATTTTTTCAATTAGCAACCCATTTGAAATTAACATCAATAAATTTCTTCTTAATTGATTTTTTTCCCATTTGCAACACGTACTTTTGCGTCAGAAGCAAATTTTTATTTTAACATTTCCTCTTTTCAAATAATCTTGCAACATGTTTGCTACGTACCTCAATTTGTTTTTTTTTTTTAATTTCCAAAAGTCGTTTTTAAGTTTGCAACAGATTAGCAAAACTAAATAATTTTTTAACGAATTAAACTTTCTTTAGAGACACATTTCAACCTCAGAGAATTTTTATATGGATTATTTTAACTTTTGTTACATTTGCGAGAAAATCTGTTCTATTATTTAAAAATAATTAAAATACAACAAAATCCTGATATTTTTTTTTGCTAAAATTACAAAAAATCGAATTCAACCCAAAAAAATCCCAAAATCTGTTTTACAAAATTAAACTCAAGCAGACTATTTTTAAATACAAAAATAATAATTTCAACCAGAGTATTACATGTCTAAGCTACAAAATTAACATAATAAGACATATGTCTAAATTGCACACAACTGATCATTACTAATGAAATTTGTTCATAAGCTCTTGTAATTTTCTGTGTAATGTTTGCTCCATTTATTAAGATCTTCATCATTTATACATTATATTTAAATCAAATCAATATTATCATTCTCGTATAATTTTTACTTATATTCATTTTTTAAAAAATTAGAGAATGCAAATAACCTTTATTAATTTGCCCTTTTTATTAAAAAATATTGTTTGATTCTTTGCTCCTTTAATTTTCTTTCATTTTCTAAGCTGAGCTCTTGCATAAGTGCATTTGCAATTCCATACCTGCACACATGCCCACACGTCTGGGTCATCCTGAGTAAAGTACTTACCATACATCCCGATCATATCATCATATTCAAGTACCCTACTACAATTTTTTTAAAAAAATATGAATGTAATTGTATCAAAAGTTGAGATTGTAACTATATAAAATTAATAAAGATAACTTGCATGTAAATATATCAATATTATAAGCATTTGTTGTGCATAAAAATATAAATTTGTAGTATATTATATTATGTAAAATACTAAAATATATGATAGTTATTTGAGTTTAAAAAAAAATAGTGAAATTGGTATTTAAGTATTTAACCGAAAAAAAAAAAGTTAACATGACAGTCGAATTCTCTTTTTGCCCCACAACTCTTAGTAATAACCATTATTTATGAATTTGTCAGATCTTAACCATTCAATTACTTTGATTAAACGGGCAGAAACATTACTGTTGTTTTATGTAATTTTTATGAATTCATTATTCCTAATTTTTCTCTAAATCACATTAATTTGAAACTATCATATTCAAATATTTGGTTGGTACCAATAGTCTTATGATTCAATGATATAAAGAATGAGAGATAGAGTTTGAACCTATTTGAGGTATAAAGTCCTAATCTTGACTCTAGAGGCTTTACTACAGTGGTGGGTTTCTTCCTTTATTGGTGAGATATTGGCGGCGTGGTTGATGTACGAGCTTCTTTTCAGAGACATGTTAAACAATCGAGTGTTAGTTGTATACAAAAATATATTTTGGTTGGTGTCCATGAATTTTAATAAGTTAAGACAGAGAAATTGAACTGCCAATAACAAAATAAGATTTTTTGTTATAAGATTTGTGCTAAATTGTTAAGATTCCGATTATGTATTTTCCATTCAGACCAAAATTGAGTCGTTATTAAGCTTGGTAAAATAGACGGGTCAGGTAACAACCTAGAACATGTTCAAGTCAAGATAAGTGTTGGTCAGGATGTATTTTTAGAAAATCAGTTGGGTTTAAATGAGTCGGCTTTAAAAAACATCAATGTAGTACAAGTTAAAATGAGTTGTAAGTAACAAATAGTTTATTTGCATAATATTTAGTAATTTTCTCATCAAATATAATATTGATAATTATTTTGCTTTTGAGTTTATTCTATTCTTATTACTTTTAGGTTACATATTTTGACCCGTATTATGTTAATGTGTTGTACATTTCAACTTAGTCCTATGTTATGCTGCTACCTATTTTAATCTAAAATATAATAATTGTCCACCGAAACTAACCTATTCGTCTTTCTTTTGTTCTAAGATTACAAGATTTTGTCATCATATAAGGGATGGAAAGGCATTATAATAATTGCATCGATCATTTCAGTTTATAGCTATAATGATCAAACTGTATGATAATTACATTAGCGGGCCGATTGTTTTGTATCAAACTTAATAGTAATTACCAAATTACAAGTTATTACCAAGGTGTAGTTTTGCTACTAGACTTCAAGTGTGCCATCCAAGTACAAACTTGCTACCTTTGACAAAGAACCAATTTTTATTGTTTTTTGTTTGTTTTAGCCAGTTTACCAAAAAAATATCTTATCATAACAATGGCGCATTTTAATGAAGTAACTTTTGTCAAAGTAACTTTTATCTTTCAAGGTCTTTAACCCTTAAATACTATCAAAGCCAACTCACAACCCCCCTTCGATCAAGGCACTACCTTGAAACCTGTCAAGGGGGTTGTGTCCCATGCTTTAAGGAATTGCCCTATAAATTATTTTCAAATGTGCACTTTGCACCTCATAAACATATATTTTAACTTTCTTTACATCTTTCAGCCAATTCAACCAAAATAAAATTGTCTTAACTACAATAAAATTACCAACATTCAACAAAACTTATTTCATATTTGATCGTGCTATGTGTAATATTATACGTGTTTATATAGATGTTGTCTAGGTAAGATCGGTGTATTGTAGGTAGTAATTTAAGGCTGACAAAACATATTTTATCATGTTTAACAGTTAAGAGATGACACGATTAACGCAAATATAAAACATGAAAAATGACTTATTTAACACTTGTTTAATGATTTAAGTATTACAGTTTTATGCTTTATATAACATAAAATAGAAATGATAAACTCTAGCAACATAATTTTTATTATTTAAAAATGTATAAAATTAAATAGTTTACTTTTTTTAAACAAGTATTATCATGTCTTATCAGGTAACCGTTTTGTCTAGCTTTAAGTAGTATACACAAAATATTATTCCAAGGGCTGCTGGAAAAAGGCATTCGATCTCCTCATCTTATCTAATCTATTAGATGCTTCATCAAAATCTTCTCTATTTTATATTATTCTTTAGGTTTGTATGGAAGTTTAGCTAACATCATCATCACAAAGAACACATATTTATATGAGTATTAATATTAATATGCAAACCTATCATCATAAGTATAATCAAGGTAAATCAATCACATTATATACACAATATTATGTTATTGCCGATATTTTAAATATATTTTTTTAACAGCTAAACTTACTATCCTTCTAAATTATAGCATAATTACATCTTCATATAAGATTGAACCTATGACCTCAAATTTTAAGAGACAAGTCTCTCACAAGTGAACCAGGCTAGTCCCACATTGAAATTTTAAATATCTTTTAATAATTAAAAGTACAAAATTTAGTGTTATTGATATATTGATTGTACCCGTAATCTAACTAATTTAAATTTGTAAATTATATATACAAGAGTGTGTATTTTTTTTTGAACGACGAATGTCTCAATCGTGTAAACTCACTGTTTCCAGGCTATGTCACTAAGGCCTCGTTACCTGAACCTCCCATGAGCCACTACAACCACCCTAGGAGGAAACCCTCAGACCCCTCTCATACCCCTTTTTCGCTGCGGGAGGGATTTGAACCCAAGACCTCACATTTGAAAGAATCTTGCGGTACCACTGAGACAAAGCCTCATTGGTTACAAGAGTGTGTACTATGTGTGTGAGAGAGACCATGCTCTTATTAGCCAGAATAGCACAATCAGCAAAGCTTTTGGGGGGATGCACTTAAACCTAGGTCCCCTCATGTGAATTCACTATCCACTTGGTCACCTCATTCATCTCTCTCTCTTACAAACTCTATACATACATACATATATACATATAATTGTATATATATGTGCCTGTCTGTACATACATGTGTTATCCATCAATAATTATAATGCAACTTGCATATAATATTACAAGTCGCCATGAAGATGATGATGATGATGAATCTTCCCGGTTCCTCACCATCTCTGAGTTGACCCACCTCACCTACATCTCTTCCGTATATTTTACGTATATCAACAGGCACACACACGCATATATATATCAACATAACTAAAAACAAATCAGATTTATACATAATTATATATTATATATATATATATATGCACCATACACACTAAGCTTTGTAAATGTTCCTATATATACTCCACCTTTCTTCTGCAACCACTTCATAAACAACATATTTTCTCTCATCTCTAAAAACCCTAACTTTCTCTCTCTTGTTTCTCTTTATGATGGATGCAAGCTCCACTGATGATCTAAGCACCACTACTGAAACAGCTTCAACAGTTGCTGCTCCGGTGAACACGCCGCCGGCGATCGGAAGCGGCGGCAGCGTGGTTCTTGATTTGGAAGTTGGCGTCGAAGCCGAGTCAAGGAAGCTACCTTCATCACGGTTCAAAGGTGTGGTTCCACAGCCAAACGGGCGGTGGGGTGCTCAGATTTACGAGAAACACCAGCGCGTGTGGCTCGGGACGTTTAACGAAGAACACGAGGCAGCTAAAGCGTACGACACGGCGGTCCAACGCTTCCGCGGCCGTGATGCGGTCACAAACTTTAAACCGCTTCCGGCCGACACCGAAGAAGCGAGCTTGGAAGCAAGTTTCTTGAATTCTCACTCTAAAGCCGAGATTGTTGATATGTTGAGGAAACACACGTACAATGACGAGCTTGAGCAAAGTAAAAGAAACAGCAGTTCTCGCAAAACCCTTTTCACTGACGGATTCGGATCGGGTCAACTGTCGGTCAACGCTCGAGAACAGCTGTTCGAGAAGACGGTCACCCCTAGCGACGTCGGGAAACTGAACCGGTTGGTGATACCGAAGCAGCATGCTGAAAAGCACTTTCCTTTGCAAATCGGGAACACTTCGAAAGGTGTTCTTCTGCATTTTGAAGATGTTGGTATGAAAGTATGGCGATTTCGTTACTCGTACTGGAACAGTAGCCAAAGCTACGTTTTGACCAAAGGCTGGAGCCGGTTCGTGAAGGAGAAGAACCTGCAAGCCGGTGACATTGTTAGTTTTCAAAGATCCACGGGTCCGGATAAGCAGCTTTACATTGATTGGAAAACGAAAACCGGATCTGGTAACACAAATTCAAGACCGACCCAACCAGTACAGATGTTTAGATTGTTTGGAGTTGATATATTTAGTGCTAATAATACTCATGGAGTTGATAGAGCTTGCAACGGGAAGAGAAGTAACATGGAAATGGTGTTGTTGGGGTTAGAGCGTTGTAAGAAACAAAAAATTGTTGACCCTTTGTAGCAATATCTCGATTTCGCAGGGTGTAATTGGTAATATTTTGTACTGCTTTTGTTCTTCTAGAGATGGTGATGATGCTGATGATGATGATGATGGTGAATGAAGCTGGAAAGTGGTGGGAATGGAATAGAGGAGGATGCAAGTTGCAAAAGTTTGTAAATTGATTTTTAGAAATATAAAGATAATTGAGAAAGCTCAATGTAGGAATCAAGAAAATTAAAAACTTTAATTTTTTTGTTTTTTTTTTTCTAAATTCACCATATCAATTAGCTTGTTGATTAAGTGTTCTAATTAATATGTTATAGCTAATTAAGTTCAAATTGTATTTATGATAACTGTTACACGCAAGTTGCCTTTGATTAACCTTTGTTGTTTCAATATGATATTGATCATTCAAGAAAATTACTTCTCTAGTTTATTTATTTATTTTTTTGATCTATAATTTGTTGGTTTTTTCGTCTATTATATTTTCAGTTGCTACTTCATTTGTCGGTTATAATTAATTACTAGTCCTAGTTTTTTAGTTGATTCAAGATCTTCATATATTTCTATTCTTCAACTTTTCAAGGGTTTGATTCTCTTATTTTTATATTCTATAATATAATTTCTCCAAAATGTGAAAAGAAAAAAAAAATAAAAAAAAATACATACATACACACACACACACATATATATATATATATAACTCTGATTTTTTTGTTAAAAAAGGGATGCATGTAATCATATATACATGTGATATAATGAATATTTTCTACAAGAACCTTTCTAGTTTTGGTAGAAAAAATGTTTCATTGTACTTTCTTGTTTGAGCATATATAACAACTGTTTAAATATCTGCTTATGTTTCATGACAAGTCCCACACACTACCACACACACACACGCACAGTGTGTGTACAACACAGTACAAAGTATTCGTATACAATGGGCCATCATTTAACACATAATAGATGGAGCAAAATTTTCACCTTTCCTGCTAAGATACTATAGCATTACCTTATATGGAATAAAGATTGTGTGGTTCTAATACTTCCTTTAATATCTGCAAACTGTTTTTGTTTTGAAACATATCTTCTATCAATGACCCAACTCTTTTTGCTTAAAAAGTTCAATCTTTACACAGAAACATTATTTACTTTTCTTGTAATTTTGTTTCCATTGCATATATAATATGTATTTTTCTTATTTTAGGAAAGTTAAAGGAATGTGCTATTTTTATAGTAATCATTTACGAGGTATCAAGGTTGGATCTATGTATGTTTGAGTGGGTTCACTGGAACCCACCGTGTTCCTTAGATTTAGTAGGAATTTTTTGTTTTCGAAAGTCTGGAGGTAAAGTGAACCTACTAATATTTTTAAAAGTGAATTATTAATGTAATTTTTTCAAAAGTTTGTCAATTTAAATGAGCTAAAGTGATCTTTATTAGATACTTTTTGATAATCAATGTATGGATTTCTACAGAATCAAGTTAAATTACTTTCTGAAATCAATATTTTTCTCAAATTCCATTTAGGTTTCCAACCGTTGTCTCGAACTCCATAAGGGGCGTTGCCCCCTTGATGTAACAACCGAAAATTTCGGTAACCGTTTATGTCCAAATTTTATATAAACGTTCGTAAAGTAATTACGATCAAAATGATATAAACGATAAAAATATCTGATAATGTATCGACACGTTATAAAGCCTATTAATAACGTGTAAAAATTTCTGTGACCGTTTGAGTTCGTAATGTTTATGAACGTTCCCGAAGTGATTACGGTCACATTAATATAAGCTGGACCGTTATACGATAAAGTATGAACAAGATATAAGCTCGTGAATATTAAAAATATGTGAGCAAAGTAGAAGGGGGTTTTAAAAATAGGAACCTAAAGTTCGAGGGGCCAATATGTAACTTCAAAATTAATTCAATTTGAAGTTCCTTACAAATATGACGGTTTGGAGCAGATATTTTTCATATTAACCGACTTCAGTGTTGAATATAAATTCGTGAAGATAAGATCCAGTTTTAGATCTTCAAAAACAATCAAAAAAATAAAAGAAAATTTTGAGATCTCTCTGACTGACGAGCAAAGAAGAATCAAGAAGAATCGATCGGACTGATTAATACTAACTACACACATCGTTAAGGTATTTGTTTATGATTCTCATCTCGTATTGGTTTAGCCTTGATTTATTAAAGAGACCTACACCATGTTTAGATAGAATTTTGGTTTTGTATGATGAACATGAACTTGATTTGGTTGGAGCCCAATTACATCTAGGTAATGATCAAGTTTTCTTTAGTTTAATAAGGATATAATATGTATGCTCTTCCGGTTGCCTTAAACCCATGTTATTATACAGTAAGCTAGTTTAGCAACGCCCTAAGACGAATTAATTAAATAAGAGAATACGCTTATCTAAGCCGGACAAATAAGTAATCTTTAAGCATAACAAGATTGTAGAGATAAAAATGGTCAAAATGAGTGTAAGCAAAATTTTGAAACAAAGCTCCGAATGAAAGTTATGACATGCCGAGGTTTCGAACGGTAATCGTAATTTGAGCACCTTCATGATAAGTGTTATAAATTTACCTTGGGTTATGTTCAAGTTATTATTAATTGAGATAAATAAGATTAAGTTTATAAAACTCTCCGGGTCGTTATAGCAAGCTAAACACTCGTATTGGAGATAACTATAACGTAGTCGTTGTGCTACCGGTTTAGAAACCCTAAAAAGAGGGTTTATATTGTATGATAAGGTTATAATCATGATAATATAACCATATTAATAGGATATCATTCTGAACGTGAGAAAGTGAGGAAATAAAGAAAAGCTAGCAGATTGGGCTTTACTATGCTCAGGTGAGTTCTTTGTAGCCCTATTTTAAATGTTTTATTATTTTGGGCTGGTATGCATGTTATAAAGTTATTGTATGAAAGTGATTTTAACCTGATTATGGTAAGGTAAAGAATGTTTTCAGATAAAGAATGTTTTTAAAGTAAAGAAATGTTTTAAGTCTCAACTGTGGTTGAGAAGTAAATGATTTTAAAAAGTCTCAGTTGAGGTGTAAAGAATGTTTTAAGTCTCGACCGAGGTCGAGTAGGAAATGTAATTTTGAAGACCCGGTTGCGGTTGGGCAAAAGTTTAGCACTGTGGTGCGGAGAATGGTTTATGATTATGATGGTTTAAATGATTTAAACCATGTTATGTATGAATGAATGATGTTATGGATATGAATGATGTATGTAAAGAAGTCTTGTACCGGTATGAGCTGTCAACTTCGGTTGATAGTTAAAGAGTCTTGTGGAAACACAAGCCTGTCGACTTTGTGTCGCCAGTTGAGGAAATCTTATGCATGCATGAGTTATCAACTTCGGGTTGATAGTTATAGAGTCTTGTATTGATACAAGCCTGTCGACTTTGGGTCGTCAGTGTTATAGAGTCTTGTGTTGCACAAGCATGTTGACTTCGGTCAATAGTGAAGGCTAAATTTTGTTCACAGTATGATTAATGTTATAATGATATGTATGTTAAAGCCTGTTGACTTAGGTCAGCAGTGAAGGCTAAAGTTTTATGCACAGTATGATTAAACATGTTGACTTCGGTCAACAGTGAAGGCTAAATTTTTATGCACAGTATGATTGATGTTATGATGACATGTATGTTATGTACTTGAATTAGGTTATGTTGTATAAATATATGAATGAGTAAAGATATGAATTATGTTATGTGATGATCTAAAAGGCTAAAGATTTTTATAAAAATTTAACTTAGAACTCACCAGCGAAAGCTGACTTGATTTAGCATGCATGTCAGGTTGAGCAAGTTATGATAAGGATATGATGGCTCGTGGCATGACATGAGGACTACCTATTCAAGAACTGGCATTCCTAAGGAGATTAAATATTACGTAATGATTTCCGCTGCTATAGTATACAACTATTGTACGGTTTAAGAGCTATGTTTTTTATGCTTTGCCAACCGAGGGGACTCCCGGGTGCGGGGCCTCTCACTTGACCCCGCCTGTTGACTTGCCAACGGGACCCCTATCAAGGGCTTTGCCTTTTGGACCTTGCCATATGTCACACCCCCAAATTCTCACTAACGGCGTCAAGCCATCGGGTGTGACGTGGTCAGGATCTAAAGTCTAGTCATATAGAACGACTCTATATGCGTTTGTAAAATACACTTGATTCAATATAAAATACCAAATGGTTTGACAATTATGCAGCAGAAATGTAAATGTCTTAAGCAGCGGAATTAAAATAGTATCATGTAGCGGAATTTAATAGTAGACACTACGTTGTTTGATACGACTCAATAAAATAAATATTGTTTTCAAAAGACATGATATAAATGCATGCAAGTCTTGTGCTTGTTTCCCTAAGTGCATCATTATCCGTGTGCAATTTAGTTACCTGGGAATACATATTAAGAAAAAGTGTCAACACATAATGTTTGTCGTGTGTCATGCTGTTTATTAATGTTTGTCGATAGGGGTGTTGAAAAAAACCGAAATCTGAAAAAATCCGAATCGTATCCGAAACCCGAAAAAACCGATCCGAAACCCGAAAAAACCGATCCGAATCAAAGATTCAGATATTCAGATAGATTCGGATCAGATATCCGTTTTCCGAATTCGGATCGGATATCCGAATTCAATCTGAATAACCCGAATAAACCCTGTTTATTCGGGTTGTTTGGATTATTCGGATTAAAAAATAGGTTTATTCGAGTTTTTCGGATTATTCGGATATATTCGGATCGGATAGAAAAATTTCGAATTCGGATCGGGTCGAGTTTCGGATAAGGTCTTAAAATTTTCAAATCCGAACATCCCGATGCGAATAACCCGAATAAATTGTTATCCGATCCAATGATCACCCTTATTTATGAGCCCGAAGTTCCAAGAGTCAGTCGCGTCACTACCGAACTAGACTTGTTTGTTCTTCCCTCCGTCATATCTATCGTAAAAACAATGGCGCGATGGGTCGAGATTACACGTGTCCTGACATCCAGTCGGTATTGGCACTGCTGGGGTTCGTCACACCCAATAGTACTATCTAAACTCGCCTCGTTATATACATATTAACGGTAAGACTGTGCGAGGGCTTGTTACGATACACAACACTAAATGTTTGTCCAAATAAACCAGCATACACAAATGTTCGTACAAATAGATTTAGCAAACAACATGTATTCCCCCTAATTTAAAAGCTCGTAAAACAGTTTGAGAAAGGGGGCCGTAAACTCACCTGAAGTGTGCGCGCGTAATGCTAACTCGACCTGCGTGCCTGTCACGGGTAACCTATATCACATAGGGCACATAAGTTCGTGTTTGGGTTTGTGTTCATGTTTGTATTCATGTTCGTGCTCAACAACTCGAAGTTGTTATGTTTATTCGTGTTCGGCCATGTTCGTCTGTGTTTGACTTAGTTTGACGGTGTTTGACCAGGTTCGACCGTGTCAACTCAACGACCTATTGATGAATCGTTAATTTGTTATTATTCGTTCAATAATCGTTATTAATCACGTATTGTAAGTAAACACATAAGTCATGTTAAATGGTCAACTTACTATTTATAGTAATTTTCCATTTTGAGTAAATTTGCATCATATTATATTTTAACAATCCTATCATGCTCATTTAGTCTAAGTGATCATGTTAACACTTAGCACATTGTTACATGTTGTCAAATAAACACACAAGCTCATTTCAAGCGAACAAAGTTACTATCAATAGAAAGTTTCTATATTTGATAGGTTTATCAATAAAAATCATACAACAACTTCACATAACATCAAAATAAAGCATTTTAAGTCTTTTACTTTTTTTTGAACAGCAAATGCCCGGTCACCCGCGATCACCCTGGCAAATAGATCATACTTCTGCCCGAATAATAGAGCGTGATGACCTGACCCACCTGCCAATGAGAAATTTACAACTACGAAAACCCCCTGGCTCACCCAGAACAATATTTTCTCTAGGTGAGACTCCAACCCAAGACCTCTCATAAGAGAAGTCAAAGAGCTACCATTAGACTAGAAGCCCTTTGATTTTTAAGTCATTTACTATTACCAAAACTTGATCAATAACCCTATTTCATAAAATCCCCAAATAAAGTTTCCTAAAATGGAAAGTTTGCAATAAACCTCACTTTAATCAAAATCAAACTATATCAACATGTTCCTATAGGCCATTTTTATCATAATAACACTTTAACATTGTCAAGATCATCATGCATTAACATGTTCTTGTAAAAAGTTTCAAAAAATAGAAATTTATGACCAAATCTTCCATTTCATAAAATCTAGCATATAAGTCATGAAAATATCATCAATACTAACCATAATCCATTATCCAAGCTAACATATCATGTCAAGTTCATCATCTAGCACACCTTGTGCATTAAAAGTGACTATTTATATTAACATTGCAGCAATCATCATCAAATGACAATCAATCACCATAATACTTATTGTAAACAATCCAAATATCCCAAATCTTGACCAAGATGACCTAAATCATTATGGATTATCATTGCATGTTACTAAAAAGTTACCTTTCATAGTAATGTGAATAAATCTTATCAAAATAACATCAATGCTTGCCATAGACCATTCTAATACTTTAAATCAATCATCAAGTATTCAAATACCACTGTTTATTGTGTATAATTCCGTGCACGCACCTTAGATGGTGTTGCATGTATGTAAAAATGAACGCATGTGGGTGTTCATGTGTTTAATGTTCATGGAGACTACTAACTAGGACTCCCTTCTCAAGACCCTTGGATGATTGGATTCGATCTAGAACTTCAAGTTAGCAGCTCCAGATGCTGTTGTTGTGATTTCCCCAGCTGCTATACAAAGATGATGGTGATAAAGCTTCCCAATGTTGTCCTTCAAGCTCAAAGACCTCCCAAGACTTCAATGTTGCTCTTGATAGCTCCTGGTGGTGGTGAGTGTTTTAACAGAGAGGTTTTGGTCGGAAATGTCGAGTTCAATCGAGAGAAAAGTGTGTAAGGGTAGCAGAAATGAAATGGCTTTGCGTTTTATAAAGTTTTTGCGAACTAGGTGCTTCACGTATCGCCAAGATTATTTTAATCGGGTTCTCTCCCGAAATACGCCGCGTACCGCCAAGGTGGAAGTTGATCGGTCCTCATTTACCGCGAAGAAATCTGGAAATTTCAAATTCTGCCGCTTAGCTTCGCGTACCGCCAAGGCTCTCACCAGGGCCCTTGGCGTACTGCGAAGGGTCTTGGGCTAGCCCAAATGCTCATTTTTATTTCTTTGACTTGTTTTTCGTTCTTTATTCGTTGTTCGTTATCGTTTATTAGCTTTCGTATCAATTTTGTTCGTGGGTTGATCACCTATGAATCAATTATTGTTAAATTGATTATTTTGTTCGTCGTTCATCAACGTTCGTGAATTTTACACCATGTGTGTGCGTTTCTCACATATAATGTATATATGTGTCGACAGCTCTTGAGGGATAAAAGTAAAATTGCACTAATTTTAACGTTATTTTACTTATTCAGTGAAAATAACGTTAAAATCGTTTCGGACGGTTGATCAAGCATCATGAGCCGAGGGTCTCACTGGAAGCAGTCTCTCTACCCCTACGGGGTAGGGGTAAGGCTGTCTACATCTCACCCTCCTCAGACCCTGCCTTAGCATGCTAATGACGGGATATACTGAGTACGTTGATTGATTGATTGATTGATTGATTGTGTGTGCGTTTCTCGATAATTCATCGAATTATCGTTCTTGTGACTGTGTTTGTACTATCGTGGCACGTGTCACACTAAATTAAACCAATTCTAGTGCCACATGTAAATAAATCAATTAAATAATTATTTAATTAAATAGTTTGCTGACCTGAAATTTGCGACGTGTCACACCATGGGCACTGCCCCTAGCTAGAACACTTCAAGGGAACACACCTTGAATCCCGCTTGGTCCGCAACTCATAAATCGTAAATGGATGTGCGCTCCACACCTGTAAACTCTTTAATGACAATGTCTTTTTTAATTATTGAATTAATATACCACACTATTTTTAAATGAAGAAAATTACAAAAGCCGAACCGTCAAACTGGCGCGTCTTACCAACCCGAAATGTTTTTTTTGTCCGGTTCTATCTAATTGAGGCATCTGAAGATAGTGAACCCGTCACTGCAAAGCATTACAGCCTAACAGTATCTTGACTGTGAGATAAGGATCAGTAACCAAATGGTCTTGTGTTCGAATCTCACAAGAGGCTTTATTAAATTATTAAGTTTTCTTCAGAATTGATGACTTATTGGTAGATATGATTTGATGGTTATACTTGTGGCACGATGATATTCGAGTCAACCGTCAATGATCCTATAATTTAGCCGTTAGAAAAAAAAACATATATGAGATCTCATCGTTGCTAGTAAATTTAATTTAGCGACCCTGTACGTTAATACTATGTTATTCAACCGGATCAAATTAATCACAGTTTTACATCATGTGGGTGTCAGTTAGAACTTAGAAGCTCTTTATTGTTCAAATATGAGGGAAAAAATTAAAAATAATAAAAGAAAAAAAAAGGGATATGTACACAGAAGCAGATTATATGATGCTCTCTATCTAGGGTACATAAGATATTTGAATAGTTGCTTGTCTTTACGTACAACCCTACGATCCAGAAAGATATTACACAGATTAAAATATATACTATATATCTTATTTCATTAGATAATAACACCCGTATACATACAATGAATCTCTGAATACAAGTTCTCTTAAAAGAATCAAGAAATCAAACTCGATAAACAAAAATTTCATTGCTAGTATATTCGCATAACATACTTAAATCAGATGTATTTTCTTATTAGTCAACTCGCTGAGGTTAAACCGTTAAATTTACTTCGGTCACTCATTTCAGCTTCTTTTTTTTATTTATTTTATTTTATTTTAATTATTCAACAGGAACTCCATTCAGTTAATTTCTATCAATTATTAGGATTCTAAATATTTGATCTATGGTTTCTTTTTTATGTAAAGAAAGTTAATATTCCTGGCATACTAAGAAAAAGGTATAAGCTTTTCCTTTTGCAGTTCGTGCTTATTAGGTCTTGTCTATTGCACTCCTATATTGTGATTAGATCTGGTGACTGGTTAAGGTATCATGGGAAAGACAACTGGAAATGGTGGACACATTTATTTAAAGGAAAATCACAAAAAGTCATTTTTATGAGTTTGTCATGCTTAATATATATTGCAATTTGCAAAAAAATAACGTCACAATAATTTTATAACTATACTCATAACATACGCGACATATTGTCGTGTCTCGACATTTATATCATACTACTAATAAATGATTATAAGAAATGTCATGTATCAACATGTTAATCATTCTACTTACTTGGTATTTTCTTTTTTATACTTAAATAAAAATTAAATTTTAACTATAAAATTATCAACAAAATTTAAAAAAATTTTAATTTAAAAAATTTATAGTTATTTATAGTATAGCTATAATCCTATTAATATTATGGTTTATATCAAATTATAACAAATTATGTTATTTATGAAACATTAATTATAATAACCATTGATTACAAACCTTATCAATTGATAACAAAATTGCCGCCGAGAGGTGAAAGTTTGAGGAGATAATGAGATTAGATGTCCTAGTAGTCATAGTCGTAAACGACAGTTTCTAGGCTCTGTACATATCAAACTATGCAGTATTGTAGCTAATGCGTGTACAAATTAAAAAAAGTGTTTAAAGATTTATAAATGCATGTATACTTTTATTTTATGTTATTTATATAAAATTATTTTAGTTATATAAATTTATGTAGACATTATAAAATGACAATTATGTTTATTCGTAAGCCCTTATATGATATCTATAACTTAGCATAATAAAATATTTTACATTTGATAATAGTATAAAAACTACCGCTATTTAACAACTAACTAATTATAGCCCTCCCCCTCTTGAGTTAGAGAGTGTTGAAAACCTTGACTTATAAAGGAGTAATTGATGTTGATGGCTCGACTGAAATTAAGAAAAGACTCACATGTCAATGTGATACAAACTCAATTGGTAGAGACAATACCTCTTACAAAAAAGGTTCTAAGTGCAAATTCAGATAAAGAATATTTATTTGGAGTATTTTAGTAGGAGTAGAAGAATTATAGAATTGATGTTAAAAAAACTAACAAAAATATAACGTTTATGAACATTTGTCTTTAGTTAAATAACACGAAGATTCCTCGTTAATAATGTAGTTATATAATTGAAGTAATTGCATGATGTGAAAAGATTTTTACCCTTTGATTTCATGAATGTGAGAAAAGTTATTTATATGTTAGAATCATCAAAACTATGATACGAGTGTTTTAGTTAATTGGCATTAGTCTACCATATGCTGCTTGCAACTTGCAAGGTTAACGACCAAAGGGGAGTCTTCGCCCCCAAATACGCCACTTTTCATATTTTGGGTTTGCTTTTGTTATGTTTTCTACTCTTGTTGCATTTATAGTCATTCACTTACCATGTAGATAAATTGAGGTAACAATAAATGCACAAAGTATTGATATTAGCATGTTTTTAGTATATAATTGAGTTTTTTAAATTAAATGCTAGGTCGTTTTCAAAATAAAAAGTTGGGACATGTGTTGGCAATGTTTTTTAAATCATTGGTCTCTTTTAAAAAAAAATAGTGTTCCAACGATAAATAATACTATTTTTATTTTGAAATTTTTTTATTGTTATTATTTGAAAGACAGAATGTAAATTATCACTAATCATAAACTCCTTTGAAACATTATCCTTATTGTGTGGGTTTATATCTCAGAATAAAAGATCTTGCTTAGGGGTGTTCATCAGATCAGACCTCAAGTTATTCGATTTATTTATATCGGCTTATTTGGACTTGAAATTCTTTTGTCTATATCCAAAACTTGACCCAACACGAATTTATCTTAATCTCATTTGACCCGAATTTATCCGAATTAGGATTCCGTTTGTATTCGGATAAATCTGAATAATCAAAATAACACGAATAACCTGAATAAAGCCGAATAAAATTTTCATAATTTTTCGCTTTCTTTTTGGCTATTTATTTTCTTATATATGGTTCCTAAAATTAAACATTTAATCAGTATAAATCCATAATATCACACTCCAAAGTTCAAAATATGAAAAATATCACATATCTATCATAAAAAAATAGTCTAAATAAATAATATGATTCATTAAAAAGCATTTGAATAACATGAACAACTCGAAATTAATAATGGTTCATTCGAATACTGAACAACTCGAATTGCAAAAAAAACTAAATCCGAATCCGACCCGAATATCCGAATGACTTTTTCGGATTTGGATATATTCAACCCGATCAACCCAAATGAAGATTCGAATTGAGTTCTCCGTTACAGATAAGATTTAGGTTTCGATTTTTTTCGGATTTCAAAATTTTTGAACACTTCTAATCTTACCAATCTTCCCATATTGACTTTATTTTCATTAGAATAACTATATCGATTTATAAAGCAAGAAATGGAAGAGGTTTGAATTTGAACATTGCTAGAGACTTAGGTGCTGTTTATTTTTTAAGAGATAAAATGTCTTCAATATCCGCACCACATCTGCAAACATCTTTAAAAGAAGAGGTGGATAAAATGTCATCAGTCTAAAAGAAGAAGAGTGTTTGTTTTTTAAAGTTTGTTGACTGTTAAAATAAATTGGTGTGTTGGTGTACGAACAGTGGTGGCCGAAGGTGGTGGTGGGGTGACCAATGGTGGTGGTGGCCGACGGTGGTGGATGGTTGTGTGTGGTCTGTGCAGACCTTAGAAGATACTAGAAGTGACTGGGTCACATCAGCACCAAGAAGAGCACGAGCAGACTTTTTTAATGAAATATCTTCGTAAAAACAAACAGTCTGCAGATGTCAATGTATGCATGTGGTGTGCGTGGTGCAGATAAAAGAGGCTGCGCAGACATTTTTAAGAAAAACAAACAACACCTTAGGCCTAGAGGTGTGCATGAGTCGGTTTCGGTGGTTTCAGTCGGTTTATTGCTTAGTCCAAACCTAAAACCAAAATTTCATTTTTTTCGGTTTTTAAGCCCATTTGGGTTTAGATTTTTTGGTTTTTTATCGTATTGGTACCATAAATATTGAAGTGCAACTCTACTGAATATTTAAAATTATATATAAAAATCTTTTAATTTAGTAAAAATCACGTGTTTTGGCATTATTAGACTAAAAAAATTATAAAACTGATATACGATTTTTATATGACTTTTGGTCTCAAGAACCAAAAAATAAGAATATACGATTTTATATTATTGAAATTTTTGAAAGTTAAAATATATATATATACTTCGGTTTTTATTTTAGGTAAAACCAAACCAAACACAAACTTTCGATTTTTTATAAAAATTATACCAAACTCGTCGGTCTATATTTGGATTCAGTTATTTCAGTTTGAATTTTATGATTTTGGAGTTTTGAATCGGTTTCTTCGGTTTCATGCATACCTAAGTAGACCACATGTACACTACAGATATCATAGCATTACACAAAGTGTTATGTTGGTGGATTACGTTTGTCGATATAAAGGATGTTTCTAAACGGAACATGAATATTTATACTAACAATGTTTTTTTTGTTTCTTTTTCTTGTTAGAATATTTGTATCTTTTTAAATAAAAAATAAATATTAATTATTACTTGTACCATTTTCAAAATAAAAAAATAGATTTCTTAATATATATTAAAAAAACCTTTTTATTAAAAAACACTCTTTTTAAAAGACAATATGTTATAAAATGTAAAATTTTTCTAAAGCAACAAATACTTCTAAGAATAAAAAAATTTTAAAATCGATTTTTTTGAAAAACAAATTATTTAAAATATTTTTTTAAAAAGGTTATAAAACAGAACAAGTAATAAACCAAAGTTTTTTAAAAAATGATATTTATTAAAAATTATATTCAAAAAAATTTAAAAAAAATGTTTATAGAACAAACAATTTAAAAAAATAAAATTAAAAGGATAGCTTTTTTGATTATTTAAGTTACCTACTTATTATATAATGTTTTGTATTTTTAAATATTTATTAATCACTTGTTAATATAATTTCTTTATTCAACACATGTGTGTATGTACATATATATATTAAAATTTGTGTCGCATTTAATTTCAATGCCTTATTTGCATAGTTTTCAAATTATTTGACATAAAAATAGATATTAACCTTTTGACCTTTTGACATGAAAATAAATATTAACTAACGATTCATATGCATGCTGTACGTTCTTTCAAAGCTGTAATTGTTATTCTGTTACCAAAAAAGTTAATTTGTATGTACAAGAATTCGAGTTATTTTAGTAACATAAATAGTGTTATATTCTACGTTTGCATTTCCAATTTCAAGTGTTAGATTGTAGTCATTTTTTGATCAATTATGCAAATCTTTAATGTTAGGCTACCAATTTCTTTCTTTGTGAATTTTGTTTTGAAATAATTCATCGCATATAAATGATCTGGTTTGGTTTAATTCAATTGTTAATTGATTGATTTTGTACTATAGGATACACAAATTCCTTTCAAGTGGTTAAGCTTACGGTGTTTTCTAAAAACCTGATCTAAAAACTAGATTGTGAACATCTCAGTTTCTTAATAATGAAATTTGTAAAAGGACCATATGGATTCCTACTTCGCCTAAAGCCTATAATATAGTTGAGTCAGCCTTGTAACGTATGTAATCATTATAAGTATGAAATAGTGTTGGATCGGGTTGTTAGCTTCAAACAACACTTCACAAGTATTTCTTTCTATCAATCTAACAGATGCGGAATTTCTGTTAGAAGAATCTCTCAAACACTCAAGACAAACAAATAATCTTTGAACACAAGTAATACACCAAGAGTAATTTTCAAGCTTAAAGATATATTTCTCTCAAAGTAGACAAAGGCTTACATCTTACAAGCCCACTTATACAAGATACAATGAGAGTTTATATAGGCTACAACCGTATTCTCGTAGGAATACATGTTGGGTATACTAGATATATAAACAAAGAAAGCTTATTATAGTATCTGATGTGTCTTAACAGGCTAAGACACTCAATTACAATGATTACATTTATATACATTGACTTTAACAAAAGACTAACTAAATACAAAAGGCATTTAATGTTTTGATCTTCAAAGCTTCAAGCAATCTTTTGCATTTAATGCTACTGAGAAGAGGTAAGGTGTTGTGTCTGACTCATGGTATGTTTCTTTATTTTGATCAGACCAACATGTTCGTTGTCAGCACATTTTGTACCATAAAGTGCAATCAGCTACAGTTTTTGTCAGAGTATCGGAAGTCTTTGTACAAGAAGATGCTGAGAGGATCTTCAGAAGCTTTTGTTCATCAGAAGTTTCAAGTCTTCAGAAGCTCTAAAGTTGTAAATCTTCTAAGTGCTGAGAAGAGTATCAGAAGCTTAATTCTTGAGTAAGCCTTCGGTAGGAAGGAGTTATTCTTCAGAAGCAAAGTTTCTTCCGAAGATTAACTTCTTCCTTCCGAAGGTTGTTACTGTATGAAGTTCAAGTTTTGTGAATATTTACATCAAGACTTAGGAAGTTTTGGAGAGCACCAGCCTTTTTGACCTTACAAATAGTATTCGTGGTTTAACATGTCTACAAAAATACCATATAATACTTTATATTTTTATTTGTTTTTTTAACTTATTATTTGTGGTTTGTCCATAATATAAAATATAAATAGAAAAGTTAGTATCAGATGGGATAGTTGGATGCATATTTTTTTGTTAACTTCGTAATGGTTTGCTGGTTTGTATTTAGTCATGAGGAGTTAGAGGTGTTCATGAGCCAAGCCGAACAAATACAGGGGCAAACTCATACTCGGTTTGGATTTAAACCGAACCTGGCTCGGCTCGGCCAGATTGTAAATCGAGCCTAAAATCTTGGTTCGGAATCCGCTCATTTTTAGCCGAGTTGGCTTTTTCATCATTTTGATTTTATGATTTAAAAGTTTGTGACTTGTGATCTTCAGATCACGTTTTCTTTTATTTTTTTATTTTTTATTTTTTTCTCTTTAACATAATTACAAATATGATACCAAAGTATAATTATTATTAATAGTAACCCTACATTTTTATATTTTGGTATAGCATGCGGTTACAAACGAGCTTTATCCGAGCTTTTTTCAAACGAGGTACGAGTCAAATTCAAATTCTAAGATTTTTGGACAACCCTATATGTAGTTACTTGCAGCTACTTAGGATTCTTAATTATAAAATCTTTGTTGTAAAAATTTCCTATTTATATATATATGTATATATATATATATAGGGTTTGAATCCTTTGAAAACCTGATCTTAAAGAGAAAACGCTTAAACCATACGAGGACCGTTAGATCAAACTTATTATAGATTTTAATTAATTAAACAGAAAAAACATGTGGTTTACAATTAAAGTTAAATATTTTAATGAGGTTTTTGAAAAGAAAATGTCTCTTTTACCCTTTAAGGGGTATAAATGACTTTTTTTTCACTCTCTTTCATCTCTCTTCATTAATTAATACAGATTCTCTCTCCTCTCTCCTCTCTCACGTTTCTCTCTCCTCTCTATCTCTCTTTTATAAATAAATAACCACTGAAATAAAAAAATTAGTTTTTTAAAGAAAAACAAAAAATATACACATGTGTATCAGACACAAATTTCACTACACATAAACAAATATTACATATTTTCAACCATAATAAAAATTACACATGTGTATTTTACATATGAAACAAAAAATTACACATGTATACATTTATAAAAAGAAAATCAAATAAATCAAAACACCAAAAACTACATATGTGTAGGTGTAGTATTTTATAAAATCTCAAATATATAAAATATACACATGTGTATATTTTTATTTCTATACATGTGTAGTATTTCGAGTATACTTTGTGCATTAAAACTTTTACATTTTTATTTATACGCGTGTGTAATTTTTTATATTTCCTTGTAAAAATATGTTTTTTTTAATTTTGTATAAAAAAATATCCATTTTTGTTGTTTTCAAATTTTAAAAAACATTTTTTTTAATTGATGGAGAGAGGAGATAGATGAGAGAGAAATTTGATATTAATAAATTATTATATATATGTGTGATTTTAAATGAGAGAGAAAGGGATAAATTATTATATATATGGGTAAGTGGTTAAAAGACTATTGTACCCTTTTCATATTAGTTAATTAGAAATAAAAAAAATTTGATCTAATGGTTGAAATAGAGTTTAAGGGTTTTCTCTTTGAGATCGAGTTTTCATTTGATTCAAATCCTATATATATATATATATATATATATATATAATCACCTACCAATCAAGTAGCCTTATGATTTGTACGTTGTATGTTATCCCGTGGCTATTTTCCTGATAATTAAACAGAATATACTACGCACAGGCTGTTGCGATTTAACGTACGTTTGTTAACCTTATAATGCTGGCCGGCTACAGGCATTTTTGCACATGATAATTGTTATGATGGGTTCATAGTGCATACATAGAATTGGATGCTCGATCACGACAGATACATGTAATGACGATGGTATATAACAATTGAAAGATGAAAAGAACATAGAGAATCTCCCACCAGTACTTCTACACGGAATAAAAAACATAAACGTGATCGTACTTTACCATTAATTTATGACAAGTGATTATTTTTGTTTTGAATTAATTAAATTTTTAGTTTTTTTTTTTTGAAGTGCAAGAACTTTACGAAGTCACATAACTGGCCATCTTATGATTCTTGTCAATATGGTCAAGTATGAATTGAAGTTTGTAAAAGGGTTCAATTGAAGATTTTACAACATATTGACAGTCATTGTGATATTTCTTTTATGTGCCCATTTTTGTATACAAATCATTTTGATAAAGATGGCTCGGGGTTGAAGCTGTGCCATCTCAATTTTTGTGTGTGTGTGTTTTTTTTACCTCAATTTTGGTATTTAAGAGTTTAAACATTGTTGTAACATGAGTTTGCAATCAGGTTTCGTGATGTTTTAGGGGTTACATTGGATAACAATAGTTATAGAGTGTTTTTTGTGTACGTGTTTTGATATTTTAAATTGTGAAGGAATTCACGATGCAATGCGTGTCGGGTAGTAGTTTTGTCAAATAACATGATTTTTACAAAGTTTATGGTGTCTACTAATCATCTAGTTTCAAATAAAAGATTTTTTCTATTGATGAATCAGTTTGTACCATTAAAACATAAATCAATGATTAATATTGATCTTGTTTAAATAAATAGTTATGATTGATTTTTTTATAAGTGATTGATATCAGAAATATTATGTACACTTAAACGTTTGATTTTTTACTTCAAGTGAATCAACGCTTTGTGTTCTTAAATTATCAATTTTACGTACCTGTAAATTACTTATTCATTTATAGTTACTTGTGAGATTTGTTTCACATTTATTTGTATATTATGTGTCTGGAACAACTATTTAATTAAGATATTAATCCGTCCTCAATCCTACCTTTTTTTTCCTCTCATATTTGCTCTCTAGTTTTGTGTTCCTTTATCTTTCCAATATTTTAGTATGCATATGTAGTTAAATATAAGCATGAAGGAGAAGCTATTGATTTGTGTTTCCTCTTGTGACCCATATACATTACATATATACATTTTATGATTAACTAGTATTTTGACCCGCCGCAACATGCGGCGGCGTCATAACGGTTAGTAATTAAATTTATACTATCAACTAAAAACATACAGGGATAGACTTTTAAGCGACGTCTAACAAAATTTATAAATGGATCGTAAAATTATAAGAGTTAATCATAAAAGTTTTAATATTAAGTGTATAAATAAACTTTTAACTCTAATCGACGCTCTATGAAGCCTAGGGATAGAGCATAAAAATTTAGAAGTTAAACATAAAAGTTTTGATATTAAGTGCAAAGGTAAACTTTAAATTCTAAAAGGTAGTTGTTATAAATGTGTTCGATTGGACGAATGAGTATTTCGATTTTAATAGTATACTCCTAAGGAATATGAACTCAAAACACAAATTGTTAATTTATAAAACTAAACAATAAAAAAGTTACGTTTCTCAATTACTATTATCATTCTCTGTTTAGAAATATTTAATTATTATTATTATTTAATTATTAGTATTATTTAAATATTTTTATTAGTTAAATAGTTTGTGAATTAATTACAAATAAAATATGTGAATATTAAAAATATGCGAGTAAAGTATGAGGAAGCTTTAAAAATAAGAGTTCAAAGTTCAGGGTCAAAAGTGCAACTTTTGATTTAATTCAAGTTTGAGACCCCCTTTGTTGCGGCCTGCGGTCGTAATATCGTTGCAATCTTTTGAAGCGCTTTGATCAACAGTCGTATTTAGAAACGAAAGCACTCCAGAAGTATACACGGATGTAAGAAAATTTTATTTTTAGTTAAGTAACAAAAGAGGTAAATTAGAAATTTGAGGAAATTAAAGTAATATTTACAAAGTTTTTTTGAAATTTAAGGAGGTGAAAATGATAAATCTGAAATCATATGATGAAGATTTAAAGTATAAATATCAGTTGCAACTGGAAAAAAAAGTGAAAAAAAGAGAGATTATTAAAAATAGTTGGGAAAAAGATGGAAGAATATGAAAAAAAAAAGTTCTTGAGAAGGATTCGAACCTTCGCACAAAGCTTCCAAGTAAAACCCTCTTACCATCTCATCCAAAGCTACAATTGTTTGTTGTATTCGAAATTTGTTTATTTAACCAAGTAATAAATGCTAAGAAAGAAAAGAATGAAGCCACCGACGTTGATTTTTATATATATAGGTAATGTTAGAAAAATAAAGAAAAAAAGGATTATGTTAAAAAATGATGAATTAATTAAAAGAAAAATGGAATTAAAATATTTAATATAAAAATATAAAGAAGAAAAAGAAAAAAAAAAAGAAAAGAAAAAAAAGGCCACGTCGGCTGGCCACCTACGTTGTTTTTTTATACATATAGGTAATTTGAAAGGCTAGAACGATGACATAGCCACGTAACAATGACAACTTCGGTGTTACAAACCGCTGCTATACCTAAATTTACTTTTTCGTTGTACTTTTATTATGCACCAAAATGAAATTACCATATATACAATTTTTTATTTTCTCGGATAAATGGTTTAAAAAAATAAATTAAAAATAATTCTAATCTCTACCTACAACAACGAAATGATAGCTACTTTAAAATAGCTCTTTATATATAGTTGACTAGGTTAGAAACCTATGATGTATCACACATGTTGAATAAATCAAATATTTTATAAACAACATTTTTTATAAATATTTGTATGTTTAATAACATTAATTGTTGATAAATAAAAAAAGATGAATACTTAAAATAATAAATTACAAATAATAAAAATTTAGGAATTATAAAATTGTATTTTAAGATATTATATAATTGAAAATTCTTATAAGAACAATTATATATTTGATATTTAGTAGTATAATTTAATTATTCAAAATCATTAATATTTAATTTATTTAATATAAAAGACAATTAAGTAGTATTTAATATGAGAGATAGTTGGAGAAATTTTTTCTAAAACTCATAAGGTGGTGACGTTTGTCAAATGTTATTATTCTTTTATTAAAATAACTAAGTTATTACCCCGTGTATTACATGGAATAAATATAAAATATTATATAGTTAAAACAGATAATTTAGAGATTATAAAATAATAATTTGAGATAAAATGATTAAGCTAAGTATTAATAAACACTTAAAGTAGTAAAACAACAATTTAAAATTTTAATAACTACATAATTTGTATTCGACATTCTTTTATACTACAAGAATGTAAAATACTATTTTTGTAATCATAAAATTTTTTTCGATGGCTAACAAATACTTAAAAATGGAAAAATATGAAATGAATAAATTTTCCATGCTACAAACCAGTAGTTTTATTAAAATTTTATATGTTGGACATGTTATCTATCGTTATTGAAATTATTAAGAATTAAAAAATAATAAATATTTAAAATTTATAAATTTTATTTTAAAATAAGATATAAGTGAAACGTAATTATGATTATTAAGTTATAATAAATTATTTAAATAAAAAGATTTTATACTTTTTATATTTTTTTGCAATGAATTATATAATTTAATTATTAAAAATCATTGACATTAAATAGGAGATAGTTAATAAATATAGTTAAATAAGAGTTGAATGTGAGAATGAAAAGTGTCAAAAATTAATAACAAATAAATATGGGACATGCATGTGGCAAATTTGTTATTATTTTATTATATAGTATAGATAGATATAGATATTATATATATACATATATATATATAGGGAAGGGATATAATAACAATTCCTTATAGCGTTAACCCGTTAACCCGAGCATTTTTTGCCCGAATATTTGTTTTTTTTCATGGTTTATATTATACATAAATAGGGGTTTCTTTTTTGTGTTTTTTAATTCATCACCGTTTAGAATTTAAATCAAGTGTAAGTTTAAATTACACTATCTGATGTAAGTAAGTATAAGCAACCTAGACTTACTTACACTTTGTTTTAATTTCTAAACGGTGATGAATTAGCAAAAACACAAAAAAGAAACCCCACTATTTATGTATAATAAAGGCCATGAAAAAAAATTTCAAAGATTCGGGCAAAAAATGCCCGGGTTAACGCTATAAGGGAGGGTTAACAATGGAACCATCCCCTATATATATATATAATTTATATTGTAAAGACTAATAAAGGCTGATGTTCACCAAACTTCAATTTTGTCTAAGTATAAAGGACTACAAAGACAAACATCCTTCGGAAGGAAAGAGTTTCTTTTCAGAAGCAACATTGCTTCCGAAGAATAACTCACTCCTGCTGAAGGCTGTAAAAGACAAACACTTCGGAAGGCCAACACTTAGAGTTAAAGCTTCAAAGCTTTTGATGACATAAAGCTTCCGAAGAAACAAAGGCTTCCGAAGACTAAAGGCTTCTGAAGACTAACAGCTTCCGAAGAATCTCTTCTGCACCCAAAGACAAAGACAAAGACTTCCGAGGTTTATACTCTGACAAAGACTGTAGCTGAGCACTTTTATAGTACAAAAGGTACAGAAACAGATGTGCTGATCTGAGAACAACAAGGATCAACATATCTAAAGTCACATACAACACCTTACTTCTCCGCAGCTACATTAAATGCAAAAGATTATCTGAAGCCTTAAAGATCAACAACATTAAATGCCTTTTGTATTTTGCTAGTCTTTGTAAAGTCAATGTCTATATTTGTAATGATTGTAAGTAAGTGTCTTAGCCTGTTAAGACACTCCATATACTAGAATAAGCTTTACTTTATGTATTGTCTAGTATACCCAACTTGTATTCCTACGTGTATACGGTTGTAGTCTTAGCTATATAACCTCTCATTGTAAACCTGTTTAGGTATGCTTGTATGCTTGTATGTGTTTTGTGTTTGTCTGTTCACAACACTTGTAATACTTTGAGAGAAATATATCTTTGAGCTTGAAATTGTTCTTGTGTTCTCATTGTTATTCAAAGATTATTTGTTCACCATTGAGTGTTTGAGAGATTTTTCTAACAGACATTCTGCATCTGTTAGATTGGAAGAGAGAAATACGTGTGAAGTGTTGTTTAGAGTAAACAACCCGATCCAACATATATATTTGCGAGAAAAATATGTATTAACACTATAACATTTATAGCGTCGATAGGTCATTAAATAGCTGGAAAAAAATCTTTTATGATCTATTATGATGATATATATCATGCTACAAAGTAAGATATGTGGACTACTTTTTTCATCTCTTTAAGTGCCATTACGATAACTTCATTTTCTTGTAGTGTATAGATATTATATATATACAACACATAGGAAATGACACATTAAAAATGAGTGTAGCTTATGTATAGAAAGAAGTTGGGTTCAACAAAAAGATTAATATGGTTGCTTATTTAGGATACTAGGCATCACTATGGATGCAACTGATTTTATTATTCATAGAAACCCTGTTTTTGTGTTAAAGATGATTAGTTAACCCTATAAAAACATACCAATGAGCTTGGAAAACAACACAACGTATTTCTTAACTAATTTTTTTGTTCATCATTGATGCATGCTCAACTTATTCCTTCCTGTAGCTAGATCACTTTTTGGGTCCAATCCCTCTTCCATTTCCTTATTAGTAGATATATACACATAGTCAAAAGTCAAATTAAACAATCATAAAAGAGATAAATGTAAGGTACTGTTGTAAATGCTAATGATAAATGACAAAAGCCCCCACCCCCTTCTCTTCTTTTTTTTTTCTTGTCTTTTTAACATCTCCAATTATCATTTTTTAGGGGTAATTTTGTAAAAGCATAATCAAGTTTTAATTTTGTTTCAATCATGTCACTCAAACTTTGTTTTGTTCTAATTTGACAACTTAAGTTAATTTTTATATTTCAATATTAGATATTGTAACAACCGAAATTTTAGTAATTTAATAATAAACGTACGAGGTTTCGGTTACTGTTGAAACTGTGACGATTGCATACGGAAAATTCGGCATTTATGACGTGAGCACATTTGGTCGTGCTTGAAATCCACGAGGATTTAGCAACTTTTGTTATTGGGGATTGATAGTATGTGAAAAATGATGAACGTGGGCGAAAACCGTGCGCAAAACGGAGTTCGTATGCTCCCGGAATCGCGAAATGAAGTTAAAATCAAAAATGATGACGCTGGTGACGTGGGGCGGTACGCCTGGCGAGGTGCACCCAGTTGGGGCGATGCGCCCCAGGCCATATGTCGGCAAAAGTTGCTTTAAGACGATCAGAACGCATAGAAACCTTCAAAATCGCATTTCTTCGATCTAACTCGACTTCCAGACGATATTTTCTTCATCTAACACCTCTAATCTTCAAATCAAAGCCCTTTAAACATCCGGATCATCCCGGGATTATATATACAAGTCCTGATCGATGTTTTAACCGCAGAAATTCGTCAGATCAGGTAACGGTTCGTTTTAACCTTCTAGTTTGATTTTGATTGATTAGATCTTGATTTTGAACGTAATAAGATAGTTAGGATTGTTGATTATTGCCTAGATGATGGCTAGGATTGATTAGAAATGAAGAACACGATGTTCTAACGGTTAAATCCTTGTTTTGAGCCGTTGTAATGCCCAGTTTGCATGAAATCACAACTATGATTATAATGGTTTAATCCATTTGATTATGACAATATAGGTGATTAGCTTGGTTAATCTTTGAAATACAAAGGTTAAATCTAAGTGTTTCAAACTAATCACAATCATTAACATACTTATTGGAACGATTATCTGATGTTTGTGATAACAGTCAGATTAGTATGTTAAACATGGTTATTAAACCTATTCTAAGACTATGTTGTGATATTTCATGATATCTGGGTAATCAATGATAAGGATTATCATTTCTAAGCCATTAATCTGTTTAGGAACTGTTTTAGCATTATAATCAATAACATTAACTATTTGATGACTTTCAAGGCAATGTCTTTGACATTGAACGTTCAGAAAGATCTAATCAGTAGGTTAAAACATAAATGACTTATTAAGTATAAACGAATGCAGAAATTCACCATTAGTACCAGTTTGTGAGTGATCTTGCTACAGTAAGACATCAGGTGAGTTCTATGAGCCCTCTTTTACTATTTTAACGTTTTAGGGCTGATATGCATGTTATAAAGTTATTTTAGGTAAATGATTGTTTTATCTGGCTACGGTCAGATAAGAGAATATGTTAAAGTAAAGAATGTTTCAAGTTGTAAAGTTAATGTATGAAAGTGACATTAACCTGATTAAGGTCAGGTAAAGAATGTTTTCAAGTAAAGAACGTTTTAAAGTAAATAATGCTTTAAGTCTCAACTACAGTTGAGAAGTAAATGATTTTAAGAACCTCAGCTGAGATGTCAAGGATGTTTTAAAGACTCAACTACGGTTGAGAAATGAATGATTTTAAAAGTCTCGGCTGAGGTTAATTAGAAAATGCGATTTTTAAGTCCCGGCTGCGGTTGGGCAAATGTTGAGCACTGCGGTGCGGATAATGATTTATGATTATGATGGTTTAAATGATTTAAACCATGTTATGTATGAATGATGTATGTCAAGAAGTCTTGTACCGGTATGAGCCTTCAATTTTGGTTGATGGTTTAAAAAGTCCCGTGAAAGAACAGGCGTAAGTCCTGTGAAAGAACAGGCCTGTCGACTGTGTGTCGCCAGTTGAGGAAATCTTATGCATGCATAACGTGTTGACTTCGGTCAACAGAACAGGCTACATTTATGCACTGTATGATTGATGTTATGATGTCATATATGTTATGTATATGAAATGTTTTGTGTTTAGTATGATTGAGACTGTTGACTTCGGTCGGCAGTGAAGGCTAATGTTTTATGTATATTAAAGATTTAACTTTTATGAAAAGTTAACTTAGAACTCACCAGCGAAAGCTGACTTGTTTAGCATGCATATCAGGTTGAATGGTTAGAGAAAGAAGACCAGGAAGGCTCATGGCATATATTGAAGACTACCCCTGGCATAGACTGGCTGTATTATATGACTGTTAGAAGAGTGGGTTATGTTTAATGTGTAAAAGTTTGTTTAGATCTGTACGATATTTTATGTTATCACCTTAAATCCCGCTGCTATGATAAAGTAAATATGGTGTAAGTATTATGGGTTTGATGTTTTGCCAACTGAGGGACACGGGGCCTCTCAAGTTGGTATCAGAGCCATAGTTTGAGAGATCCGGTCATCCCTAATGACGGGACTTAAACTGAAAATGGGACAGAATGATAAGAATGCCAGTCAAGGGTAGTTTGATGCCATGAGCTGAATGTTATGTATGAGTTAAGACATAGGTGTAAGGTTAGAAAGACAGTTAGAGTCATGTACTTTGGGGTGACGGGATGGGAAACGTTTAGAGCTTATAAGTTAGGTAAATGGTTAATAACACCTGATCAACGTCATTAACGATTTACAAAGCTTATTTCGTGCTAAACTAAACCTGTACTGACTCTCCAATTGATGCATCTTGTAGGTAGTTAAATGGCTGGACAAAGTGGTAGACCACTAAGCAACCACAGGAACCTGAAGAACCACATATCGAGAATGAAGAACCCGTCAATGAAGACGACTACGAGCACAACGAGCAACCGGAAGATGAAAACGAGTTTACTCTAGAGCCTATCGTAGTGAAGGCTATTTCTGATGAGGTCTGTAAAGTTTTGGATGATAAGCTACCAGCTTTGGTTACAAAAATACTGAAGGATACTTTGAAAGACAAGTCTGAAGAAACTAAGGAGAGCACCAAAGAAGAGGAAGTTGTGATCACCGGAACTAAGAACGGTGATTCTACGTCAGAGAAACGGAAGGGTTGTGATTACAAGGCCTTCAAAGGATGCAGTCCACCATCCTTTGATGGTAAGAAGGATGCCGTGGCCACCTGTCACTGGGTTTCGGCCATGGAGGCAGTGATCGCTATCAGTGAATGCCGGGAAGACCAAGCTGTAAAATTTGCAGCTCATTCATTTACTGAAGAAGCTCTACATTGGTGGAACACCATCAAGCAGTCAAAGACCACTACTGATGTGGAGGGCTTGAAATGGGAGGAATTGAAGGAGTTAGTTATGAAACACTTTTGTCCAAAGAATGAAATTGATAAAGTTGAGCGAGAATTTCTGACACTGAAAGCTGGACGTATGAATCATCGGCAATATACGTCAAAATTTAATGAAATGTCAAGATTGGTTCCTCATTTGGTAAGCACGGAGGAACGGAGAATGAAATTATATGTGGAAGGACTACCGCCTAAAGTCCGAACACATGTGAAGGCGCATGCTCCAAGAACTTTTGAATCAGCCGTAGAAATTAGCGGCATTGTCTGGGATGATGTTGTTGAAGCTGAACCAACAAAGGAGGAACCGAAGCAAAAGTGGTCACCTAAATTTAAAAGAAACAGAAATGACAAATCCGGACCCCCTATGAAAAGGTTTAGAATGGGAGAAATTGAAAAATGCCCTAAGTGTGGAAAGAGACATAGGGGAGAATGTCTTACGGGGACTACTTTGTGCTACCGTTGTGGAAAGACTGGACATCTCTCTTATGATTGCCCGAATATGCCAAAGTGTTACAATTGTGGTGGATTCGGTCATGTGAGCAAGAATTGCTTTAAACCAAAGACAACACCCACTGAAGCCAACAAACCTGAAAGTAGCAAGGGAGGGGAGAAGCAAAAGGCAAAAGCTCGTGCCTTTACTATGACTAAAGATCAGGCAGCCAAAGACCCGGATGTGGTGACAGGTATATTTTTGATTAATGATATCCCTGCTTCAGTTCTATTTGATTCTGGTGCAAGTATGAGCTTTGTGGCCACTACTTTTTGTGACAAGCTGCATGCTAGTGTTAGAAAGATAGAAAATTCCTTTAACATAGAAACTGCTCTTGGTAAATCCACTAGAGTAACGGAGGTCATTGATGATGATTGTTATATTGATATAGAAGGTCATAGATTCCCTGTTAAGTTGTTTCTGATTACGTTAGGAGGTTTTGATGTAGTTTTGGGAATGGATTGGTTGGCCAAACATGAGGCTAACATTGTCTGTCGACGAAATATGATTTTCTTAACAGCTCTCAATGGGAGATCAGTAACGGTTTACGGGGATAAAGTGTTTAATGCGCCTAAAGTCATTTCAATGATTAAGGCGAGTGAATTTATGAGGCGAGGGTGTGGGGCTTATCTGGCTTATGTTATTGATAAAGAAATTAAGGTAAAAGAATTGAAAGACGTACCCGTGGTGTGTAATTTTCCTGATGTATTTCCTGAGGATTTTCCAGGAATTCCACCTGATCGGGAAATCGAATTCCAAATTGATGTTGTGCCAGGAGCTCAACCTGTCGCCAAGGCACCTTACCGTCTGGCTCAACGGAGATGAAAGAATTAATGACCCAACTACAAGACCTTCTAGACAAAGGTTTTATACGACCGAGTGTGTCACCTTGGGGTGCACCAGTGTTGTTTGTAAAGAAAAAGGATGGAAGTATGAGGATGTGTATTGATTATAGGGAATTGAATAAGCTCACAATAAAGAATAAGTATCCGTTACCAAGAATTGACGATCTATTTGACCAATTGCAAGGGGCAAGTTGGTTTTCTAAAATAGATATCAGATCAGGGTATCATCAATTAAAGGTGAGAGAACAAGACATTCCGAAGACAGCATTTCGCACACGTTATGGACACTATGAGTTTCTTGTGATGTCTTTCGGATTAACAAACGCACCTGCGGCGTTTATGGATTCGATGAATCGGGTGTGCAGACCTATGTTAGACCGATCAGTGATTGTGTTTATTGACGATATATTAATATACTCAAGGAGTGAAGGTGATCATGCGTGTCATATCCGGGAAGTTCTTGAAATACTAAGAAGAGAAAAGCTTTATGCTAAATTCTCTAAATGTGCCTTTTGGCTACGGGAAGTACAATTTTTAGGTCATGTTATTAGTCCAAAAGGCATAATGGTGGACCCAGCTAAAGTAGAAGCGGTAATGAAATGGAATCCTCCGAAAACACCAACGGAAGTTCGTAGCTTTCTTGGATTAGCAGGTTATTACAGAAGATTTATCCAGGATTTCTCCAGGATTGCTACACCACTGACGAAATTGACTAGGAAAGAAACAAAATATGACTGGGGTCCAACTCAGGTCCAAGCTTTTGATGAATTGAAAAAGAGATTAACCGAAGCTCCTATTTTAACACTGCCGGATGGTAATGAAGACATGGTGGTGTACTCAGATGCGTCTTATCTGGGTTTGGGTTGTGTACTTATGCAAAGGGGAAAGGTAATAGCATATGCCTCAAGACAATTGAAAACCCATGAAGCTAATTATCCAACACATGATTTGGAATTGGCTGCTGTGGTATTTGCTTTAAAAATTTGGAGGCATTATTTATATGGAGTGAAATGTACAATCTACACAGATCACAAAAGTTTAAAATACTTCTTTGAACAAAAGGACTTGAATATGAGACAACGAAGATGGCTTGAACTGCTCAAAGATTATGACTGTGAGATTTTGTGTCACACCTCGAGCCGGCGGGATAGGATCGGTTGTCCCGTCGGGCGGAAGGTTCCCGGGGCGCGATATCGTGAATGATAATCGGATTGATCAGATTGTTATATTGCACATGATACATAAATGAGAAATGCTAAATATGATAGAATTACAAAGTTAAATTACATCAGTATTGTTTATAATTTAACAATGTAAATCTACTATTAACATCATAAGTTTTCTATCTTGTATTTACACAAGATATACAAAATGGTATGTGTATGATGTCTTCAAAAGTATGCAGGTCCAAAAACACTAAGTCTTCTAACTGAAGTCCTAGCCCAGAAGTAATGACTTCCTAATTGACCTGTTCGTCACCTGAGAAGTCATGCAAAAACATCAAGTCAACACAGGGTTGGTGAGTTCATATAGTTTTGTAAATTTGAAAATGCTTTGAAACCCTTCTTTCGGTAAAGACCCTAACCTCATTAACACCACCTGTATCATCCAGATCGGTATGCTTATATATAGGGCATACCCCTGGGTCAAGGCTACAACCCCGCCCAGACGACGTCCCACCACATACTAATCCGCATAGGACATTGTTGTTAATGATAATTAAGCGTTTTTACCTACCATACACCTTTAAACACCCATGATCCCTCTGTTCTCTGTTCCTGTAATTGCAATCGTTTGAAATCCCTCTTGATTTCATATGTTCATCATACAAATATGATTAAAAAAGCAATTGTAGAATTTGTTATAAATGCTTAATTAAATCAATAAATAAACATTCAATAAAATCTAAGTCCTAATGATTGGGGCCTTTGGTCAACTCGAGTAGACTAGTCTGTCAATCAAGGTACTTAGTAGTAGAGGAGATCTGCAAACCAAATCAAACATGTGACCTACAATCAATCAGTCTATCTAGGACATCTTTTGATATATAGGGTTTCATAGTTCTTTAGACCGTCCATAGTTCTTTAGTTCTTTAGTTCTTTGGCACATGTTATCTTTGAGCATTTCCCAGATGTTCCTCAAAATAGTTCTTTGTACTTAGTTCTTTGAATAGATCGTTAGTTCTTTGACAACACACTCTTGAAATAGTTCTTTGAAAATAGATCGTTAGTTTCTTTGACAACACACCCTTGAAATAGTTCTTTGAAAATAGATCGTGAGTTCTTTGAGAGTAGACCGTTAGTTCTTTGAAATAGATCGTTAGTTCTTTGACAACACACCCTTGAAATAGTTCTTTGAAAATAGATCGTTAGTTCTTTGACAACACACTCTTGAAATAGTTCTTTGAAAATAGATCTTTGAAAATAGTTCTTTGTTTGAGGTCTTTAGTTCTTTGAAAATAGTTCTTCGAAATAGTTCTTTGATACATAACAGTTACCTAAACAGGAGTCTAAGATAACAGTTATACATGTAAACATATAAAAGCATTCAAGTAAACAATTTACATAAAACAGTTTACGCATGCTTCTCAGCCCCGCGTTTTAAAACAAAAATGTTAGAAAAGGGGCAATGAACTCACCTTGTAGTTGTGGAGTTGACTTAGCTTAACGAAAGAATGCACGCGCTCTGTATTGTAATTGAGTTTGTTTTCACGTTCCTGTATTGATTTCACGTTGTTAAGACTTGTAAGTATAAGTTTTGTAGGGATTTGTGTGTGTAGATATATGTGTTAGCCCTAAAGTTGACTAACACGCGTAAGACTTGGTCATAATCCTTGTTCGGTCCCATATGTTTGATTCAAGTCAATGACATTATAAGTTATCATCTGTCATTAGATATAAGCCATTTGTTTTGATGAAAGACTTAGTGCTTAGTTTCCAACTCGTCTTTGTTGATCTTGTACGTTTTGAACATTTATTGCATAATTATTTATTAATTAAGCAAACATTCTTTTGACATATCTTATTTTGATCTTATGAAATGTAGTGAACCCATGTGGGCCTAATCATGGCATATGGACCGAACAATGTGACCAAGTTACTTGTTGGGCCTTTGTGTAGCAAGTTGGGCCTTGGGCCCAAATCCATGGGCCTTGGAATAGTTCTTGAACAATTGAGGATGGTGAGGCTTATTTGAAAGTGTGGGACAATGATTTGGACTAATGGAATACAAAGGCCCGGCCAAATGTTACAAGGCCTAGAATTAAGTGTTCTTATGGGCCTCTATTGGGCCACAAGGGAAATTGTTGGGCCAAAGGTGGGCCCAGTCAAGATTTGTTGGGCCTCTAGTTAGAATGAGCTGTAGGATTCAGAAATGGGCCAGAAGTAGGCTGTTGGCCAAGTTAATAGCAAAGCGGCTCCAAAATGAGGACAAGGGCCTCAAAATAGGCCTTGGATCAGTTTTCTGTGGGCCTCGGGCTGATTTTGCTGGGCCCTATGAGTTTTGTCTCAGGCCTTCACTAACATAGTTCATAAGCCAGGTGGGCCTTGCTTACATGGGCTGAAACAACTGTGGGCCTAAAAATTGGGCTGTTGGCCCAAAATAGTGGCCTTGGGCCAAAAACAGTGGGCCTGGAGATGATTTTACTGGGCCCCTTGGATTCCATCAAGGCCTGAAGTAAAATATGTCTTGGGCCAACCTGGGCCTGGTTCCTTTGGGCTGAAATCGATCGTGGGCCAATTTGTCCTTGGTTACCTAATGAATATGGGCCACAACAAGGTTTTTGGTTAAATATTTGGGGCCTACTAGGGCTACTGGGCTGGAACAGATTAGCTGGGCCAAGATATCATTGGGCCTGGACAGTATGAGGTTGGGCCCATCATGGGCCAACCAGAATGCGCTTGGGCCTGTTGGAAACGACTTGGGCCCATTAGGGTTTTGTGGTTAAGTCTTTTGAGTTAAAATGGCTAAATCAATGGATTTGGGTCTTGCTAGTGATTGTTGGGCCGAAATTAACTATGCTGGCCTGATTACTTTTGTTGGGCCCATGTAGTCTCTCAAGTTAGGGTTTTGGCCCAATTGTAGTTCTTGTTGGCTGCCATATGAGATGGTCAAGGAAATAGGTTGTTGAGCTTAGGGTTTCCAGTCCAATGTGCAGCTAGGAGTAGACCAGAGATGTTGGATGATTAGAAGGCATGGCCGACTGAATGGGCTCATGATGCTTCGGCCGAATGGGGGGGGGGTTTAATGGTCGAATGAGCCTGGCCCGAATGAAGCTCATTCGAAGGTGGTGGCTGGCAGCTAAGTGGCGAATGGTGGTGTTGACCGGCGAATGAAGAAGGCACGAATAAGTATTGACGAATGGGACTCAATCGGTGGCCAAGGGCCATTCGGCCTATACTTCGGCCGTAGCTAGGCCCCTTTCGAACCTAGTCTTGAGTTGTGATTTCGAAGGTGTAGTTAGGCCAGAGATGGTGTTGAAGGGTGTAGAGTTCGAAGGGTAAGGGGCTGGACCGGTTAGAAGAAGGCTAGAACAAAAAGGGTGAGAAAACCCTATTTTTCGCTACTTTCACAGCCTCTTACCTCGCGATTCAGTGAAGATTAGCTTAGATCTGTTGTACTTTCAGGTAGAGGGCATCAAGAGCTTCGTTTAGGCGAAAGAATCACTCAATTTCGTTGAGAAATGAGAAAGTTATGAGCATTTGAAGTTTGGATATGGTGAGGGTTTTCAAAACCGGGATTTGAGTTGTGGGGAAGAAGATGGAGTGGGAAATGAGATAATTACACTCATTTATGTGTATTTATACCCCGAGGGTGTTCGGGTTCGTTTTCGTTGCTCGGTTCATTAATTTGTTACGTTTCCGGAAAATTACCCGTAATTTAAATGGATTTAAATAAAAAGAGTTTAAATTAATTATTTTGATGAGTTTCAAAATTGTAAAATGTTATTTATTAAATTACTTTCATTCGTGTCGTGTTTTCGTTTTCGTTTCGTCAGATCGCGTCACCTTCGCGCGTAATTCGTTCGAATCGTCACCCGAACGAATACGACGATGGTTTTGCTTTCTGACTTTTGTTTTCTACTTTTCAGTCATTATTTCAGAACTCTAAACTCACAGATATGTTCGTGTGAATCGTCACCCACGCAAACACACTGTCAGTTCGTTATTCTGAAATAACACTGTAATTGTGTTTAGATTGTGTTTCCTCACTGTCGAACTCAACTAAACATCCTGTTTTCACATTGTTCTTGTACTGACTTGTCGGTCATCTGATTCCTGTCAATTGTGGACATCAGATCGCAACCGATATGTTTCTGAGTATTGTTTGAGCATCGTTGTTTCTCGTGATTTGTTGTGTCAACTGTAATTAAGTTTTCGCTTAATAAATGTAACAAATGTTCCAAATGTACGTTGTACTCAATGTATTTAAGTTTATACGAAAATACGTACAACGTTTTCTTGTATCTAAGATCCTGTTAATTCAAGTACTGTTTACAATCGTATAAGTACACATAGTTACTGTAGAAAGTACACGTACCGTACGGACTTGCCAGACGATCTGGTACTTGCTGTTACATTTTGTATCACCCAGGAAAAGCCAATGTGGTGGCTGATGCTCTAAGTCGTAAAACAGAACACTCCGCTATACAAGTTAAGTCTTACAGTTTGGTGATAACATCAGACTTTCTGAATAAGCTCAAAGATGCACAAAAGGAAGGACTAAAGGAAGAAAATGTTGGATTCGAAAGAATCTTTGGTCAAGTCAAGAATCTAGAAGAAAATGAATTTGGTATTAAGATTCGATTTGGTCGAATGTGGGTTCCACGAAATGGGGACATCAGGTCAAGGATTCTAGACGAAGCACATAAGTCACGTTACTCTATTCATCCTAGTGCAACGAAAATGTATCAAGACCTTCGAAAGGATTATTGGTGGCCAGGTATGAAGTTTAATGTAATGCAATACGTAAATAAATGTTTGACATGTGCGCAAGTGAAAGCTGAACATCAGAAACCTTATGGTTATGTGCAACCTTTAGAAGTCCCGGAATGGAAATGGGAACACATCACCATGGATTTTATAACTAAGTTGCCTCTTACGGCGAAACGTGATGATGCTATTTGGGTGATTGTAGACCGGTTAACGAAAAGTGCTCATTTCTTGCCTATACGGGAGACTTATACGTCGGAGAAACTGTCTGAACTATTTGTGAAAGAAATAATTACGAGACATGGAGTTCCAGTTTCTATAGTGTCAGATCGTGACACGTGGTTCTTTTCAAGATTCTGGAAACAGTTTCATGAATCAATGGGTACAAGACTCAATATTAGCACTGCGTATCATCCTCAGACCGATGGACAGTCTGAAAGGACTATCCAAACCTTAGAAGATATGCTCAGAGCTTATATCATTGATTTTGGTGGTAGTTGGGATGATCATTTACCATTGGTGGAATTCTCATACAACAATAGCTACCATGCTAGTATTGGGATGCCACCATATGAGGCATTGTACGGACGGCGTTGTAGGACACCGGTATGTTGGGGAGGTGTAGGACAGAAAGAAGTGGGAAGTAAAGCTGCAGTGTTAGATTTGACAGAAAAGCTTCAACTAGTTAAAGCGCGAATGAAAGCTGCACAGGATCGACAGAAGTCTTATGCCGATAAAAGACGGAGGCCAATAGAATTTGAAGTAGGTGATCAAGTATTGTTAAAAGTTTCACCATGGAAGGGAATTATTCGATTTAGGAAAAGAGGAAAGTTGAGTCCGAGATTTATTGGACCTTTTCGAATAATGGCACGGGTTGGTAAGGTAGCTTACCGATTAGATCTGCCAGATGAACTGAGTGGAATTCATCCGACATTTCACGTTTCACATCTGAGAAAATGTCTAGCGGATGATGTAGCATATGTGCCTTTAAATGATATTGAAGTTGACGAAAAGTTGAATTACATAGAAGAACCAGTTGCAATTATTGATACGAAAGAGAAACAGTTACGTAACAAGGTGATTAGGCAAGTTAAGGTTCAATGGAAACACCGAAAAGGATCTGAGGCGACATGGGAGACTGAAGATGAGATGAAACGACTCTACCCACATTTGTTTGAAATGTAACAGGTTTCGAGGACGAAACCTATTGTAAGGAGGGTAGATTTGTAACAACCGAAATTTTAGTAATTTAATAATAAACGTACGAGGTTTCGGTTACTGTTGAAACTGTGACGATTGCATACGGAAAATTTGGCATTTATGACGTGAGCACATTTGGTCGTGCTTGAAATCCACGAGGATTTAGCAACTTTTGTTATTGGGGATTGATAGTATGTGAAAAATGATGAACGTGGGCGAAAACCGTGCGCAAAACGGAGTTCGTATGCTCCCGGAATCGCGAAATGAAGTTAAAATCAAAAATGATGACGCTGGTGACGTGGGGCGGTACGCCTGGCGAGGTGCACCCAGTTGGGGCGATGCGCCCCAGGCCATATGTCGGCAAAAGTTGCTTTAAGACGATCAGAACGCATAGAAACCTTCAAAATCGCATTTCTTCGATCTAACTCGACTTCCAGACGATATTTTCTTCATCTAACACCTCTAATCTTCAAATCAAAGCCCTTTAAACATCCGGATCATCCCCGGGATTATATATACAAGTCCTGATCGATGTTTTAACCGCAGAAATTCGTCAGATCAGGTAACGGTTCGTTTTAACCTTCTAGTTTGATTTTGATTGATTAGATCTTGATTTTGAACGTAATAAGATAGTTAGGATTGTTGATTATTGCCTAGATGATGGCTAGGATTGATTAGAAATGAAGAACACGATGTTCTAACGGTTAAATCCTTGTTTTGAGCCGTTGTAATGCCCAGTTTGCATGAAATCACAACTATGATTATAATGGTTTAATCCATTTGATTATGACAATATAGGTGATTAGCTTGGTTAATCTTTGAAATACAAAGGTTAAATCTAAGTGTTTCAAACTAATCACAATCATTAACATACTTATTGGAACGATTATCTGATGTTTGTGATAACAGTCAGATTAGTATGTTAAACATGGTTATTAAACCTATTCTAAGACTATGTTGTGATATTTCATGATATCTGGGTAATCAATGATAAGGATTATCATTTCTAAGCCATTAATCTGTTTAGGAACTGTTTTAGCATTATAATCAATAACATTAACTATTTGATGACTTTCAAGGCAATGTCTTTGACATTGAACGTTCAGAAAGATCTAATCAGTAGGTTAAAACATAAATGACTTATTAAGTATAAACGAATGCAGAAATTCACCATTAGTACCAGTTTGTGAGTGATCTTGCTACAGTAAGACATCAGGTGAGTTCTATGAGCCCTCTTTTACTATTTTAACGTTTTAGGGCTGATATGCATGTTATAAAGTTATTTTAGGTAAATGATTGTTTTATCTGGCTACGGTCAGATAAGAGAATATGTTAAAGTAAAGAATGTTTCAAGTTGTAAAGTTAATGTATGAAAGTGACATTAACCTGATTAAGGTCAGGTAAAGAATGTTTTCAAGTAAAGAACGTTTTAAAGTAAATAATGCTTTAAGTCTCAACTACAGTTGAGAAGTAAATGATTTTAAGAACCTCAGCTGAGATGTCAAGGATGTTTTAAAGACTCAACTACGGTTGAGAAATGAATGATTTTAAAAGTCTCGTCTGAGGTTAATTAGAAAATGCGATTTTTAAGTCCCGGCTGCGGTTGGGCAAATGTTGAGCACTGCGGTGCGGATAATGATTTATGATTATAATGGTTTATGATTATGATGGTTTAAATGATTTAAACCATGTTATGTATGAATGATGTATGTCAAGAAGTCTTGTACCGGTATGAGCCGTCAATTTTGGTTGATGGTTTAAAAAGTCCTGTGAAAGAACAGGCAGAAGTGTAACAACTGTGTCGGAACCGTCACCGGAACAGTGAACGGAACAGTAACGGCACAGTAACTCAGGTACAAACTATGCAAACTATTGATGTACTGTTGAATACGAAATGTTAAACAGTAAACTATTATGCTAGTGTTTCTGAAATCTGATTAAACGTTACAGTTTAACAGTCAGAAACACATCAGACAACATGGAACAGTGATACTAATGATTGTTGAGGTGCTATAATGTGTAAACGTATGCGAGGTTGAACAAAACGAAACGATAACGGTTGTTGTTACGGAATGCTAAACCGATGAGTTATTCGCACAGGTGACGATCTGTACGAATGATTCTGAAAGTTTAACGCTCTGAAATAATAACTGAAAAAGTAGAAAACAAAAGTCGGAAAGCAAAACCATCGTCGTGTTCGTTCGAATGACGATTCGAACGAATACGCGCGATGGTGACGCGTTCTGACGAAACGATAACGAAAACGATAAAAGACACGAACGATCATAAATTCAATGAAATAAGATAGTTCTTATTTTACAATTTTGAAACTCATCATTTAGATGAATTAAATTACACTATTTTAAGAATTCGCGAACAAATCAGCGAACGCGCAAAATATTAAATTCGTTAAATTAATTAACGATACTCAAAATGATTCGTCAGAAATAAATAAATTGACATAACTATATTTAAAATAAATTCTAAAAATATAATTGTAATTTTAAATAGCTTAGAATAATCCTTTTATTTTAGACGCGAAAAACGCGCGTTACGTTCCGGAAACGTAACGAAACCGCGAACCGAGTAACGAAAACGAACCCGAACTCACCCGAGGTATAAATACCTTGAATGAGTTCAAAATATTCATTTTTCTTCTCCTTCTTCTCTCTCTAAACCCTAAATCCCGGATTTCACTCTCATCCTCCATTTTTGAAGCTTCAAAACCTCATAACTTCCTCAAAACTCAACGAAATTGAGTGGTTCTTGAACCCACACGAAGCCCTCATCATTCTCTACACAAAAGTACAACAGATCTAGAAGGATAACCACTGATTCGCAGGTAATCTAAGCTTGAATGTCACGAAAAAGAGGGTTTTCTATACAACCGGCTAAAAACCTTCAGCTATCAACCTTAACCATTCGAGAATTAGTCCCTAGCACACACCATCTTCGAAACCACCCTTGTATCCCTGAAATGAGCGAACCTTTGATGGAACCACCTTCGGCCGAATGACCCACACAGAGGGTCGAATGACCTTGGCCGAAGGGCCACCCTTTCGCCGGTTTCACCTTCATTCGAGCATGGGCTCATTCGCCATTCCCTCAGTCGCCACCTCCATTCGACAGCCTCCCATTCGAACCAAGCCACCACCCCTTTCGCCATGTGTTTCATTCGGCAGGGACTCATACGCCATCCTCCATTCGCCGAACCACTATGCAACCGTCGAAGGACAACCATCATTCGGCCGAACCACAGGGTCTCCATTCGACCACCAGTCCTTCATTCGGGATTAACACCTTCATTCGACCTCTTCTTCCATTCGACAGACCATGTTCCTTCGGCAGTCACCTTTTTGTGCAACCATATTTCATGTGGCCAAGCCTATCAAAACCCTAGTTGTGGAGGTCGCAACATATTAAACCATGGTGCCATATTCCTCCTAACTTTCTGATTAATCCAGTCCGTAACATAGGCCCAAGAAATATGGAACCCAATCTAGGCCCAGATACAAACTTGGCCCAACATGGTGCCAAGACTTTCAGATTTGGCTCAAAGCCACTGGATGGGCCCAACTGTAATTAATGATGCCCAGTAACTTATTGCCGGCCCAAGTAAACTAAACAGGCCCAAGAGTATTTCGGCCCACCCCCCCTTACTTGTTGGCCTACGGCCCAAATCTATTTTCCTCTGGCCCAACATCAATTTCTTGGCCCAACAACGTGTGATGGTCTTGAAAACCCCTTGGCCCAAACAAGATCACATTCGGCCCAACAGGTTTCGGTCCACAAAGTACACTAGTATTCTAAACAAACTCAATTATAATAAAATGCATGGAATTATTAAACTAATTTACTACAAAGGTGACAATAATTTGGTGTTCAGTGTCATAAGGATTAAAAGCATGGTGCTGAGAGATCTATAACAAGAAATTTCAAACATTAAGGCAAATGGGATCATGAACATGCAAACTCTTTTACGAAATTCCAAGGATTGTTAATCCATGACCTTGAGCCTAAGTTGTGTGTATGAACTATAATGGCTAACAAGAATACACAACATGATAAGGTCAAAACAAAGATAAACCTAAAACAAATAACGATATATATTAAGCTTAACTTAATATGGGCTAGGTTAGCACAACTTATCATAAGGGAGACCGAGGGCCGAATGAGGATCACGATCGAGACATACGAGTGTTAGCCAAATTTCATGGCTAACACCTACACACACGCACATTTAAACACATGTAACTCATACTTATAAGTTCAAACATCGTAAATCAATACAGGATTGTGAAAATTACAACAAGTACAACAAAGAGAGCGTGCATCCTTATTCTTAGGCTAAGTCAACTACCACTACTACAAGGTGAGTTCATTGTCCCTTTTCAAACTATTTTGGTTTTAACTCGGGACTGAGAAGCATGTTATACATTTTAAAACAAATGTTTTAAATTTAACAAAATGCTTTATTACTATGATTATGCCAAGTGCTAAAGGCATAAGACTCTATTTAAACTAAATGCTATTTGATTATGCCAAGTGCTAAAGGCATAATACTCTATTTAAACTAAATGCTATTTGATTATGCCAAGTGCTAAAGGCATAAGACTCTATTTAAACTAAAGGCTATTTGATTATGCCAAGTGCTAAAGGCATAATACTCTATCTAAACTAAATGCTATTTGATTATGCCAAGTGCTAAAGGCATAATACTCTATCTAAACTAAATGCTATTTGATTATGCCAAGTGCTAAAGGCATAAGCTATTTGCTAATACTAAAGCTATGTGTTAATACCAAGTGCTATGGGTATTTACTATCTGATGATGCTATTGTGGATGCTAAAGCTATGAGGCATGCTAAACACTAAGTCTACTGGTGAAACTAAATGCTAATACTATGAGGTTAGGTTACATGCTAATACTATGAGGTTAGGTTACATGCTAATACTATGAGGTTAGGTTACAAGCTAATATTAGTAGTTAAACTAAATATTAAGACTACGGGTTAAACTAAATACTAATACTTTGGGTTTATGCTATAAACTAATACTACGGGTTAGGTATAATACTAATGTTATGAGATTATACTATTTGTTAAAGCTATAGGGTTATGCTAAAGACTAATGTAAACTCGAAATGCTAATGATGCTATAAGGCTATGGGGATACTACATGCACACATACATACATACAATTTGGATAATTGAATCTATGGATACTATAAACTCTTGAATGCTATATGATTGCCATGCTCAAACAACGGTTTGGCCTCTCAGTGCTTGCCTTACCGGTTGTAAAGCTAGTTCTTGTGCACAAGTTACGTAAATGCTGGACTCTTTGTATGCTAAAACTATAGGCTATGGAAGAACAATAGTTGGTCTCTCAGTGCTTGCCTTCAGGTGTTCTTCCTAGCCGGGACTTGAAGAACAATAGTTGGTCTCTCAGTGCTTGCCTTCATGTGTTCTTCATGGTCTTATCGAGGAAATGGACTGATGGCCTCTCAGTGCTTGTGTAACATTTCTGTACTTTCAGTTGTCCGTACGTCCGTACATCCGTACGATTGTACTGTTACGACTGGAGATTTATTTATTATGAATGATTATGAAATTATTGATTGACATTACTGATATTATCACTGTTACTGGTATACATGATTATAATTTATTATACGCGTAAACCACGGGAAGTTTAGTTGTAATTCAACTAAACAGACCCGTAGTGTTTATCGCGGTTACTTATCATTGATAATGATGGATTATTGGTCTGAGAATGGATTGAGATGGAATTGGGAGTTTGTTTGAGTCTGGTTACTAAACGTAGTCAAGGACCCATGGTCATGGTTTATCGAAATAGCGGTGGGACGGTGGCTAGGGCAGTTGCGACTGACCCTTACATATGCCCTATATATATGCATATTTCGGTCTATCATGGATGTGTCAGTGACTAGGGTTTAGTGGGTTTTTGGTTTGGGGAAATGATAATATTAAAGTTATTATATAATGGGAATAATAAATTACGCGAAGTGAGGTTTCGAACGCTATTTAATCGCGAATATTAATTTAGAAATATTAACTTAATAATGTATTCGCGCGGGTGACGATTCACGCGAATATAATTATTAGGAATAATATTCTAAAACGATATTCCATAAATCATAGATCAAATCGAAATGCGATACGAGCATCGGATTCGCAAAGGTGACGATCTTTACGAATACGTACGCGAGTAACGCGTTTCGACGAGATAATTTAATAATATCTAATGATATTAAATTAATAGTTTAAAAACTAAAAATATTTATTAGGAATCACAACCTAACTTAAAATAGAATAATTTAAATTATTAAATAAATGACTTAGCGATGATTAAACGAAAATCGTTTTAAGAAAACAATAATATTTAATCATGTTAATAAAGATGAGAATTTATTATTTTAATGTTTTAAGGTTTAAATATATTTTACAATTAAAAACCGAACGTCTAATTTCATTTTATCGCGATAAAAACGAGGTCGAACACGTGGGGATGACGCGGTGTATAAAAGATGGAAATTCTTCCATCTCTTTCATTTTTCACCTACATCTTTCTCTCTCTACACTCCAATTCACGCCACTTTCTCTCTCAAGAACTTCTCTCTAGCTTTGCGAGCTCGTTTCTAGTCGGAATTGCGAGATCTTGACGTCCACGCGACCGGGTGATCGAGAGGATCAAGAGGATACGAAGAAACCTTGTTTTTGATCAACCATTCGAGGTAAACTTAAGTTTTTATTTTCGGATTTTGTGAGGAACTAAGTGTATGCATAAGTATAAAAACTATGCGGGATTGGGGTTTTTGGTTGTTAAACCGAGTTGTAGATGAAACATGGAAGCCGTAGATGACCATATGACCTGCAAGATTTGAAAGGAAAGGAGGATGAACATGGCTGCTGGTTCGCAAATGCAGGGGGCCGAACCCTTTTGGGTTCACGAACCCTTGTGGGCGGGAAAAACCAGATTATGGCCGAACCCTTGATGGTCGAATCTTCCCTGCACCGAACCCTCCAAGGCTCGCGAACCATGGGACCAGCGAACTCTCACCCACGAACCTGCATGGCGAACCATTGAGTCGCACGAACCCATGTTATTCGGCTGCACCTTTAATCTTGAACGAACCCTTGTTTATTTCATTCAGCCGAACCCTAGTATCATGAGACCCACGAACCCTTTTCTTTTCCTATGCTAGCCGAACCCTATGGTGGGCCGAACCTAAGGGTTCTACACCAAAGGTTCGCTGCCCTATGAGGATAAAAAGCTAGTTTCGATTAATAAAAGGGTTTAGAATAAGTAAACAACATGGTTAGATACGTACATGTATATATACATGTCCATGCATGCATGAGGATACAAACCACCACCTTTTCTCTCTATACACAAGTTCTTACTTCTTAAATACTATGAATTAAAAATGTATTGAAATTGATGGAATAAGGTCATATCTCGCATGGATGAGATTAGTGTAAAACATGATTTATTCAAACTTAAAAATGGGTTCTTTTACAAATTGATTTGTGGTGTAAGAGCCTAATCATGCATGCATACTCTAAGGACATATCTATATAGTTTTAAAAAAAAGATGATATCTTTACAACTTATATGATCGGGATATAAGTGATTTAAAGATTATATACGTAAGATAATCAACACTAATGAAGTTAAATTATCGTTACGAAAAGATAAATAATAAAATCTCTAGTGTAATAACTTAACTTAGAATTAATTTACTAAGTTAATGAATACTTGAGAATTTAAAATACAATAAATTAGTGACGCTTAATATTCATTAAATAATTATACTCATGATCACCCATACACAATAATCACAGATTGTTGAGTTGACTTGAGTTACGCACGCGAGCGCGCATACCACGAGAACACATAATCTAAGGACTTCAAGTGAGTTCTCATAACCTCCCTTTCTTTAAACTGTTTTGTTTTAAAACTCGGAGGTGAAACATGTATACCAGATTAATTATTATTTTGATAACATAAGGTTTATACCTGTTTATCAATATGGTAATTACAACTTAAAATTTATTGATTATTATGGATTTTCTTTTATTATCTTATATCCGTGTAAACATTGTTATTGACTTAAGTCAATAACAAAGATTACATGTATTGTCACGTGGATGAGTTCCACATCCGTGAATCATTACTCTTAACTTCGGTTAATTGTTTTGACTTCATGTATTGTCACGTGGATGAGTTCCACATCCGTGAATCATTACTCTTAACTTCGGTTAATTGTTTTGACTTCATGTATTGTCACGTGGATGATTTCCACATCCGTGAAGTATTGCTCTTGACTTCGGTTAATTGCTTTGACTTCATGTATTGTCACGTGGTTAGCGACCACTCCATGATTCATGTATCTAACTTATGTTAAATACATAAGGAATCATGTATAGTCACGAACATTGATTGAGAATATGATTGATTGAGTTTGGTTGATTTGTTGTGATTGATTGCCTATATTTGATTATGATTATTTGTGATTGACTATGATTGATTTGGTTATGTGGTTATGTGATTGTGTATGTGTTTGGCTGTTGAATTGATGGATGTGTGTTGGATTATCTCATACAGGTATTCATATGGATCCTCTCAAGAAGATCATAAGTTTTATACCCGTTTTTTAAACAAAGCATTTTATATAAAACCATTTTAAGCATAAACTTTCAAACGCTTTTTACTAAAACATTTTTAAATATAAAAACTTATGATTACTCACCAACTACTTTTGTAGTTGACACTTGTTTTCTTACATGTTTCAGGTGATGGAGACAAGTAGGAATGAAGAGAGGATCTCTTCTATTTTGGACATCATCATCATATAGGATCTTGGACTTAGTTAATTAACTAAATTTCTGGCGATTAGAGTTTAGTTAGTTTAACTAAATCTTTTGTGTATTTGACTTACTTGATTCATGATGAACATGATTTTTGTGTAATTATTTTGGTTGATTAAATGATATGTGATGATTTGATTTAGATGCCCACGAGCTTTTGAACAATCTACACATCCCTCGTGGCATCCCGATGATTCCGCCGTCGGTCGGGGTGTTACAGATTGGTATCAGAGCCTGGGTTATAGGGAATTAGGTTACTAGAAATGGTTGACCTAGTCTATAACCATAGGATACCCTAGTATGAATTAAATTCATACACTAGTTAGTATATTCAGGATTTCATGCTTATGTGCTTATTACATGTTAATTGAAACCCTGTTATACATCTGATATAAAAATGCTGATTATAAATTTCTTGCTTACGTGTGCCCTAATGATTCGATAAGGACATGCACGTGGTGTATCGTAAAGGTGGTGGGACGTTGGCTAGGGCAGTTGCGACTGACCCTTACATATGCCCTATATATATACCATTTACAGTACATCGGGTGGATGTCAGTATTGAGGAATAAGGGAACTACCCGTTTGGGACACTTATCTGCTTAGGAACTTAACTGCTTAGAAATTTATTTGCTTTAGGAATTATTTGTTAGATCTTGTGATCACCAGACAAGGACACACTCGTGGTATACTACAAAGGTGGTGGGACGGTGTAAGGGAGGTTGCGACCTACTCTTGCATATGCCCTATACATATACCATTTGAAGTATATCGGGGGTCTGTCAGTGTCAGGAACTTAGGATATTATTAGGACCTTACTAGGAGGGTTTGAGAGGATATGATTGTGGACTGTTGGATATGTTGGGATTGACTCATGGATGATCATATTTGATAAACACTTATAAATTCACTTATGAAACACACGGATTGGACACGTAGGGTGCATAGGATTAATGAACGATAATGAGCGATTAGTGATGTGATATGGACTTTGGTGATGATATAGACACTTGATGATAATATAAACGCATAGTGATGATACTAACACTTAGTGATGGTATGGACACTTGATGAGAATAAACTATAGGGAGGATATGAACACTTAGTGACAATAAGAGCACTTCGTGATGATATGAACCCTTAATGATGATTATCTACACTGGGATTGATATGGGTTTTAGTGAACTTATACAATTGGGGGAAACTTAATGTCAGGTGAACTTAGACATTAGGTGAACTTAGAAATAGGCGAGCCTACATGTCAGGTGAACTTAGACATTAGGCAAACCTAATTGTTCAAGGACACTAGTGATCACTTCACTCAAAATTATCCTATTTAGGATAAGGTTTGTGAAGTGAGATTATGGTGAAGTACATGACACACTCTACACACTAGCAAGGGCATAATCGTGGTGCAATGGAACGGCGGTGGGACGGTGTAGGGGAGATTGCGATCTACCTCTGCATATGCCCTATATATAAGCTTGTTGCATTGCATTGGGAGGTTGTCAGTGTTAGTATAGAGTGAAGAATGTGCAGGATCTAGAAGATAGTTAGCTAACACTAGTTATGACCAACTAGGACACTTAGAATAATAATAGGCAAATTTGTAGACATTATGAGTTTAAATAACAGATAGGAAATAAATATAGTTCCTATATGTAATCCTAACTGTTTAAAATAAACTCAATTGACCATTGTTTGTATGACTTACGTTGTAAACGGTAGTAACATGTTTCTATTTCCTTCAGAAACATGCCGCCTCGCCGTCACAACGAAGATGACTCGAACAATGGGGAAGCTAACAACAGTAATGCCAACTCCGGCATACAAGAGTTAGCTACACTTATTTCTGGATTGGTGAGCCAACTGACTCAGGCTAACCAGAACATTAACCAGAATCGAGGTGGTGCAAACCAAACAACTTGCACATTCAAACACTTCAATTCCTGCAATCCCCTGAAATTTACGGGTGCTGAATCAGCCACTGGTCTGCTGCAGTGGTTCGAGAGTATGGAGAACACCTTCATCAACAGCGAATGCCCTGAAAATCTGAAAGTTCGCTATGCCACCAGTGTTTTCCAAAAGAGAGCACTGACTTGGTGGAATGGGGAAAAGCGAACTAGGGGAGTAGATGCTGCCTTAGCACTGACATGGACAGAGGTCAAGAATCTGATGACCACTGAATTCTGTCCTAGAAGCGAAATGAGGAAGCTTGAGACTGAGTTCTGGGAACTCAAACAAGATAGTGGCGAGAATGTCATCTATAATACTCAGTTTCATGAGTATAGCTTACTGGTACCTCATATGGTGACACCCTTGGAAAGGGCGATTGAGAAGTATATTGGCGGGCTGCCGGTGCAGATTCAGGATACAGTCTATGGGAGCAATCCCAAAACACTTGAGGCTGCAATCCGATTATCTGCAACTCTTACTGACAATCATGTGAGGAATGGAACACTTACTAGGAAAGGTTACAAGAAGACTGACACCAAGACTACTGCAAAGGAAGTCAAAGCTGAAGTCAAGTCTGAAGCTGCTAGTTCATCCAAAAGCAGCAACAAGAAGAGAAAGACCAGAAACTTCATGGTCACTGCTCCTGCTGCTAAGTCTGCGCAGCAATCATCAAACAATTCAACTGCTAGGAATTTCACTGGGAACACTCCTCAGTGTAACACCTGCCGTTATCATCACGCACCAAATTTGCCATGTCGCGTCTGCAACAACTGCGGCAAGTTTGGTCACTTTGCTAATGTTTGTCGGAGTGCACTGCAAGCACAAAGGATGCAGCATGCACCGCTTGCACTGCCAGCTCCTCCTGCACAACCTATACCAGCTGTACCCGTTCGCCAGGTACCTCAAGCACAGGCAAGAGCCTGTTATGAATGTGGTGAAGTGGGTCACTTCAGAAATCAATGCCCAAAGTTGACTGGAAATAATCAAAGGATGGCAAGAGGCCGGGCTTTCCAGTTGAATGCTCCAGCTGCTCAAGCCAACCAGGATGTGGTCAACGGTACATTTCTGATCAACAACTCTTATGCATCTGTCTTGTTTGATTCTGGTGCCGATAGGAGTTTCGTTTCATATGATTTTGAATGCTTGCTTGGTAGAACACGTACATACTTAGATAAACCGTTTAACGTGGAAGTGGCTGACGGAAACACTATTGATATTGACACTATTATAGTTGGATGTACGGTGAACTTAAATGATCACGTTTTCCCAATTGATCTCATACCTATGCATCTTGGTAGCTTTGAAGTTATCATAGGCATGGATTGGTTAGCCACCCACAGAGCGGAGATTGTTTGTCATGAGAAATATATTCGTATTCCTTTAGCTTCGGGTGAAACTTTGAGAATAATTGGAGAAACTGCTAGTAAAGGTCTTAAGCTGATGTCTTGCACTAAAGCACATAAGTACCTTGGGAAGAAATGTATAGCATTCTTAGCTCATATTGTGGAGAAGAAAGAGAAAGGAAAGAAGATTGAAGATGTTCCAGTGATACGAGATTTCCCAGAAGTATTTCCAGATGATTTGCCGGGTCTTCCACCAGAACGTCAAGTTGAGTTCCGAATCGACTTAGTACCTGGTGCGAACCCAGTCGCCAAAGCTCCCTACAGACTTGCGCCTTCGGAGTTGCAAGAATTGGCGAGCCAGCTACAAGAGTGTAACAACCCATTTTGGGGAAATATTATAAATAAACATAATTGGTGTATGAATTGTGTTTATTTTAATATAAGGGTGTTTTATAAGATTTAATTATCTTAAATATTATTTGGTGGGTGTTCTAATAATAATTGTTAGCTACAATTATATGGTGAGTGTTTACTAACTTAACTTAGTTAGTTATAACTAGTTTGATTTAACTAGTAATTGAGGGGCTAGAATTGACAATAGGTGAAACTTGAATTACAAGAGGGGTTTAATGTTGACTTGGTCAACATTTCACATTCATGTGTGTGTGTTTTGGCTGGAAACGTGAACCAAGGGAAGGGAGGAGGAGAAAACTCAAGAAACTTCAAAGTTTGATCAAATTGGTGCTTGGGTTTTGGTCTAAACTCTAATGCAACCATAAATTGGAGTTCTTCTTGCATCAAACAACATCTAGGTAAGATTTTTGGGTGTTTTTGATGGGATTTTCGTGGGTCACCATGGGGGGTGTGGGTTTGATGGGTAAAACTCTCAAATTTGGTGTTTTGAGAGTGTCAAATGTTGTTAATGATGTTGATAATCATATAGGAACAACTTTTGATTGTTTTCTTTCATGAATTACATGTTATGAAAATGGGGGAATTGGGGTTTTCATGGAGTTGATGAACATGGTGTGTAAAGTAGTGTTTAAAGGTGGGGATTTGATGATATTCACTATATTGTTGTAGTTTGTGGTGAAATTGTTGAGATTGATCATTTTTAAACATAATAATGGAGTTACATAGGTGTCTTAATGATGAATGATCATTAGCACATGAACTTGTGCATACAAGGTGTTTGATGAAATGCCAAGTAGGGTATTTAACTTAAAATTGGTTTAAAACCAATGGTGATGTGAATTATGTGGGTTTATAACATCAACAATGGTGAATTGATATGGTTAAGGGTCAATTGGAAACAAATTAGATTGAAAATGTTGACATTGGGGTGAAAGGGGTGTATGTTGACTAATTGTGGTCAAACTTTATATTAAACCTATTAGTTGTGATAATAGGAATTGATAGTGAAGGTGTGGGTGAAACCAAACGACCCGGGAAGGAATTGGTTATAGAGGATAGCGCGTTGGAACAAGGTAAGTCACCTAAATCTTCTACTTATTATGTGTAAAGGTGTGTACATGTATGAATGTTGTTGAAGATTTGACTTTATGGGGGATAGGTGAACTAGTACTTGTTGTTAGACAATAGTAAGCAATAGGTGATATATGTTGCTTGATTATTGTAAACATGGTGTTTCAATACTAGTTCATGATTGATTTGGTGTTAATTTGTATGTGTGTTGAAGGATTTGAATTATTTCACAAGGTGTGTGAATTGTAATTGAAGTCAACTCAAATTGGTGTTTTGATTCACAAGTGGTGTGATCATGACATTGAATTATTCACATGGTGTGTGAATGTTCTTTGTTGGGTGTAATCAAGTTTGTAAAACACAAGTGGTGTGGTTTACTTATCTTGAGAAATCTTGTGGAATAAGATTTCAAAGGAGTTTTGGGTGCAAACGACCCGTTAGTAAATCGTTTGATATTATGACTATGATGGTTATAATTTGGTGAACTAAGGTGTTTAATATGATTATATGGTGTTATATAATGTTTATGGGGGTATTGGAACGGTCGTATTTGAGCGAAAGGGGTTAAGATGGCTTAAAACAGCAAAAATAGATGTGCAGGTGGTGCCCGGCGTATGATACGCCTGGGGGGGGCGTATCATACGCCTCCTTCAGCTCAATCTTTGGATTTTGTCTGTGATACGCCCCAGATACGCCCAATCCATACGCCCGGGGTAAAATTTGACCAAAATTGACTTTTTGGGTCATGTAAGCTCATGTGGGTGGGCATGGTGATCTTACTTAGTTCTAATGAACTAATGGTGACTTAATTATGGTGTTTCAGGTGAACGGAAGGGGTGAACGGGGTCGTGATCGGTTTGCCTCGCAAGGATTCGGATCAAACATCTTTTGGGGTTTTTCTTTGTTGGTTTAAAACAAAGGTTTTTGGTGAATAACTCTAATGTAGTTTTTGCTATTGAATGTTTAATTAACATCAATTATTTTGTAAAGTCCATTCAAGTGAGGTGTTTATGGTGTTAATTACATGTGTCGGTTTGAAAAATCTGGGACCTATTTTCTTTTGTCGTTTAAACACACGTGACATGTGTTGGTGGGTTTGGGGCTTACAAGTTGGTATCAGAGCCATTGGTTTGAGGGATTCAAGTGTGTCGCGAACACTTGAACTCAAATCGTTGTGCTTTTGATATAGGGAGTATTGTTTGATCCGAGATCCGATCACGAAGCCGGGGGTTTAAGGTAACAAGTTTGTGGTTTGTTTACCTTATTTATTTATGTTTAATGGTGTTTGGAGTGAATTTGTTGTTAAACCAAAATTCTTAGTTATAATATGGTGAGATGGAGTTAAGGTAACATTAGTGATATGATTACCTTAATATTTTTGTATATTGGTGTTTTGTTGTGATTATTTTGTGTGAATAACATTCTTGATCATGATGTAGGTTGATGAAGTTATGGAAATGAGCATGGAATGATTGTATTATTATGCCTGGCCAGTATAATATTACCCTCATTACATGAACATGACTTTAACAGAGTCAACTCAAATCTGGTTATGGAATAGGAGGTAAGGGAGTAGTAACTTGTTTACTAATTAATCAAAGAATGTATAAGTATGTTGTAGATACTTATAATGGTGTTTGAAATTGATTAGTTGAGATATGTGATGTTAAAGTCTTGTAAGTCCACAAGTGTGTGGCATTGGGCGACTTCATCTTCGGGTGAAAATTCTTGTAAGTCCACAGGTGTGTGGCATTGGGCGACTTCATCTTCGGGTGAAAATTCTTGTAAGTCCACGGGTGTGTGGCATTGGGAGTTCACCTTCGGGTGAAAAATTCTTGTAAGTCCACGGGTGTGTGGCATTGGGAGACTTCACATTCGGGTGAAAATTCTTGTAAGTCCACGGGTGTGTGGCATTGGTGAGAATTCACCTTCGGGTGAAAATTTATGTAAGTCCACAGGTGTGTGGCATTGGTGAGAATTCACCTTCGGGTGAAAACTTATGAAAGTCCATAGGTGTGTGGCAATAGGGGAAATTTCACCTTCGGGTGAAAATTAATAAGTCTATGGTTATGTGGTGTGGGATTTGTCATGTAAATCACCCACCTATTATACTTGATATGATTATTTGGTTTTATGCATATAGGTGTGTATGTGTAAGTAATGTATGTGGAATATACATTAGATGTTGAAATCAGTGAATGGGTGTTTGCATTTTGGGTGTATGGCAATAACATGCAATAAGTGTTATATTTACTTAGTTATTGTTATGGAGTCAGTTTACAAGTGGTGTGGTGAAATAAGATTGATTCACAAGGGGTGTGAACTTCTTATTAGAAGTTTGACTGAAAATGGTCAAACAATTCGAAATTGGTGTTTGTGTATTTGTTGTTTGTCAATAACGTGCAATAGGTTTTACATTTTTCTTAGTTATTGTAAATTTGTATGTTTTCCATTGGTGCGGAGAAATAAGAATGATTCACAAGTGGTGTGAACTTCTTATTTGAAATTTGACTAAGATTAGTCAAACAATTCACAACGGGTGTGAATTTGGAGATGGGTTGATTCACAAGTGGTGTGAACTTCCCATGGTGAATTTTATGGTGTTTAGGTAAATCACAAGTGGTGTGATTACCTACCTTGAGAATCTTTGGAGAAAAAAGGGAGGTCTCAAAGAAATTGGGTGAAATTTGACTTTTACTCGGTGATTTTATGTTCTAACACTTTATTGGTGTTTTAAAGAGCTATGAATATGATTTTCATGTGTCGTGGTAGTTTATTGTTATGTGTTGTATGCATAACTAGAAATGTGTCCTTGTATGTTAATTGATAACTGACACTAGAATTTGGGTGAATCCACAGATGTGTGGAATTACATGTAAGTTCACAGTTGTGTGGCATTGGGGGAAAATTCACATTCGTGTGGAATATCATTTAAGATCACTGGTGAGGGGCCTTGAAATTATCGTGTAAGACCATAGATTTTTGAGTCTTGGTAGTAATGATATGGAGTAAATGGTTTTTAAACACGGTAGTTGTTATTACGCATGTGGAATATGCATTATTATGTGAATTTGAGTGTGGCATGTAAGTCCATTTGGAATGGCATTGGGTTTAGCGTAGAATTCCACATTCATGTGGCATAAGGGATAATTCACATGCGGGTGGGAGCTAATTTTGGGTGAAACTATAAAATTTGGGTGGTTTTATATGTTGGCAATGGTTTGTTGTATAAACCTTGTAAAAATTAAATTCTGATTTAGATGATCTACAAGTGGTGTAGACATTTTTATATGATTGTGGTGTTAAAATGTGTAGTTAATCAAGTTAATACTAGGTGAAATTAGTATATTGATTGACAATAGGAGAATGTATGACCACACTTGTGTATGTTATATTGAGCCAGAAAGGCGTGTTTGTGTTTGGTGTGGTGTGGTGTTAAAAAAAACCGCATGTCGTGCGAATTTGGTGGTCGTAAATTGAATCGCATGCGTGTGATGACTTGTTGAAAATACGAGTCACATGTTGTTTGGTGTAAATAATGAAAGATAGGCGTAATAGGATATGTTGATTATCCTTAATTAAACTGTTAAGAAAGTGTACACTCTACAAGTATGTATTGTATGATGTGTCATAATTTCTTATATGCGTGTACTATGGGTGTGAAGTACATGGGGTGGAGTTTAGTCCTAAGTTAATGAATACGTTTCATGTGAGTGAAAACTTTGGACAAATTGTATGGTTAGGAGGAATATATTTCTCTAAAACCAAGAAACTAACAATGCCATGATCATGTTGTACTGAAGAGGTGTTGGGTTGGTGGCTGGGTGTATGCCTTACGTATACCCTATATATAAGCTTCTTCGATGCAACAAGAAAGTAAAGGTGTATAGACTTGGGCAAAGGACGGGGGATGGTGAGAAAAGAATTGTAAACAATTTGGCATGAATGCCATGGGGAGAATAAAACTTGGTAATGACAAGCTGTCATTTATAAAAGTTTAACGGTTTAGACATGATGTCTAGGGTTTTGACACATAGTGTCGTTATGAAATGTTAAAGGTTTTGACAAGAGTGTCTTAACTAGGGAGTGGTGACTATAAACATTTGATTATGTTAACTGGTGTGCCTGTTTGAAATATGTGGTAAATGATATATGTTTATAGATTGGTGTGAACATCTATGATTATATATAGATGTGTATGTGTTGTGATGTTTGAACAGAAAGAGGTAAAAATGACCTGTATGCGTGTGTTGATATTACAGATGGTTGAGTTTATCTTTTAAAAAGATAGGAGAACGCTTGGGGATGATCCATAAGATTATGGACATTATTTAGGAGTTTATGGTTGGGAGAAATGAATCTGTTAGTTTGTAAACTAGATTCGAACATAAATTATAATTATTGTCGGGTGTAAATCGATGTAGATAATTCACAAGTGGTGTGAAACTCTATAACATCGTGTGCTATTAGATAAATTACAAGGGCGTGTGATATCTAAGTAGCAGATGTGTTTGTGGTAATTATAAGTAAGAGGAGTTTAGGTGCAAATGAAAGAATAACCATATCTAGAGTTGATGGTTAAGATGTTAACTTATTGTGGGTGGATTTATGTGGGTAATCACAAGTAGTGTGATTCCTTAATGTGAGGATTTTGGTGAAAGAAAGGTGTTATTAGCATGTTTAGACGATTAAATTAGAAGGGTGACTTGATGAGAATTCACATGTGGTGTGAACCTTATCAATGCTTAATGGTGTTATTTGGTATTATTTGTTCATCGTGGGCAGGTTGACTAAAAGCGTTCGTTTCGTGTTTACCCAGGAATTCTATTATATTAAGAATGTACACGAAACTGTTGTTGTGCATGACGTATTATCTTCACACTGATGGTCAAAGATAAAGAACCATTCAGGCCTGTGAGGATATGTTATGGGTGTGCATAGTTGGTGATTGGGGGTAGTTGCGATGACTGCCTACCCTTGAAGGAGTTCTTGTTTAAGAACGATTATCATTCCAGGTGTATAATGATCCTGTAAGAAATACTATATGGAGTATATAGTATATTCCAGGAGTTGGGAAGAGGGTGGATAACAAGAACATGTAGTTAAGTAGGTGGTTAAAATGATAAATGAATGGATTGATGTAATCTAAATTCATTTGAAGGCGGTTTAAGACCATATAAATGGGATGTGTACGTGCGAAGGAGACCGATTGAATTCCAAGTGGGAGACTTTGTGTTACTAAAGGTTTCTCCGGGAAGGGCTTTAAATCGTTTTCGAAAGCGGGGGAAACTTAGTCCAAGATTTATTGGACCGTTCAAGATTATAGCTCGGATTTGCGAGGTTGCCTATCGCTTCGAGCTACCGGAGGAGTTGAGTGAGATTCACAATACATTCAACGTATCTTATTTGCGAAAGTGCTTGGCGGATGAACCGGCTTATGTGCCATTGGAGGATTTGGTGATTGATGATAAGCTCAATTATATTGAGAAATCGGTGGCTATCTTGGATAGAAAAGTCAAGCAACTTCGGAATAAGACGATTAACCAAGTAATGGTGCAATGGAAGAACAGGTGGGGTTCGGATGCTACGTGGGAGTCCGAGGATGAAATGCGGAAATTTTATCCTTTCCTTTTTGAGGTGTAATTAGGTTTCGGGGACGAAACCTTTGTAAGGAGGGTAGAATTTGTAACAACCCATTTTGGGGAAATATTATAAATAAACATAATTGGTGTATGAATTGTGTTTATTTTAATATAAGGGTGTTTTATAAGATTTAATTATCTTAAATATTATTTGGTGGGTGTTCTAATAATAATTGTTAGCTACAATTATATGGTGAGTGTTTACTAACTTAACTTAGTTAGTTATAACTAGTTTGATTTAACTAGTAATTGAGGGGCTAGAATTGACAATAGGTGAAACTTGAATTACAAGAGGGGTTTAATGTTGACTTGGTCAACATTTCACATTCATGTGTGTGTGTTTTGGCTGGAAACGTGAACCAAGGGAAGGGAGGAGGAGAAAACTCAAGAAACTTCAAAGTTTGATCAAATTGGTGCTTGGGTTTTGGTCTAAACTCTAATGCAACCATAAATTGGAGTTCTTCTTGCATCAAACAACATCTAGGTAAGATTTTTGGGTGTTTTTGATGGGATTTTCGTGGGTCACCATGGGGGGTGTGGGTTTGATGGGTAAAACTCTCAAATTTGGTGTTTTGAGAGTGTCAAATGTTGTTAATGATGTTGATAATCATATAGGAACAACTTTTGATTGTTTTCTTTCATGAATTACATGTTATGAAAATGGGGGAATTGGGGTTTTCATGGAGTTGATGAACATGGTGTGTAAAGTAGTGTTTAAAGGTGGGGATTTGATGATATTCACTATATTGTTGTAGTTTGTGGTGAAATTGTTGAGATTGATCATTTTTAAACATAATAATGGAGTTACATAGGTGTCTTAATGATGAATGATCATTAGCACATGAACTTGTGCATACAAGGTGTTTGATGAAATGCCAAGTAGGGTATTTAACTTAAAATTGGTTTAAAACCAATGGTGATGTGAATTATGTGGGTTTATAACATCAACAATGGTGAATTGATATGGTTAAGGGTCAATTGGAAACAAATTAGATTGAAAATGTTGACATTGGGGTGAAAGGGGTGTATGTTGACTAATTGTGGTCAAACTTTATATTAAACCTATTAGTTGTGATAATAGGAATTGATAGTGAAGGTGTGGGTGAAACCAAACGACCCGGGAAGGAATTGGTTATAGAGGATAGCGCGTTGGAACAAGGTAAGTCACCTAAATCTTCTACTTATTATGTGTAAAGGTGTGTACATGTATGAATGTTGTTGAAGATTTGACTTTATGGGGGATAGGTGAACTAGTACTTGTTGTTAGACAATAGTAAGCAATAGGTGATATATGTTGCTTGATTATTGTAAACATGGTGTTTCAATACTAGTTCATGATTGATTTGGTGTTAATTTGTATGTGTGTTGAAGGATTTGAATTATTTCACAAGGTGTGTGAATTGTAATTGAAGTCAACTCAAATTGGTGTTTTGATTCACAAGTGGTGTGATCATGACATTGAATTATTCACATGGTGTGTGAATGTTCTTTGTTGGGTGTAATCAAGTTTGTAAAACACAAGTGGTGTGGTTTACTTATCTTGAGAAATCTTGTGGAATAAGATTTCAAAGGAGTTTTGGGTGCAAACGACCCGTTAGTAAATCGTTTGATATTATGACTATGATGGTTATAATTTGGTGAACTAAGGTGTTTAATATGATTATATGGTGTTATATAATGTTTATGGGGGTATTGGAACGGTCGTATTTGAGCGAAAGGGGTTAAGATGGCTTAAAACAGCAAAAATAGATGTGCAGGTGGTGCCCGGCGTATGATACGCCTGGGGGGGGCGTATCATACGCCTCCTTCAGCTCAATCTTTGGATTTTGTCTGTGATACGCCCCAGATACGCCCAATCCATACGCCCGGGGTAAAATTTGACCAAAATTGACTTTTTGGGTCATGTAAGCTCATGTGGGTGGGCATGGTGATCTTACTTAGTTCTAATGAACTAATGGTGACTTAATTATGGTGTTTCAGGTGAACGGAAGGGGTGAACGGGGTCGTGATCGGTTTGCCTCGCAAGGATTCGGATCAAACATCTTTTGGGGTTTTTCTTTGTTGGTTTAAAACAAAGGTTTTTGGTGAATAACTCTAATGTAGTTTTTGCTATTGAATGTTTAATTAACATCAATTATTTTGTAAAGTCCATTCAAGTGAGGTGTTTATGGTGTTAATTACATGTGTCGGTTTGAAAAATCTGGGACCTATTTTCTTTTGTCGTTTAAACACACGTGACATGTGTTGGTGGGTTTGGGGCTTACAAAGAGCTGACTGACAAAGGATTCATTCGCCCGAGCCATTCACCATGGGGTGCACCGGTCTTGTTTGTCAAGAAAAAGGACGGGTCATTCCGAATGTGCATCGATTATCGCGAATTAAACAAACTCACAATTAAGAATCGATATCCACTGCCGCGCATCGACGATCTCTTCGATCAGCTTCAAGGCTCGGCATGGTTTTCAAAGATCGATCTTAGGTCTGGGTATCATCAGCTTCGCGTACATGATGATGATATTCCCAAGACAGCTTTTAGAACCAGATATGGCCATTATGAATTTTTGGTAAGGCCTTTCGGCCTTACCAATGCACCTGCGGTTTTCATGGACCTCATGAACCGAGTTTGCAGGCCATACTTGGATAAATTTGTGATAGTATTCATTGATGATATTCTGATCTACTCAAAGACTAAGGAAGAACACGAGAAACACCTTAAGTTGGTTTTGGAGATCCTAAGAGAGGAGCGGCTGTATGCCAAATTCTCTAAATGTGAATTTTGGCTTAAAGAAGTTCAATTCTTGGGACACATAGTCAACGAATACGGTGTTCACGTGGATCCTGCAAAGATTGATGCTGTGAAGAATTGGAGTACGCCGAAGACCCCGACGGAGATTCGATCGTTTCTTGGACTCGCCGGTTACTATCGGCGGTTCATATCGAACTTCTCCAGGATTGCTGTCCCTCTCACTGCTTTGACTCAAAAGAATAGGCCATACGAGTGGGGACCAAAGCAAGAAGAGGCATTTCAGACCTTGAAGCAGAAACTTTGTGATGCTCCGGTCTTGACATTGCCTGACGGAAATGATGATTTTGTGGTTTATTGTGATGCATCCAACCTAGGTCTCGGTTGTGTTCTCATGCAACGGGGAAAGGTTGTGGCTTATGCATCAAGACAATTGAAGATTCACGAAAAGAACTACACCACACACGACTTGGAACTTGGTGCAGTCGTGTTTGCCTTGAAGATATGGAGACACTATCTTTATGGCACTAAGTGTGTAGTGTTCACTGATCATAAAAGCTTGCAACATATTCTCAATCAGAAAGAACTCAATATGAGACAACGGAGATGGGTTGAACTGTTGAATGATTATGACTGCGAAATTCGCTACCATCCTGGTAAAGCGAATGTAGTAGCAGATGCGCTTAGTCGCAAGAGTCAAGTTCAGATCCATAGTGTCCGAGTGCACAATAATCTCCGTAATGATGTTCTCACAGCCCAACAACACTCATTAGCTCAAGACAACTTGAAAAAATGAGATGTCTTGTGGGGCTGAAATTTTATTGGAAACTAAGGATGACGGTTTGATGTATTATTTGAATCGGTTGTGGATACCGAACAAGGGTGATCTCAGGATGGTGATTATGAATGAAGCTCATAAGTCTCGTTACTCGATCCATCCGGGTTCTGACAAGATGTATCAAGACCTTAGGGGCTTGTACTGGTGGCCTGGAATGAAGAAGGATATTGCTGAATATGTGTCTAAGTGCCTTAACTGTGCCAAAGTCAAGGCCGAACATCAGCGACCTTCGGGATTGTTATTACAACCAGAGATACCGATATGGAAGTGGGAGAATATTTCCATGGATTTCATTACTAAACTCCCACGAACCGCGAACGGTAAGGATAGTATCTGGGTAATTGTTGACAGATTGACCAAGTCGGCTCATTTCTTACCGATACGCGAAACTTACCCGGTGCGGAAGTTAGCTCGTATCTACATTGATGAGATCATTAGCCGACATGGCATTCCCTTAAGCATAATATCGGACCGTGATGCTCGTTTCACGGCACGATTTTGGGAATCACTTCATGAAGCATTTGGAACAAGACTGGATCTTAGCACTGCTTATCATCCTCAAACGGATGGTCAAACGGAGCGAACGATTCAGACATTGGAAGACATGTTGAGAGCTTGTGTCATCGATTTCGGTGGCAATTGGGATAGCCATCTACCATTGGTTGAGTTCTCGTATAACAACAGTTATCACGCGAGCATTGGTATGGCGCCGTTTGAAGCTCTTTATGGCAGGAAATGTCGGTCACCTATTTGTTGGACCGAGGTCGGCGATTCGCAGATCACTGGTCCCGAGATTATTCAGGAAACGACTGACAAGATCCGCCAGATTCGCGACAATCTGTTAGCTGCTCGCAGTCGACAGAAGAGCTACGCGGATAAACGAAGAAAACCTTTGGAATTTGAAGTGGGGGATATGGTATTACTTAAAGTGTCGCCTTGGAAGGGCGTTGTTCGATTCGGCAAGAAGGGGAAGCTTGCTCCACGTTATGTTGGCCCTTTTAAGATCCTTGAACGGATCGGAAAGGTTGCCTACAAATTGGAACTTCCTCCTGAACTTAGTAATGTGCATCCGACGTTTCACGTGTCCAATCTAAGAAAGTGCTTAGCTGATCAGGATCTTCAGGTACCACTCGATGACATCCGCATCGATGATACCATGCACTTTGTTGAAAGACCAGTGGAGATAATGGATCGGGAGATTAAACAGCTCAAACGCAGTAGAATTCCAATTGTCAAAGTACGTTGGGAATCGAAGCGTGGTCCAGAATTCACATGGGAGCGGGAAGATCAGATGAAGCTTAAGTACCCACATTTATTTACTACGGTCACTCCAAGTTGAATTTCGGGACGAAATTCCTTTAACTAGGGGAGACTGTAACATTTCTGTACTTTCAGTTGTCCGTACGTCCGTACATCCGTACGATTGTACTGTTACGACTGGAGATTTATTTATTATGAATGATTATGAAATTATTGATTGACATTACTGATATTATCACTGTTACTGGTATACATGATTATAATTTATTATACGCGTAAACCACGGGAAGTTTAGTTGTAATTCAACTAAACAGACCCGTAGTGTTTATCGCGGTTACTTATCATTGATAATGATGGATTATTGGTCTGAGAATGGATTGAGATGGAATTGGGAGTTTGTTTGAGTCTGGTTACTAAACGTAGTCAAGGACCCATGGTCATGGTTTATCGAAATAGCGGTGGGACGGTGGCTAGGGCAGTTGCGACTGACCCTTACATATGCCCTATATATATGCATATTTCGGTCTATCATGGATGTGTCAGTGACTAGGGTTTAGTGGGTTTTTGGTTTGGGGAAATGATAATATTAAAGTTATTATATAATGGGAATAATAAATTACGCGAAGTGAGGTTTCGAACGCTATTTAATCGCGAATATTAATTTAGAAATATTAACTTAATAATGTATTCGCGCGGGTGACGATTCACGCGAATATAATTATTAGGAATAATATTCTAAAACGATATTCCATAAATCATAGATCAAATCGAAATGCGATACGAGCATCGGATTCGCAAAGGTGACGATCTTTACGAATACGTACGCGAGTAACGCGTTTCGACGAGATAATTTAATAATATCTAATGATATTAAATTAATAGTTTAAAAACTAAAAATATTTATTAGGAATCACAACCTAACTTAAAATAGAATAATTTAAATTATTAAATAAATGACTTAGCGATGATTAAACGAAAATCGTTTTAAGAAAACAATAATATTTAATCATGTTAATAAAGATGAGAATTTATTATTTTAATGTTTTAAGGTTTAAATATATTTTACAATTAAAAACCGAACGTCTAATTTCATTTTATCGCGATAAAAACGAGGTCGAACACGTGGGGATGACGCGGTGTATAAAAGATGGAAATTCTTCCATCTCTTTCATTTTTCACCTACATCTTTCTCTCTCTACACTCCAATTCACGCCACTTTCTCTCTCAAGAACTTCTCTCTAGCTTTGCGAGCTCGTTTCTAGTCGGAATTGCGAGATCTTGACGTCCACGCGACCGGGTGATCGAGAGGATCAAGAGGATACGAAGAAACCTTGTTTTTGATCAACCATTCGAGGTAAACTTAAGTTTTTATTTTCGGATTTTGTGAGGAACTAAGTGTATGCATAAGTATAAAAACTATGCGGGATTGGGGTTTTTGGTTGTTAAACCGAGTTGTAGATGAAACATGGAAGCCGTAGATGACCATATGACCTGCAAGATTTGAAAGGAAAGGAGGATGAACATGGCTGCTGGTTCGCAAATGCAGGGGGCCGAACCCTTTTGGGTTCACGAACCCTTGTGGGCGGGAAAAACCAGATTATGGCCGAACCCTTGATGGTCGAATCTTCCCTGCACCGAACCCTCCAAGGCTCGCGAACCATGGGACCAGCGAACTCTCACCCACGAACCTGCATGGCGAACCATTGAGTCGCACGAACCCATGTTATTCGGCTGCACCTTTAATCTTGAACGAACCCTTGTTTATTTCATTCAGCCGAACCCTAGTATCATGAGACCCACGAACCCTTTTCTTTTCCTATGCTAGCCGAACCCTATGGTGGGCCGAACCTAAGGGTTCTACACCAAAGGTTCGCTGCCCTATGAGGATAAAAAGCTAGTTTCGATTAATAAAAGGGTTTAGAATAAGTAAACAACATGGTTAGATACGTACATGTATATATACATGTCCATGCATGCATGAGGATACAAACCACCACCTTTTCTCTCTATACACAAGTTCTTACTTCTTAAATACTATGAATTAAAAATGTATTGAAATTGATGGAATAAGGTCATATCTCGCATGGATGAGATTAGTGTAAAACATGATTTATTCAAACTTAAAAATGGGTTCTTTTACAAATTGATTTGTGGTGTAAGAGCCTAATCATGCATGCATACTCTAAGGACATATCTATATAGTTTTAAAAAAAAGATGATATCTTTACAACTTATATGATCGGGATATAAGTGATTTAAAGATTATATACGTAAGATAATCAACACTAATGAAGTTAAATTATCGTTACGAAAAGATAAATAATAAAATCTCTAGTGTAATAACTTAACTTAGAATTAATTTACTAAGTTAATGAATACTTGAGAATTTAAAATACAATAAATTAGTGACGCTTAATATTCATTAAATAATTATACTCATGATCACCCATACACAATAATCACAGATTGTTGAGTTGACTTGAGTTACGCACGCGAGCGCGCATACCACGAGAACACATAATCTAAGGACTTCAAGTGAGTTCTCATAACCTCCCTTTCTTTAAACTGTTTTGTTTTAAAACTCGGAGGTGAAACATGTATACCAGATTAATTATTATTTTGATAACATAAGGTTTATACCTGTTTATCAATATGGTAATTACAACTTAAAATTTATTGATTATTATGGATTTTCTTTTATTATCTTATATCCGTGTAAACATTGTTATTGACTTAAGTCAATAACAAAGATTACATGTATTGTCACGTGGATGAGTTCCACATCCGTGAATCATTACTCTTAACTTCGGTTAATTGTTTTGACTTCATGTATTGTCACGTGGATGAGTTCCACATCCGTGAATCATTACTCTTAACTTCGGTTAATTGTTTTGACTTCATGTATTGTCACGTGGATGATTTCCACATCCGTGAAGTATTGCTCTTGACTTCGGTTAATTGCTTTGACTTCATGTATTGTCACGTGGTTAGCGACCACTCCATGATTCATGTATCTAACTTATGTTAAATACATAAGGAATCATGTATAGTCACGAACATTGATTGAGAATATGATTGATTGAGTTTGGTTGATTTGTTGTGATTGATTGCCTATATTTGATTATGATTATTTGTGATTGACTATGATTGATTTGGTTATGTGGTTATGTGATTGTGTATGTGTTTGGCTGTTGAATTGATGGATGTGTGTTGGATTATCTCATACAGGTATTCATATGGATCCTCTCAAGAAGATCATAAGTTTTATACCCGTTTTTTAAACAAAGCATTTTATATAAAACCATTTTAAGCATAAACTTTCAAACGCTTTTTACTAAAACATTTTTAAATATAAAAACTTATGATTACTCACCAACTACTTTTGTAGTTGACACTTGTTTTCTTACATGTTTCAGGTGATGGAGACAAGTAGGAATGAAGAGAGGATCTCTTCTATTTTGGACATCATCATCATATAGGATCTTGGACTTAGTTAATTAACTAAATTTCTGGCGATTAGAGTTTAGTTAGTTTAACTAAATCTTTTGTGTATTTGACTTACTTGATTCATGATGAACATGATTTTTGTGTAATTATTTTGGTTGATTAAATGATATGTGATGATTTGATTTAGATGCCCACGAGCTTTTGAACAATCTACACATCCCTCGTGGCATCCCGATGATTCCGCCGTCGGTCGGGGTGTTACAGCTTGCCATGCAGTGTTTCCCATAAACTATTTACTCAGGTGATCAGTGACTAGGACGGTATTGGTGAATCTTAGATGACTTTGTGTCATCATGAGTAGCCCTTATCTCCCCCTAAGTTACACGTAAATCCTGGGGCTGGTATGGACTGATACTGAATTCCTTCAGGCATTCAGTTGTCTATTCCGGTAACATTCAAACAAACTCACGGATACTATTTATGTATGGGGTAAACTTACAAACAGAAGTGCTTAAACTATGACAGGGAAACTATACGGACGGGTCGGTAAAGGGCTTAATTATTATTAATAACAGTGTCATATCCGGATTAGTATGTGGTGGGACGTCGTCTGGGCGGGTTGTAGGCTTGACCCAGGGGTATGCCCTATATATAAGCATACCGATTTGGAGATTACATGTGGAGTTAATAAGATTAAGGTTTTACCGAAAGGGGTTATGCTAAAGCTATTTAAACTTATAAACTACATGAACTCACCAACCATTGTGTTGACTTTGTTTTCTTACATGCTTTCTCAGGTGATGCACAGGGTTAAACATATGCTTTTGGATTGCATGCTAGGCGGCCTAAATAGAGGACCTAGTGATTTTGGGAAGCACATATTTTGTTAATCATTCGAATCATTCTTGGATGTCTTGTACAGATTACAAGATCGAATACTTTGATTCTTTTGTTAGGCTTACCAAGTTAAATTATCAAACATTGACAGTGTAATTTAACTTTGTAATCCTATTTATATGCTTTATTGTGCTTTAGTGATTCTCAACATTGATGCTACGTAACAATCTGATCAACCCGATTATCACACCCGATATCGCGCCCCGGGAACCTTCGCCCGACGGGGACTCCGATCCAACCCCGCCGGCCCGGGGTGTGACAAGAAGTCCTGTGAAAGAACAGGCATAAGTCCTGTGAAAGAACAGGCATAAGTCCTGTGAAAGAACAGGCCTGTCGACTGTGTGTCGCCAGTTGAGGAAATCTTATGCATGCATAACGTGTTGACTTCGGTCAACAGAACAGGCTACATTTATGCACTGTATGATTGATGTTATGATGTCATATATGTTATGTATATGAAATGTTTTGTGTTTAGTATGATTGAGACTGTTGACTTCGGTCGGCAGTGAAGGCTAATGTTTTATGTATATTAAAGATTTAACTTTTATGAAAAGTTAACTTAGAACTCACCAGCGAAAGCTGACTTGTTTAGCATGCATATCAGGTTGAATGGTTAGAGAAAGAAGACCAGGAAGGCTCATGGCATATATTGAAGACTACCCCTGGCATAGACTGGCTGTATTATATGACTGTTAGAAGAGTGGGTTATGTTTAATGTGTAAAAGTTTGTTTAGATCTGTACGATATTTTATGTTATCACCTTAAATCCCGCTGCTATGATAAAGTAAATATGGTGTAAGTATTATGGGTTTGATGTTTTGCCAACTGAGGGACACGGGGCCTCTCAGATATGTAACCTATATAACTTGTAACCATAATTTTTTTATCTTTATCTTTTATTTTTATTGTATGATGACATGAAAATAACATGGATTTTGAAATAAATCTCAATTTTTTTTAAAAAAAAATTGCAAACATTTTTAAAAAAAATTAAAAATTAAAAAATTTGAGAAAAATTTAAAAAAACTGTAAGAATATTTAGTTGTTTACAAAAAAAAACATCAAAACACCCAAATGTGTTTAAAATACGTCTAAAACCTTCAAATAGATCATTAATTTATTTAAAAATTCACTTAAAAGCTTAAATGGGTCAAAATTACCTGTTATTCATGTTTTTTTAACTAATATTACAACAAAAATCAAACTTAAGTTAAGTAATTGAAAATTTTAACTGGAACAAAATCAAAAGTTGATTATGTTTTAATATCCAAAAGCAAGTTTTTAATAAGTACATATGTTTATGAATTGATGACGACACAATTGATGATTTGATGGTATAATGTTTAGTGGGTTTAGGCCTTCTTCGTTCTTCGTAGATAAATTTTGAGTTACATAATTTAACCTACCTAATAAGATATTATGGTTGTAAGAGTCGATAGAAGCTAATCAGGCGACGAGGTAATTCGTAGGAATTAATCGAGATTAATCAACACAGACGGATTGAGATTTTTATATGAAATTTTACAAATATATATTATATACGTATATTAATATCAATAATTTAATATAATACTTGAAATAATTTAATAAATAAACTTAAATATATTACGTCAAATACTTTAATTCAAAGTTCTAACTTAAACACTGAGTTCAAAGTTTAGACATGAATTTCGATATTTAGTGGTTGCATTCGATGTTTCAAATATTGGATTTGATATTTTAAAGACATATTAAGTATTTTGAGTTAAGAAATGTCTTAAATAATCATGGATATGGGTCCCATTACCCCAAAAAAAGTCAAAACAAAAAAATAGGCCACTAGGCCTCGCCTAGGGCCAAATCAACACGAATGGAGGGCGCGTACCGCCTATGCGCCGCTTAGGCCGATATTTATAACACTATATGATATTATCAAATATGTGCATCACTTTAAGCAACGTTTATATGATTGAACCATCCATTGAACGACATGTTTTACCGGTTCAATGGTCAGTCCCATCAGATTCAAGAAACATATAACATCATTAGTACCTAAATTAAAAATACCTAAAAATTATATAATTACAAAAACATTTAAATGAACATAATTAATGTTTAAATAAACATAAATAAGCTTCAAAATATATGGTTTATTTTTAATATTTCATCATTTGATTTTCAAAAAAGGCAAAAAAAAAAAAAAAAAAAAAAAAACCATTCCGACCATTGTCTGGTTCAACCGGTCTGATCACTGGTAGTCAGTTGGTTGTACTGGTGGTTGAACACCTTATGTTAGACCATATACTGTTGGATCGGTTTGTTTAATTCAAACAACACACAAACAAGATCTTCTCACAATCAATCTAATAGACGCGGAATATCTATTAGAAGGATCTTACAAACACTTAAGAATGAACAAATAATCTTTGAATAATCAGTAAGAACACAAGAATTAATTCAAGCTCAAAGATATATTTCTCTCAAAGTATAACAAGTGTACAACGAACAAGCACTCACTTAGTTGGTTTACAATGAGAGGTTATATAGCCAAGGCTACAACCGTATACACGTAGGAATACAAGTTGGGTATACTAGACAAGTACATAAAGTAAAGCTTATTCTAGTATGAGGAGTGTCTTAACAGGCTAGACACTCAATTACAATTATTACAAATATAGACATTGACTTAACCAAAGACTAGCTGGATACACAAAGCATTTAATGTTGATGATCTTCAAAGCTTCAGATAATCTTTTGCATTTAATGCTGATGAAGGGAAGTAAGGTGCTGTCTGACTTTAGGTATGTTCTTTTTGTATTTAATCAGACCAGCATGTCTTGTGTCAGTCCCTTTTGTACTATGAAAGTAATCCGCTACAGTCTATGTCAGAGGATAAACTTCGGAAGTCTTTGTCTTTGGTGCAAAAGAAGATTCCTCAGAAGCTTTATGTCTTCAGAAGCTTTTAAGTCTTCTGAAGCTTTAATACCTTTAAGTGTTATTCTTCCGAAGCAGTTGTCTTGTATAACCTTCGGCAGGAACAAGTTATCCTTCGGAAGCAATGCTGCTACCGAAGAATCACTTCTTCCTTCCGAAGGCTTTTAGTCATTGAAGCTCCTATACTTAGACAAAATAAGAAGTTTGGTGAGCATCAGCCTTTATTAGTCTTTACAGTCTCCCCCTAGGCTGATTCTACCAAAACTTCCTATGGAATCCTCCTTACAACCTTTTCTCCCCTCAGAACTTGAGCCCTTGCCTTTACCCATCTGAGAGCTTGCCTCCCTTCTTGTCCATTGTCTGGATTTTCAAGAGGGAGGTTTTCCAAATCAAAAACAAAAGGGTAAGCAAGCACAAACAGTTGTGTCAAATCCAAAGTCTTAATTCCTCCATTGTGCAGAAAGAGAGTAAACTCTTTGTGATCTCTATTGTAGCTCCACTTTACAACAGGAACGTAGGTATGATGATGCTGTAAATCATACAGGTCTCTTGGATGTTCCTTGGGAGTTGAGACTGCTGGTTTGGATTTTGGTCCTGGGGGAGGTGAGTCTGGCTCAGAGTCAGAGGAGATGACAGATGTTCTCTTTTTCCTTCTGGCCATGCTCTTTTTCTTGTGAATCTGGGTCTGTTTTGAGCAGTGGCCTGATTCCTCTGATCTCTGGCCTGCTGATCTTCCATATATGAGCCCACTGCTACACCTGTAGTTGCAGTGGGCTGTGTATCAGCATCCTCAGCTACTGAGGTTTCTGTTCTCCTCTCATCAGCCTGTTTTTGTCTCTCAGGATCAGGGTTTAGTGATGGTTGTTTCCTCGTAGTCTTTTTGCGCTTATTGATCTTGATCACTGAAGAGATTGGCATGTTATCCATAGATGGACTTGATGGAGGAGATGTTTGTTCTTCTTTAGGGTTTAGGGGAAACCTGTTGGGGAACATTGCCTTTGTTACTTCCCCACACATGACTTCTTCTCCCTCTCTGTTACCTGCACCAGAGAGGGGAAACTCTATTCTTACTCCTCCCCCAAAACCTAAGCCTCTCATTAGGCTTGCCTTTTGAGCACTTATCTGCTCAATTGAAGGTAACTCACCTCTGGCAACCTTAGCCTTGATGTCTCTGATATACATATCCATGGTTGAGTTCTTCATTGGGCCTAGCTGCCTAGCATGGAAGCCATATTCTAGTAGGAAGGCTTTCAGACTGTCTCTGTAAGCCTTATCCTTCTGTGCTTTAGTTAGCTTCTTTTGGGTATTAGTTGCAGCAGCTGCCTGTTCTTGCTGCTGCACCTTGTCCAGCTCGGCAGCCATTCTAGGTACCGACCAGCTAAGTACTTCATCAATATCATACCCCTTTTCCTGAAGAAGGGCAGATAATCTAATGAGTTCATCATCCATCGAAGTGTCTGGTCGGCCCTTCATTTTCTTTGGGATCTTCTCCTGTTGCCTCACCAGCTGGTTCATTGGCACATAGCTCCTCTGAGGAGGAAACATCAAGAATGACTGGGCCTTCAGAAGCAGCTGCAGCTTCGGAGTTAACCTTAGCATTCACTGCCCCCACCGGTTGACCAACCATCTTGGTTGATTCCTTATTAGTTTCCCCAGAGAGCCCAAGAGAGGAGGAGAGGTCTTCAGTAGCCTTTGTCCCAGTAAGAGGGGACACAGGTTCCATGGAGATTGAAGGTTGTTCTTGAATAGTGTCTTCCATGGCAACCTGGGCTGCAGTCTCAGAAGGAGACTTAGTCCCAGAAGGGGACTGTTGAGTCTCAGAAGGAGACTTAGTCCCAGAAGGGGACAAGTGAGTCCCAACAGGGGGCTGAGGCTCCAAAGAGACATTTGTTGTGTTGAGCTCTTGCTCCGTCTCTTTGGCAGCCTCTGTTGCCTCAGAAGAAGAAGAAGAGGAAATGGAGGAAACATGGAAGTAAGTACCCAAGAAGTCATCCCATTCAGTAGTCAAAGTGACTATGGATGGGTTGACATCCTGTGCAGCTTCCTCTTCTCTTACTTGTGATCCTGACCCTGCAGAAGGTGTATTCTCCCCCCTTTTTGGTAGCATCAGGGGAGATGAAGGTGGTTGTAGCAGGATCAGGATGAAAGGGTTGAAAAAGTACTAGGGGACGCCTCCTAAGGTCCAGAATGGTAGCATCTTTAGTCTGGACCTCAAGCCGCAGGGTAGCCACCTCAGCTTCCAGACGAGCTACCCTGGCTTGGAGGGATGTGATGGTAGCCGTCAATTCCTGTGTTTTGGTGCCCTCATCTACCTGAGTAGAATCATGGGGCGATGGAGTCCTAAGCCTAGCTCCTGCACCTCCACCACCAGATGTGGTTTCTTGGCACCCTGGATTCCCCTCATTGAGAAGGGCTTCAAAGAAGTCCTCCCCAATGTTGGTTGCCGCAGATGAGGTCCTATTGCATGTACCATTGTCCTGAAGAACTTGAGAAGGTTCATCAGTAGTGGCAGCCTCATCTGCATTGATCCCTTCTTCACTCCTGGGATCAACCTCTGATGTGATAGGCTCTGGGTTAGGGAACCTAGCTTGTAACTATGTCACCACTCTCATAAGTGTTTGGGAAGTGGGAGAGAGTGGTTCCTCCACAGCTATAGCAGAGGTCCCTTGAGTCTGGGAAGTAGTATGGGTGGGGGGCATTTCTGGATGGTAAGAGCCTGGAGACTTGGGAGACAGTCTCGGAGCTAATGGAGTTGCTTCATTAGAAGCAGACTCAATAATTGGAGAATCCTTTTGGATATTCTCAAGTATGTATGGTGACATACTCTGAGGGCTATCAGGCTGGTTAGGGGCAAATACAGATTCTAGAGGAAGAACCTGTGGAGTAACTATAGGTGTGGCCTTCACCTTAGGTGGAACTGTGCCCATATCAGTTCTTTTCACCTTTTTCTTTCTGGGTTCAGAGAAATGGGCCTGAACAGCTGTAGAGAGCTATGCAGGGGTTCGTTTGCGCTTGTATGTAATTTTTATGGGATGACCAACAAAAGTGGAAGGTGTGGGTTCAGCATCTGTGGGGTTAACAGAGCTGTCACCTTCAGGAGTATGTGACTCCATAGATGGAAGAAGAGGAGTGAATTTCCCAGAGAACTGGGCGCCCTTCTTCTTTAGTTGCACAAAAACCTTGGAAGAAACCAAGGGTATTTTATATGTATTCCCAGTTAGAGAGAGGGAAGTGCCCAACTCCTCATAGAAGATCTGTTGCAAGAACCTGGGGTACATACAAAATTTCTTTGGTGACGAAATATTGTCAACCAAATTATTGAAAATAAAAGCAGAAAAGTTAAACAGTTGGTTGGAGACCAAACCGTGAATAGCCGAAGCTAAGTCAGACGGAACTTGATCCCAACCTCCTGTCTATTGGAAAGACAATGTAAGAACAAATGTATGAGGTATTTGTAATTATAGGACACTCTACCCTTCAAATAGGTTGTTGTAGGGAGAGGACCTTCGTACCCCATCGACTTAAAGGTCGATGTTATCTCATCCTTTGTGAATGAGACCTTTCCACCGGCATCATTGAGTTTGAGATGCCGACAGATGGTCTCCACATTGATAGAAATAGGATGAGCATCAATGGTGGCATTAAGAGTCCGACCATTGGAAGAAGAAGAAACAGAACAGGATGCCCAAAATTGTTGGTGATGAGATTCATACACCAAGGGCTGAACAGTGAGTGCAAAGGAATACCTGCTCTTCTGAAGAAACAAGATGATCGGAGCAAAGTCAGCATCATTGTCTGATGACAACTCCGCTGGAAGGTTGTGAGCAGGTTTGAATGCAAGGAGAGCCATTTCGATCGATGGTTTTTAGGTTACGATTTGAGAGAAAAGTGAAAATCAATTTTGAAGTGAAACGGTGAGAGAAGATGAATGAGCGGGAGACCTTTTATACCTTCGGATTTCAGCATTTAATATATAGACACATTAAATTTGAGATCCGGATGTCAGAATAAGGTCTTCCGATGACAGCTGGTTTCACAATAAATGTATGAATATTCGCTAAGGGCTGAGTTGCTTCCGAAGATGTGGCTTTCGGAAGGAGTTTAAGAGACCAAAAAGTTTTCAGAAGAGATTTGCTTCCGAAGTATAGAATTTATACTGTCGGAAGCACTGCTTCTGAAGGATCGGAAGCACTGCTTCTGAAGGATCAGAAGCAATGGTTAAGAAGTATAAAATTAATACATCGGAAGCACTGCTTCTGAAATGTTAGATAAGTTCATAAGACAAAATGTTCTTCGTAAGATATCTTCTTCTGAAGAGTACCTTCAGAAGATTAAGTTTCCAAAGTTAATGTATCGGAAGAGTATTACTTCAGAAGATAATTTAACTTCTGAAGTGTGAGAACTGCAGAATAAGGAAAAAGATAATGCTTCCGAAGACTTAATCTATCTTCTGCTGAGTAGTTACTTATCAGAAGATAAGTTAAGTTTATCTTCCGAAGAATTATTTATTCCATATTAGTACATTTATTCAAAGTTAATCATCTCAATGGATGTTATTAAGTACTTGAATCTTCCTTCATCAAATGCTTTAGTGAAGAGATCAGCCGGATTGTGTTCAGTATCGACTTTGACTAGATGAATTAACTTTTTCTCAGCACAATCTCTGATGAAGTGATATTTTATGTCAATGTGCTTGGTCTTGGAATTTTTGACAAGATTGTTGGTGATGGAGATTGCACTTGAGTTGTCTATCTGAATAGGAGTGTTGAACAGATCAATTCCATAATCTTTCATCTGATTTTGAATCCAGATAACTTGTGCACAGCAGCTAGAAGCAGCTATGTATTCTGCCTCTGCAGTAGAGGTAGATACACATGACTGTTTTTTGCATTGCCAAGACACAATCCTGGGTCCAAGGAATTGACATCCTCCTGATGTTGATTTCTTGCTGATGTTGCAACCTCCATAATCACTATCAGTGTAAGCCATGAACTAAAAATCTTCATTTCTAGGACACCATAATCCTAGGCTTGGTGCTCCTTTGAGATATCTAAGAATTCTTTTCACAGCCAGCATATGTGAGACTTTGGGATTGGCTTGAAATCTTGCACACACACAAGTTGCAAACATGATATCTGGCCTGCTTGCTATGAGATACATCAAAGAGCCTATCATTGCCCTATACTGGTGTTGATCAACATCCTCCCCCTCAAGATCAGGGCTAAGAGATGTTGTCTTGGACATAGGAGTTCCCAGTGCTTTGCAATCAGACATCTTGAATCTTTCAAGAATGTCCTTGACATATTTTGATTGATTAATAAAAATCCCTGTAGGAGTTTGTTTCACCTGTAGTCCAAGAAAGAAGGTGAGATCTCCCATTGAACTCATTTCAAACTTGGATTTCATCAATGATTCAAAGTCCTTGCAGAGATATTCATTAGTTGAACCAAAGATAATATCATCAACATAGATTTGTACTAACATGATATGTTGATTGGACTTCTTGAAAAAGAGAGTTTTATCAATTGTTCCTCTCTTGAAATTGTTAGATAGTAGAAAGGAAGACAAAGTTTCGTACCATTTTCTGGGAGCTTGATGCAGCCCATAGAGAGCTTTATCAAGCTTACAGACATGATCAGAAACTTTGGATCTTCAAATCCTGGAGGCTGACACACATAAACCTCCTCATCAATCTTTCCATAGAGAAATGCACTTTTTACATCCATTTGAAACACTTTGAAGTTCTTGGCAACTGCAAATGCTAAGAAAATTAAACTTCATCATAGTCTATGCCTTCCTCCTAAGTATATCCCTGAACAACCAGTCTTGCTTTGTTTTTGATGACAACACCTTTGTCATCTTTCTTGTTTCTGAACATCCATTTAGTTCCAATTGCATACTTACCTTTAGGTAAAGGACAGGTCTTCCATACTCCTTGTCTTTCAAATTGAAGAAGCTCCTCCTGCATGGATTCTACCCAACTGTTGTCTTTCAATGCCTCAGCAACCTTCTTTGGTTCTATTTGGGATAGAAAGCATGAGAACAAACAAACGTTTGCTTCGTGCATAGAGCTTCTAGTTCTCACTCCTTCTTCAACATTTTCAATAATGTTCTCAACTGAATGAGTGTTGTGAATTCGAGTTCTTGGAATCACATCCAATTGAGAAGCCTCATCCAGATTGATTGATTCAAGGTTAGGAAGTGCTACCTCAAGCTAAATTTCTGGCATATCTTGTGGATTCTGAATTTGGACTGTGGTGGGTTGGTTTTCCCTGGGAAAAGTAGTTTCCAGAGTGTTTGCCTCTGCTGATGGACTTCCTACTTCTTCTTGATGTTGTAAACCAGAAGTAGATTCAATTGAGGGACCTGCCTGAGATGTGTTAATTGTCTCAGGCTGTGACACACCATTTTGTGCTGAAGAGGATTCTGCCAAGATTTGTCATGAGGCTATTGGCAGTTCAACACGAAATTCATCTTCTCTTGTGCATTTGGAGGTATCTGTGGTAGCTGACTGTGAGACTTTAACATACTCTTTCACCAGATTAAATACAGATGTAAAGCTATCAAGATCAAATAACCAATCAGGGCCTGTTCCAGGTTTATTGAGAGTATGTTCATTGAACTGAACATTTGCAGACTCTTCAATAATTCTGGAAGCTTTGATGTATACTCTATAAGCCTTAGCATGTGAAGAGTATCCAATAAAGTAGCCCTCTGCTGATTTCTCAGCACACCTGGCTAAATGATCTTTAGTATTCAAGATGGTGCATTGACATCCAAATGGTTTGAGAAACCCAATAAATGGTTTTCTCTTGTGCCAAATTTCATAAGGAGTCATACCATGGGTACGTCTTAACTACCAATACTCTGTTTTGGACATAACAGGCAGTGTTGACTGCTTCTGCCCAAAAAGTTATTGGAAGTTTTGCATCAGACAACATGGTCCTTGCAGCCTCAATTAGTGTCCTATTCCTTCTCTCAGCAACACCATTTTGTTGTGGAGTCCTAGGAGCACTAAATTGTCTTGTGATACCTTTAGATTCACAAAAAGAATTTAAAACATGATTCTTGAATCCTGTTCCTTGATCTGACCTAATTATTTTTACATGGTGGTCACTCTCATTCTCCACTCTAAGTATGAATGACTTTAGGATCTCAGCAGTTTCATCCTTGGTATTTAAGAAAAAATACCCAGGTATACCGAGAGAAATCATCAGTGATCACCAAGCAATATGATTTTCTACCAAGACTTTTAACACTTGTGTGGCCAAACAAGTCCATGTGCAGTAAATGTAGGACTGTTGTGATGGAATTTATCTCTTTGGCATGATGAGATGATTTATGCTGCTTGCCTTTCAAGCATGCAACACATTTATCAACACAAATGAATTCTTTTGTTGGTAAACCAGTTACTAAGTTATTTTTGACAAGTTTATTCATATTTTTGAGATTTACATGACAAAGTCTTCTATGCCAAAGAGATGATTCATCAAGTGAAGCTTTTGAGACAAAGCAACTTATGTTACTGAGTGGTGTAGCTGTGCTCATGTCAAGCATGTACATGTTATTTCTTCTTGGAGCCCTGAGCAAAATTTGATCATTTGGAACAACAAATCCTGGCTTTAAAACAATACATTCATGCTCAGTAAACAACATGTTGTGCTTTTGATCACACACCTGTGATACACTCAGTAAATTGTAGTTAAGTTCTTTAACAAAGTTCACATTCTCAAAACTTACATGCCCACTTGAAATAGATCCTCTGCCTGTGATATACCCTCCTACTGGATCTCCACCGAATGCAACAGACCCTCCAAAGAATGGTTCGTAGTTATGAAGGTGAGTCTTGTTGCATGTCATGTGCCTGGAGCAGCCACTATCCACTATCCACCATCCAAAGATTACTTTTTGCATCCTGCTGCTCCTGCATATAACAAATTCGGTTAGTGTCTTTTGGGAACCCAAGCCATAGTGGTCTTGGGTTTGCCTTCTGCATTATATTAAGTAAAACGTTTTAAATGCATGTTAGGTAGAACATATGATGCACTGGTTGATGAGGTCAAAGGTGGTTTAGATTCTTTTCTTGTCCAGGTCATGTTACCCTTTCTGGTAGACATAAAGGGGTTTGGCTTCTTCATTTTCTCATCGGAAGTACTTTTGTGGCATGCTTCCGATGACCTTCTAGGAGATGGTCTTGTCTTCTGATTATGTAGTGATGATCTGGGTAGAGCTTCCGAAGACTTAGAATGCTTTCCTTTTCTTTTCTCATCGGAAGCAGGTGCAGCTTCCGATGATTTCTTCTGACTCTTTAATTTTCTTTTCTCTGAGACACCTTGGTTATCTTCCGATGAAGAGAATGACTGTCTAAAGTGTCTGTATGATGGTTTTGATTGCCTGATGGGTTGACTGCGTCTACTTGGATTATAGAGACAGTCAGCAGCAAAGTGATCAGAATCTCCACATATTAGACAATTTATGAGCTGTTGCCTTTCTACCTGAGAAACCTTGTCTTTGGGACCAGATTTAAGGTTTGAATTTGATGGTCCATTACCCTTATTTCTATTGTGCACTGGAGGATTGCTCAAATACATATTTTGTTTTGAATTTTGAGAATCTGTTGTATTTTCCTGAGAAGAGATGGAGCCTTTGTCATGTTCAGTGGATTGTTTTGGTTTTACATAAACAGTTGTATTGATTTGTTTTTATTTATGGTTTTTTCTTTTAGAAACTGTTTTGGTTTTTATTTCTGGCACCACCACCTCTTCCTCTGTGGTATCCTCAGCAGAAGTGTTATCAGACACTTCTGATTCACTATCCGCCATGTGGACTCCAAGTTCCTCATCAAACACAAGTTTGATTTCAGGTTTGCACTTAACTTCTACCTGTGGAGTATATACAACTGGTGGTTCCACACTGTTATATCCCAACCCAGTGGTTTTCCCTTTAGCTAGATCAGAAATGCTATTCATTTTCCACATTTTTTCGAATTTCTCACCCTGACTGAGAAATTTATCCCTGTATGATTCAGTCAGTACAAGTTCAGTCTTAGCAGTTGTTAATCTTTTTAAAAGATCATTTATTTGACAAATGTAGTTAGTCTCTTCATGTTTGAGACTGGATACTGCTTTTTCCAATGTTTCAATCTTTTCTTTATAATCTTTTTCAGCTTTGTAAAATTCTGCTTTGAAAACTTGTATTGACTCAAGTTCATTACATACTTGTGCATTAACTCTTTTGGTACAGCAGCTCCATCGGCTCCAGCAACAGCAATTGTAGGAATGTAGGGACCTTCAAGAACAGACTTCCAGAGTTTGAAGTCTTGATTCCTGATGAACCCTTCCATTCTGACTTTCCACGTATCAAAGTCTTCAGGGGTGAACATCGGTGGCTTGTTGAGTATCCCATTTTCTGTATCATGCTTGTTTAATGCAACCATTTGAACAAACAACAGATTATGAGATTCGTAGTAGTAAGATGTAAGAAGATATACAACTGGTAACTTAAGGATGATTAGTCACTTAAGCTTAAGAGCCAAGGCTCTGATACCACTTGTTGGATCGGTTTGTTTAATTCAAACAACACACAAATAGGATCTTCTCACAATCAATCTAATAGACGCGGAATATCTATTAGAAGGATCTTACAAACACTTAAGAATGAACAAATAATCTTTGAATAATCAGTAAGAACACAAGAATTAATTCAAGCTCAAAGATATATTTCTCTCAAAGTATAACAAGTGTACAACGAACAAGCACTCACTTAGTTGGTTTACAATGAGAGGTTATATAGCCAAGGCTACAACCGTATACACGTAGGAATACAAGTTGGGTATACTAGACAAGTACATAAAGTAAAGCTTATTCTAGTATGAGGAGTGTCTTAACAGGCTAAGACACTCAATTACAATTATTACAAATATAGACATTGACTTAACCAAAGACTAGCTGGATACACAAAGCATTTAATGTTGATGATCTTCAAAGCTTCAGATAATCTTTTGCATTTAATGCTGATGAAGGGAAGTAAGGTGCTGTCTGGCTTTAGGTATGTTCTTTTTGTATTTAATCAGACCAGCATGTCTTGTGTCAGTCCCTTTTGTACTATGAAAGCAATCCGCTACAGTCTATGTCAGAGGATAAACCTCGAAAGTTTTTGTCGTTGTCTTTGGTGCAAAAGAAGATTCCTCGGAAGCTTTATGTCTTCGGAAGCTTTTAAGTCTTCTGAAGCTTTAATACCTTTAAGTGTTATTCTTCCGAAGTAGTTGTCTTGTATAACCTTCGGCAGGAACAAGTTATCCTTCGGAAGCAATGCTGCTACCGAAGAATCACTTCTTCCTTCCGAAGGCTTTTAGTCATTGAAGCTCCTATACTTAGACAAAATAAGAAGTTTGGTGAGCATCAGCCTTTATTAGTCTTTATATATACCTCACAAATCAGTACAGTTTTGACAACCTTGATTTAAAGTATAGAATAAGTGAGAATGAAGCTAAATCGAGTGAAATGAAACACGTAATTGGCTATTACTTGTTTAATATTGCCATTTACTCTAGGATTTGAATCTTACGGCTCCCCGGAAATGTGATGTCTGCGTAACAAGAAACCCAAATGAAATAATATCCGGTGTTGTTATTTTTCATTTTTTTTTCCTTCTAATTTATCCATCAACACCCTACCATCACTTGTGCATCCACCTAATTATACACAAATTTGTGTGCAAGTTTGGAAGACCACACCTTCCACAGTCCTCGGTCAAATCCCTGCTAATCAAACCCGGCCTATTATCCCTAAATTCCAGAGCCAGATTAGTAATTTGAATGTTAAACATACTCTAAAACCAAACCTATAAACAAATGAACAAATCAAAATGTGGAGTAAAACCTTCGATTTGATCAAACCCTAAGTTTATATAAATATTGAATCTAACCCTTGAATTTAAAACCAAAATATAAAAATTTATCATTTAGTCATAATCTACAAATATGCACACCCCTGACTTTCATAATCAAGCATAAACACACACACACACACCACCAAATAAAAAATGTATACAAATTATACTATATAATTAAAAATCAAAGCTTTTTTTTTTCTTTTTTTTAAGTTTCACCTTTAAATTCTTATTTTACCTGCAATACCCCTCAAGATATTTTTTATTTTAATGGTTGTTATTAGATACTATATATATATATATATTTGAACAAGAAGAAATTGATTACAGTTTAGTTGATGAAGAAGAAGAATTAGTAGATGAATCGATATTCAAAAATGAAGAAGCAAACAAAACTATAGAACAAATAATTAATAAAAATTTACAGAATTAAATATACAAGAAGAAGTAGATGATATGATAATAGAATGTATAATGGATTTAAAAATGACATATGAAGAAAGTTATAATAAATTACAAGAATATTTTAATTTACCCTTAGTAGAAAGTATATCACAAGGAAAAACAATGATTTCTGATTTTTACAAAGAAGAATATACATTTATGGATAAACGTTATTCAAGAAAAAGAGGAAAACCAGAATGAAGTACAGCAGGATATGAAGGAGAAGAAAGAGTAGGAAGAGAACCATAGGTAAAACCATCGGTTAATTATCAACATGAAGATACTAGTATAGGAACAGGAAATAGATTACCAATAGGAAATATACATAGTAATAGTATGTTAATATTAGAATAATAAAAACCACAATTATGGATTGATGAAATCCTAATTTGGAAACAAACAGTAGTAAGAATGTGGGAAACAAATGAAAGAGAAAGCATGGATATGTTTTCATATTTAGAGACCACATTAGGACCAACAGCTCTAGGAATATGGCAGAGTAAAAAAACTCAAGATCCAACTGAAATAAATAGATTAAAAGCCTTAGGAGATAATCCTTATAATTTTTCATCACATATTAGAACTCTTCTTATAGGAGTAGACCCAGCAAAAAATAATACATTAATCCAAGATACAGCAATAAGAAATTTAGAACAATTAAGTATAGCAGACATGAAGTATATAAATGAATTTACATTAGATTTTATAAGATTATTAGCACAAACATGACAGGCTATGGAAGATGATTTATGTGATAAATACTTTATTAAATTACCAGGAGATTTAAGAAAAAGTATACATGAATCATGGAAACAAAATTACGGTCAACAGAAAAATCTAGGAATAGGACCTAGAATAACATACACATTTGGAATATTAGAAGAAAAATGTAAAGGAGTATCTTTACAAGAACAATTAAAAAGAAATGCATACACATTTTGTAAAACAGCAATATACACACCACAAGCATCTGGGTATTATGATAGAAATGAAAAAATTAAGAAAGAGTAATACTTATAAAAAAGAATATAGACCTTATTATAAAAATAAATATAAATATGTAAACAAACCAAAAACAAGAAAATGTAAATGTTTTATTTGTGGAGATGAAAAACATTTAGCAAACAAATGTCAAAATAAAAACAAAAATACATAAAGAAGTAGTTTAATAGAACAATTAAATGAATATGAAATAGAAGCATTAGAAACTGATAATACTGATAATGAATCCATATACAACATACATAGTGATGAAGAAAAACCCTTAACAAACATAACATATACATACATGAATAAAGAAGAAAAATGTGAACATGATTGGATACATAAAAGAGGATATAATTATATAAAATGTTTCAATTGTGGATATTATCCCAGTATAGAAAACAGATCTCAGTGTAATAAATGTTTTATAGAAATATACTATTTATGTTTAAAAGAATTATATAAGATAGAAAAAGAAGGAGAATATAACAAAGAAACTAAAGAAAATAAAGAAGAATATACAGAAAAATTAGGTTAATTAGAATTAATAACAGAACTAAATAAAATAAAATTACAAGTAATAGAAGAAAGAATATTAAAAATAGAAGATACAATTCTAAAGAAAAAACAAATACAACAAGAAATGAATCAAATGTCAACAGAAAAAGAAATAACATATATACAAACTCAAGAATCAAATAATATGATTAATATACAATGTAGATTATGGTTAGACACAAATAAATTTATAGATTTAACTGCATTAATAGATACATGTGCAACAAAAAGCTTAATATCATATAGTTTGGCACCTATAAAATATCATAAACAATTAACATATAAATTAGTAACTAGAACAGTAGAAGATAGATTAATATCTATTACACATTATCTAGAACCTACAGGAATACAGTTTTTAGACTTTTCAGAAAATTATAGTATAAAATATGATATACTACAAATTAACATTAATCCGCAATATATAAAATCTCAAGATTTTGTTTTAGGATTAAATTTTATTCTAGGATTAAATGGAACGATAACAATAACAAAAAATTTTATAACGTTTAGTAAACAAATATATAGTTTTCCAACATCAAGATATACAAATACTTCTAAATTTGCTGAAAAAAGGGGTGAAAAAGGTAATTTAGAATTTTTAGAAAATAATCAAAGAAAAGAATTATTACAAAATGACACAACAAAATTATTAACAGATTTTTTAAATCACGAATTAGAAAAAGGAATAGATATAAAAAATAGTATAAATCATCCAATAATATTAAATCTAGAAAAAATAGGATTAATAAGAGAAGATATTAAAAAATCAAAAACAACGTATGTCTGTAAATTTAAAATAAAAAATTCAGATATAACAATTAGAATAGCAAATATTGAATATAGTCCTTTAGATAAAGAAGAATTTAAAAAACAAATTTCAGAAATAATAGAACAAGGATTAATTAGAAAATCAGAAAGTCCTCATAGATCAGTAGCATTCATAGTAAGAAATTACAGTGAAATAAAAAGAGGAAAAGCAAGGATAGTATACAATTATAAAAGATTAAATGATAATACAGAAGATGACGGATTTAATATACCAAATAAAGATAATTTAATACAATTAATACGAAAGAAAAAGATATTTTCAAAGTTTAATTTAAAATCAGGATATAATCAATTAAAATTAAAAAGGAGATTTTAAAAAATGGACAGCCTTTACATGTTCAGAAGGACAGTTTGAATGGAATGTTCTTAGCTTCGGATTCAAGAACGCTCCTTCAATTTTTAAAAGATTTATGGATAATATATTTTAAAATATGAATTTTGCTTAGTTTATATTGATGACATTTTAGTGGCATGTGAAACAGTGCAGGAATATGAAAAACATATACAACAGGTATTTGAAGAAATTAAAAGAAATGGTATAGTAATATCAAAAAGAAAATTGGAATTATTTAGAAAAAAGATTTCTTTTTTAGGGTTAGAAATTGAAAACGGAAAAATAGAATAACAGTTACATATTTCTACAAAAATTTTAAAATTTCCAGAAACATTTGAAAATCTAAAACAAATACAAGCATTTTTAGGATTAGTAAATTATGCTAGAAAATTTATATCAAATTTATCAAAATTAGTAGGACCGTTGTATAGTAAAACCACAAAAAATTGACGAAGATTTTTTAACAAAGAAGATATATAGTTAGTAAAACAGATAAAAGAAAAAATAAAAAAATTAAACATTTAGAATTACCATTGATAACAGATTATATTAATAATAGAAACAGATGGATGTAAAGACGGATGGGGAGCAGTTTTGCTAAGCAAACCCAATAAATATAGTTTAAAACAAGAGGAGAAAATATGTGCTTATGCCAGTGGTAATTTTTAAGATAAAAAATAACTGGACAAGCATAGATTTTGAAATATAAGCATTTATAAATTCTCTTGAAAAATTTAAAATATTTTTATAAAAAGAATTCACAGTTAAAACAGATTGTGAAGCCATAGTAAAATTTATAAAAAATGATCAAAGAAAAAAAGTAAATAGAACCAGATGGGTTAATTTACAAAACACTATACAAGGACAATGATACATTATACATTATAAATTTTGAACACATTAAAGGAAAAAATAATGGGATTGCAGATATGTTATCTAGAAATATAAACAAGTTATTTCGTATAGATGGACAAGAGAAATAAAGGAAAAGGAAAGCTGGTACAGGTTGGAAGAAGCTCATCTCCAATGGAGATATCTTCTGACGAAGATAAACAGTTTACAACAAGCTACAGAAGATTACCGGCATCTTTAATAAATCCCATTACACAAGTGCAATTTACAAAGCCTCAGGGATCAAGTTCAAAAATACAGTTTACGCAAAAAAAAAAATTTCCAACAGTTATTCAGAGTTCTCATATTGCCTTTGGAAATTATTCCTTACAAAGGTGTGAAGATCAAAATAAAAAGTTTCGTCCAATGATAGATATTAAACTTACAGATAAGCAACAATGCTTATTAGACAATTTATGGCATATTCAAACAATGCCACAAGCTGCAAAGTTTAAAATACAGATTCTAAATGCTCTTAGTATTTATTTCTCTGAGCAAATAGTTATAAATTCCGAAAGAATATAGAAACCCAAATATACACATTATGTTATAATTAGAGGTATACAATTGGGAATTTACAACAAATGGGAAACAGTTGCAAAATATATACAGTGCCCGAATCCTATCTTTAAAGGTTTGTGTCCATTCAACGAAGCCCTTAAAGTTGCAAGAGAAAATTTTGGGTTAACATTTTACATAGAACCTGAACAGGTACAGACGTTCTTGGATATAGCAAGGGCTAATCCAGAACAAATTATAAAGAAACAGTATGAAGAAATTACACAGTTACAAGAGAAACTCATGAAGAGTGATAAAGATACACAAAATCTACAGCTTGTTATAGAAAATAAATTGCTAAAACAACAAATAAAATTATTAGAATCAAAAAATACATAGATATTACACAGATTTGAGAAAAAGAAGACAGAAGTGTCTAGGAGTTCTGATGATAGGAGCTTTGATGCTTTTAAATGCAGAATGATTGATACTCCCTGGAAACAAAATTTAAAACCCCTTACAGAAAAGTTTTCAGAATTTGAAAACATCATTTCTCAGAAAATTTGTGCAGAATTCCCAATTATTCTGTATAAATTACAACAAAAGATTCTGGATATTGCTTTTTCATCAGATAAAGATAATCAGGGTGTTAAAGTGATAGAAAGAACTGATGAACAAGAAAGAGGAAGAACAGGGTTATTATTATTACAAATTTTTTACCCTACAAACTTAACAGATGATGAGATAATCGAATTCTATCATTATGGAATGATTGATTATCTGGAACTTAGATTAAACAGATAAACAGAGAACTTATTACAGAGATTCGAAGAAAAATTCCTAGTTATCATTGGGAATATCTCTACACATTCTCAAGATCCCATTGTGGGATGTAAAATATTTTCTTCTTTCCCACAGTTAACTGAAAATAGCTATAGACCTGCTAGAAAGAGAATCTTTGTTTCTCACAGAATGTATCTACATAATTATCTAAAAGATCTAGCAGTAAATGAAGATATTGATGTTGGGAGTCTTCCATGGATTAATGATTTGTTATTAGAAGATAATCCCATAAAAACAACATAATTCTCAGTATTTTACAAAAAGTATCAAAAAACTCCAAGATTGCCTGAAAGTTTTAGATGGCAAAATTATATATTACTTGGAGAAGGACATTATGTACATATATATGTGCACATCAAAACTGGAATATGCTTCTACCATTTGTAGGAGAAGGTGAGAATTTGGAGTTAGAACACATAATAAACCAAGAAGATGACAACTCACCAGGCTCGCCTCACTCAGCATACAGCATACCAGATACACATAGAGACTTCTAGAAGACATCGTCATCACTGACACGTCTACACAGAAAAAACAAACAAAGATTGATGCTGATAAAAATATTCGACAGGCAGCATCTTACTTTTGCTTTTTGAAAATAATTGTATTTTTGTAAATCTGAGTCATTCTTTTAGTAGAATAGATCTAGGCCGTTAATTGTAAATGATTTGTTAGCTTTTGTACGCCTATTTAAGGCATTTTCATTTCCATTTGTAAACACACTGAGAATCAATAGAAAATATTTGAAATCTCTGAATCTCTCTATGGCACACTAAACCCATACTTTCATCTTCCAATAAATCTTCCAAACACCGTTATTTTCCCAAGCTTCATATTATATCTTAAGATTAAAAAATATAAGAGTTTCTGCTGCAAATACTGATCAAGAAATTCTTCTCTCAAATCTCTGATTTGAAGTAGGTTTTTTGTAATTTCTGCGCTTTTTAATTTTCATGTCTTTTATTATTTTATATATTTTGCTTAAATGCAACCACCCCCCAAGAGTATATATATATATGTGTGTATATATATATATATATTGGGTAAAGATCAAATAAAAAGTCTATTTTGCCTAAGAAGGCTAAAAATGATTTTAAAAATCTATAAAACCAACCCAAACGAACTTTGATTGAACTCATTTCGATGGCATTGGAACCGTCTCATCGAACTTTACAATATTTGCTTTTTGGTTTTAGCTTTAACAACTAGTTTTAGAGTTTGAATTTTAGGGCCTGTTTTTTTAGCTTTTAGGTTTTATCTTTAGGTTTATGGTTTATTTTTATAATTTTGGTTTAATTATTAGAGTTTATTGTTTATGATTTAAGGTTTACGCTTTAGGGAATTACAAGTTAGTTCCAATGATGTAAAAATGAATTCAATCGAAGCTTGTTTGAGTCGGTTTTATAGTTTTTAAAAATCCTTCTAAGCCTTCTTAGGCAAAAAAGACTTTTTAGTATATATATATTTGGTGAGGTTAACGTACAAATCGATAGTTTCGTAAAAAAATGTAAAAAAAACAAAATGCTATTATAATATTAACACAGTGCTATTATAATATTTAACAGTTTTCTTGTTGATAATAACACTTTGTTTTTTATATTTTTTACAAAACTATCAATTTGTATTTGATCCTGATATTATATATATAGTGAAAAAACATGGTTTTTTCTAAGGTTTGGGTGGTGTTTGGATAAAGTAACGGTGATTTATTTGTTCTTATTGAAAATCAACGTTTGCTTACAAATTTGTGTTTTTTAATTCAACAAACTGATTGCCGGTGAGAAAGATTTTGAAAGTAAAATTTTCTATTATTTTCGTAACATATTTGTATATATCTTGTAGGATTTTATGTTTTTATGAGAAATTTGTTATATTCCGTAACATATTTATAGAGTTCGTGATAGAAGATTTGATTTTGCTATATAACTTATGATTCTGCAAATGATATATAATACCCGTTCTCAGGGTTGTACTGTGATAAGCTGCCTCAACGCACAGCAGGAAAAAAACCTAGTTTTCAAAAATCGGCACATTGTAAAACCCTTAGCTTCTCATAATATTACAACATAGTAGTTAAAATTTCAACAAAATTTCAGCAGAAGTCTTAAAATCGTTACAAGATATTAAAATTTATAAACAACATGCAAATATAAATAAATTAAAGTAACAACATATAACAGAATGACAGTCTTTAAGTAATATCGGGTAATCTCTTGATCTATGTCAAGTTGTTTTCTTTTCTTTTGATTATTTGTCAAACTGGTATGCAAGTAAAAGTTAGTATCGTTAAGTGAATTCTAGTTTAGGTAGAACATTTTCATCAATTAATGATTTAAAAAAATAAACATTTTCATCATCACATTCATACACATAAGAACAAACTGTGGATACCAACATCTATGTGTCTGAATCGCATCCTTACTTGCTCTTATAGTTCCAACCCATAAAATGACAAGTATACCATATTATCGTGTGGGATTCAGCCGCTACATATTGACGTCGCTACTCACAATATAAACTATACGGAGAGGTCAAGTTAACCCTTGTCACCTTTCTTTTGTCCTATAGTCCAATCGACTATCCAAACACTAGTCACATAATTGCTATCTCGTTGTCTTATGACAATAGGAACTTTGGCATGGCGCTTCCATAAGGCTTCTACAAAGACTAGCTAGATGAACCAAGCCCTAAGTTAAGAGTTTGTATATATTAATTTCATCTATGTTGCCCAAATCATGACTCACTCATACAGTTGTCATAACACGTTAGCATGTAATAACATCACATATCATTGAACATCTCTTATCCTTTTCTTTATCATTCTTTAACCACATTATTTGCATCATCACTCTGCTATTGCCTAATATAATGTTTTATAACATTGGATGTTTCATTCTTAACTTTCAAATGCATAATATTTTACTGTGTCATCACTAAAGGTTTGCACAACCATCGACAAGTATTTTCTAGCTGTGGAAAGCTTTTACGGGCTGCTAGAAACATTTTCACAGCCTTTTACTACCTTCAATCAAAAATTGGCACCTAACTTGGTTTTGGTTGGAACTCGTGAGATAGGACTCCAATCATGAACAATAGGGACCTACCTTTTGGACCTACAGTCAATGCTTGAATAATGATTGTTTCAAGTCGTAACTTGATTTTGAGAGCAACCAAGAAGAGACAACACCACTATTAGCAACCAGAGGCTAGGGTTAGGATGCGTATATCAGATCACGAAACAATTCGGCACCTACCTACACCCTAAGCAAAAGAAGAGCTAGGTTTAAATAATGGGTATTACCATTAAAGTTTATGTTTTATAATTATCACACTAATATCCTAGTTTTATTGGTTATTTTACTTTTTATGTGTTTTATTGAACAAGTTGGATATTTTAGTATATATTCTATCTTTAATTTATGTGTTCGGATCATAGCTGAAAATCAAACAACCAAAACAAGGATTTGTGTTTATTATTAAAAAATATCGAGTATTCTATCAATCATAATATTTGAACTTAAGAACAACAAGAATAATATCACATGTTCTATGTATAATACACTAAAATGGAATTGTTACAAAGGCATTACATATGCAAATACAATTAGGGTTTATATGTTAGGAGTTGCAATTAGCTATTCATAGGTTAACCAGTTGGACTACTACTAGAATATAATCCTAATTTTTTATTATATGTTAAGGGATCAATCAACAATGTCACACTACAACAATTTATCATGTATTTATGGCAAGACACAACATAGTCTTTAATTGAATAGTATTATAAAGAATAATACTTAGGAATTGTGTTGATTTTGTTATGCATAAAGCCATAAAGTATCTTGTTTGTCTTCTAGCTAGCTGAGATTGTTTCACAACTCTTTATAACTAACACATTAAAAACGATAGTTTATCAAAAGTAATATGTTCATCAGAAGAAGTCACTTATTAGAAATGTCGTTTAATCCACAGAAGTCTTCACTATATATCAGAAGCCTCAAGTTATATATCTAAAGAATGATTTGCCTCATAACTTAGCTTGTAATCACAAAGTAAACAAACCATTGAAAGCTGCAGTTTCTTAGGAAGTATGTTGATTTATGTTTTAGAAATGAACTATTCTGCTGAAGTATTTGACTATCTTTGATCGAGATTCTCAAAAGTAGTTCTTTAAAAATTGCTAGCTTCTAAATAATTGTGTTTTTTATAAGCACTTTTGTAATCTTTTTTGAAGCTCTTTGTACCTACTTTTAAAAGCTTCTTATACTTAGAATAAATAAATAAATGTATTTTGATAAGAATCGGCATTAAATAACCTTACATTATGATTATTTGTTTGTTTTTTATGAGGTTGGAACATGATATAATAGTAACATACATATAATATTATTCTATACGAATCATATAGGTGATATCTGGAATCTACTAATCGAGAATAATGTAATAATAGTGTGACCTTTTTGAAATTATTTATTTTTAATATTATTTAATTGAAGGGGCTATAATTAAATTGTGTTGCTGTAATAATCTACAAAACAACTTTTGTCATGTCAAGTCATTTTCGTTATCGGTTTTTGAATTTTCCACAAATAATTAAATTAGTTGACTTCAATGATACGCATAAATCTTCAACAATGCCTTCGATTGTTTTTGGTTTTAATTTAAATGATAAAAGTTATTTAAATTAAGTTAAGGTGTTAATAAGGGTGTCAATATAAGAGTATAGTTTCTTCTTAGGCCTTTAATTACACCTTTAGAAATTAAATGTTTCTTTGTCGTTTCAAATAAAAAATTAAATTAAAATATCATTTTCTTAATATTAAAGGTTAGAGCCTTATTGAAGAGAGACTGTTTAAAAAAGGTTGATTAAAAAAATAAAATTAAATAAAAAACAAAAAACCAGTGAACGTATTGTAATTCTATAAATAGGAAGTCACACACCACTAAAGGGGGCGAAAGTCTTATACGGGCTACTACAAACATTAAACTAGAATATTTATTTCATTGTCAGATGCTTAATCAAGAAAACGATAGCAAGATTATAATATAATCCATTCAAACAAAAATACATTGAGATTATAAAAGATTTTGAGTTGAAGTCTCACTTAAAGCGTAGGTTTCCTCTTGAGAGGGGTGGGTTAGGTCACCACGCATTGTTATTCGGACGATAGGATGATTTATTTAGCAGGTGATTCCGGGTGACCAGACGTTTGCTGTTCAAAAGACTCGGTCTCAATTTTGAAAACCAAGAAATAAAAGTCAGAAAAAAATTAAATGAATAAATTCGGCTTTTGGAAATAAAAAGTCAAGGGGTATATATGGCTAATGTTGACAAAATTACAGTCAAATTTGGACTGTTCAACTTATCTTTCGATCTACGTATTTTCTTTTCTTTCTAAATTCTATAAAGGCTGCAATTTGCCAACTTTCATTTTCTTTTTGCTTTAAGTAGCACGTTTATGGTGTACGACTTTGGACCACATAATAAATTTTAAATCAATACCAGACTACTAACATCTCTGCTAATTAACAAATACAACTATAAAGAATCGATGGCTATCATCTGGGGCTGATTCATATTTAAAAAACGACCAATTAATTTCTTTATTGTAGAAATTAATTAACACCCTATGAGTTTAATTAGTTACCCTCCACTTAGAGATCCTTTCACCTAAAAAAATCGCACTGGCTCACCTTAATTATACCATTTTTAAATTACTAATTTGAATTTCTAACGAATCAGTTTAGTTTCATCATGTCACAAGTGGTACAATCCGATCATATCAGTTTAGAAGAAACTCAATAATGTGAGAAATACCCCTTGTGGGATTCAAACCCAAAACTTTATGGTTCATGATCCTTATCACATCAACAAGATGTCGCTAAACTGTAATGCTTTTGACACGAGAAAACTCATCTTAGATACCTGAATTTTCCCTTAATTATAGCATTTACATCTCATTCTTCCTTTCAATTTTAAAATTTAACTAAAATCACATATAACTATAAAATGTATTCCTTTATTAAAAAATCTGGTATCTTTTTCCTCATCTCTACTTAATTAGAAACTCTTATTATTCATTTTTATGTTTCAAACACCTATAAAGATATAAAGAATAAGAATTAAATCTCTAAACTTAACCTATATTATAGAGAATGAGGTGAAGTGTTGTTGTATTATAAGAAATCTTTAAAAGAAACTAATTATAGAATAATCAAAACACCAAGTTTTTATTATTATTATTATTATTATTATTATTATTATTATTATTATTATTATTATTATTATTATTATTATTATTAATTTTATTATCGATGTTGTTGTTGTTTATATTGTTATATTGTTACTATTATTGTTATTTTTTTGTTATAATTGTTATTGTCGTTATTTCTATTATAATTATTGGTATTGTTGCTATTTTTTTTATAATTATTGGTATTATTGTTATTGTAATTGTTATCTCAACAAAGTATTTATAGAATTGCAAAGTTATTTGTAGAGTTGCCAGGTGCAACTTTAAGAAAGCAAATACGTTTGTAATTAATAACAAGCTAGGACCAGTTGGTGAAAGGAGTACGTTAAGGTAAAGAGAATAAATTACAACTTTTAAAGCAACTTCAGAAAACGAATACCCTTGTAGTGTAATTAATTATCGGGACCAAGTGGTGAATTATTGAAATCAGAGTAAAGAGAAACTTAGCAAAGGATAACTTTTTTAAACTGTTGTCTATATAGTTTCCATTTGTAATTCAGCAAATGTAATACAACTAATAAGAGCTATTACGATAACAAAAGTTGTCGCTATAGCCTATAGTGATGACAATTAGTATTTACTAGATTGCTAATGTAGCTCGGACATGCCATCACTGTAAATGTCGTCTGCCCCGGCTCAAAGTCGTGTCAATTTTGTTATGATTTAACTTGTTTTGTTTTGTTTTTTTCTTAAACCACACTGTAGGACGGCCGTGCTTAAGGATCGAAAAAAAGGTCCGGTCTTCGGCTTCAGCACCACCAACTATCCGTATTAGTCCTATGTGTGTGCAATTTTAGTTTTATTTAATGTAATTTAAAGGAAAACATCGGCAACAAACTTGTAATCATTTCTTTACTATTTGTAGATCGATTGACACTTTAAAAGAAAACATAAAGAAGTGGAAGCAAGCACGGGACTGAGAGGCCCCGAACCCCTCAGTTGGCAAAACATCAAACCGATAATACTTAAACCATAATTACATTATCATAGCAGCGGAATGTAGGGTAACAACATAACTATCATAAAGATCTAAACAAACTTTTACACATTAAACATAACCCACTCTTCTAACAGTCATATAGTACAGCCAGTCTATGCCAGGGATAGTCTTCAACGTATGCCATGAGCCTTCCTGGTCTCCTTTCTCAAACTATTCAACCTGATATGCATGTAAAACAAGTCAGCTTTATGCTGGTGAGTTCTAAATTCATTTCTTAGAAAATCCTTTTACATTCATGTCATCACATGACACAATTTAAATACATAACATACCTGTTCTCATATCATACTTTCATCACATACATATTATCATAACATCATTCATATAGTGAAGGAACTTCACCGTTAACTGCTGACCCTAAAGTCAAACAGGCTTGTGCAATCACAAGGCTCTTAAACTACCAACCCGCAGCTGGTAACTCATACATGTATAAGATTTCTTTAACACTATCAACGCGCAGCTGATAACTCAAGCATGCCTAAGATTTCTTTAACTGAACTGGCGACACACAGTCGGCAGGCCTATGTTTCCACAGGACTCTTTAACCATCAACCGAAATTGATGGCTCATACCGGTACAAGACTTCTTAACATACATCATAACATGGTTTAAATCATTTAAACCATCATAATCATAAACGGCTCCTTTCACCGTAGTGTTCAAGTTTTGCCCAACCGCAGCCAGCAAAACCTCATTTCCTACTCAACCTCGGTTGAGTCCTTTAAAATCATTTCTTTCTCAACCGCAGTTGAGACTTTAAAACATTCATTATATTTTAGCTGAGATTCTTAAAAATCATTTATTTCTCAATCATCATTGAGGCTTAACATATTCATTACATCTCAGCTGAAATTCTTTAAATCATTTACTTCTCAATCATAGTTGAGATTTAAAACATTCTTTTCTTTAAAACATTCTTTATCTATAAACATTCATTATCTGAAACATACTTCACCTTAAAACATACTTTATCTGATCATCATCAGATTACAATCATTTTCATAAAATAACTTTATAACATGCATATCAGCCCAAAATGATAAAACATTTAAAACAGGGCTATAAGAACTCACTTGATATCTTACGGTAGCAAGATTCCTCGTAAACTGATACTAATGGTGTAACTCTGCATTCGTTTACACTTAATACGTCATTTATGATTTAACCTACTGATTAGATCTTTCTGAACGTTCAATGTCAAAGATATTGTCTTGAAAGTCATCAAATAGTTAATGTTGTTGATTATAATGTTAAAACAGTTCCTGAACAGATTAATGGCTTAGAAATGATAAATCCTTATCATTGATTACCCAGATATCATGAAATATCACAACATAGTCTTAGAATAGGTTTAATAACCATGATTAACATACTAATCTGACTGTTATCACAAACATCAGATAATCGTTCCAATAAGTATGTTAATGATTGTGATTAGTTTGGAACACTCAGATTTAACCTTTGCATTTCAAAGATTAACCAAACTAATCATTTACATCATCATAATCAAATGGATTAATCCATTATAATCATAGTTGTGATTTCATGCAAACCGGGCATTACAACGGCTCAAAACAAGGATTTAACCGTTAGAACATCGTGTTCTTCGTTTATAATCAATCCTAGCCATCATCTAGGCAATAATCAACAATCCTAACTATCTCATTACGTTCAAAATCAAGATCTAATCAATCAAAATCAAACTAGAAGGTTAAAACGAACCGTTACCTGTTCTGACGAGTTTCTGCGGTTAAAACATCGATCAGGACTTGTATATATGATTCCTGGGATGATCCGGATGTTTAGAAACCTTAGATATGAAGTTTGGAGATGTTTGGGAGCTACTTTTTCGCCTGGAAGTCGAGCAAGAAGGAAGAAATGCGAATTTGAGTTGTTTCCACGCGTTCTGATCCATTTAACCATTTTTGACCGACATAAGACCTGGGGCGCATCGCCCCAACTGGGCGTATGGCGCCAGGCGTAGCGCCCCACGTCACCCTGCGTCATCATTTGAGTTTTAACTTGTTTTCGCGATTCCGGGAGCATACGAACTCCGTTTTGCGCACGGTTTTCGCCCACGTTCATCATTTTTCACATACTATCAATCCCCAATAACAAAAGTTGCTAAATCCTTGTGGATTTCAAGCACGACCAAATGTGCTTACGTCATAATTGCCGAATTTTTCGTACGCAATCATCACAGTTTCAACAGTAACCGAAATCTCGTACGTTTATTATTAAGTTACTAAATTTTCGGTTGTTACAGGGACAAAAATGGGCAAGCATGTGATAAAATGGATTTGAAGTAGTGTGAATGAACAAAATGTTAAAATAAATAATTTGTGAATGGTTTGATAAAAAAAATTATTTATTTATTTATTTAATAAATTAAAACATATAGACAAAAATTTATTAATTTAGTTAAACGGTCATTCCGTTAGTTAAAAAATCAATCATTTATGTTCGTAAACAATAAATAACTTTTATAAAGTTAGTAATTTGTGACTTCAATATATTCAAACAATATTTTGGGATAATTACTATCATAAAGATTATTTCTAACTTATGTTTTGTTTTAGAAATTATGTTTATGATTTTCATAACAAGTGCTTGGCTTTATGTGTGTATATATAATTAAATAAAAATAAGATTTTATCTAAAAACATAAAGAAAAACATATGTTTTTTGTACTAGATTTTTTTTATGCTAGATTTATGTTTTTTTTTGTATATTTTATTTTTTTTGGGTTGTACTTAACAATACAATAAAAAAAATACAAAAATAAAACTGATTACAAAAAATATCTTTATTACTTATATAATATATTCGGTGGTGTTCGTTTTCAAGTTTATTATATAATAAATGAGCATGCAGAATACTTATTATTTGGTTATATGTATAGTAAATGAAAAAGAAAAGAAAAGAAAAAGAAATAAAACATCAAGAATGACATGTTAGTATTTAACTATTTATTGAATTTGCTTACAAATCTAATTTGAAGGTTAATTGATGGATCATGATGAACCTCTTGACCATGAAAAAGGTGTTGTGCCTAGAGGAGTCAGGACTCCTATTACTCCACGACACTCTCCGTACTTGGATAAATTTTTATCATATATAGTTTTTACACAAAATCTTTTTTCTACTTTAAGTTAATAACATTTTAAAAAGTTATTATTTTTATTCAAAGTTGAACCTTTTTAAAAATCTAGTAAATTACAATAAACGTTATTCACATTTATATTATATAGCATGCATGTTTATGTTTTATATTCAAAAAATGTCATTAAGATCCTTTATGTTATTATTTTGTTGTATATTACATTTTTTTTGTACTAACTTTTGCTAAAAGTTTTAGTTAATTTAAAAAAAAAATGATAATTTTGCACTTAGCCTTAAAGAATCAAATAGGAAAATTTTGTTTTATTTTATTTATTTTTATTTTTCTTATCTTTTAAATTATTGTCTTTCTTTTACATTTTTTTACCTTATATATTTAAAACAACTTATATACTTTTATAGAGATACTTATATTTTTTAACGGCTAATCTTATTCTCCTCCTAAACTATTCCAAACTAATTACACCATTGCGTTAGATTGAACTATGACAATTCATTCTAAGAGTCAAATTCTCAATCAAATAGGCTAGTCCTATATTGATATTGAAGTACTTATATGTGTAAAGAAAAATGAATAAGGTTACAGTGATATTAAACTACACCTATCTTTTTGAAACACTGTAAAAAAATTTATAAAATATTTATATAAATTTAAATATTTAACAAAAATATCCAAAATATTATATAAATATAAAAGATAAAAAAAGTAAATAACTAAATTAAATAAATGAAAATTAAAGAATGCAATAAGATAAAATTATTTATTAAAGCTTATATATTTTTTTAAAATAACTGATTAACTCATTTTAGAATAATTAATAAAATAAAATGATGAAAAGAAAAAAGAAAAAATAAAATAAATAAAAAAGAAAGAAAGAAAGAAAGAAAATATTTCAAAAGAAAGAAAAAATACAAAATTAATGGAAGTTTAGGATTTGGTTTTCTATAAAGACATTATACAAGGACATAGTTGTTACTTAAAAAAAAAGTAACCAAATTATTTAAACTAAAAGATGTAATCTGCAAAGAAATGTTATCATAAAAGATTTTGATGACATTATGTATATAAAATATAAATATGCAATGTCAAGTAAATATAAAGGAAGTTGTATATATATAATCTCTCTTAAAAACTTTGTTAAATAGTATGGGTTTTGTCTAAAATGTATCAAACTAGAGGGTTTACCTCGTACGTTGCGGCGGTAATTTCGTATTGAATAGAAAAAAAAACATTATATCTACTTAATTAAAATTCTAAAAAAAATTGTATCAATTGTAAACTAAGTTAAAATAAACCAAGCTCAAATTATCTCATAAACAATACATTATTTAAAAAAAAAATCTGAATTTCAAGCGAAGTAACATGAGGCTTTGAAGGGTTTATCATTATGTCAATGAGAACACACACACATATGTGTGTGTGAGAGAAGATTATATGAAAAGGAAAACCAATTTAATATCAATTGCAAAATTAATTAAATTTCATCTTATTTTTTGTTTTAAAAGGGTGTTTTTTGAAAATATATATACAAACTAATTTTAGTATTCGTTTGAGTTAATTCCAAGTAAATCATGTTAACTGCTTGGATTGTATATTCAAATCAACTATAAGCATGGATTGGGTATCCAAATCAATTATAAGGCGATCATATATTTATATTTTTTATTCCATGAACATCCAAATTTAATTTTTTTAATACACTAAATTTCAATAAGGCAAATTAAACATAACTAGTCGTGTTTAAAACACAAGAATCAAACATGAAACCAATTCGTTTAAATATTTTATATCACGTATTTAAAAACTTTTGTATGTCTATGTACTAGGGGACAGTGGCGGTGGATATAAGGGGCCGGGGGTAAGGGTGCCAATCGTGTCGGGTTGACGGGTTAACAGGTTACGGGTTGGTTGGTTGAAGTTTGCAACCCGAACCTGACCCATATATTTATTCATGTCAAAGTTTTCAACCCTAACCCGGACTTACGTTAATTCAGGTCAACCCGAACATGACCCATTTAACCTGTTCATATAAATTAATCAACGAATTTACATATTGTAAGTTGGTTCTTGGTTGAAAGCAAGTCAATAATAACATGTGTTAGTATGTGTGTATGAGTAACAAATAGTTATTATATTATTTTAATAAAAAAATAATATTATTATAACTAAGCATACACTTATGTAGATCATAATTATAAAGTATGAAATTTAAAATAAACTGATTTGTATGGTTAACTTGAAAAAAACTTACATGAAAAAAACTTAAAATCATTTTTTAAATGAAAAAAATATAAATTTTGTTACTCGATCAATTAAAGTCTGGTAAATAATCAAATTAAAAACAACTATATAAGTGTTGCAAGAAAGAAAAAATAAAAAAAAATAATAAATTTGAAACCTTAAACGGGTTAGCGGGTCAACCCGTTTATAAATGGGTCAACCCGAACCTGACCTGTTTAATAAACGGGTCAACCCGAACACGACCCGTTTTTTAAACGGGTTATAATTGCCAACCCAAAACTTGATTATTTTCGTGTCGTGTTTCGGGTCGTGTCAGAAATTGCTACCCCTGCCGTTTTTCTGGTCAGAGGCCCCGATATAATAGTTTTCAGTCTGAAAATTTTATAGCTATTGAACCCGGCCCCTTCGGTTTTTCTTCCTAAAATTTCTTGAGCCCCCTTGGATTTTAAAAAATAATAAAGTTAATTTTATATTGTAAGTAGAGGACTATAAATGGATCAATTTTTTTGATGCGGTTCACATTGTCGATTGTTATCTCATATACCTTGTATTTACCTTGTGTTTAAAAAAAAAAAAAGAAAATCCAGCAAGGCCCAAATTATATACCCCATTTTCAATTTCAATATGGTGCGTTGATTTCAAAGAGGGCTCCAATTTCAATTTTTTTTCCTGTCTGGCTATCTGGCGTCGTGCGCTTCAACTAGGGCTTCAACTTCTTTAACGGTTCAGCCGTTCACTGTTACTACTTCTTCTTCTTCTTCCTTCCAAGTTCCAAGATCCATGTTCGATTCTCATTCTTCTTCACTGATTTGTCAAATGAGAGTAAAGTTATTGTACAAAACAATAATTTTGTAAAAACAGTGAGAAACGATCTGAACCTTTGATGTGTTATCATCAATGGATATTAAAGAACTAGTGGCATGATTGTAATTAATATGTTGTTTAAAATGGAAATAAGGGCATAAAAGGAATTTCCATATTTGCAGATATCATGTTATCCATTAAATCAGGAGCAGTTATTATTTTTAAGGAATAAGTCGGTTTCATTTTCGCTATGTGCTATTAATACATGAAGCGTATATCAGCATTTGAAGCGTATATCAGCACATTCACATAATACGTGCTATTAATACATGTAAGCATATATCAGCTCGTATACATAATATGTGATAATAATACATGATATATCAGCACATATTAGTACATATATATGTCAACATATAATAGCACTACAAATTACAAAATATGTGCTTCGGCGTTTAAAATTACAACATGTCAGCACACAACAATACTAAAAATATGCTAAATAATTATCCTATCATTCATACCAGCACATATCAACAAATTATTTAACGATTTATCAATTTAACAAATTATTAAAACTCCATGTTCAAATCGTTCTACATAAAATAGCACATACTATCACATAACAACACATATTAACACTCATCCATCCATTTGTACATAATCATCCATTGAATTTTGCAAATGCAATTCAAAAACTCAATACCTGCGATTTTTTTTATTCGGTATTTGATGATTACGAATTCAATTGTTTTAAGATTATTAGTGAAATAATTTTAATTTTGGAATATATTCAATCAGAAATGATTAACAACTTCCCTATTTTAATGCAAGATTTAAAAATCATTTAAATACAAATGCCTATATTACCCTTTTCTATTAAATAATAAAAATGCCACATGTCAACACATTATTGGTTCCTACCATTTTTACAAAAAACTCTATTTGTATGTGAACCTACTCCTGTCAAATGATTTATGAGTTATTGAGTTTATTGATTACAATTTGTCAATTGTGTGAATTATGTGTTAAGAAATTTACGAACTGATTTGTCAAATGATTTATGAGTTATTGAGTTTATTGATTACAATTTGTGAATTGAGTGAATTATGTGATAAGAAATTTACGAGTTATTGAGTTTATTTATTGTTTATAATTTATTGATTAGTTAATAGTGTGAAGTTGATTAGTTTTTAAGTTAACTACTTAAATATAAAATTGTTTTAGGGTTTAGGATTAGAAATTTATTCGATTTGAAGTATCATGAAGAAAACAACTCTTCATTCCTTTGACCAGACCCGAATTAATTATTTGCCAATCCGAATTTTCAGCCCGAAACATAGCGATAAGAAAAAATTTTGCACCATGACTTTCGGCCCCTCGAACAAATTTTTCAAGCTCCGTCACTGCTAGGGGACTAAGGGTGTGTATGGCTCAATTTGGGTCGGTTTTTTGCTTAATCCAAACCCAAAACCTAAATTTTGGTTTTTAGGTTTACAAGTCCGTTTGGGTTCAGTTTTTTCAGTTTTCTTCTTTTTAAAACTCATTTGAGTTTTGGTTTTTTCTATCTAAGCCTAAAACATATAAGCTTATAAAAAATGACTCAAAATATTGTATCTGTATAAAAAATATTTGAAGTATAACGGTACTTAACATTTAAAGTTATATATAAATATTTCAATATTGTATTTGAATTAAAACTCTAATCCATGTATATTGCTTAACCAAGAATAATAAATATAACATGAATTATAAATTATTGAAATTTTTGAAAAGTAACATACATACATCTTGCTTAACCTCGAATACTTTTTATTAAAATGGCAAATCGTGTTATTAGCAAGCCTGTAATTGCTAGACCTAAATTTAAACAAAGGTTTTTTTGTTAATTAGGTATGATTTTGAAAAAATAAAAATAAAGAAACAATTTTAAAAGGTAAGTTTTCATTAGAGTAATATTTGAGGATTTCGTGAAACATGTTTTTTTTATCACTTAACCAGTGACGTATTAACATTTTCTTTCTATAATTTTTTTTCCAGTAGTATATATGTGTGTTAAAATTTCGATCATCCCCTTAAATTTGCATAATTAAATTAATGATGAAAATTTAACCGATTGTTGTATGTGTTTTGTAGTTGCTAGCTAACAAAAGTCTTTCTAAACTACGTTTTGGATAATCTTTAAAAAATAAAAGCTCGTAAATAACAATTTTAGGTGTAATGTATTTTATTGTGTTTTTGTATATGAAATTTAGTTCGATTGTCTTTTTTAACATGACTCAACTCGATTAACTCAAACTGGCATGAATATAATAAAAGAATTATATATTATATATCAATGTTCAAATGTTCCTAAATAATTTCCGCCTCCAATAAAAAGTTTGATCCAATGATTATTTTTTTCACGTTTAGGTTTATTTATTACATTTTCTAGTACATTTCCAAAAAAAATCAAACAATCAAGAAGAACACAAAATTAAAGTACCATGAAAACCATGATGTTACATTTTGTTCTTTCGACTAAGTTGGAGTTTTTATAATATCCTTCATTCAACGTGGTTCTAAAATATTGTTGATAACTTCTACGTCTTATGATCAATTTAGCTTTTTTACATATACACAGTTTATTAACCTAGTATATATATATCTATTATAATAAATCAAGGTTTCTTTAGACATATGGTGCATTCTTAGAGCACCTAAACTTTGATTTCCCGCCTCTCTCTCCTATTAAATACACCTAATATTAAATAATAATATTAAATATTAAATATGCTTTTTATACATTTCTTAAAATTAAGAAAAATATTTTTAATACACTAAAAATATATTAATATTAAAAAAACACATTTTAAAAAACAATTTATTATAAAATATACAATTTTTAAAAACAATATTTGCAAACAAAATGTTTAAGGAAACATATATTGAAAAAATAGTGTTTAAAAAATAGTATAATTATTTTCATTGATGATCAACCCGTGTAATACACGGGGTAATACACTATTATACTAATAAATAAAGGTTTTTAGTGTCATATTGCATGTTTTTAAAGTTTCTTAACCTTTATTTCCCTAATATTTCTCCTATTAAATATCTTATATTAAATATACTTTTAATACATTTTTTAAAATAAAAAAAATTAATAAATGAAAATACATTAATATTAAAGACATGCTTTTTTAAGAAAATTATTATAGATTATAAAATTTTCAAAAATAGTTATTTGAAACAAAATGTTTAAAGAAAAACAAACTATGAAAAAAGTTAGTGTTTAAAAAAATAATATTATTATTTAAATAGTTAAAATATTAAATTATACGAAATTGTAATCTTATTTTATATTAAAAATCATCTTTTTTTTTTAAATTTTTATTGATAATTATTCGTTATATTCTCTTATATAATTCGTGTAATACACGGGATATTAACCTATTATATATATATATATATATAGATACATACATATATATTCTAGTAAAAGGGTTTAATTTGTAAAAAGTGTAAAAAAAAAGATTTTTATTCATTCATAACCGCTCAAACGAACCCTAAATGAACTCATTCTAGTAACATTGGAACCGGCTTGTCAACTATTATATGATTTTAGCTTTTAGGTTTAGATTTTGAGTTTAGATTTTACGTTTTAGCTATTAGGTTATAAAATGTATGTTTTCAGCCTTTGAGTTTAGATTTTTCACCTAGATTTAAAATGAGCGACTAAAAATGAGTTTAAGGATTAACTTCTTAAGAATGGATTATCATAAGATACAATTTCTATATTTTTTTTCTCAGGATTTAAAATGGAAAAAATAAATTTAAATGTTAACTTTCTAAATAGGATGCACTCCATATATATAAATTTGTTACATACATGTAACTTTTGTTAATTTTTACATATATCTAAACATTATGTTATTGTTCCGTGATTTTTATTTAGGTCGTTTTGCATCTGACAATATGTCATATTCTTATCATCATCAACTCTGATTCTTTGATGTGGTTTTATTAACATGTGAGTTTAGGGTCTAAATAATTTTTTTAAACTAAATTAAGACAAAGAAATATACATGATAGTTGATCAAGCTTCATTCCATTTTCATATAGTATTGTTTTAAGCCTTTTAGAAATGACGATAACGCAGGTTCAGGTTTTTCACGCATAGCAAAATGGAAATTTATGTCAAGTGGGCTCATATTGATCACTTACGATTGGGCTTTAGTATGTATGGTTGTAAATGAACTTGTAAGGGAGGCCCACAACAGTTTGCGGTTGACATAGTCACATAACAAAACGTAAATAGAGCAGGCCAGCTGGGCATTTGCAAAGGGCCAGTTCATTTTGAGGATTGCACGCAAATCGAAGTACAGTTCCGGTCAACAAAGTCAATAACCAGTTCTGGTTCTAGCTGGTTTTTTGTCCAGTTTTGACCGTTTTGGTTCGGGTAAAGTGAACCGGTTTCGCTTTTTCCGGTTCCTGTTCCAATTTCTCTGAGAATCCGGAACCGCCTGTACCCACCGGTTCCGCTTCCAGTTTGGGTTGTCAATTCCGGTTCCGGGTTTTTTGCCAACCTCTAGCAACAAGGCAGAAGCCTCTTCGCCTATATACACACACACGGAATATATTTAATAATAATTTATTTTATCTCACTAGCTCGAAATAACTTATTAAGATCAATTTGAATCGTTGATTTTATTTAAACATTATTATTATATATGTAAACACCTTCAAATGAAAAAAAAACGTTTTACATATGTAACAATGATGTGCGAAAAATATTAATGATTCGAATTGATCATGACAGGTTATCTTGCATTTGCAAGATAAAAATGAGTTATTTCAAGTTCTAAAGTATATATTCTTCCAATGCGTCCTCAAATAATTTACATTCTTACCTGGATTCGAAAACATTATCTTTATCTAAGAAAGACGCATTGGTCTCATATTCGGTGTCAGAACTCATGTGTCACATCCCACTGATAACGAAAATTAGAACTAATTATACTAAAATGCACTAAGCCTGTCAATTGTTGTCATTTCATGTATCAAACAAAAAAGTTATATTTTTTACGTAACCAATTTTCCAAATTATGCTTTAAATATTAAGAAGGAAAACGGACAAAAATATATACACGTGTGTATATAGAGATATTCATCGTTAACTGAGAACTAACGTAATCATTTATATAAACAAGTTTAAAAGCTATAATAGTAAATTTCGCCGCTTTAAATGAAAGTTGTTTTTATACCCCTTAAATTATGTAGCTATAAATACGTGATTTTTAGGTAGTGTTTGGTACACATGAATGCAAGGTGGAATGGAACAAGAAACATGTTTGACAATCACGAAAGAATGGAACATATTATTCCAAAGGATTGTGATTCCCTCCCTTCCAATGATTTTAATTCCTTAGGTGAGTAGTGTATTTTTTTTATTCCTTCAAGGAATGGAATGATTTTTTTAATTCAATTTCCTTCACGGAATAGAATGATTTTTTTTTAATTCAATCTTATTTTTTACAAATACTTTGACCCAATTCATGAATCGACCCATGACCAAAACCATGACCCGACCCATGAACCGAACCATTACCTGACCCAATTCATGATTGACCATTGTCTTGTAACATGAACCGACTCATGACCATGAACCATGACTCGAACCAAGTTTCGTTACGTGACCTGAACAATCATCTGAACCATGACCCAAATCATAACTCAAACCTTAGCCAAACCCATAACATGTACCAAGACTCAAACCATGACCCAACCCATTATCTGACCCGTGAATTTTATTTCATTTGTTCATATTTTCATGTCTACCAAATAGCCTTAAGTAATCATTCATTTCATTCGATAAGTTAACCAAACAAGACAATAAAATGGTAATGGTCGGTTTCTTTCCCTCGTCCATTCTATCTCATCATCTATTTCATTCCATCGGTCATTCCATTACATTGTACCAAACAGACCCTTAGTTCTTATAACTTGTTGGCTCTTATAAAAATAGATCCTTGTATGTGTGTGTATCTAAGTAAATTTCGGTTCTCATCCCTAATGCTTAGGGGCTGTTTGGTAGAATCTGTATCATGAAGTACTGAATCAGTAAGAGGTCTGAACAAATAAGAGGCTCTGAACCAGTTAAGTGCTGAATCAATAATACTGTTTGGTTGGAACACTAAATGAATATAACCCAAAAAACCCTTTTCCCCCTTATCATCGATCAATTTCCCCCCTATTCCAATCCTCGATCAAAAAACCCTATTCCGATCCCGTGCAACCCCGCCGGCAACCTCACATGCAGCAGCGGTCGAGCAACGACGGTGAGCTTCATCCCCACGCGGTGTTGTGAAGCAGTAAGCCGGACCCCATACGCGGTAAGCCGAACCCTACGCGGTGGTGTTAAGCGGCAGCGGGGGGTGCAGAAGACGGTGGTGTTTATGGCGGCAGTAGGTCACGCGGCGGCCGGAGGTTGAAGGAGACAGTGGTGTTAAGCAGCAGCGGGGGTGAAGGAGACGGTGGTGTTTATGGCGGCAATAGGTCACGCGGCGGCCGGAGGCGGCAGCGGGGGTGAAGGAGACACCGGAAGTTGAAGGAGACGGTGGCTGAAGGAGACGCGGGGGTGGAATTCGTTGATCGCAGGAGAGTTGAGACATGTGCTGAACCATTCAGACTCCCTTTCAAGCTTAACCATTCAGAGGTGTGATGAACCATTAAGAGGTGAAATAAAATTGAAACAAACACCCTTGTGTCTGACCGGTTCAGACCTTACCTCTTAATGGAATCATTAAGAGGTAAACAAACACCCCCTTAGGGGCTGTTTGGTAGAATCTGTATCAATAAGTGTTGAACCAGTAAGAGGTCTGAACGAATAAGAGGCTCTGAACCAGTTAAGTGCTGAATCAATTATGCTGTTTGGTTGGACCTCTGAATGAATATGAAGAATGACTATTTTACCCTTCTGTACTATCTGTGCTAAATTAAATCAGCAGTTTGAGCAGATATTTGAATGATATTGCTAAATGATAAATAATTATAATTAAAAAAAACATAATAAAATTCCAAATTACACAACAAAATATTAAAAATCCATGAAAACAAAATATTAAAAATCCATGAAAACATACTAAATTCCATGAAAATTACACAACAAACATTATAATAACTCTAGATAAGTTGAGCAGCTATCTGATCACGAAAACTAGACATGTACTCAACCTGCTGTGACCCCCATTCTATGTCATGAACGAATTCGCCGTCATTTTCTCCACCATGTGTTTCAGAAAAAAGAGTGATGTCATTGTAGTCCATAAATAAATGATCATGGATATTGCATTTCCTAATAAAATTATGAACAGCAAAACAAGCAATCACTATGTCCCTTTGTATCAGGAAAGAAAAGGGCGCCATTTGCTTCAGGATAGGGAATCTCGCCTTCAAAACACCATAAGCACGTTCAATAACATTTCTTAGTTGTGCGTGTGCATGATTGAACCTTTCCTCTCTAGTTGATGCCCGTTGTCGTCGAAAATCGGCTAACCAATACCTTGTATTACGATATGGAGTCAAAAATCCAAGAGTGTTTGTGTATGCAGCGTCACATAGGTAATATTTATCTGTAATTGTTAGTATAAAAATATTACATATAAAAAAGTGTTATTTTATTTCAAACATTCCATGTAAAAGGATAAGTGAAAACCTGGTGGAGGGAATGGAAACCCAGAAGTGGGTTAAATGCAACTTCTTTTAAAACTCGTGAATCATGTGCTATGCCTTCCCATCCGGCCCATACAAATGTGAATATCATGTCAAAATCGCAGATTGCTAATACATTTTGATAACATTCTCCTTTTCCTCTTCCTCTGTAACGTGTCTGTTGATCAACAGGCACGACTGCATGTACAAGAGTTCCATCTAATGCACCTATGGCTCCCGGAAAAATTTGTTTTAGCCTTCTATGTCTTTCTGATGTGTTAGCGATTGCATCAGAAGAACTTGGAACTATAATTTCTCTAGCAAAGCTCATCATTGCATTTAGAACCTCATGAAAGCACCTATGAATCGTTTCTGTAGAATGTTGAAACCTACGTTTAACCATGCGAAAACGTTCATTATGTCCTATGACAATTAAAAACATAGCCAATTTTTCTTCAAATGTTATTGACCTACTACTTTGCAACCAATTTTTTTGTTTAAAATGATTGCATAATAACACAAATGCATCACGAGAAAGACGCATCATCTCATGACATTGTGTTGAAGTTCCATGCAACAATTCTTGTGTATATGCATGACCCGTTAATGCCGAATTTAAATCTTGTATCCTTCCAACTCTTGTTGAGGCTAGTTGTAGCCAATACCAACAAAGGATAATAAAAACTACTATGTCATCGTCTGAATCCATAGGCTACCTGCCATAAAGATAAAACAACCAAAAAACATCCATAAATAACAACCTAAACAAAAACATCAATTACTTAACATCAAACAAAAAATCCATACTTAAAATCAAACAAAAACAAGGAACAAAAAATCCATACTTAAAATCAAACAAACGAGAAAGACGCATCATCTCATGACATTTTAAGGCTACTTCCTTCACGCCCATGAATTGTTATTTCGTTAAAACATGTTTCAAGAAATGTTTTTTCTACACCTTCTTGCCTCCAATTAATCCTAAATCGTTTTTGTGCCATTTCTATAAATCAAGGAACAAAAACAAAGAACTCATCACAAATAAAAACAATGTATAGGAACAATAACATATGAACTCATCAATGAACACTAACAAATAATTTATAACAAATCTATGAACAATAACATATAATTTATGACAAATCAATGAACAAGAACAAGAACAATGAACAAGAACAAGACTAATAAGAACAAGAACCAACAGAAGTCATACACAAATAAGAACAAGAACCATGAACAGAAGTCATACACAAACAGAAGTCATACACTGTTTTTAGAACCAGCAAATTAATCACAAACAAGAACAAGAACCAACAAATTTATCACAAATAAGAACAAGAACCAACAAATTTATCACAAATAAGAACAAGAACCAACAAATTTATCACAAATAGGAAAAAAAACATCAAATTTATCACAAATAAGAACCAAGAAATGTTGCTGTAGAAAAAACTGAAACAAACGGGAAGAAGAACATACCTGTGAGAGGCGGTCGGAGGTTGGGTCGGCGGTGGAGGCGGTCGCTTGAATCGGCTGAGAGAGAGGCGGTCGGAGGTTGGGTCGGCGGTGGAGGCCGGAGCGGTGGAGGCCGGAGCGGTGGAGGCCGGAGCTTCAATCGGCGGTGGATGCCCGAGCGTGAAGCAGCCGCTGCTTGGTGGTTTTTCTTCGTGGGCGTGAATGAAGGGAAGAAGGAAAATGGGGGTACCCCTAGGGTTATTTTTCCATTCAGACTTGTTATTTTGCTTAATGATTCAGAGGTTGGATGAATCATTCAGATGTGTGAAAAAACTGAAACAAACACACTTATGTCTGACCGGTTCAGACCTTACCTCTTAATGGAATCATTAAGAGGTAACCAAACAGCCCCTTACTCAGTTTAACTATTTAAGTATAAATCCTTTTTTTTTTCCTTAAATTGTTGCGAGACTGTAAAATTTTATGTACTTAGAATTCATTTGGCCAACGCCATCTATTTTGGCTTTTAAAATACCAGCCAAGTGCCCCAAGATGAGGATCCATCGTTGATTACCTATAGGCTATATATAGGTATTGTTCATCACTGATATCATGAGTACGTTATACATGTTAATTATTCAACTATTATATAAGGCTAGAATATCAAAACTTTTAATGAGGGGTGGCTCAACCGTTCAATACGTTCAAGGCAAAGTAAAAATGTGAGTCACTTAAACTAATAGATACTTAAACTAATGAAGTCCAAAATCAAGTTGAATTTCAAATAGTTATATAAGCTAAGAAAATTTCAAAACACGTGATCTATTTAAAAACTATTACGTAAGATTAAAGAAAACTGATGCTTACCAAAACACATACACTCTTGACAAAAGACAACTTTAAGAAGATCAAACTCCTAAAAATCCAAGTATCAGAAAGATGGTATTATCCTAATTAAAGAAACCTTTAGTCTTCAAAAAGAACAATTAACTTTCAGAATACAGAAAGCTTCCAAAGTTTAACGTTAAATATTCTGATGAACAGACAAAACACAAAGCTTTCGAAGACTACAAGGCATCCGAAGACAACAACGCAAATTCGGAAGGATTCAGAGGAAACTAAAGCTTCCGATGCACAACAGTAACTGTAAGATCAAATAAGTCAGATGCTCACCAAAAGTCTCTTTTTTGCAAGTCTTTTACACTCGGAAGAACAAAAGCTTCCGAAGGATGATCGTCTCCTTCCAGAAGCCATACAAAGCCTCAAGCTTCCGAAGCCTTCCCAACATCTATAGCTTCCGATACAATAGCTTCCGAAGCCTTCCCAACATCTATATCTTCCGATACAATAGCTTCCGAAGACACTCCTCTGCCAAGGTCTGCCTCACTTAAAGAAAGAATCAGAAGTGCTTTCCACTACCAGAATCAAATTAGAAAACATTCTCTTGCAAGTCAACGGCAAAGATTTATGTCAGACAAGCATAAGTTACTTAACATTTATACCTTTTGTATTTTAGGCATTTAATATAAAAGTCAATGAAGCTATTTGTATTGATTGTAATTAATGTGGCTTAGCCTGTTAAGCCACGACAGTATACTAGTTTTAGCATTTGTTTGTTTATAGTATTTTGTCCAGCCTTGTATCCTCACGAGTTTACAGCTGTAGGTTTTAGTATAAATATGTTCATGTGTAACTCAGCAAAGTGTGCTTGAGTGAAGAGTCTTGTATGCCTTACACTTGAATAAGATATACTTTAAACTTGAAATTTTTTGTGCAATCTTTATCTTTGTTGTGAGCATACTTGTGATAAGAATTGATAGAAGTTCCGCATCAATCAATTCAGTAGAAGATTAGTTGTAAGTGTTGTGCGAAGTGCATAACCCGATTCAACTGTAACCGACTACCAAACTACTTCTGACCAACATTCTTTTTTGATGCTAAAACCTATAGAATGTCACAGAGCTAACTAAGGAAGAGTGAGCAAAATAAAAAGACATTCCAGTGTTAGTCAAGCCACAACAAAATAGATATTTATATATTGGTAATTAATGTGATTTGGTTTGTTAAACCACAACAATATAGTAGATTAAGTTTTCTTTTGTTTCTAGTACAAGTCCGGTCTTGTCTTCCTATGATAACAAATCTGTAACTTTGTGTATATAACCTCTCAAATGTAAACCACTAAGTATGTGAATAGTCTTGTAACTTTTAAATAGCTAAGCGAAATATACTTAAAGCTTAAAAGTAGTTTATTATGTTTAAGTTTTCTTTCAAATTATTGCTTGAGTGTTTGTGAGATCTTGTTAACATAGATTCTGCATTTGTTAACTTGTATTCAGAATACGTATGTGAAGTGTTGTTCAAGTGAGCAACCCCATTCGACTTAAAATTTTTTAATAAGTAACAAACAATGTAACCAAACTAATCATCAAAAATCATATTATTTTAATAGATTCATCAAAAATAATATAAAGACTAATACATTAAGTGCTCTTAAATTTTATAAAATTTTGGCAAAGATTCAACACATGATTAAATTATCATTTTGCAATTGAAAACTGAACAATAATCATGATTAAGAGGTTATTTGACAGCCTCTTAATGACTACCTCTTAATCAGTTAGAGGCTGAAACTGTTTGTTTAACTAAATAGGCACTTCTAAATCACTTAGTGAGGCTCTTAAGCATTAAACTTTTACCAAAGTTTTAATGATTTAGAGCTTTTAATAAATTGACACTTAATTAATGAACCAAACAACCTCTAACAATAAGAGTCTTAATCATTGGAGGCCCTACCCCCATGTCTAAATTAAGTATTAACAAGCCACCCATGCTTTTAGTTTGTATACGGCTTCATAAACGAATGATAAATGACACATGTTATAACTTCGTGGAATGATTGTTTAAGTTTCTTTCAATTATATTATTATCACTTAAAATTCAAGAAAATGCATGTACAATGGGAGTAAATGTATTGATATGCAACATGTGCAAGACATGCGTCACGTACCTATACTTAATATAGCTAGAAAAGAAACTTTGAATGTTATCTTTGTATAGGTAATAGAGATAAGTCCTTCCAATTCTAAAATTTTAGTTCAGTACTTGCTATTTCTTAAAAATATATACAATCATTGCAACAAATCAAGCCTATTGCGACGTTCAATTATATGATGATGCCATTTTTTGTTACATGATGAGAAAGCTTATAGCAATAATATGTTATCATTATAGGTGTCGGTGATAATAAAAAAAGAATATATGTATAGTTTTCTATTGTTGTCTATATAAACATCATATGTACAAGTATAAGAAAAAAAATATACGAAAAAATCAAGAAAAAAGCTTATACTAACAACTTGTTATCGATCTCTATAGTTATTGTTTTCCTTTTCTTTTATTCTAAATTAATATATAAAAAGAAAATAAAATTTATCGAATAGTGACAACATGACGCGATATATGTTAATTAGAAGTTTTTTTTTTCTTATGTATTTAATTCATTACCGTGCGCCTAACCTATTTTTAAAACAAAATGAAAAAAATTAACATACATGTCATCACTTTAAGATTTGAGAATGACACCTTCCTTTTAAACTAATTGCTTCAAACTTGCCTAAGCTGTCACAATGACAAGTTTTTGTTGTATTCTGACCCATCCTAAAGTTTTGAAAAACTCTCTAACTATCACATGCCATCATTATGGCAACATATGGTGACAACTAGTATGGGGAACATTTTGTAAAACACTTTGAGCCATTTGAGTTGACCTCATCATAACAATATTTCATATGTTTTTAACCAAATGATGTATTCGTAACATATCGATTATAAATATATGAGTAATATGTCATTTCAGTTCATATATTTTGACAATTTTTGTCATTTTATTCAATAGTTTTAGTTTTGCTATTTTAGCCATTGTGATTTCATTTTGTTGTCATTATGGTTCCATTTTATTATTATTTTAATTCAATTAAATTTAAATTTTTGAACTAAAATGGAAAAATTGACTAAAATATAAGGACGAAAATGACGATAAAATGTAAATCATAATGACCAAAATGACAAAATTTAAACAATTGGACTAAATTGGAAAATGTTGCTAAACCATGGGGATTAAAATGGTATTTTACTCTAAATATATATTTACATCTAGTTTAGATCATATCACACGTACCCACGTTAAGATGAAATTATAGAAATGTAACCGATTATATATCACAACACATGAGTACAAGATACTACGAAAATACATTTCAATAAAAACATGTTTCGTAACATACATCAACACAAAAGATATTGACAATATATTCAACAAACAATTCAAAAGTCTATGTTAAAAAACAATAAAAATAACCCAATACAAGTCTAAATGAAAAATTAAATGTATATGCAAATATTAAAAAAGGGTCAAAACTGAGATAGTTATGTCTCTTAAGGTATCCTAATAAGTATTAGGTTCAACTAGATATCCTTCTTATCCTAAAAAGGCTAAAAAAAATTATTAAGCATTATATTATGAGATTAAATTTAGGAGTAAAAATTTTAAATTTTAGAAAAAAAAAAGTTGTTAAAAGATAATTTACTCATAATCATTTTCACTCACATTTTTTAAACGTTCATAACTTTCACATACGATGTGATTTTTTAAAAAAATATATATCATTAAAAAACAAGCATTTTTTTATCTTTAAAAATGATTATAGTGTTGTTATAAAAATTAAATTTTTTCTGCTTATTGTCTTTAATTATCGTCATTGTGTCTAATTATTGTCATTGTTTTTTTCTTAAACCTTTAATATAATTATTTTGTTGTGTTTTCTTACAGGTAATTGTGTCTTTTTTGCAGGTAATTGTGTCTTTTTTGCAGGTAATTGTGTCTTTTTTACAGGTAATTGTGTTATTCATAGCCGTCATTATGTCATCCTTGCTCAACATTATATATTATGCAACATCATTGTGTCTTAAATTATTCAGAAAAACACAACATTGATAAGAAGTACAAAAGACACAATGACATGTATAAAAGGGACAATGGTCTATACAAAAGACACAATTACCTGTACAAAATTTTCATACTTGGTATTTTGTCATTTTTACAGATAATTGTGGCTTTTTTAAAGATTATCGTGCTACTTATACTAGTTATTTTGTTATCCTTGCTTAACATTATGTAACATGCGGCATCATTATATCTTGAATTGCTCAGGAAAACATAACATTGAGCATAAACATAAAAGACTCAATGATCTGTAGAAAAGACACAATGACATGTAGAAAGGACACAATGAAATAAAAATACAAAAATAAAATTAAAAATAACACTATACTAATTTTGAAGACAAAAAAATGCTCGTTTTTAATAATTTCGTATGTAAAAGTTATGAACGTTTAAAGAATGTATGGGAACTTTATAAAAAATCAACAAAAGTAGTCATTACTAACATACCATTCAAGAACTTGATTTAATCATAGCCATTGATTAATAGTATAATTGCTTAATATCGTTTTTAGACTTTTTAAATTAAGTTGTTTCACTTAACACATTCTAATAACATGTCTTAAAATTCTGATTTTGGCAACTGCCTTTGTTTTGAAGATTTGAAAGGTTAGGTCTCCATCCAAAATTATGAAACCATTCTTGGATTACAACATCCAATTGATAATAAATAATAATATTATATTTAATAGACGTTCTTTTCTTTTTTACTTTTTTTTTTGCATGCTCTTATAAAGATTATATTTTAGTATACACAAAGATATTTTTTTGTGATTTATTTAAGTTAATGAACAAATAAATTTTTGATTATGGAAGAAATTAAAAATCAAAACACAAAAATAAAGAAAGAAAACGAAAGGACAATGGAACTATGGAAGAGAGGGGCGGGTTTATGTGTGTATATATGTTGTCTCGGGACAACAATGATTTTTCCGTTTATTTGGACATTTATGAAAGGTATTTTAAGTCAAAACATCGGTTTTTAGACTAGTAATATCGGTTGCAACGGCTAGTGTTGTAAAAGTTTATCTTCAAAACATGTTAAAACAAAACTGCGTAATAGGATAGAAGATAAATACCTTAATGACTCTTGCATTTGTTATATTAAAAATAATTATTACAACAAGTTTTCGTAGATGTTGTAATGCAAAATTTCAAAAGATGAAACTTGTAAGAAACAATTATAAGTTTTTTTTATAATTTGTAAAAACAATCGAATTTATATAATGCGTTTTTTTATTCTATTCACGATTTTTATTGTATCATTTTTTTATTATGTGATGAGCATTACCGACACGAATGGTAAAACCGACCAAAAATTTTATGTCTGGTATTATAAAATGGAACATAAAAATAAAGTAACATTATTTGAAAAAATCTTGAAACAGCCACTTAAGGCATCTTTGATCATTTATGCAATCATGCCGTTAATGGATTGTCCAAATGCAAACTCGCATAATAAGAATCACTTCATCGAATATTCAAACTACTCCTACCAAACCTCCTCTCATGAAAATTATTAAAATTTATACGTTCTTTCACCCTATAATTAATAATATTACGCTTTTAAGTTGATAAAATCAACGCTCAAAATTAACAATCACTATTTATGATGATTTTATTTTTGCTCTGGTTTCAATACCGTGAATCAGTTTATCACGATGAGGTTATTAGTTAGATAGCTATTTCCCCTCGCAAACATTTTATTTTTGACATTTTTACTTTCATAAGACAATTGTGTTTTTCTTTTATCTTTTTCTTCTTTTTTATTTGCCTTGGACCCTCGAAAAGGTTGAGCCGCTCCTGGGTAAGGTTTATATATATCCTTGTCACTCAGACCCTACTGAAAAGTGAGATACTTATCTAGCAAAAATAGAAAAAAGAAAGACTAGATACCAGGGTCGATCAGGTCATTTGCCTCCGGCCTAATTTTTTGAGGTGTCTAAAATTTTAAATTTTTTTATATTTTATAAAGAAAATTGATCTATTAAGTTTAGATAAGCCTAATATCCAAGTTAGAAAAAAAAATAAGCACATCGGTTTGAATCTTAATATTCTTAAAATCAAACGCAAGCTTATTTATTTGAGTAATACATTTAACCCTATGACATGTATTCTATTGATATTTAAAAGTTATTTAACTATTTGCTTGCAAGTTTCAAGGATTCCTAAGTTGAGGGAAACTGAATACAAAGATCTTAAAGAGGTGATCTTAAAGACTATAAACTGCGAAGAAGTGATCAAAGAATTTGCCACCAAATGGGTTAGCTATTCCAGTATTTCATTTTAATACTATGATTTTGCTATGTTTATTGTTATAACATTAATCGTCGTTTACAAAAAAACTTTATATAATTGATAATTTGTTTGAGCCTAAGAACACATTTTTTCTTCTCGTCTCGAGCACATAATAAATTCTCAGGACCGACCCTACTAGATACCTTGCATCAAACTTGCATATAACTCAAATATGAGAGTTTACCATATATTTTCTCAAACATTTATTGCCAATGGACATTTGGTGTGGGCTTAAGTGTATGTCCCAGATTGTTAAATTGGGAGAACGGCTAAAATTTTGTTTTAAGGTTTGTGTTCTAAACTGGCAAAAATAAATAAATAAAATTAGGAATGGGCATTAATTTATATGTTAACTGAAACATTAAGTTTGCTCAAGTTAACCAACACGGCAACACATAACCTTAAATCACAAAGAATACGCATTTAAGTACTAAATCTGATCAAAACAAGTAATATTATACATTTAATTTAAATAATTATTTAAGAATCAAGATGGGAATTTAAATAAAAACGGAACCATCAATAAATTTTGGGCCCTTTTATTTGGACACCCAACTTTTATATTTTTACACCCCTGCGGGTCAATACAGGCCGTACTGGCCATTACGGCCCGGTATTGAGTACAGACAAACATTACAGAGAATTCCTTGGAATCAGTGAAACATTCTGTGGGACGGGCCGTATTGGTCAGTACAGCCCGTCTTAGCCCAACCTTATTTTTCCAAACCATTTTGGGTGTCAACCAGTTTTGATAAACCTTGGTACGGCCCGTACTGGACATTACGGGCCGTCTTGAGTTAATTTATTTTATTTAAACATAATTTACGTATTTAAATATTTTTAAACGATATACGCTTAATACGTGAATTATTTGAACGATATGTGTTATTTATTTTATTTAAACTTAATTTACGTATTTAAATTTAATTTTTAACGATATACGTTTATTATGTAAGTTATTTGAACGATATACGGCTATTACGTTAATTAAACGTCATAATGTCGTTTTAACTAAATATTTCTAATTAGTTTGTTTACGTTAATTAAAATAATTTAAACGATATAAAGTTTTTCGCGCAAAAATTAAACAACACAAACAGAAACAATACAAATGCAGAAAGAAACATACGTATATACACTGTACAGTTTTATATACAAGGAAACAAAATACAAAAATACAAAATGAACTACGATCCAGATGGTCCAGCGTCCGATCCGTCGTCTGCGTAGACGCGTGGCTCCGAGAACGGTGGAAGTTGTGTCCCGTCCCGTCGCGCATGCTCTGACGCGACTGTCCACTGGACCAAATCCTCGTAACGATCGAGCCGTCGCTCGATGCGTGCCATCCGCTGAGACGTCTCGTCGCACCGGGAGGCAATCTGGTGCAACAACGCCTCGAGTGGCTCGGTCAGGCGCACCGCACGGTAAACGTGCAGGGGGTGCTGCAGAGACTCCTGCTCGCGCGGCAGTGACTGAACCGGCTCCTCCTAATCGGCTCGGGCTCCGGCATCGGGCCACTGTCCTGCTGCTGCTGCTGGTGGTGGTCTGGCAATACAATGACCTGGGCCGGCTGAAACGGGCGGCCATCCTGCCCAATAAACCGCAATCCCAGACCCGGGATGTCGGCGGCAAGTTTCATGCTGATGACCGTCCGCCGATCGAGCTTACGAGGCTCGATCGCCGGCAGATCCTCAAGCATGTCAACCATGCCTATGCTGCGGGCGATGTGGGTGACAAAGGCGCCACCCCACAATGTACCGCGCTCCTGTCGGTGGTAGAAGGAGGCGTAGTACAACGCAAAACACCGTGCTAGGTTGCACGGCCTGCCAGCAATTAGTGAGTGCAGATAAAACAGATCTGTCGTCGTCACCCACTCCTGGCTCTGACCGCGACCTGAGATGGTCGTCACGACGCAGCGGTGGATGTAACGGATCAGTGGATCTCTGATCATCGTGGCCCGTACCCATGGGGGCCGGTGAAGGGCGTATCTGATATCTGGGACCACCAGGCCCTCATAACCCCCCTCCCCCTGCGTCAACCCCTGTGCGAAGTCGTCACGAACGGTCTTCGGCTCGTAATAGATGCCTAAGTACACGGCGAACCGCTCGATCGACATCTCGAAGTGCTGGCCGCATAAGGAGAACTCGATATCTGGAGGAAGCTCCGCGTCATTATCCTCCCGAACTGCTGCCTGGTGAGCTCGGTATCTAAATGTGGATAGAAACTCCACAGTGATCAACTAGTAGGTGGGCAGGTCCGCGATATCGAACAAGCGAGTCGCACGAACCGCCTCCTTGGCATCAGCCAGAATACCCCAATCTATACAACGGGGCGTCGGCACGCTCATCCGAAGTATCCGACGTCACCTCATCAACGTCGCTGACTGCTCCTCGAACTGGAGCCACGCGTGCTGTGATAGCGCGAGCGACTCGCGATCTAACGGCGGCCCCTGCTGCTATGGCATGTCGGCGTCCATCTCTGCTACAGAAAAGTATAAGCTGAAAAACGAAAAACGACCGAACGTTAAATAAAAAATGTGTCTAAGACGGCCCGTACTGGCCAGGATGGCCCGTACCCAGTGTGCCCGTCTCAAGGAAAACCAGGCTGGTATGGCCAAGACGGCCCGTCTTGACCATACCAGGTCAAAACTAGGCTGGTATGGCCAAGACGGCCCGTACTGGTCAAGACGGCCCGTACTGGTCAAGACGGCCTGTCTTGACCATACCAGGCCAAAGGTCACCCTCTTCATTTGTTGAACAAGATGGCCCGTACTGGTCAAGACGGCCCGTCTTGTTCTTGACTGATTTAAATTTTGAAGCATTAAGACGGGCCGTACTGTTCAAGACGGCCCGTCTTGTTCATATTTCGAAAATTCTAAAACGCCTTAAACAGGTCCTATTTCGATCAAAAACCTAATCTAAACACATATTCATGATCTACGGGCGAAAATACATACCTGGTATTGAAAGTTTAAAGCACCAAGACGAGGTGTATAGACCAAGACGAGAGGAAAAGTGAGTGTATGTGTGTGGAAAAGTAAAAAATGAAAGTAAAAATTGAATTTAATCTGGAACAGTACGGGCCGTACTGTTCTAACTTTTATTTTTTAAATTAAAAAAAATTCACTTTTATTATATTTTATTAAAGAATTTGTTTATTACATTTAAATGTCTATGTAGTCGACGAACTTATTTTCATTTAAAAATCTTTGGTATTCTTGCAGCCTGTCATGATATACGAACTCCCAGTCGGATGCGGCATCATTTCGGTAACGTTTACAGATAGGATTTACCGTTGGCATTGGATAACATCCTTGTAAGGTAACATTAACGAAATGTTGGCCAAGATGAATTACTGATACGACGTTATGTTGCGGCAAACTATTAGCAGATGTCCACAAAGGAAAAATGGTTTGAGGACCTCCTCTGCTGAGAAGTTGAACGATTACGCCAAATCTTTGAGCAATTACTAAACCTGTGTGAGGCATAAACATCCAATGTTCGGCGGGAGCAGGTGCAATTTGTTGCCAATTTATTGTGTTGCGTAGTACATCATAAGAATCTGGGTCGTAGGAGTTAAACACATATCTGTACAGATCTGCGTTGAAATCCAATTCATGCAAGAGTTGTTGTCGAATAAATGCCCAATGACTTTCATCGAATCCTAAGCCTACGGCTACAGAACGAAAACCACAGTTACCATCTTGCTGGACATCTTGTATGTTTATCACGTAAGGTTGAAGGAGAGGAAGGATGTGATGACAGAAGCGATAAACATTGTTTAATCCTTCTGGTTTCATGTTACGTGGAAAACGGAATTCGTTTTGACTTAGCAAGTCCGATGATGGCATTGTTTTTGATACCGATGTGGAACGGCTGCGCCAAAACACGGGTTTCTGACTTTTCTCGGTCACACCTGTAAACGAACTATGCCTCGAAGGTTCAAATGTACTTTCTTGGGACGCTAAATTATCTTTAACAACGTCTTGCTCTTCCTCTTTTTGTTTCTGTGCCTTTAAAGTTGGACGACCACGTGTATCTTTTTGAACTGAAGGCGCCTTTTTGTCGCTTTTGTTTGGAAATACCTGCGCCAAGACCTTCTTTATTAGACTTTTTTTGATTTCAGGAGGTTTGAAATTTATTTCTTCTGTAACCAAACCCATTTGTCCTATAACATCTATTTCTTCTTCTTATAACAGTGTTGGGTCAGCTGCGTTAAGTTTTGTCAAAAAAATATCTATATCTGAGAGCGGTATCTTGTTATCTGCATAATTTATAATTAGAGTTAATATAAATATAAAACTAAGTACGTGCGAAACATATAATATTTACATTTAATATTACGAACCTGTGTTGTAATATTTTGATATATTACAAGCGCACGGCAACCCACAACTCGTCTAAAGCTGGTGGCCACACGTCATATTTTTGTCTCGCATAACTCTTATTTTGTCTTTTTCCTCGACCAACAAATCAAGAGCTTTATGGGACACCTTTCCTCGAAGGTTATCAAATATTGGTAGTTTATGATGACCATAGTTTTAATCAAGCTTGTTTCAAAATCATGTTTCATTTTTACCTCCTGCGTTTGCACGATTTCATTTACGAAACCGACAAGCGAGGCAAGCGTGCTGTTTGGTGATCTGAGTAATCGTTTTAGGTTCGAGTGCTGACTTTCAACCCGGTTTGTTGTACGTTGACCAAAGTTGCGCGTTCTATTGGTCCATGCTGTTACAAACATATCTCTATAGCTGTTTAACTAGGTGTGCGTCAGATACTCCAGAACCCCTGAAATGAAACAAAAAACCAATGATGATATGATTCAACATAATGATGGTATATGATGCTTACTTTTTTTGTCGTCTTTAATAAGTCTTTCGTACAGACGGTTGTAGTTGTAATCGTATAACTCTGTTGTCGGAGAGTTACACAAATTCGCCCATCGACCTTTGAATTTCTTCAAGTCTGCGTCCGAAAAGCTTGCCTTGCAGTGTTTGGCAATATTTTCGTCTATGTGCCATCTGCAGAGATATTTTGCAGCTTCTGGAAACACTTTACGGCACGCATTCATAACAGCAAGGTCTCGATCTGTTATGATCACACGTGGCTCCATACACTTATTCAACATACTCTTAGCCATTTCCAAGACCCAGACGTAGTTCTTCTCACGCTCTTTGCTTACGAACGCATGAACAATACTAAACGTCTGGTGTGTGGAAGTCACACCAACAATTTGAATAAATGGAAGCATGTACTTGTTCGTTTTGTACGTCGCGTCCATCATCAGTACGTGCGGAAATGCACGCCACCAGCAATACGATTTTGGATGACAGAAAAAATGTCTTCCACGACGTTTGTTTCAGGATTCTCCCGGGTATAGTAAACGTACCGCTGACTGTGAAGCACGTTTTCCAGGACCTGCATCGGAGTATCACCGAATTTCTTCTTGTTTTTTAGCTTCTGCTGTAAATTGTATACATCCTTAGGGACGGATACATTTGCAGGGTTATGTTTCTTTATGCTCGAAAGTATGTTACGAGGATCCATGTGTCGCTCGATCAGATTCTCAACCAGATCTTCTTCCTCCTGAGTGGATCTTCTAACATATGGATGACCCTCTAGATTCTGAGCAGGTTCGTGATTGTGATCGTCGTTAATCACCTGTAATTTCCAGGATTCACGAACTTCGTTGTATTACCCTATCAGTTGAAACGGACAACTGATTTTCTTGCTGCCTGACCGTCTAAGGATTGCGATGCTATTGTGCTCGCCATCACGGTCACACATGAGCCAGACTTTGATTACACTGCCTGTTGTCTTTGATTTCTTCGTTCTTCTTTTAACTACAATGTAACCATTGTCTACTGCTCTACTTTTCACCCACCCTACCAGCGCTTCCTCAGACATAAACTCCTGACATATAAAAACAATAATAAATACCTTAAATGTATAGCGATAATATACAATCATTAACATTTATGTTTTATTTAAGTTACCTCTTTGGTTTCCCAGTTAACGTTTGAAGCCCCCAGCTTTTCTTCATAACCCTCCTCCGTGTAACTTTGTTTACTGTCGTCATACACGAACCCATACGATGCTTGACTGTCAAAACCGACATCAGCGTTAGGTTCAACATTCAGATCTATCGTGCCGTATGAATACTTGACAGCAGGCTCTTCGTTCAAATCTGGCACGTAATAGTTGAAAAAACTCCCGTCCCAAAACGACATCGTTACAGATATGAATTATCTTGAAATATATTTAATTCGAAAGTTACGCGTTCGTTTGAAACGATTCATGCTTATATACAAATTTGAAAATGTTCAATACTGCCCATACTGGCCTATATGGCCCGTACTAGGTCAAATCAATGTCCTATTGTCAGAATTGAAAAAGCAAGACGGGCCGTACTGGCCAGTACGGGCCGTCTTGCTGTCAAATCATTGTACTAGGTTGCAGGGTATGCCTGTACGATGAATGAGACGAGCCGTCTTGGCCATTACGGCCCGTCTTGCTCCCAATCATTGGCACAGGTTGTAAGGAGCGAATGTTTGACCGAGGTCTAAGACGGGCCGTACTGGCCATTACGGGCCGTCTCAGGGGTGTATTTTAAAAAAATGTGGGTGTGAGAATACCAACACCCTAAATTTTAAGTTTAGAGACTTAGAACTCGTTTAATCAGGCTTTTCGTAAATCCTCGTACGTACGAATTAGTCACTCGAGTCATTGAACCTCTCATGATTCTTCCTGACTTGGCTAAAGTTCAGTCCTCGAGTTCTTGAAATGTGTAGTTTTAATTGTATTTTTTTTATTTTCTACCGTGGGAAGACGATCAATTTCATGAACTTTTATGTCATAATTTGTTGAAAAACTATACATGGCCCCTAAGTAAATTATAATATTATATACATTATTACTTTTGTTATGTAAATAGTCTTTAAAAAAAATCAACCCTCTCCCTCCCTCTCTCTCTCTCTCCATCCATATATATATATATATATATAATGCAATTTTTTATAACCCTTATCTTTTCCTACAACTACATAACTCATTTCAACCAATAACAAAGTTACACATAAGCTTTTAATTAAAATATTAAAAATGACATCATAGTTATTTAACTTTTATAAGTTTTCCCCCATCTTTTTAAAACATTAATAACTTTTTTATAATATATTATTTTTTTAAAAAAAATTGCACCATTATATTCATCTCATTTTTCTCTTTAATTCCGTTATAGTCTCGACTAATTTTTTTTTTACTTTTTTTAGATGCCATATATTTACATCATTGTAACGAGCTTAAATATAAAAATTTATTTGAAATTTTTTCTAACAATGATAAATTACAGTGACGTAATTTACATTGACGTAATTTACCGTGATGTAATTTACATTTACGCAAAATTCGGTTTCGATTTTTTTCGGTTAATTCGGTTCCGGTTCGGTTTTTCCGGTTAATTCGATTTAGGTTCGGTTTTTTTGGCTTTTCGCTTATCCCTAATTTGTAACGAGCCTAAATACAACAAAATAGTTTGAATTTTTTTCGAACAATGATAAATTACATCACTATAATTATCATTGTTAGAGAAAAAAATCAAAATAATGTGTTATATTACATCATTGTAATTTATCATTGTAATTATCATTGTTATAGAAAAAAATAAAATAATGTGTCATATTACATCGCTGTAATTATTCATTGTTAGAAAAAAATCAAAATAATGTTTTGTATTTATGCTCGTTACATCGATGTAAATAATGAACAATGAGAAAAAAAATAAAAAAAACTAGTCAACATTATAACGGGAAATAAAGAGAAATTTACATCACTGTAAATAATGTGTTATGTCACCGTTAATTATGTCATTGTAAATTACTTCATTTTGTGTTACATTACTTCATTTTATGTTACATTACTGTAATTTACCATTGTCAGAAAAAATTTATAATTAATTTACTATCTTTAAGTTCGTTACAATGATGTAAATACATGATATCAAAAAAAAATTGTCGAGACTATAACGAAATTAAAGAGAAAAATGAGACGAGTATAATGGTGCAATTTTTTTAAAAAAATAATATAGTATAAAAAAGTTATGAATGCTTAAAAAAAGGGGGTAAACTTTACTTAAATAACAAATGTCCTAAATGCCATTCTTATTAAAAAAAGGAAATTGACACGTGACACAATCCAATACACTTACTTTTTTAAAGTAACCATTGGATGAGGGTTATGTAGTTGTAACAAAATATAAGGGTTATAAAAAATTTTATCCCCTATATATATATATATGGAAAGGTATAAAAAATAACCCTCTTTTTTGTTACAACTACATAACCCATTTCAACCAATAATAAACTTACACATAAGTTTTTCATTAAAATATTAAAAAAAGTATCATAGTCATTTTACTTTCATAAGTTTCTCTCCCCTCTTTTTTAAACATTAATAACTTTTTATAATATATTATTTTTTAAAAAAAATTGCAGCATAATATTCGTCTCATTTTTCACTTTAATTCCGTTATAGTCTCGACTAATTTTTTTTTTACTTTTTTTAGATGCCCTATATTTACATCATTGTAACGAACTTAAATATAACAAATTTATTTGAAATGTTTTCTAACAATTATAAATTACAGTGATGTAATTTACATTGACGTAAAATTCGGTTTCGGTTTTTTTTAGTTAATTCGATTCCGGTTCGGTTTTTTCGGTTAATTTGGTTCCGGTTCGGTTTTTTCGGTTAATTCGGTTTTTTTTGCTTTTTCTTCATCTCTAATTTGTAACGAGCCTAAATACAACAAATTAGTTTGAATCTTTTTCGAGCAATGATAAATTACATTAATATAATTATCATTGTTAGAGAAAAAAATCAAAATAATGTGTTATATTACATCACTATAATTTATCATTGTAATTATCATTGTTATAGAAAAAAAATAAAATAATGTGCTATATATATTACATCACTGTAATTTATCATTGTTAGAAAAAAATTCAAAATAATGTGATATATTTATGGTCGTTACATCGATGTAAATAATGTGCAATGAGAAAAAAATAAAAAAAACAAGTCAACATTATAACGATAATTAAAGAAAAAATCACATCACTGTAAATAATGTGTTACGTCACCGTTAATTATGTCATTGTAAATTACTTCATTTTGTGTTACATTACTGTAATTTACCATTGTTAGAAAAAATGTGTAATTAATTTGCTATCTTTAAGATCGTTACAATGATGTAAATACATGACATTAAAAAAAACTAGTCGAGACTATAACGAAATTAAAGAGAAAAATGAGACGAGTATAATGGTGCAATTTTTAAAAAAAAATAATATAGTATAAAAAAGTTATGAATGTTTAAAAAAAGGGGGGTAAACTTTACATAAATGACAAATGTCCTAAATGCCCTTCATATTAAAAAAAAGGAAATTGACGCGTGCCACGATCCTATACACTTACCTTTTTAAAGTAACTATTGGATGATAGTTAATGGGTTGAAACAAAAGATAAATGTTATTAAAAATTTCATCCCCTATATAAATATGACAGTTAACGTACAAAATATTTTAACGTGAGAAGCTTAAGATGCCACAAGAATTTGGCACGTGTCATCAGGGTTGATTCATAAAATTACAGACAGTAATTTAACACACATAATCAATGACAAACTGCATAATTATGGATTATTAATCACGTATCACGTTATATGAAAATCACAGACCGTCATTTAACATGTATGATCGAATGACCAACTACATAATCACGTACCAAACATGAAAATCACGGACCATATAAAAAAAAGGAAAAAAAGTATAACAATAGGATACTCAAATTAAAGGTAATAAAATTCTCAATTTTATGGTGTAATTTTTTTAAAAACAATTAAACGTTTAAAAGTATTCGATTTATTAAAAAAATATATATATAACTTGATTTAACCACAAAAAAAAGTCAATAAATGTATGTTATTCCTCTTTTGCCCTTTTAACTTTAAAATCACGTAAGGTTTCAATGAAAAATAGGGGTCACTAGATCTTAACAGTTGGTTAAGTAAATAATTAATCAAGGCCTCAAAATCTTTCATATCTTTCATTCTTTCTCACGATAATTTCCTTTGTATTGGATTTGCGTCCTTTATATGCGTGTGTATTTAAATATTATTAACTATTAAAACAATTTTTCCTAAAAACATCGCTTTTGCATTAAATTTTTATTTTTTTACCCTGAATTTTTTATATACATTATTATTATTTTTTGAATAGTAAATCTTGTGATCATTAAGTATCTTTCTGTCACCAACAATATAACCCTACCATATTTACCATCAAGTGGCCAATTCTCAAATAAACTTAATACTTTGAAAAAACATCCTTGGATCTCCTAAACCTTATCTCACCATCAATATATCGATACGATTCAATGCCTTTGGTTATCCAGCTTGAATCTAGTTTGAATATTTGCCAATATGGGACCAGCCTATTTGTTAGAGGCATTGCCTCTCAGGAAGAAGGCATTGGGTTTAAATTTAAACAAGGGGAAAATTAAGTGTAATTTAAGAGCATGATACTATTGCCGTTTAAAAAAAAATCTCGTTGAGTATTTAAATGGTCCGTTTGGTACGCGACGGCCCGAATTCAACACCTTCGATTCCTACGAAGCATTTTCCCAAGAAAAATAACCTACCAAGTCTCTCTCTCTCTCTCTCTCGTTTTATTGAATATACAATTATATATCTCGTATATATTCCAAGTTTATTCCTATATATGCCCAATTCATGTATAGATCTTTTTTTCTCCCCTAAATTATAACTGTCACTCAATCTAATCTAACAAAAGTACGTGTGTGGAACGGTTTTTAGAGATACAATCGAAGAATGTTTATCTACAAAAACTCAAGTGAATCTACAGAAAAATGTCAACAGTACATTGGAGCTTTAGTTGAAGAACGTAAAAAGATTCAAGTATTTGAACGTGAGCTTCCTCTTTGTCTCGAGCTTGTTTCTCAAGGTAAATTGTAATCATAAAAAGATTAATTATATTTTGTTGAATATTAATAATCTTGTAAGGGTTCTTGATTTCTGGTTTTGAATCGAAAATGGGTTTGCTTTGAAGATCATGTTCTTAATTAATGGAATTTTTTGCAGCTATTGAAAGATGCAGGCAACAAATGTCGGTGATGATCACGGAATCTTTTGGTGGTCAAGATGATCGGTGTTCTGACCAGACGTCGAGTGATCGGTGTCCGGTTTTGGAAGAATATATTCCCATGAAATCAAGTTCATTTACAAATGAAGATTTTGATGATCAGCAGCAATTACAAAAGCAAGAGTTAATGTTTCATAAATCCAAGCTCACTTGTAGCAAAGATTGGCTTGCATCTGCTCAACTTTCACTTCAAGCCCCAAATCCACCCCTTGAAGAGGTAACTAGTTACAATTGTAAGTTTTTCGTCAACAATCAACATTAATTACAATTTTTGTTTGAACGGCTAATTTTTGGATCATTGGATTATCATCGTGCCACCAGCAGTATCATTTGATCTTATCCACCACCGATTACCGGTTCTTGAGAAAATTCAATACTTTGAGAAAACCTCCTTGTGTGATTCGAACCCAAGGCCATTTGGTTTCTGACCAAGATACCCAGTAATGCCTTTGGTAACATTAATTACAAATCAAATAGAAAAATATGCAAATTATTTTAGTTAGTTTTGTTTAAAGATTTGATTTTTATTAATATTTTTTTATTTGTTTTAATTAGGACTTATTATTGTTGAAGAAGTTGGATATGGAAGAACAAAGAAATGGATGTGACAGTACTTGCAATCTTTTCCAGAAGAAAAAAACCACCACCAGTTCTTCAGCAGACACTGCTGGTGGTGTGAGTGGTGGTGACGGCAGCAACGACGGTAGACGCGGCGACGGTGATGACAAAGGGCGGTCTAATAAGAAAGAAAGAAGGAGTTGGTCACCGGACTTGCACCGACGGTTTCTGAATGCTCTTGAACAACTTGGTGGTGCTAATGGTATTTTTTTCTTTTTAAAAGTTATTTTTTTTAAATTAAAATTATTACAAAGGGCTTGTAACGCAATTGTTACCGATTCAAAGATACATAAGATCAAAGGTTCGAGTCTTGCTTATGTATTTTGAAAGGTATATTATAAATTAAAAAAATATCATATAACTAAATGATAACACGTTTATTGTCACAGTTGCTACACCAAAACAAATTAGGGAAATAATGAAGGTCAATGGGCTGACAAGTGACGAAATTAAAAGCCATTTACAGGTTTGTGTTTTAATGTTATTTTACATACACCATTACTATATATACGAGTATCTTGATTTTTAGCATCGATTGGGTGCACTTCATACATTAGTAACATTTGGTTCAATTGTAAACAGAAATATCGTTTGCATATAAGAAGGTTAAAGCCTACGATCCACGACGACACAGTCGCTCCACAGCTAGTCGTGGTGGGCCGAATATGGATACCGCCGCTCGATTATACCGCGAATGCGTCGTCCTTGTTTCCGCTAACAAAGTAAAACAACACAATTAAGCAAAAGCAACATATGCCACAATAGCTTCCCTACTCGATACAAAATAAAACATGCAACACAATTAAGCAATAACTTTTGACCATTATATGTTATATAGATCAGTAATGTGATTTGTTTGTGAATGACTCTTGTACGTGTTGAAAGGTTAAATACTCTTGATGTTTGTTTACATTCACCACCATCTTTCAATTTCTTGTAGGTTTTTAACGTACAACATTTTCTATATATACGTTAGTTAGAAACTAATTACTTATGCATGTATTTAGGTTGTAAAGAATAACTTATATAAAGATTTATATGTTTGATTTTATTAACTTTTGATAAAAAAATAAATAATAAATATTTAAAAATTATAAAAATTTAAGAATTTAAATTATATTTTAAGATAAAATACAATTTAAATTTTCTTATGATTTATTAAGTTTAAATATTTAGCAGAATGACAATATATATATATATATATATATATATATATTATAATGTTTGATTATATAATTTAATTATTTAAAATTATTATTATTTAATATAAAATATGTTTAGTTTTAATAAAAGAGAAACATGATGAAAAAAACTTCAAGATTTCATCAAAAGGCAACACATATCTTTATATAATTAGATCTTCTAGTATTAGATTAGTATAATTAATAAGATTATTTATTTATTTATTTATTTATTTTCCATTTTATTCTTTATTTACAGGCCAGTGTGAGTATATTTGACAAAATGAAATGAAGTTTTGACAAGTTGCAATGTTGCATGGCGATATGGATTTACAATTTGTAGTTTTTTTTCAGTACTGCGCGCATGAGACTTATTCTTCCTTATTTGTTCTAATTTCCCAAGTTTAATTTTACATTACCTTAATTTTAAAAATCTCAATTGGTTAACAAACATATATATTTATATATATATATATATATATATATATGAGGCTGGATCCATTAAAAAGAGATTTATGCTTAAGAAGAGTAAGAACCAATATGTAAAAACCGTTGCGGAGTAGGACCTACCCGATTTGTGAAGATTAAGCAGTTGAAGAACAGAGAAAGTCTTGAAGATGGGTGAAGATGTTGTAGAACACAATCAAGAACAAATCTGAGATGTAATGTAACGACTAACAATGTAAAGAAATAAGATTCATTAGTCAACAAGATTACATTACCTACCCCTCACATGCTCTCAAACTCCATGGATAAATAATCCATGGAGTTCACGGGGGAGAGCTCTCTCAAGATTACATTGAAGCACACCCTCACACACTCTCTTGTCTGTGTTATTTTGACAAAATAGAGAACATCCTCTATTTATATGTCACATGACCCAAACCCTAGAAAATAAATAAAGTGCAACAAATGATAATAAATAATAAACAAATAAATCGTATTATCATTTGCTAAAGTCTTGGGGTCATCTCGAGTGTCTTTATAATCTTGAGCTTTTTAGTGGCTTTCGCGGTGACTCGTTGCTCCCTAATCAACAAATACATAATACTTCTTGTTTACATTCCATCTATCCAAATTAACCGTTGGTCTTGACTTTTCTAGACCCAACAGTCTCCCCCTATTTGGTTAAATGAATGTAAGCCAATACAGAAGTATGATTAAACAAACATGAACAACAAGATTGAACTTGTGTAGATGCAATTCATGTTTCTTTCACCGCAAAACAAAGTGAATCTTCCTTTATCTGCTTCTCAAACCCAAAACAAACATCTTGAACTTCTATGGCCTTCATTTATCTTCTCCCCCTCTGATTAAGCTCCTCTTACGATTAACTAATCTCAATCTTCATCCCCAACACCAAGAATGGAAGAATATAGAGTGTAATCTTAATCTTCATCCCAACCCAAAAGATGTAAGAATATAGGATGTCGTTCAAGTGTAGGACTCCAACCAATCCTTGTAATTGTCACACCCCGAAATTCCCACTCGTGGTGTCAGTCCACGTGGGCGTGACGTGGCCAGGATCACAGCTCATGGTCATATAGAACGACTCTATATGAGTTACACAATCACACAGGTATGTATAATAACATAGTTTCATTCAATATGCAGCGGAAAATGTTTTAACATCATAAGGTAAATACGTTGCAGCAGAAAGTAAATTGTTTAACAGACACTACATAGTTAAACTTATTTTCAAAATATATCAAATGCACACAAAAGCCTAGGACACGAGTCTATATGCAAGCCAGACTCCTTATCGCTTCCTTGTGCGCATCCTAGCGTGTGCTCCTTTTTAGTTACCTGAGACTACATGCGAAAAGTGTCAACTAAAAAGTTGGTGAGTTCACAGGTTTAGACAGACTGAAAAGTAAACAGACATATACTGGGTATGTTAAATTTAGTAGTTGGATACTACGATCCGTGGAGTGTGTCAGTTCATCTTACCGAAACTAGATTGTTCCCGTTTGCCTCCGCAGGTCATCGCTGAACCCGCATTCCCATCGAAATTACACTCGTTATGACCTCCAGTCAACATTGGTGCCGAGTGGGGTTAGTCAAACCCAGTAGTACTACGTAATTACGACTCGTTTGTGATACAATTAACGGTAAGGATAAGTGAGGACTTTATGCGATAATAGTTACACTCGAAAATGGTTTTCACAACATACCAGTCATATATCTAAAACAGTTGCATTGAATTCTCACCCCAATAATTTAGCAAAAACGGTTAAAGAGTAAAAGTGGGGCCGTAAACTCACCTGAGTTTGAGGAGTGCGTGTTCTTACAAGAACGGTGTAGCTCGCCGGCTAGTAGTTACCTATATCACATAGGTGTTGTAAGTTTGTGTTTGCATATATGTGGGTCTCACAGGACCGTGTTCGTGTCTAACAACTTCCAAGTTGTTATGTAGGTCGGGTTGACCGTGTTTGACCATGTTTGACCGTGTTTGACCTAACAACCCGTTGGTGACGGTTTTGGATCAAGTGTTCGTGTAACGTGCGGTTTAGTGTCGTGTGGAGTGTACGGATACCAAAAATCATTCCCATGTGGAAACTTACTATTTATAGTAAGTTCCTATTTTAGGAAAGTTTCCACATTAGGCAAGTCATGAATAAAATCACATTCCGATTATTCTAACTTGCAGAATTACCCTAAATGGGCATGTTATCACATAGCACATAGTTACACATAGTCAGTTTAGCGTGTTTTGCGCATAAAAGTTACCATAATTAGAAAGTTACAAGATATGCATATGTCACTAAGTCTAGATACAATCTTATCATATCATCATCGTATTAGTCCTAAATAAGTATTTAATCAAAACCATTATGACTAGCATGCTCCTATTCTCCAAATTGTAAAATAAAGTTACTATATTTAATAACATTCCTAAATATCATACTATTAACAATTTTAATCATTCCAATGCATTCAATCACCATCATAGTAACCTCTAAACATCATTTTAAACATAACTTATAGATCTAACCATACAAATGTGATTATTTCATCAAACTACATAACTAGTAACATTAAAGTTACTAAAATTAGCAATACTCACCAAATGATCAAATATTGACAAATCAACCATTTCTAATCTTGCAAATCATCATCAATATCACTTATGACAACATTTCCATATCAAGAATCATACCAATCGGCTTAGATCATTCATGCATGCTACTACAAACACCCATTTATGACCAAATCATTAACATGCACATTAACATTATCATGGATCGTCACAAAACTTATTCTAAACATCATAGATCATCAACTATCATGTAATCATCATCAAACCCAGCACTAAAATTCGTGCATGTGCATCTAGGGTGTTTACATGTGTGTTTAAAGTCATGCATGTGAGTGTAAAGGTGAAGAAAGTGTGTTTTGGGTATAGAACTACCTTCTAATGCTTCAAGAATGCCAAGATGACGACAAGAACAGCCTCTAAACTCTCTAGACAGTAGGTTCTCGCAGCAAAATGATGGTGGTGATGATCTTCAAGCTTCAAGTGTGATCCTTCAAGCCTCAACTCTTCAAACTTTCAAGCTTGGAGCTTCAATGGAGGTCTCCCATGGCTTCCCAAGGGTCAAATCAGTGAGGAATAGTCGAAGTTGGTGTGTAGTACCGGAGAAATGATAAAGAGTGGAGTTAATAGGCATGGTGGTCTTGATTTTATAAAGATTTGTCGACTGACACCTGTCGCGTACCGCGATGGAGAGTTAAAAGAATCTTCGCGTACCGCGAAGGATTTCGGGAGCCAAACCCCCGCGATGCCTGTCGCGTATCGCTATAATTCCTCCCGTTGGGCCATCGCGTACCGCGATGGGTCCCAGAGAAGTCCAATAAGCCTAGTTTTCTTGTTTTGAACCGATTTTCGCGTATTTTTCTATTACGATCATCATTTCTCAACATTTAGTCATTGTTCCCAATATCTTAGGTTCCCTAGAACCTATGTGCAGTGAAAGTGTACTGTGATTTGATCCGTTCACCAACGTTCGTTATTCAAGACACGTGCGAGTGTTGTGCGATAATTCCTCGAATTATCGATGTATTCTAGCTGTTGTGCCACGTGTCACACTAAATACAATTATTCTAGTGCCACGTATGAAATAATAAAACATATTATTATTTAAAATAAAGAATTGCTGACCTGGAATTTGCGGGGTGTCACAGTAATGTACATATGACAAATGCAAGCTCAAAGCTAAAAGAAAACCATATCCCAACAATCTGAAAGTTAAGAGTCTTCAAAGCAGAATAAGAAATCTTCACATCAATGAAACATAAGCTTTCACTGATAAACCACTGGTAACACACTTGTCATCAGTTTAATCCATCAATCTCCCCCTAAATTGATGATATAGATAACTGACGTGTGAAGATCTATCAAGTCTTCAAAAACAAGTAGTGTTCTTCGGAAGCAATCAATGCAAACCGGTAATATGTTCCATGCAGCAGATCTGGAACACCAATTGGACTTATAGAATAGACATCATTAACTTATTTTGATTTTCTGATGATATATAAGTTTCAGCTCTATCATGCCACGGAGTAAAGTACTTCCAATGATGAAATCGAATGAGCGAACCAAAAGCTAATGTGTTTCAAAAGTAAAATTATATGTTGTCAAAATTTTAAAGTGTTGATTTGAATATGCATTAGCACTTGGACATCATCCAAATTAACACTTAGAAATAAGACATTACATATCAAGAGATGATTTTACTTAAGAAATATTTGGTTAACTTCATAAATACTGATTTATAGATGCATTAGCACTTGGACATCATAAATTAGCACTTAAGAAGCTAACCTCCTTTTATACCAAAAACTTTGGTTCTTTAAACAGTTTAGTTAGCTTCAGAAGTATTAATTTGCAGATGCATTAGAACTTGGACATCACAAATTAACACTTAAGAAACTAACTTCTTACATACCAATAATACCTCTGCTCTTTGGAAGTAACTCTCGGAAGCAATAGTAATTCAATTTCGGAAAAAGCTTCACTCATCAGAAGGAGATGTCTTCAGAAGATGCTTCGGAAGTAGTTTTCAATCGGAAGCAAATTATGCTTAGGAAGCAACTTATGCTTAGGAAGCAACTTTTGCATCGGAAGCAAATTGTGCATCGGAAGCAAATTGTGCTTCGGAAGCAAATTGTGCATCGGAAGCAAATGGTGCATCGGAAGCAAATTTATACTTAGGAAGCAATTTTATGCTTAGGAAGCAATTTTATGCTTCGGAAGCAATTTTTATGCTTCGGAAGCAATTTGTGCTTACGAAGCAATTTCCAATCAGAAGCAGTAGCCATAGGAAGCAATATCCATAGGAAGCAATAGCCATAGGAAGCTTATAATTTTAAAGAATATCCATGGTGAGCTTCCGAAAACCAATCAAATAAAACCTTTTGAAAACCCTAAATTCAAGAACGCCGTCATCATCATTATGTTCATTCTTGAAACAAACCCAGTTGTCCTAAAATTTTTCAGCCTCCATTTTTATCAAATGAACAAAAATTTGATAACTCATCCGATAAAGATCAGATTTGGGTGGGGTTTTGACATATATTAGGGAGAGTCAAAACCCACTTGTGTTTACCATATCAAAACACAAAAAATATAACCCAAATAAATTGAAGAACGCAGAACCCAGAACAAGAACATCTTCAAAGAACTTTCACAAAAATTCACAAAATCAGGGTATTGAGCACAAGTTTGAGAGAATCAATGGTTAGAATGATAATCTCGAGAACTTGGCTCTGATACCAATTGTAAAAACTGTTGCGGAATAGGACCTACTCGATTTGTGAAGATTAAGGAGTTGAAGAACAGAGAAAGTCTTGAAGATGGGTGAAGATGTTGTAGAACACAATCAAGAACAAATCTGAGATGTAATGTAACGACTAACAATGTAAAGAAATAAGATTCATTAGTCAACAAGATTACATTACCTACCCCTCACATGCTCTCAAAATCCATGGATAAATAATCCATGGAGTTCATGGGGGAGAGCTCTCTCAATATTACATTGAAGCACACCCTCACACACTCTCTTGTCTGTGTTATTTTGACAAAATAGAGAACATCCTCTATTTATATGTCACATGACCCAAACCCTAGAAAATAAATAAAGCGTAACAAATGATAATAAATAATAAACAAATAAATCGTATTATCATTTGCTAAAGTCTTCGGGTCATCTCGAGTGTCTTTATAATCTTGAGCTTTTCAGTGGCTTTCGCGGTGACTCGTTGCTCCCTAATCAACAAATACATAATACTTCTTGTTTACATTCCATGTATCCAAATTAACCGTTGGTCTTGACTTTTCTAGACCCAACACAATATGAGTAAAAACCAATATGAGTTTAACATGTGACATGCTAAAAATATAAAAGCAAAAATACAGTATAAAAAAATCAAGTACAAAAAAATTGTAACAACCGAATAATTAGCACGTTTAATCGTGTATAAAATCTACGTTGAATTAACAATTGAAATTATTACAGGATGATAGTATGCGAGAAATGGTGAATGTGGGCAAAAACCGTGCGCGAAACGGAGTTACGGATTGTCCGGAATCGCGAAACGAAGGAAAATTTCAAAGTATGGAATTTTGGACTCGTCGCGGTACGCGACAAAGTGATTGAGAATACTTCGCGGTACGCGATGGACCAAAATATCTGAAATCCTCCGGATTTCTTCACGGTACCGAAGCCCTTTTGGGCTCCTTGTCGCGGTACGCGACGGGTGAGGCGGTGGAATGGATTGATCTTCTTCATCAGATCATGCAGAAAGTTTATTTATTTTCAAACTCGAACAAGAACACCACCAGACGAACATCAAACGAAACTTTCTCATCAAATCACTATTCTGAAGCCATCAGAAGTCACCGATCATACCAGGGATCGTATTTACAAGTTCTGATCATTGTTTTGCAGTCAAAACTCCGTCAGATTAGGTAATGGTTCGTTTTATCCTTCTAGTTTGATTTTGATTGATTAGATCTTGATTTTGAACGTAATGATATAGTTAGGATTGTTGATTATTTCCTAGATGATGGCTAGAATTGATTATAAATGAAGAACACGATGTTCTAACGGTTAAATTCTTGTTTTGATCCGTTGTAATGCCCGATTTGCATGAAATCACAACTATGATTATAATGGTTTAATCCATTTGATTATGACAATGTAGGTGATTAGCTTGGTTAATCTTTGAAATGCAAAGGTTAAACCTAAGTGTTTCAAACTAATCACAATCATTAACATACTCATTGGAACGATTATCTGATGTTTATGATAACAGTCATATTAGTATGTTAAACATGGTTATTAAACCTATTCTAAGACTACATTGTGATATTTCATGATATCTGGGTAATCAATGACAAGGATTGATCATTTCTAAGCCATTAATCTGTTTAGGAACTGTTTTAACATTATAATCAACAACATTGACTATTTGATGACTTCCAAGGCAATGTCTTTGACATTGAACCTTCAGAAAGATCTAATCAGTAGGTTAAAATATAAATAACTTATTAAGTGTAAACTGATGCAGAATTGCACCATTAGTACCAGTTTACGAGGATTCTTGCTACCGTAAGATATCAAGTGAGTTCTATGAGCCCTCTTTTACTATTTTAACGTTTTAGGGCTGATGTGCATGCATGATAAATATCTTTGAAATGATTGTGAGTTCTTATAGCCCTGTTTTAAAGTTTTACCATTTTGGGCTGATATGCATGTTGTAAAGTATTGCCTGTTGTAAAATTATTATATGAAAGTGATCTTAACCTGATTATGATCAAGTAAGAAATGTTTTCAGGACAAAGAACGTTTTCAAGTAAGAAATGTTTTAAAAATGTAAAGAATGTTTTAAGTCTCAATTATAATTGAGAAGTAAATAATTTAAGAGTCTCTTAGGAGACGTAACAAATGTTTGAACTCTCAACCGAGGTTGAGAAGGAAACGATTTTTAAAAAGTCATCGACCGAGGTCGACAAGGAAATGTGATATTGAAGTCCCGGCTGCGGTTGGGCAAAACCTGAGCACTACGGTGCGAAGGACCGTTTATGATTATGATGGTTTAACGCTTTAAATCATGTTATGTATGAATGATGTATGTCAAGAAGTCTTGTACCGGTATGAGCCGTCAATTTCGGTTGATGGTTTAAGAAGTCCTGTGAAACAACAGGCAGAAGTCCTGTGAAAGAACAGGCCTGCCGACTGTGTGTCGCCAGTTGAGGAAATCTTATGCATGTATAAGTTATCAACTTCGGGTTGATAGTTTAAGACTGTAACATCCCAAATTTCTAATACAAGTTACTTGGACTTACGAATGCGTGACGAACAATTAACTTGTAGGAAAAGAGACGAAAAATAACCAAGGCGAGGATTACAGATCGTGTACTCGAACTAGTAAAATTTCGAGTACTCCGGTTTCGAGTACACTAATTTCGAGTACACTGGATTTCGTGTACTCAGGTTTCGAGTACCAGCCTTGCCTATAAATAGTGGTGCCTTGGGAAATGTGCGAACCTTTGGCTGGAAGCTCCTCTGCTCTCGAGTACACGAAGTTTAAGTCCAAGAATTTCAAGAATCAAACTTTGATCGACCAAACGAAGTAGGAAACGCACGGGATTCTACCAGGAGGATCGGCTACCTTCAAGTAAGTGATTCATGTATAGAAAGCTGGATTTTTATGCAAAAGTCAGGATGATTAAACAAAGGGTGAACTTATGCATAAAGCTCACACCTTTATGCATAAAGCTCGTAACTTTGAGGTTCCAACACGTTGGTGACAACCAAAGGAACCTAGAACTAGCTCCCCAAAGTCTTAGATGAATTTCTGAGATGTTTAATGACAAAATGATGAGTACACGAAGCTATACACTAAGGGTACTCGAAATCATACTTAGAATTTCGTGTACATGAGTATTTCGAGTACATGGGTAATTCGAGTACAGGGCCATTTCGTGTACATGAGTATTTCGAGTACATGGGTATTTCGAATACAAGGATTTCGTGTACATGAGTGGTTCGTGAACTACAAGTGTTCGAATAATATCCAGGTTCGAGAACTTGTAGTTAGGAGGAGTAACTAGTAGGTTATGAGGACTTAGAATATATCCTAAGTCTACGAATGGTATGTGATGAGACGATGCAATGATGTAGGTTCCCAGGTCTTAACTAAGGAGTTCGGTTAAGAAGACAAGGAGCCGTTATCAGGTGAGTTCTAGACACCCTATTTTATGCTTAATGTTTTGGGCTGACATACATGCTTATTGTTATGTCTATGATGATATGTGCCTATGATGATAATGAATGAATGATGTTATGCCCTGACCATGTATGCATGTTAAGGTGATAGTATGATTATTGCATGAAAGTATGCTAAGAATGATGAATGCATGTTAGTAAGTTATGATGATAAACTAAATGATAACATGCTATGATGATAAATAGGGAGGTATGTTATGATGAAATCCTAGGTATGCTATGATGAAAGTATGATGTTATGATAATTACATGCTAGCAAAATGTGTTTATGTTGCCATGATGAATGATATGATGACGTGCTGCTAGCATGACATGTGCATGGTACTAGGATGTTATGAAGACATGATACTAGCATACCATGTATGGGAAATCCTATGTTATTAGGATAATGATACGATGTTATGATGATAAGGTGCTAGTGTGTCATGTCATGATGAATGATGGTTGCTCCAGTATTTGTACTGGGTAAGTATGGTTGCTCCCGTACTCGTTACGGGGTAAGTATGAGGTTGCTCCCGTACTCGTTACGGGGTAAGTATGACGTTGCTCCCGTACTCGTTACGGGGTAAGTATGAGGTTGCTCCCGTACTCGTTACGGGGTAAGTATGAGGTTGCTCCCGTACTCGTTACGGGGTAAGTATGACGTTGCTCCCATGTTCATATGGGGTAAGTATGGTTGCTCCCGTACTCGTTACGGGGTAAGTATGACGTTGCTCCCGTACTCGTTACGGGGTAAGTACGAGGTTGCTCCCGTACTCGTTACGGGGTAAGTATGAGGTTGCTCCCGTACTCGTTACGGGGTAAGTATGACGTTGCTCCCATGTTCATATGGGGTAAGTATGGTTGCTCCAGTACTTGCTACTGGGTAAGTATGGATCTGTAGAACGCTTCGGCGGGACAGATCAACGGTTATGGAGCCTTGTGCCGGCATAAGCCCACTGTTCGAATGGTAACAGTGGAATGTATGATGATGATGATGTAAGAATGTTATGTGCTAAGGTTATGGTCTATGAGTATGAGATGATGTATATGTTAAGTATGTTTAATGTTGTTTCATGAAAACTAGAACTCACCAGCGTAAGCTGACTTGATTTAGCATGTATGTCAGGTTGAAGGTATGATAAGAGAAGGCATGGAGCTCGGGCATAGAGTCATACGATCCGGTGGTTTTGGCAATCCGATGTGATTTTGATACAGACATGTTATTGATTTCTGTTTATCAGACTATGTTTACATTTCCGCTGCATGATTATGAAAGTTTTTAGTTTAAGAGCTATGTGTTATGATGAAAACCAACCTCTGTGAGGTGCCCGGTTTCGGGGCCTCACAAAGACGTCTTGTGCAAGCATGTTGACTTTGGTCAACAGTACATGCTACATTTATGCACTGTATGATTGATGTTATGATGTCATGTATGTTATGTATATGAAATGTTTTATGTTCAGTATGATTGAGACTGTTGACTTCGGTTGGCAGTGAAGGCTAATGTTTTATGTATACTAAAGATTTTATTTTTAGGAAAAGTTAACTTAGAACTCACCAGCGAAAGCTGACTTGTTTTAGCATGCATGACAGGTTGAATGGTATTGAGGAAGAATGACAGTAAGGCTCGTGGCATACATTGAAGACTATCCTGGCATAAACTGGCTATGTATAGAACCATAGAGTGTGGGCTTTGTATAATATGTGTACCATGTTTTATGAAATCACCTGAAATTCCGTTGCTGTAATAAAGTAAATATGTTTTAAAAACTATGGGTGTGATGACTTGCCAACCAAGGGGCTCAGGGCCTCTCAAAAATTCAATACAAAAAATCAAAATCTAGTATTAAAAAATCAACTACATAAAAAAAATACCACAAAAAAAGCAAAACTTTAATAAAAAAATAAAAATCCAATACAAAAAAATTAAAATATATTTACAAAAACAAAAATATAGTTCAAAAAACACAAAATTACAATATAAAAGAAATACAGAACAAAATCAGAGTTTATAAAAAAATCTAGTACAAAAAATAAGATGTTATACATAAATTATAATGACACATGTAGAAATCCATTAATTCTTACTCTTTTTATGCAAAAATCTCTTCTTGTTTGATATTTCCTTATATATATGTGTGTGTGTGTGTATGTTTAGGTTCTAATAAAAATGATTAAATTGGTGAAAAGTGTTATAAGGATTGTGGGGTTTACAAGTGACATTTTCTCTAATTTTTTGAAAAATGTATTTTGGTCATTGTATTTTATGTTTTAGGTCTTTGTGTAATATGTCTTTATTATTATTTTTATTTTTTATATCATTATTTGTTATTTTGTTATTGTTTTTATTTTTTTAATGCATTAAATAAATTGTTTTATTTAATTTTATATGTTTTATGTATTAAAAGTACATAATTACGTTGTTTTATCATTATGTTTTTAAAATCATAATTTTAAAAGACATAAATTATCTTTATTTTTTAAAAATACATTTTAGTCATTGTGTTTTATTTTTATGTCGTTGTATAATATGCTCATCATTGTGTTTTATGTTCAGGACATTGTGTAATATATTAATCATTGTGTTTTATGTTCAGATCATTGTGTAATATACTTATTATTTTGTTTCATGTTCAGGTCATTGTGTAATATACACATCATTGTGTTTTATATTTAGGTCATTGTGTAATATACACATCATTGTGTTTTACGTTTAGGTCATTGTGTAATATACTAATCATTGTGTTTTACGTTCAGGTTATTTTGTAATAACTCATCATTGTGTTTTACGTTCAGGTCATTGTTAATATACTCATCATTGTGTTTCATGTTCAGGGCATTGTGTTATATATATTCATCATTATGTTATACGTTTTAACTTAATTCATCTTTTTTTTTGTATAACACAATGATGAGTATATGTTACACAACAGCAAAAAGACAAAATATCGAACAAAAAGAAACAATGACAGACAAAAAGACACACTAACAGACAAAAAACACAATGACGCATTACAAATATACAAGCTGAAAGAAAACGTAATTTTTTTTATTTTTATATAACAATATTATACTAATTTTAAAGACAAAAAAATGCCCTCTTTTTTTGTTTAATTTTTAAAAAAAAATAAGTGACTGTGTTGGTTCTTATTCTTCTTAGATAAAATTTATTCCTATTTAGTCATTTCACTATCTAGGGATTCATTTTAATAAGAACCAATAAGTTGTAAATAACTAAAAGAAACATATTTATAGTCACACGATTAAGGTGTATTAAAATAATTTTCCGTTAAATTAGGCAAAGCTACTATTATACTCTTTAAACTTGTGGCTATACATCATTTTTTTAGTTTTTAAGTAACAATGGTTCTCAATTAAAATATGTATGTATGTAAGTAGACCAGATGAGTCAATGAAGGATTCAATAAAACTAGGAATGTTAAACAAATTGAATTTTGAATTTTTGAGTAAGATTCATATTCAATTCGTCTTCGAAATAAATTCAAACGAAACAGTTCGAATTTGAAATTCGACTTTGTTTGAATTTAGAATTCAAATTCAAAATGAATATGAGTTGATTCAGTTCAAATTAAGCAAAATAATTTATTAAACTTATTTTCAAATTGATGTTGACTTTTAACATTTAAGACATTATATATTCAAACCCTTAAACTAAAAAGGTTAATTATAGACAGCCCTATCTATATCTATATACTATGTGGTAATTTACATCAATACATACATATTCATACCTACGGTCTGGTCTGTTTTTTACGACCGTTTTTTTAACCGTAAACTAAATTGTTCACTATGTTTTCAAACTTTTGAAATCAACCAATCAGATGTTTGGGAAAACCCGACGATGAAACCAAACCAATGACTGCTTGGGCAGTTTCAATGTTTGAAACTGAACAATAAACACCCATAATTACTGACATTATTACGAGTAAACCACATAACCCAATTACTCTATCTTTCGGTTGTGGTATTTGAGGAAGATTTTTACCGACTAGGTGGTGGTAATCTGTCAATATATGATAATGAAGAGAAATTTCATATAGAATTTCTCTACCCAGACATTAAAGTCAGTTGTAAGAGGACAGTTTTACGACGGGGTTACATTGATTAGCAATGTTTAAACATTTCAATACTAGGTTATTACCTGTGTATTACATGGATTACATAAAAATATTAAATAAATAGTAATAAAAATTTAAAAATATAAATAATATTTTGATAGACATTGATTAAATTACGTATTAATATTTATTTTAATTAATAAAACAATATTTAAAATTTTCAATAACTAAAAAATGTACTTGAGTTTTTTGATTTCTAAAAATAATGATTTTTAAGTTAAACGATCTTATTATTTAAAATTTAAAAACTAACTGTTGCAAATCAAGAACATAATAAACAATTTATTTAATTATTAAAGTTAAAAGACTCATTTGAAAATATCATTAAACATAAAGAACTAAAGTTTTAATTTTTCCTATTATTTCTATTTTACTTTTGGGTTTTAAAAGAAATTATTTTTTAAACGTTTTGTTTTAAGATAACATCAATTGTTTATAAAAATCTTATTAATTAAAACTTTAATTTATAATTTACTTCATTTTTAGAAAAAAAATTTTTTAAGAAAACTTGTTCTTTATAAAACTTTTATTTTATAACAATATTAACTTAAAATATTTCTTTTTTTAAAAAAAATTGATTTATAGAAATTGTTATAAACTTGTTTTAAAGTTTTCTTTGAATGAAAATATTTGATTTTTAATATATCAAAAACTAATTTCTAGTATGAAAAAAGAAAAATAATATTATTATTCATTAATATTATAATTATTTAATAAGATAGATAATATAATTATTTAATAGGAGAGATAATAAAATAGGTTGGTAAAAAGGTGACAAGTGACGATTAAAACATGAGAATGTGACATGTGACAAAAAGATTTTTGTTTATTATAATAGAAGGATAATATTTAGAATTCTATCACCAACATGAAGGATTGCTGGATTCCTAAGGTTGATGTAAAATTAATTCCAATTTTGATACATGCACAATTGAGCAAACCAAACATAATTTATTAAGGGATGTTTTCTAATTTAAATTATAAATTCCATGAATTATATGGATCAAATGGGGCATGATAGTATTATCTTTTTTAACGGCAAATTAAGAGTTCAGCTGCATATCTTTTCATAACCAATTGAATCACTAACCAACGCGTTGCGATCATAGTCCGCTACTAACTTTCAGGTATCTAACACCCAGGTATTGGCAAGCGTTATACCAAGCAAAACTTTTTACATTGATCCCTTATAAGGAAACTCACTATGTGGTAAAACCCTTTACTGACTGTTTTGATCAGGATTTAACTCCATGACTTCATATAACCTAAGCCTCATGAAATGTCAGTTGACCTACAAGTTCTTTAACTGGCCTAAATATTATCTCTTCGTAAAAATTGAGAGTGAGTTTAAATTCTTACAAATTGAATAGATAATATATAGAAGTGAAAACATTGATGTTAAAAAAAAGGTAAGGTTTCTTTTAATTATTAATTAAGTACAATGTTTAGATGTTGACAAAGAGAATTTGCCTCTTCACTTGCTTAGGGGACGTATTTAATTAGTAAATTTTATTGATCTTCACAAGAGCAAATCCTACCTGTCATGTCCTTCCATGCCTTATCTATTTGCATTGTATATATTATCTATATATATGCAATTAAAATCCAACCCAATATATTTTACTTTTAATACAAAAATACTATTAATAGCTTGACTGACCTACAATAATTACATATATATATATATAGAGAGAGGATGGTTCGAATGTTAACACTTTCTTATTACGATAACCGAATAACTACATGTTATTACTTTGGGACCCACATCAAAGTAAATCTAAATGTTTATGTTTTTTCTTATTTTTTTTATTAATGTAAGTGGACCCTACATTAATTAAAAATAAGAAAAAACCTACACCTTTATATTTACTTTGGTATGTGCCCCAAAGTAATAATATGTAGTTATTCGGTTAACGCGCTAAACATGAGTTAACATTTGATCATCTCCAATGTTAACCCATGTTTAGTGCGTTAACCGAATAACTACATATTATTACTTTAGGGCTCATATTAAAGTAAATCTAACGGTGTAGATTTTTTTTTTAATTAATGCAACGCCATAAAACTTGTTATTGTACAGGTTTAAATGAAGCATGTGTAAATTACAAAATTTTTCAGTGACACTTCGAAAAATGAGGAATTGTACGTAGTTACTGCTTTTCGATCAGTTTCGTAAGAGTAGGCAAGTAATGAGTAATGACACATTTTTTTTTGAAGTAATATGTTTTAATTTTTTTATTTAATTAGTAATGAATATTTCAAGCTTGTTCACGAAGTTATCTGAATATTGATTAAGCCTTCATTCTTAGAATATAAAAGCATGCTTATTCAAAGCTACCATTTAATTTATACGACCTCTCAGTATCTACAAAGATCCTCTTTCACTTCAGAATCTCAGATAGTGACCCCAACAACATAGCATTGTTGCACTTTTCAAAACCAAAATAAGCCTTGAAAGAATCGTTCAAACCCAAGAGGATATCATGGTTAAGGGGTTCCATAAACCGACTGAACTGTTTGAACCGGAACGAACCGAAGACAATTGGTCGGTTTGGTTGGTTTAAATCTTGATGGTGTGATTTAGGGTTTGAGTATTTTAAAACTCGAGTGGTTCGGTGCGGTTTATGGTTTGCATTTTTTTTAAACCATATAAACAACACCAACCGTATGTATGTATGTATGTATGTATGTATGTATGTATGTATGTATGTATGTACTTTTTTATTTAAAAAATTATTGAAAAATTTAAAAGCCTTTTTGTTTGCCTAAAAAAATATATTTTATTGTTATTTTTTTAGATTGTGCTAGCATATTAAATCTTTTTTACGGAGCACAGTGAATGACAACACAAGCATGAAACGAAGTTTGAAAGGTATGAAGATCAGAAACATTCAAAATAATGTATGATTTTAAAGTTTATTATAAACCATTGTAACTGATCAAAACTTTATCTAACATATTATCACTCTCTTTAGACTAGTTTTGTTATTTTGATAATGGTTGACTTTTGTATTATAGTTTTCAACTTTTGAGATATGGAGTTAAAATGGATTATGTTATTTTGTATTATTATATTATCCGTTCTCTATTGTTTTTATAAAACCGTGAAAACGCAAAAACCAAACCGTAAAACCATAAAACCATCAATACCGGTCAGTTTGGTTTCCCTAACTTACGTGGTCTGTTTGGTTTTTCGTTTTTTGAAACCACTGTTAGTGGTTTGGTTTGTCATTTTTTGAAACCGCCGTTAGTGGTTTGGTTCAGAAATTTTTGCAAAACCGACCGAACCGCACCGCGAACATCTCTAATTCTGGTATTAAGATATATAATTACTACATATACATTGGGAGGTCTTGGATTCAAATTCCTCCCGTAGCGAAAAAGGGGTCTGAGGGGGGTCAGGGAGTTTTCCCAATGGGGTTTCCTCCTGGGGTGATTGTGATGGCTTATGGGAGGTCCAGGTTACATGGCCTGAAAACAGTGGGTTCACACGGTTGAGACCTTCGCCGTCCAAATAAAAAGTCCCTTGCATCAATTTTTTTCCACGCACATAGATAATTAATTACATTTATAATGATACTAATTAAAAAATAATGACACATTTTTTTGTTTTAGTTGTATTAATTTTAACATTTTGCATTTATATTTGGGTTTGTATTCCTTAGTAATAACACTTGTTTTTGTTACGCTTTGATTTATTGTTTTAGAACGGGTTAACGGCTGTTGCGGCGGTTTTTCGTTTGCGTTTTGATATTTGTGATGTTTTAATCGCCATCGTGATTAAATGCCTATATCGGCATGATGGGTTTTTAACATTAATATTGTTTATATTTGTGTTCGTATTCCTTGCGATTGACACTTGTTTTGCGATGATTCGATCTATTGTTTTAGGACAGACTCAGTAAGTTTTTGGTAGAATTTTAATTGGGGTAGATATCGTGTGTTTTTCTGTTCAATACAGAATTTTAATTGGGTAGAAATGTAGACCACATACTTATTTTGAAGAGTTCAAAAGAAGAGTTCATATAGGATTTAAGAGTTTCCTCTAGATGTGTTCAATGAATTGAATTTACGTATTCAATTTGAATTTGAAATAAATACAAGGAAACTAATTCGAATTGAATTCGACTTGAATTTACCTGCATAATTTGTTTAAACTTTATTTTTAAAATTAAATGTTATCTTTAAACATTCAAACATCAAATAATCAAAACCTTAAGTTAAATAGGTCAATTATATAGTTCATTTTACATATATATTAAACTAGTTATATATATATATATATATATATATATATATCTCATTCGAATCGAATTGAGAAATCATAAATTCGAAATTAAATATCAAACTTTGAATCGAATCAAATTCAAGGTTAAAAATTCAAACCAATTTTTGATTTGGTGATTTTTTGAATTAAAATCGAATTGAATTTCGAAATTTTTAATTCAATTTGAAAATTAAACACCTTAGTTTCTTCTCTAAGATTGAGTTTTTACATAATACCATTATTATATGTATGTGTGTGTTTGTTATTCCTATGAATCAATAGAATGTTATCATTGGAATTTTGTATATAGGTCCATTTGGTGTCATTTGAAATTGCAAAGATAGAGACAAGAAGAAAATAATTGAAACTTCAAATAGTGCTACAAACATAGATGTGTTTAATCTTTCCTCTTATATAATTAGTGAACATTGAATTAGGCCATCAAAATATAGTAAGATTTAGATGCCATTAGAATATTCTTGAACAAGGCAAGATTGGAGGATCCAAAATGGTTCATATATCTGCATGCTTAGCTAGAATGATAACTTAAACAAATAAAGAATATATATACTTCTCCAAATGGCAATGACATTGACAACTCTTATGCTACTTACATTCGAATATCCGAGCATTTCCTCACTTGGTTTTTTATTGTTTATGGCATCATGCCTATATCATATTGTTTGTTTATCTTAGCATATTAATCACTAGCCTATAAACCCATGTATTACATGAGCTGAAGTGTTGAACAAATATAATATGTTATAAACAATGATTTATTTAAAGATTTATATATTACATTTATCAATTGTTGGTTAAATAAGAAATATGAATATTTAAAATTATAAATAACAAATAATTATAAATATTTATTAATTTTAAAATTATATAAACATCCAAGATATAATTGAAATTTTATTATATTTTATTAATTTTAGTAAATTATTAAATTTTTATAATAAGAAGATTTATAATTATTAATATTTAATTGTATTATTTAATTAATAAAAATTATCAATATTTTAAGAGAGAGACGGGAAAAAATTAGATTTAATTAGGGGATTATATATGTATCATAAAAATACTCTTTTATTAAAGAAGGTAGATCTGTTTTGTGCGTCTACTAACGATATGGGAAACTAAATTTCTTGTAGGCCATTTCCTTCAAATTGAAATATTTTGGATTTTAACAATTATAAGATATATCACAAATGAAATAAAAATTTCACACTTTATAGCGACTTCTGAGTTCGAACCAGGTGAGTTACGTACTAATATATGTTAAAAGAAATATATATGTAGTATTTTAAAAGTTTCTGATCAAGATTAAAATATCAATCATACACCTGTTTCTACAGCAAAAGGAATAGAATGAATGTTCAATCCTTTCATAATCATATAACTGAATCTCAAATAAGTCAACATCAAAAATAAAACTAGTATTGGATCTAAGATATGAATACTAAACATTATAGCCTAACAGTATTTTGGTGGTGGGATAAACTCAAAAACCAAATGGTTTTGGATTCGGATCCCATAAGGGGTTTTTTCAAAGTATTAAGTTTCCTTCAGAACTCATAACTTTGTGGTGGATATGCTTGGGTGGTACTGCTCGTGACACAGTGATACTCCAGTGATCCATCAATGATCCAAAAATTGGTCGTTAAAAAAAAATAGTATTGATCTTAAAAAAACTTGTTATTTTCAAATTTGACTCATATATACAAACAAGGCTCTCTATCTATAGATTTAACTAATATGAACCTAATCATACTCAAAATCTATAAAGATAATTATAATTTAAAACAAACTTATTAAAGACTCTAACCTTAAATCGATCAAATACTTCAAAATTAACCAACTATAGACTTATATTCTTATTAGAACTATTTCGAAACTTGCAATCCACATGTGAAACCAACGATTAAGTCCAACAACTAGTCCTCTAATAATTAAGAAACTCTATGGGCACTTAAGAACTTCTCCTTGACTTTAGTGTTTTATAAGAACTACAAAATATCCATAAACATATCTAACAAATCAATTCATTCATTGTACTTTACAAACTCTACACGTTAGAGTTTTGCACATTGGTAGCATACGTAACATAACATTAATCAAGTTCTATATTTGAATTTTAAAATTATTTTAGTTTTATGTAAACTTTTATAAATAATTTAAACTAACAAAATTCAAACAAAATATCTTGGTAGGGTCGTAAACCGTTGTAACCGTCATAAATCGTTATGTAACTGTATCAACCACCAGAAGCCGTAATAACTACTAGAAATTGTCACGTACCCATCATAACTGTCAAAAACCTCCATAACGATCGCATACCTCATTAGCGTTCGGAAACCACAATGCAACCACTGTATCTAGCTAACCGCGTATTTTAAATGGCCATGATGTCATTTCAAGATAATATAACAATAGAGACTGATCCTGACATCGATAATAAATATCTACCTCAATACATATTTTAATTTGGTCGTAAAATCGTTGAAAAATCCATATGGTTTCAGTCACACCAATGAGGCATTGAGACCATATTAATAAGATATCTAATATTATTACCATGTATATTACATATGATTGAATTAAAATATAATAAATAGTAAATAATGAAAATTTTGAATAATTATAATTTGATTTTTGATATAAAATATAATTTACGGTACATGTAAATTAATAATTTATGTAATAAAATAATAAAGATGTACATGAATTTTTTTACAAAAATATATGTTAGTGTCTCTGTATTACACAAGTTAAAATAAAAAATACAAAATAAATAGTTATAGTGACTTATAAATTATCATATTATATTTTAAGATAAAATACAATTTAAAATTTGTATTCTGTCAACATTCTGTTAAAATAATTTTTTTTTAAATGACACTTATGCAAGAATCATGTCTAATATCTCGTATTTTATACAAGCTGAATAAATATAATATTAGATAGTTAGAAATAAAAATTTACAAAGCATAAAATCATATTTTATGATAAATATTAAATAGTTTGAAATAAAACTTTATAAAGCATAAAATATTATTATAACTATGTATAACTAAAGAAATTAAGTAATAAAAAACAATATCAATTTTTAACTTTTTTAAGTTTGGTTTTAGACATTTCGTGTAATAGCATGACCCAACTGTACCAAGATAATTTTTTATTTTGTACTCGATGGGTTCATCTAAGGGCTCACAATTTTGTTTTCACTTGCTTGTTCAGGCAAAACATGTCTTAATATGAAAGGTATTCATCTTATAAAAAAAGAAGTTTCGTTCTTTCCCAACTGATATGGGATATTACAATCCATCATCTTACAAAGTCCAACATTCTCATTGACTTATCAGTCTAGCATCTATCTCTAATACTTAGGGCTGTAAACGAACTGAACGTTCAGCGAACAGTTCGGCGGGAAGTTCGTTTATGTTCATTCTTTTAATAAATGAACGAACATGAACAAAAGATCGTGTTCGTTCATTTGTGTTCGTGAACGTTCGGTAACATGTTCGTTTACGTTCGGTTAAGTTTTTTTTATTATATTTGTGTATTAAATGTGTTGTATATTTTTAATTTTTAATTTTTAGTTTTACACCATAATATTTAAGTTGTTTTTAGTTTAATACTATAATATTTTAATTTATATATTTATAAATGATTATCTCCAATGCTTAAGATTAATAATGTTGATTTTTATTATTTAAATAATATGTGTTCGTTAGTGTTCGTGAACCGTTCGTGAACAAGGTAAATTCCTTAATGAACGAACACGAAGAAGAATTTTCATTCGGTTAGCGTTCGTGAACCGTTCGTGAACAAGTTAAAAGTTAAACGAACGAACACGAACAGTGGCTCGTTCGTGTTCGTTCGGTTCGTTTACAGCCCTACTAATACTATTTGTAATAGCTCACGACAACCTTACCAAGATATTATTCGTTTTGCCCCTGATTGTTTGTCTATGTTTTCACTCAATGAGTTACTCACCCGGATAAAAGATGTTTTGATAAAGAAGGTATACACCTTATAAATAAGGTTAAGTTCTCCCTTCTAACAGTGTGGATATTACAATTTGTTTAAAAAACTAGTTTTGAAAAAAAAATACTATTTTTTAAAAGGACTTGTTTTTAAATTTTCTGTTCTCTTAAAAAAAATTTCCTCAATTTTTTTTCATCAATTTTTTTTCATATTTTATAATAACTTTTTTCTAAAATATGTTTTTTATTATTAAGATGTTTTTAATATATAAGATGTATTTAATATAAGAGAGACCAAGGTAAGACTAACTTACTTGATAGTTGGATTGTTCACGAGCGGAACTAAACCGAGCAGCTCGTATTGGTTCGGATTTGTAAAATAAAGCCAAATGTTGTGCTCGTTGCTCAGCTCATTTTAAAATCAAGCAGCTCCGCTCGGTTTCAAAATAGAATTTAATAAAAATTCAAAATATTTATATCAATTTCAAACACAATAATTAAAAAGAAATAAGTTCAATCATATTCAAATACAAAACAAAAATGAAGTTTATAAATTACAAATTGTTTAATACGAAAACTTTAAAAAAGTTTAAATTGTTTAAATATTTATTAACATCAATATACATTAATTCGAATACATCAACATTATAATTCATCGTAAAAACTTGTAACATTTAGTGTTAATAAAAAATTTTAATATTAGTTTATATATATAGAGAGAGAGGATTGAGATCATATAATAACCCACTTTAATTGAGGTAACTTATTCCGTAAAAATAAATATAAGTTGCAGTGTAACGCAAACTTACACTTGTTTTAATTTGTAAATGTTTGTGAATTAGCAAAAACACAAAAAAAACCCTCTATTTATGTATAAAAAAACCATGAAAAAAAATTCAAAGATTTGGATGAATTTTGCTAAGTTTAACGGGTTACATCAATTAAGATGGGTTATATATATACACACACATACATTGATACATACATACATACACACATATATACATACATATATAATTTAGTTATTCAAAATGAGCGAGCCAAATGAGCGACTATCCGAGCGAGCAACTAGCGAGCTTACCTCGGCTCATGCTTGGCTCATTTTGAAACCAAACCGAGCGAAATTCGACTGAGCTTTTTCCAAGTTGTTTTCGAGCGAGTGTCGAGCGACGATCATTTTGGACAGTCCTACTTGATAGAGACTTTGCCTTTTATAATAGGAGGTCATAGCTTCAATCTCATGCACTTGTGTAATTTAGTTTGAAGTAGTTTATAAGTAAAATAAATTTGTCATTCAAACAAAATTAATAAAAGCGATAACTTGGAAATTAGTATTAAGAATTTTGTAAAAAAACTTTATTTTTAACTTTATTTCTATTTATTACTATAAATATAGATTAGTGTCATTTGTATTACACAAATTGTATAAAATATTATAAATAATCATTAATGAAATTTTAGAAATCATCACTCAAATTGCTTGATGGTTTTTAACATAGTGATGAACATTTGGTACCGAGTACCGAAACCGAAGCGGTAGCGTACCAAAGATGGACGATAGATTCGGTACGGTATTCATTACTCACTATTTCATAAATTCGGCATTGGTACCGGCACCTATACTGTACCAATACCAATTTAAGATGATTATTTTATAATAAATACATGTATCAAATCAATGACGTACCGATCGATTTAGTACGGTATTAATTACCTACTTTTTCAAAAATTCAGTACTGGTAGTTTCGGTATCAGTACCGATCTCATCTATATTTTAACGTCTTCAAACTGAAAGGACTTAGAGAATCCTGTGTGCTCATCACAACACGTTTGCTCAAGCATTTTGGTAATAAGTCAACATCAATATTACTTATTGATTTAAACTTCAAATTTCACATCTGGTCTGTCATGTGTGGAATTTTAGAAATGTTACATGCATCTTCTTCTCTCCACCCTTGCACGACTCATATTGCTAATAAATTAAGCCCCTTTTCACTCTTTTCGCAACCCGTTGACTGAGTCACATACATCTTAAATTTTCATTGAACCGCCGTCTATATAGTTTTCTCCATTTGGCCTCATTTTTTGTGATTCTTGGTTACAATATGGTTATAAAATGATTTTATTTTTTACTCAGATTCAACTCTAAAGTTCTATATCTAAAAGTGGACATTTTATGTGTTATTTTTCTTGTTTCAAATGCGTTATATATAGTATAAGGTTTGGCTAAAAAGTTTTAAAACCATGAGAAGTGTGAGAAGAGATCTCAACCATTAGATCAATTGGTTTTGTGGTTGAGATTAATTTAGTGGTATTTTCGTAAATAGTTATAAGTTAAAACCATCAGTAGGGGTAGAATGGGAAGATCTAGCCAAAAACCTGCACATGCAAGTCACATGCATTTTCCTCCATCTTTTTTAAACGTTCATAACTTTTTTATACGTTAGTATTTTTTTTTAAAAAATTACACCATAAAATCGAGCATTTTTTTATCTTTCTAATGAGTATAATATTAGTATATTTTTTAAAATTAAAATAACAACCTAAAATGAGTTTCACGAACCATATGTTTATGGTGTTTTTCCAATATATACGAAACAGATCTATTATGGTGTTTTTTACCCATATGTATGTTTTATGGTGTTTTCAAAGATATTTTATGGTGTTTATGATGTTAACATTTTATGTTATTTTTTGGTGTTTGCGTATTAATAAAACTAAAAGAGGGCATTTTTTGGTGTTTTTGAAAACGAAAAACACCATAAACACCTAAGTTTGTACGTGGTGTTTTTAACTTAGTTTATGATATTTTTTTGAGATATTTTATTGTTTATGGCGTTTTTTCAAGATATGTTATTGTGTTTATTGTGTTAACATTTTATGGTGTTTTTGTGTTCGGATATTCATGAAACTAAGACCAGGCATTTTTATGGTGTTTTTGAATACTAAAAACACCATAAATCACTATATTTCATAAACATTTGAAAAATACCATAACAAAAACACCTGGTTCATAAACATTTTATACATGACGTTTTAAACTTAAATGTGTAAAAACACAAAGTTTAGAACGACATGTTTTTTAGTTTTCAAAAACGCCATAAAACACAATGTGTAAAATTATACAGTCCAAAAACACCATGAATAAAATTACAGTTCAAAAACACCATAAATAAAATTACAGTCCAAAAACACCATAAATAAAATTACAGTTTAAAAACACCATAAATAAAATTACAATTCAAAAACACCATAAAATGTTTGTGAAAATTACACAGTACAGAAACACCATAAAACATCATGTGTAAATGACGCAATTAAAAAACGTTGTGTTTTGTTTATGTTCAAAACACCATAAAACGTTTAGTTTCACAAACAATATGAAAACACCATAAAAACGCACAAGTTTCAAGAACATATAGGTTTGTTCTTTTTCTATTGTTAAATATAACAATATTATACTCGTTAGAAAGGTAAAGAAATTTGTGATTTTATGGTGTAATTTTTTTTTAAAAAATTTAACGTATAAAATAGTTACATACGTTTAAAAAATTTGGTGGAATTAACATGTGACTGGCATGTGCAGCCTCCATTTATGTGTTGACGTTTATACCCTTTACCCTAAAATACACGTGTCACATTCTCGTGGCTTCTCACACTTCTCATGGTTTTTTGCCTTCTTAGAATATCCCTCCCCGTTATATATATATATATATATATGTGTGTGTGTGTGTGTGTGTGTGTGTTAAAAACAAATAATGGTCTTCAGTGTTTTAAAACTCTGCCTAAGCGGAACCAATTTTCTTCAACTTGGTCGGACCAACTCAGCCAAGAAACTTGGTTCAACTCGGTCAAATTCAAACCAAGTCAGTCCAACACGTCCAAGTCAGATTTTCGTTGTTTCTTACTGATTTTCGTTGTTTTTCACTAGTTTTCATTGTTTTTCAGCTGTTATTGTTTGATTTTCCCTAAATATATATTTTATTTGTATACTATTCATTTTATCTGTTATAAATATTAATAAATTTATAATATTTGATATATGTGTGTGCGCAGGGACGGACCTAGCCTATTTTTTTGGGAACTTTTATTTATGAACTTTTATTTTAAAGTGTTCTATATACCGATATACGATCTATTCTCAACCGACTCTCAAGAAATTTTGACACCGACCCCCATAATTTTTTATGACACTATTGAAGCCTAATTTTAAACCAATTGAAAAGCAAAACTAATAAAAATAATACTCAAATAACCAAATATGCATTACCTGTGACTTAAAAATATCGAATTTTTGACGTAAATAAGAGCAACAAACTCTAATGTTTTTGATTTAATTTAGTGTTTTCATTTTTTTTGATAACATGACCCAACCCAATTCTAATGGGTACAAAAAATGAAATATTTAATAACAAACAATAGCCCCAATAAAGTTCCGACCCCTATTAAAAAAAATTTTGGGTTTTCCACTGTGTGTGTATGTTAAAAATTATTTTTTTTATAATTTACTATATCCGAGAACTCCATGTCTATGTCGAGTACTCGTAACTCCCAATCAATCGACCTTGAAGCGCCTAACTATTTATACAGCCATGGTCTTTTTAAGTCTAACTCGATCATGGAGATTAGTTTAATAAATCTTTACTAAGAGCTACCGTAAGACTAGCAGGTGGTGAAGGTAAACGTCTCATACGTTTGACGTCAACAAATGGATTATATCATAAAGTAAAATTAGCGAATGCATGTATTTGATGTTAACAAACACTTTATTAGAAATTCCCTATTTCAACCTTAATTAGTTGGATTGAATATCATATCATTTTCACTCATTAAGTGTGTTTTTATTAAAGTATTAAATAAATTGGAATAAAATACTAAGGTTTTATAAACACTAAAGGTTAATCGATGTGCCATCAACTTTCACATGTGAAAAAGATTATATAAATATTGTTCTAGCTAAGATCAACTTGCAAATTTCAAATGTAGTTTCGATGCCATCTGTCAGTGTTACAAACTAGAACAACATTTAGCTATGATTCTTGAAAAGGCCGAAAGTGAACCAAGATCTTGAACAATTCACAATGTATTTAACAACGTTTTTTAGAAGAATTCATAATGTATCTAGTCATGTTCACGGAAAAGGTTCGTAGTGCTTGTTGACGATGAGGGATAGCATTTAATCTAATTGCATAATCCAAATTGAATTAATAAAGATAACCCTGTCAATTTAGTGGCTGAAAGATTAGTTAAACTATTATTAATATAAGATGCATGTTGTGTATGCATCCATCACGTTGACCATCTTGTAGATGACATCAAACTTGTACCAATGAACCAACCCGTCAGACCCAAGGAAATAGTAATAGGTTGGACATACAAACAATAACGAAACGGTTATGTACGTCTCTACATAACCTGTCATCCATAATATAAATCAAATCATTTCGTCACGTAGAAATGGTGTTAATGAAAGCCATGATAAACAAAAAAAATGAATCTAATAGATATGATTAATCAAGTTTAAAATTTTTTTATTTGTAACGATTTAGAGCAAAATATGAAATTGATAATTATGGCACCTTCTTATGTCGTTGTGAATGAATATATCTAAAACTTTTACATAACGACGTCACTCTGTATTATTATTATGTGAAGTGAAGATTTTGTTTTCTAACAGCAACAGTGACTAGCTGACATGTCCCTCAAGAAATGCGTGTACATCAGTCACATCACATATATATCACCAATTTAGAAGGGAACACATCACTGTGATAAAATCCTTCAGATTTAGGATTAGAGCCTGAGATCTCAAGATTCCAAGCTCTATCCCAATGTGAAGTGAAGATTATTTATAAGAAATAATATGAAGAGGATGTTGGATGCATGACAGTATTTTGAGTTGAAGTTTGAATGGAATAGCTAAGAGAATTTAATTCTAAATGCATGTAGAAGACATGGTATCAGGAATTATCATCACTCATTAATGGCGAATGCGAATCTTGAATAATTTGCTGGAGGGATGGAAAATTTTTAACACTACTGCATAAATCTATTTCCCATCGACAAAAAAATTAACACTACTGCATTAGTTTTACCCTCAAGAACATAAAAGCGGCAAGATAATGGATAAGTCGAGAAAATAATAAAGCAAAAAAGATAAAGTTGTCATAACAAACATATGCTAGTAATGTGAAAGTTATGTTCCTTAGGAATACATATCTATCACAAAGCCAAAAACATAATATAATTTTACCAACACTCCATTGTATGATAAAGGAAAACTCATATATGCAAGTTTTACCTATACAAGTAGCAATGACCATGAAAGTACTCCTGATACAACTCATTTAAAAGTTAGTTATCTTCTTGTCACGAATAATTTAATTATAAGCTAAATCTAAGTTATCTTAAGATGTTTTTATGAGGTGTTTGTTTGCTTTTCGTAGCCTTCTCATAACAATTAACATATTCGTGTGATTTGGCTATGTAGTTTTTGTAATACACGAAGCACCTTATTTTATAAAGTTTTAGAGAACATATATGACCTCGTTTAATAATTAGTGGGCAGATTATAATGTATATATTTACCTTGTATCATTTGTAAACCCTGTCTGGGAGTGCAACAGGTAAAAAATCGTCAAGATCAATTAAAATATTTAGTTTTTTTTCCGAATAACATTATTACCCATATACAATACTTTCTTCCTTCATGTGTATGTTTAAATCCACATACATTAAGAACTAAAACGTGATCTGTGTAAACAAGTGTAAAAAATATCAATTACATGTGTGTTATTTTCTTAACACATTGAATTTACACTTACGATAAATGACGAAAATATTATATAAGTAATAATGTTATTTGAATAAATAAAGATTTTAATTGATCTTGATAAGTTTTTGTAGGTTTACACTCTAAGAGAGTGGTCAAATATTTTAGTTGATCTTTACAAGTTTTTGTAGGTTTACACTCTAAAAGAGTGTTTAAAAAGGATACAAGTTATGTAGATATATAGGCACGATACATCTATATTTGTATATGTATATGAATCGAACATATTTTTTATTTTTTTGCACAAGTGTACATGAAATTATCACTAAAGAGTCTAGGTTTATAATATATAGAGAACGAGATATATAAAGAGTTTAAAAAAATATAAAGAGTGTTTTAAGTGCAAATTGAAGGAATGCGTGATAGAGTCATACAAGAGTGAATTGTTCTTTTGTGATTTTATCACGTTGATTTTATCACGTAGACATAGGGTTATCAAGCACAAGGATTTATCAAACAATAAATTTATGCTTGATAATTTCGTGTTTATATGATAAAATTAGTCAAGATCAATCAAAGCTAGAGTTATTTTATCACACATGCTTCACATACAAAACAATATTTATATTTGAGCCAAGCCCTCTATATATGTGTGTCTATATATATAAGGTTCAAATGATAACTACTCGAGAACTTGATCAAACGAACTCCAATTAAACCAATTCCAACAGCATTGAAACCGATCAAACAAACTATGATTGAACTTTAAATCTAGACTACAATTTATTTATGAATGATTAAAGTTGATGGCTCTGATTTAGTTTAAAGTTAACAACCTAAGAAAGAATTATCAAACCATCAATTTAGGTACGAGAGTTAGACAAACTATCAATTGTGTTTGTCATCTTGCCAAACCCATGAGTATGTTTTGCTTAAGGTATTGTAAATGCACCCCTAAAAGAAATAAAAAATAAAAAAAATTAATTATTGTCAAATACTGAAAAGAGAGAAACATGTGTGTAAGAGAATAATAGAAGAGAGGGACGGAGAAAGGAGGTACTGCATTTAACTCCACCATTATGTTTTATTTATCATAGGCACATAAGTCTAAACACCAATGAGACATTGTCTCAATGGTACCCCAAGAGTCTTCCAAATGGGAGGTCTTGGATTCAAATCCTTCCCGTAACGAAATAGGGGTCTGAGGAGGGTCAAGGAGTTTTCCCAGTGGGTTTTCTCCTGAGGAGGTTGTGGTGGCTCATACGAGGTCCAGGTAACTAAACCTTGGTGGCATGCCCTGGAAATAGTGGGTTCACACGATTGAGACATTCGCCGTTCAAAAAAACATAAGTCTAAACAAATCAAAAGTAGTGTTTTCCAACCCGTTTGCCCTTCTCATATATTTAAGAACAGTATCCTTTAATCATCCTCATGTCAAAAACCAACTCAAAAAGATTACAAGTAAAGTAACATTGGTAAGGTCTAGATAGGGTTAAAATACAGATAGACCTTTCATCTGTCACTGAAAAAAAAACCTGCTTTCATAAAGGTACCCTCCTTTAGAACACATTATTGATATGGCAAAAGTCATTAATTTGCAGCATTGAACATGTAATGTAAGGTGCATATACTAACATTAATATCAAGCTTTAAAATGTTTGAAAAATCACCAAGGTGAAGGAAGAGAAGGCATAATGTCATAAACCACCTTAATGATGTCATTAGCATTGCATAATCTAGTTTTGATTGTCATGTTAATTGATTCTTTAAAACTTGCACGTTATAAATCCTACTGGAATGTCAAAACAATCGTCTCTTTGACACAGAAACCTTTTTCCTGTCATCTGCACAAAAGAAATGCAAACTTGTTAAAGAATTGGTAATCTTATTAAGAGCAAACTACATGAGATAGAAATAAAAAACAAAATTAAATTTTATTGCCGAATTTAGCAACCAGCTTTGCTTTATATTTATTTTTTTATTTATTTTTTGTTGATTTTATACCTTACAAGAAAAGAAAAAAGGTTTTTTTTGGGGAGGGGAGAAGGGGTACCAGTCTCTTAATCCCTAGGATAGAGGGATAATTTGCCCTCATACCCTACCAGTTGTTAGTTATACTAGATATGTTTGTTAGTAAGTTTACCATGAAAATAGGATATGCTTTAAGTCTTGAAGTAAAGAGTTTGACCCCCCGTTAAAACAGATTGGTTCAAGAAAAAGTAAAAAATAAAAAATAAAATAAATAATAATAATAATAATAATAATAATAATAATAATAATTAAAATAAAATGAGAACTAAAAGTCAAATTAGAGGCCACGTGACATGTGAAATGGCAAACAAAAAAAATGGTGAATGTCACCATTAGACACCCTCACCGACCGGTCCCACAGCCAAAATGAGAGGTAAATCGCGTAACCTAGGGAAAATTGGGTGGTGCCAGGCTTTGAACCCTAGACCTCCATTATAGATTCTGACCCCTTACCACTAGGCCACCATCACGGGGACGTGAAATGGCAAACAAAATGAGCAAGTTAGCAGTTTCTGAAAAATCACAAAAAAAAAATCTGGCACCAGTCAACATCAACCTTTAGGGAAAAAAAATGTAGATTGATCACAATTCCAAAAAACTTGTTAACAAAATAAACATGGCTTCGACCCAAATTTAAGTTGATAAATTCATGCAATGATTATTTTGAGTCAAAAATTATATATTGGGCAACATAAAATTTAACAAAAAGAGGTACTAGCATTTATACCAACAATCCAAACTTGCAAGCATACCACAAATCATGATTCAATGGTTGCAAAGAAGGACTGGATTCCAAAGACAATGAACAGAATTCCACCAGATAGTGCAATCTGCATCAGATTCAGCAAAAATATAAGTTTCATCTCAAAACATGACAAACAAGAGCAAAATATAAATAAAATTAGTGAGAAAATTACAAATTTTTCAGATATTTGTGTGGCTAAACTCTTCCCTCCAAAAACAGCAGCAGTCTGACACAAAGCTTGCCCTCTAAATCAAGCAAAAATAAATGATTCAAAATATGTTCAATCATATTTTCAGAGCACCACAGTTTCAACATTTGTTTCAAAAGTTATGAAATCATAAATAGCTGAAGATGATTAACATACAAAATTCCCCCAAGGACAACACCAAGTGGATTCTCAGCTGCAGCCAAACCAATTGTAGCTATCTGAAAAATTAGTAAACTTTATGTTTCAGTAGGATTGTTCAAAATTGTAAAGTGTATAAATATACTCAGATTATTAATTTTTCAACACTTATGTTGACCTGGCTTTTGTCGCCCCATTCTCCAAAGAAAGTTATAGAAAATGCCTGATTAAAATAACAAACATTGTTAAGATATGATATGCTTTGGTGGATACATGAAAGTTCAGGATGCATACCTTCAAAAAGATGGGAGATAAAAATTGAGACAATAACGGTCTGTTCTTCTTTTTAGCATCATCATCCTGAAAAGCAAAATATAGGTAAAAAAATAATAAATTTTCGGTGAATAATATCATTAGATCAAGATTAGATGGCAAAATGGAGGATATATGTGAGTCAAGTAACGAGTTAAACACAGGTTAAGTTTTTAGTAGGGATCAAAGTGGGTCAAGTTCAAAAGAAATCACTTCTTTGTCCACTTTTTAGAAAGTTAAACATATTTAGTGTGTGAAAGATGATTAGAGAAGTTAAATCGTTACAATAAAAACTTAACTTTCTTAATAAAGCAATTTATTAGGTTCTATGCATTTTAACACACTTTGGATGACTTTTAACCTTCAGACCAATATGACTTGCTTCCCTTCTAGTTAAAACTTTTACTTTGATCCATTAGATATAAACATAACCCAAATCAGCCCACTTGTAGATAAATGGGTCAAATTTTTCATCTGTTAATTAAAACTTGCATTACCTTGCCATTTGCTCTAGCTGTTTCACTACTAGCTTTTAAATCGGCATCCTACAGACATAATCAGAACATACATCATAAGATTGTTATTTGTTTTAGCATAACAATGGTAAGAAGGAAATTTCAACAGTAACAAACCAATTCAGCTTCAACTTCAGCTAATTCTTCTGACTCCCTGTTAACAGAAACAAACTGGACTTTATAAATGCTAATTACAACTTACTGTGAAGATACTAAAGTTGATCGAATTGATTATGAACATACAGTAATAGACATATTTACCCTTCATGAAATGCATCCCATAAAGACCATAGCCCAAACCCCAAAAACAATACAGTGGCTATGTGCTTAGTCAATGTTCGAGAGATCTGCATCGTTAAGATCAAAAGGTCACAAATACTCATACGGTTGCAACTTCATTAAATAAAAAATATACATGAATGGGAAACAAAAGTTGACTTTTTGTATGTGTTAAATTTGAAGAACTTAACCATATAAGATCATTAACATCCGCTCATAATCCTTATCTCAACACAAATAATGCAACAGACATACCAGGTTTGGAGCGGCCCAGCCAACAGCAGCGGACAAAATAGTCATAACCTTGAAATAAAAAATCAGCATTCTAAGAACTCTAAAATGGAGTTCATATCCATGATTATGGTGAAAAGAGCAGAGAAAATGCCAAGAGAAAAAACTTACAATCAAAGATGAAAGGCAGCCAGCCAAAACATATCGTCTAGGGTGTCGCATAGCCAAAATCTAAATCAGAACCATAATATTTTGTAAATAAAGAAATCAATTTTAAATGTTTCCTACTAGATACATGAACAGAGTTATAGGTAGTCATGGTTTCCAATAAAATGAACTAAGAAAAGAGAAAAACTATAAAGGTAAACAAGAAATAGGCGCAAAAGCAAGTGATTCCCAACGAAGGGTTTGTTTCTTGAGCATAAATAGTACCAAAAATCTCAAATCCTGAGAAACATGTAGATCCATTCAGAAGAAAACAATGATGCAAGTTGTCTTATTTAATGAACTTCACAATCTTATAATACCATGATACTTTGATGTTATGCGACTCATGCTGACAAAATGGCATGTATTGCAACTTGCAAACAATTTTGAGAGAAAATTGCCAAGTAAATAGACTTTGATTACAAGAGCCAGACATAGAGTATTGTTAGTATTAACTTTTGCAACAAAATTTGTGGTGAGTGTGCATTTAAAATGTTAAAAATTTGGAATAATAGCATCAATTTATCAAGCAACTTTGTGCAGCTGTTTTCATAAACACCTCTAGAAATGACCATTTTTAACGAACTGAAGCCTAAACATGTCATCTACATATGAAGTATTTTCGTGCTAAGCAATATCTTCTAGATATCAATTAAACCCAATTTCTTGTGACTATAAAACCCTACACATGAATACATATCCTGGAGAACATAATTCAATAAATTATTGATTCATAAAGTCAACGTTTAGATTGTTTGCACACTTGGTTCAATCACATGTTGTCTGATAACGCAGACTAAACACCATCAATTAAATTGATCAATAAAGCCACTGCAATCAAAATCAAAATAAAAATTCAAAATATAGCAATTGAACTCACCGCAGCTGCGAAAAATGTTTTGTCCCCAATTTCAGAGAGCACAGTCATCGCAAGAGACTTGCTAAACCCCTAATTTCATCAGATAAATGCCCAAACAAATTAAACCCAAAAAAAAATATAAAAAATATAAAAAGAAGATTCAATTCATCCGCAGATCGATAGGCAGGATCAACTAATTAATAAATTGAATGAAAAGAAATCTTACTTGAACAACTGATAAACTCATGATTGGAAGAACAAGAAAGATAAACCCTCTAGCGTTGAATCAATTGTCAAGACAATTGATCCCAGATAGCACTGTAAAATTTAGAGTGAGATCGTGATTGAATAAAGCGTGATTCGGGTGGAATTGATCAGATGGTGATAATGGCAATCGGATCGCCACCGAATCCGTCAATGGCGAATAAATTGAGAATATGAAATGAAGGGTGTGGGTGAGATGTGTGTTGTTTTGGTGTTCTTGAGTTTCAACTTTCAAAGAAAGGAACGCTTTGTGCAAATCTATTGGATGATTCCTATTGAGTGGTCATACAACTTTGATTCGTAAACCCTATTTTTTTAACGATTAAAATAAACTCGAATATCGAACCCGATTAAAATAACCCGACCCACCGAACCTAATCTAGTGATAAACCCGAACCAAAAGTTTTTAAAAGGTTTGGTAAATGGTTAATTTTCTCAAAGATTTGGTAACCCGAGTAGCCCAGTTATGTAAATTATCGACTTAATAATATGTTATATGCATGTATGTATAAATTCCTTATTTTGAATGTCACTCATAATTACGTTTGACAAGTTAAAATTTTATATGTTATGTGTATTTATGCATTCTTCCATATGTATATATTTGCATTATCGGTAAGTTATCTCAGTTTTTATCTTTCAAATTGTATATATATGCTATGTGTGTATATATGAATTCATTATGTATATGTTATATGTGTATACATTAACGAGACAAATATTTAATTTATATTATGTGTATGTGTATATTGTATAGCATTTCAAGTGTTTTTAGTGTTAATTTTAGATTGACCGTTAAGTGAATTAGTATAACCTGAATACCGATTAATACCAACTCGAAGAACCCGATCACCAAAACCCAAATACCGAATACAAATAACTTAAATGGTTCGGTAATCGGGTTTATTTTCAATGTCAAAAAACCCGAACAACTCGACCCGAGGAACCCGATTAACAAACCCGAACGACACCCCTAATCACGTGTGTTATTTTAATCGAGTTTATCAAGTAAAGGTAAGACATACGTAAACCTCATCATATTATCTTTACTTTCTTTTATTTTTTTTAATGAAAGATTTAATCTAGTTTTAGTTTTAAATTAGTTTTTTATAAAATTATATGATTGAATGTATCAGAATTCAAGACTTTCAACTAATATATAATAGTTTATTATGTCAAATAAAATAACATGACAACGATATTTTAAGCTTAAGTATTTAGATGTCAAGCTCTATACGACTTTTTTTTTTTTTTTGACAAATTTAATCTAATTTTATACTATTTCACTTTATATTTACTTTTTAATATTGAAATTTTATTAAAAATTGATGATAACAAGATTTTAAAACCACATAAAATGGAACAAAAAACAAAATAAACAACAATCATGACCAAGATTGCAAAATCCGTTAGACGCTCTCAGGTCGGAACAGCTCCTTGGAGTGAGTAATTGGAGATTATTCGGCCTAGGCGGGAGTACTTGGGAAGTACTCGACCTCGGAACAACTCCTTGGAACGAGTACTCAGCCTTGGAGGTCGACTTTTGCAACCATGATCATGACACACTAAATTTATTTCAATCTAGTCACCTCATATCGACACAGCGTAGATGGGGAAATCTTGTACCATTGGTTGATGTAATCCCATATGAGGGCTACGGATTTAGAGTATAGTAATACATGATCAACTGTTACATCTATTTTCTTGCAAGCATTTACGTAGGTTTAAGTCAGTTTGTATGTTTCTTTTAAGATAGCCATCATTGTAGCATATAATTCATCTTCACACGCCAGTTAAAAACATTAACTTTATTCGGGATCCAACTATTCCAAAAGAATACATAGTTTGTCATTTGGGCATTTAATTCATAATAGAAAGATTTTATGTGTTTTACCAAGAATGTACTAATGACCTAATGTTATCATCCATCCACTTCCACTTGTCCTCAATGTTAGTTAGTGTAATTGAACCCAATAGAGTCGTGACCTATGCAATTTCATACCCTTAGTCCGGATTTGAGAGCTATCATTTCCATCTCCAATCCCATGAAGAAACACTACTTCTTAGATGTACGTGATCACAGGGGCGGACGATGTACTAATTAGGGACCGTAATCTCAGGACAACAACGATTTTTTAACGTATATTGACATCTAAGGACGGTGTTTTCAAGTGACAACATCAGTTTTTATACTAGTGACAACACTGGTTATTAAATATATATAAATCCTAAATCCGCCATTGACTACACATAATTTGTTGACATAACTTGCTCCCAAGATCTTTAATTTATGTTTTAGTTATATAACAAGTAATAAAGTGGGGATAAATCTAGGACTGATTTTATAAGGATCATTTGTTCCATAATGGAGAGCGACTTAGCTTTCCATTGTGATAACCTTAACTCGAACTAATAAAAAACTTGCTTCCAATTTTTTTCAAGATTCATATTTGCTCCTACTTATTATCCAAAACCCACTTTGAAATGGAGTTCATTTCCACGATTATGGTGAAAGAACGGAGAAAATGCCAAGAGAAAAACTTACAACCAAAGCTGAAAGATAGGGGCGGTCATGAGAATTCAAGTGTTTCAGAAGAATAGAGAAAAAAAGGCCCCTGTTAAATTATAAATTTGTGTTTTTTTGTTTTTATATTTTAATTATAGATAAATATATATAATACAAAAATGATTTTTAAAATTTTTATGCCCTTGAAAAAAATGGCCCTGAACGGAGGTCGGGCTTGCCCCTCCCTAGGGCCTCCCCTGTTGAAAGATAGCCTGCCAAAACATATCATCTGGGATGACACATAGCCAAAATCTAAAATCAAATTCATAATGTTATGGATCCAAACTATTGTAAAGTATTAGACTTGTCTCACATCGGTTACATAAACAATTAATGTAATGTTTATAAGCCAAATGGATTCTCTCACTCATTAAACTAGTCTGTTGGGTTGAGTTTTCATGTTTGGTTTGTAATAATGGTATCAGAGCCAACACACAATGGTGGCTTAGAAGGAGCTAGTCGTGACCAACAAGGATGTTAGCCCTTATGGAGGGTCGATTGTTATAGATCTACACTATTGCAACATACCATCAGACTAGTCTTTTAAGTAAGTTCTAATCTGTAACAAATAAGATGATGAAAATAAAGAAACCAATTTTAAATATTTCCCAAGAGATATATGAACAGAGTTATAGGTAGTCATGTTTTCCCATAAAATGAACTAAGAAAATAACAAAACTAAAAAGATAAACAAGAAATATGTGTTTCTTGAGCATAAATAGTACCACAAATCTAAAATATTGATAAACATGTAAATCCATTAAAGAAGAAAACAATGATGCAAGTTGTCTTATTTACGGGACTTAACAATCATATTATTCTATATATTAAAAGAGGTGAGGGGAATAGTGATTGTGGGCCCCATCTTTTTTTTTTCTTTCTCTCTCTTACACACACTCCCACATATTATATATATACACCCACTCTCACATATTATATATATACTGGTATATTATTAAAAGAGATAAAGGGAATAGTAAAATGGGTCACTTAAACTTTATCTGTGCCATTGATTTGGAATTCTGAAAATAAAAATGTGGTGCGCATTTAATATGAATAAAAAATTGGTTTTGAATAAACAAATCAGTTTTAATGTGGGTTAATGTGAACCATGTATTTATTTTCAAGATTCGAAAACGACGACCCGAATAGGGTTTACGGGTTTTTTCTCTATGATTAGTGAAAAAATGTGGTCATTTCTACGGTTTTGGTGGTGTTCGAAAAAAGTAATTGTTATTTGTTTGTTTTCATAGAAAATCGATGTGTGCTTAGGATTTGGGGTTTTTTTAATTCAACCAATTGGTTGCAGATGAGAAGGATATTGCCAGTTTTTTTTAATTATTTTCGTAACATATTTGTATGGATTTTGTATGATTTTATGTTTTTATAAGAAATTTGTATAGAGTTCATGATAATAGATTTGATTTTGCTATGTAACTTATGTTTCTGCAAATGACATATAATACCCGTTGTCAGGAGTGTACTGTGATGACCCGCCGCAACGCGCGGCGGGTATAAACCTAGTAATATAATAAATACCATATGCTTTGATGCCATGGTGCCTCACGTTGACAAAATGGCATGGATTGCGACTTGCAAACAATTTAAATGAAAAGTGCCAAGTAAATAGACTTGATAACATAAGCCAGACATATTGTGTGATTTCTAGAGTTTTTTCGTATTTTTTTATGCGATTCACACCAGTACTAAATTAATTCTTACTATTTTTTAGAACTAAAAAATAATATAAGATTAAATCGCTGAAAAACTGTAAAAAGCTAAAATCATGGTAAAAAGTTGCTGGAATTCATGGTAAATTTATAAAGTAAAAACAAAATAAGAGGCAAATATTGAGTTGAAAGATAAGTATTATAAGACTATGTGTAGTAATCATCCGACTGAAAATCTAAAAACCCCACAGTAGTCATTCTACTGAAAAACCTTGTGAGAGAAGAGAAAGTGGGAAGCAGGCACCGATTTCCTTCGATTGGGGTCGCCGCCGGGAGAGGGGGGCGGTGTTCCCGACAAAAGCAATCAACCCCACCGGTTCCACAGGTCCCCCGCTACACATGGTCTAATTTTTAAAGTTTTGGGAAACATAAAGGTAAAACGGTAATATTACGACTTTTAATAAATATATTAAAATAATATATATGTTATTTTAATTATTAAAGAGGTGATGTATAACATTCTAACGAGATATATACATCACTGTTAAAAAATTTCCTATAGTCATAGAAGAAGGTTTTAAATTTTGTAGGCTTATACATAATGGAAATTCTCTAAACGCAAGACATATTTATAGATAGTTATATGTACAAGAGAACTTCATCTCACCACAAATGTAAGCACAAAAACTAAAAAAAATATTAAGTTCTATAATTCAGGAGGTACCTCTAATTGATCACCTATTTAGAATATGGTCTAAAAAACTTGTGAAAACAAGAGGTTAGCTGTTAATTTTTACATCTTTCACCGGATACCTTTCCTCAGATTGCCTTTGCCATAGAAAATTAGCAGCTTCCAACCACCGTGGTTCAACCAAAAACTTGTTTTCTTGAACCGCCCAACGTGACTTCTCGGTTCCAATGTCTGTGGAAATGACATGGGTCACCGATGAGTCAACCTCAGTAGAGCATGTGGCTCCTAATCTCTCTGCAACCATCCATAAATGATGATTTTCTGCCTGGAATTTTGTTGGAAACACACGGCTGAATACAATTTTGCACCCCTTTAAAACTTCACTACGAACCGCACGCAACATCTGACATAATAGTTCTGTTATTAGCAACGCAAGCGGTAGAAAAATACATGGAAAACTGAACTCTGATTTAGTTCGGTTCAGTTTTTAGTTTAATCGCTTTGCAACTGAATGTTGCACAATGCACACCCATGTCTGAAAGAACTCAAAACAATTGTCTGAAAGAAGTCATTTTGTCAAGCACCCATGTCAGGATGGGTGCACCCATAAAAACCTTTCCTTCCATTTTTGGGATAAAAAAATTTATCCTATACGTTTAATACACTAATTATGATTTGAAAAGCAATAAAAGTTAAACCTTTATAAAATCATTGATGAGTTTCCCTTTTATTTTAACCCTTGTGAGATAACACAGATCTCAAATCAGCCCGTTAATAACTAAATGGCTCAAATCACATGCTAAAGAAATAATTAGAGTTTTTCCAATTTTTTTATTGGTATGGATGTGGATGTGCAAGAGATTTTAGATATGAATATACAGTCATCAAATGTCTCACCTGTCTTGCATCGCGGCCTACGAAATTCTCCCCAAGTTCCTATTTAAAAAGCAATAAAACCAAGTTGTCAAACCATATGCTATTACTTGAATAAAATAACGAAAAATAATTACCAGAACATACCGGGTCAAAAAACATACTGTGGACCCGTTTAAGGACTTTAAGAACAGTGGCAAGAGCACCATCACTATCACTTTCATCACTTCTCAGTTCAGAAAGAGATTTAGATTTGTAACCAAATTGTTTACAACTTGAAGCGAAGAAATGATATCTTTCCATCGAAATCAAATTATCCTTATGCTTCACCCATACCTAAAAAGAAAACAAAAGAACTTGTCATTAAATGAAAACAACCATGACTAATTTGTTAAAAAAATAAAAAATAAAATAAAAACTTACCTGTTCCGTGTCATCAAGTATCAATACTGCACTTTCTTGCCCTAATACTACATCAAGTCCTTTTTGATGTCTTTGAGTGCAATCACCTTGAGCAATGATTCTAGAGTCAAAGTAAACCCTACCAGGGTCAAGTAAATTTGCCATTTCTAATGCATAAGCACGCTCTCCCATGGTGTAAATGTACATTTCAAACAGATTGCTTGCTTCTTTCAGAAATGTGTGAACAAATGGCCTCAATTTTGTCACCATGTTCATAAAGGGTAATTTAAATAGACTGCCTTTTAAGGTATCTGTCATTACAATTCAGGAAGTTATGCCCATGATTATAAATAAGAATATTATTTCCTCTTTCAAAAAGGAAAGACATTGTGCACTTGCCTTTGATGAATATATTTGTAATGAAATTTAAAGTTTAGAACTTTATGGAACCTAAAGAAGCTTTTTCACCAATCATACTCGATACGAATTATGAATGATTAATTTAGATATTTAGGTATGTTTTATACCCAATGGATCAAAAAGGTAAAATAAAAGCAACAAAAAAAATTAAAATCAAAATTGGTTAAGTCAATTCTCCGTCCAAATCGTATTTTAAATGCAAAAACCTTCTCAAACATTGTATTCAACAAATTTTTAAGTATTCGAATAATATAGATTTATGTAACCAACTAACCATATTTGGCACAAATACTACATAAAAACAATATTATAAAGTTTGGACAAAAAAAAGTGATTTCGAACTACCATAGCAAAAGATTACACATTTTGACATGTTATTCAACCTGCCACCCTACCGAGTACCGATCCATTTACCACCTCTACATATTACTTCCACAAGAACAAATATTTACGTGGAAGGATGCACACAATTATTTTAAGATTTACCTTGCATAGGATCATTTGGGTTCATTAAATATCCTTCATCTTGAGTTATATCTGAAAACCTGGTTGAGTTCAGTAACGTGTGGTCTAAATCAAGAACCAAATAAAGTTTTTTATGGCGTAACAGATTTTTTAAATCTCTGTCACGCACACGAGCAATTTCATCATTAGCAAGTCTCAAATCCTGCAACATTATAAGGTTGAGTAGTTAAACGAGTTAGAGAAATTCATGTAAGAAAGTATGCATGTTTTGCAAAAAATAATTATACCTTGTGTATATAACCAAATGCCACACCAGACTGATTATCTATTTTCTCTCCACATTTTATGCACATTCCTCCTATAAAACCAGGATGTGTGCATATAACCTCCTTCACTGATGCTTCTGAACATAATAATTTACAAGGATTACAAAATATGTGCATAAAAATCTAAAAAGATTTTTATCCCTCTTTTCTCTATAAAATAGATAATAAAAACCAATTTATAAGCAATAGAATACAAGTATCACCTAAAACTTCAATTTGAACAGTATTTTTATTATGTTGATCAGTACATAATCAAAACCAATTTATAAACAATAGAATATAAGTATCACCTAAAACTTCAATTTGATCAATATTTTTATCATGTTGATCAATACATAATAAAAACCAACTTATAAACAATAGAATATAAGTATCACCTAAAATTTCAATTTGATCAATATGAGATGTTGATCCATTGGGTTCTTCTATAGCATCTAGAGCATCGATCTTCCTTCTCTTTGTCCTGTGGAAGACCAAATCGTTTAAGAAAACTAAATTAACTGACAATCAATTAGATTTAAAAAAAAAATCCACGATATGAAACATTTATATATGGAAGCCATCAATTAAATGCGACTCCTGACAGCAGATAAGAATTTTCGAATTACTTTGCATGCATAGTTTTACTTAAGTATTTTTATTGTTAGAAAATATATGTTGCAAGACAAAACTTTGAATATGCATAATCAATCCTTTGAACCAAAACAGATATCATAAAACACGACTAGGTCTTTAAGTACCCAAATACTAGTTAAGCTATTTGTAGGGTCTAGGGGGAGTAAGGTGTAAGCATGCCCTACCTCTATCTATGGTGAAATAGGAGCTACTTTCAAAGAGACCCCCAGAAACACAAACAGGCATAATCAAGCAAAATAAAAATATACGAAGCTAAAGAGTTACTCATATAAGCAAAATAATGGGATGATGAGTAGCAACATATGTTGATCATAGATTCATAAGACACAATATCATAGAGCCAGCACACAGACAACCAAGTATGTATAAAAAGGTAGCAGAGCCTGTACTTTCTCACTTAAAATTATATATTAGCTCTTAAATTCAACAAGAGAAAAACCAAATTACCAAAAGATACGAATAAGAATAAGATAAAATAAGTGCCCATAGTAGAAATCAAAATTAGACTTTACTAGATTTAGACAAAGATTCTTAGTAACATATTTAATACTACTAATCACCACCCTTGGTAGTTGGTACCTATAATATACAAATCCATTGAGCGGCTATGACTAAACCAAACATGCGACAAATGATTCATACCCATGAACATGGAAAGATTAAGCCTAGGACACAAGATCCATCTCAGTAACATATTTAATGCTATTAATTAAGAGTTATATCTCACTAAAGACAATAAGACAGGAAGATACCTGGTAATTTCTCTCTTATAAAAATAAAATAAAATACATTTTCCTTCTGTATGAATATAGGTTTGATGCAAGAAAATGCCAGTCTCTACTCTCTAGCTCGTAATGAAACCTACATGAATGAAAGAATGTTTTTATGTACCTTTCAATAAGTGAATTACTCTCATGATCCTCCTCCTCCTCCTCATCATCATCATCCAATTGTTCTTTTTCTTCTTCTTGCTGACTAATAGTATCAGAAGTGGAATCCAACTCTGCATCCAGAAACGCAGCAAAATCATCACTGCTTGATGAGTTCACTGGTGATTCATCAACGAGACTCATCTATGATGTCCACCTATGCAATTCAAAGTACAAAACATATATCACAACAGTCACTAGCCACATTCTTTAATTAATATAAAACACAAAGACTAGCAAAAATGGTTCTAAATTGTTCTAAAAATCTGTTTTACACCTTGATCGTTGAAAGATTTGAGAACTAAGTTATCTGTCAAGTTAAATTCTTTTAGGGTTTTAATCGAGCACCTCAAAACCACATTTACAGACACCTTGATACATAATATAACAAATCTTATCGAATCCTTTCAAATTCATGGTAATTTTCGTAACCAATTACAAATTATGGCAACATAATTAACAAAAACAACTAAAGCTATGATCCACGAGCGAAAATATATTAATAAAGAATTCGTAACATGTTGAAACTCACGAGAAAATGATGTAGCTGCCTCCGGATGAGAGATCTTCACCGGAGAGGCAACGACGTCGTCACCGATACCGATACCGGCGTCGCCGGAGCAAAATGACGATGGTGAACGGCGGTGTAGTTGAAACGATCCGATAGAGTGAAGGGAGTTTATCTTTCAGTTTAAACTTTAAAGCCGTATGGGCTTTAAACAGGCCCTGGTAAAATGGTAAAACTGAAACAATCCGCTCCGCCTAGTCCAAAGGCCCGAACCTATGTAGAAATGAATCGGCTCAAACATCATCTTTTCATCGCTGGCCCAATGGACCTCCAAATATAGATAAGGCCTCCAATTTTTTGGGTAAATTATGGTTTTAACCCCTTTGATTTAAGTGTTTTAACTATTTCGGCTCAAAATAGAATCTAGATTTTGTCACACCCCAAAATTCTCACTCGTGGTGTCAGTCAACGTGGCCACGTGGGTGTGACGTGGCCAGAATCACAGCTCATGGTCATATAGAACAACTCTATATGCATTTCAAAATACAGTGTTTGACATAAATATAACAAATGATTTGCAGCGGAAATACAATATCATAGCAGCGGAAATAATAAGTTAAACATGTGCAGCGGAAATAACAAGTGTCAGACACTACAGAGTTGCATACAAAACATAATTAAATATTGTATTCAAAAGACACGACAGTATGCATGTGGACCCTAATGCTCGTCCCTTAAATGTGCATCTTGTTCCATACGCAGCTAGTTACCTGAGAATACAAGTTTAAGAAAAGTGTCAACACAATGGTTGGTGAGTTCACAGGTTTTGATATATATATATATATATACACATAGTAAGAAAACATGTGTCATGCTGTTTATCATAATGTTAGTCCCGAGCCCTAGGCTCCAAGTGTTAGTGCGTCACTACCGAACTAGACTTGTTTGTCCTTGCCTCCGCTATGTCTCGTAATTACATAGCAAGTTAGGTCAGAGTTTCACGTGTTATGACCTCCAGTCAATATTGTGCCACGCGGGGTTAGTCACACCCAAACGGATCCATTCAAACATACCACGTTGTTCGTACATTAACGGTAAGACTTTGTGAGGGCTTGTTACGAGTTCAACACTTAATGTTTGTCTAATAAACCAGCATACACATAAAATGTTTGTAATAGCATAATTGTTTGACTCGATTCAACTAGTATTCTCCCCCTATTTGAAAAGTTTGAAAAGAGTAAAGAGGGGCTGTAAACTCACCTTAGAAATGATCGGTAAATCGAATGCGTAAGCTCCTGCGTAGACTGCGTGTCGGTCACCGACTACCTATATCGTATACCATACTTGAGTTCGTGTAAATGACCGTGCTTGTGTTCATGTTAGTGCTCATGTTTGTGCTCAACAACCCTCGGTTATTCATGTTTGTCTGTGTCGGTCCACATTGACCGTGTTTGCTCATGTTGGTCCACATTGACCGTGTTTGACCGATTTTGACCATGTCATTTCAACGACCCGTTGGTGAACCGTGTGTCGGTTGTGAATCGTGTAATATTTGTGTTAGCGCTCGTCGTGTGCAAAACACGCATATCGCGTTCATGGACACCTTACTATTTATAGTAAGTTTCCATTTATGGCAAGTTTTGTGACAACTAGTACTGACCGGCCGGCCGGCAAGTCCGTACGGTACGTGTACTTTCAATGTTTGCTGTGTCTAAATACATGAATATGAATAGTGTTTGTATTTACAGAATTCAAAATACAAGCTACAGTTGTACGTTTTTATGTGAAAACTTAAATATTGTAAGTACAACACTCATGATGAACAATAGTTGTTTGCATTTAGGTGAAAACCTAAGTACAGTTAAGACAACGAATCAAAAATGACAACAGAGATTAGGTAAATAATAAGAACAAGTCGGTTGCGATCTGATATCCACAGATGACAGGAATCAGATGGCCGACAAATCAGTACGAAAACAATGTGATAACAGGATGTTTAGTTAAGTCCGACAGTGAGGAAATACAATTCAAAGCCTAAGTACAATGTTGTTTCAGAATAGTGAACTGACAGTGTGTTTGCGTGGGTGACGATTCACACAAACATAGCTGTAAGTTTAACGTTCTGAAATGATGACTGGAAAGTAGAAAACAAGAATCAGAAAGCAAAACCATTGCCGTGTTCGTTCGAGTGACGATTCGAACGAATACGCGCGATGGTGACGCGTTCTGACTAAACGAAAACAAAACACAACACGAACGACAAATAAATTAAGAAAATAAAATATTTTATATTTTACAATTTTGAAACTCATCAAAAATAATTAAAACAACTCTTTTTATTTTAAAACGTGTAAAACTACGTGTTACGTTCCGGAAACGCAACGGAGACGAAAACCGAGCAACCGAAACGAACCCGAATACCCTTGGGGTATTTAAAGCCTAAATAAGGCCATTTATCCTCATTTTTACCATCTCCTCTCTCTCTCTAACTCCATTTCCGGATTCCTCCTCTCACCACCATTTCCAACCTTCAAAACTCCATAACTCCTTCAATTCTCAACGAAATTTGGTGATTTTTGGACCTACGCGAAGCTATTGATGTCCTCTACCTAAAAGTACAACGGATCTGAAGATTTAGCCACTGAAAATCGAGGTAATGAGCTTGGAAAGTTCAGAAATTTAGGGTTTTTCATCTTGGGTTTTGTTAAACTCACTCAAACCGGCCCTAGACTCAACCTCAAGCCTTGTACACTTTCGAGAACCTATCATGTAACATCTGTGCATATAGTCATAGCAGTCATAGACAGTGTTAGTACAATGTGTATTTACATTCAGTATGTCAATGTGATTCAAGTGTTCATATATGTGTTTGTGAATTCTTTAGTTAGGAACAAATATGTATTATTTATTTACAATCGATTACACTAGGCAAGAACAGTATCGTATTATATCGAAACAGTGGTGGGACGGCGTCAGATAAGGCAGGTAGCTGGACTCTGGGGTATGCCCTATACATATACTGCGTTCGGTGTAATGGGATAGTGTTAGTGCGTAGTGTTTAGACGAATAGTATGACAAGCAAATTAATCAAACAAAATCGTAATGCGTAAGCGAGACTGAGTGTAGTTATGGGTGACGATCCGTAATGATACGAATGTTGAACTTATAATTACGAGTAAACGACAATAAATAAATAATACGATCGAAAAACGTACGCGATTGCGGGTATACACGTAATTGTATTTTTTAACGATCTGACAACGAACGAAGATTAAAAAAATAAATGAAATAAATTATTTTACATTTTTACAATTTTGAAACTCATCAAAATGATGAGAATAATAACTATTTTATTTAAAACGCGTAATATGCGCGTTACGTTCCGGAAACGCAAAACCGAGCAACCGAAATGAACCCGAATACCGCTCGGACTATAAAAGCCTTGAAGAAGGCTATTCCTCTCATAATTTCCAGCCAAACCCTTTCTCTCTCAACAAAATTCGTCCTCCACCTCTCACTAGAAAGATCAAACCTCAAACGCGTGTATCTCCTTCGTTTCTTGACGAAATTTGGTGATTCTTGAACCTACGCGAAGCTCGTGATCTCCTCTACAAGGAAGTACAAAGGATCTGGTGTTTTATCCGGCTGAATTCAAGGTATGAAGCAATGAAAATTCTGAAAAATAGGGTTTCTTCCCTTGTGTGGTTCGGTTATATACACATACCTCCATTCGGTGTAAAACCTATACATACACGTATCTCACACCTTCGCTGGTTGACAGGCAGAGTTCGGGGGAGGCTGAGGACAGGTTCGTCAACACCTCGCTGATGAGATGTGAAGTCAATTAAACTGGAAGGGGCTGGACATGGAATGGCCATGCGGCCTTCTGTTTTGTTTATGCCGACTAGTTGGCTCAACATGATGGAATGGATTCAAGGTTGTTGGGCTGGACCACTCTCACGCGATCTAGGAAACCCTTTGGCCCACATGATTCGATCAAACTCAATAGGACACCCGGCCCATTAGTCCTATGCAGTCCAACTTAATTTCATTCGGCCCATAGGCTGGCCCAGTCCATACTCGCACAAATCAATTCAAAACTAAGAAATTGAACCAAAGGCCCAATAACAAATGCTTAGGCCCAAGCTTGGCCTTTTTCTTCATTAAATATGAAATGATCATAATTGGTTTAAGTGTAACCTATAACCCAATTATATGATCAAGTCATAAACATAAAAGGGCTTAGAAACATTTTAACATATCTTTAAATTTCATGTTAATCAATGATTATCAAAGTCATCAACATTATGTTATCTTATGTATACAAGTTATGCATAAAAGAACATGACATATTCTTTTCACGAATCAATTATCAATCAAGTGACCCGATCATGATTTTCAAATTCACACAACATTCCTAAACATGAGATCAAGTAATCAAGAGTTAATCAAGTTCAAGATAACGCAAGTCAATCAATAAATCAAAGTCTATACAATCATAAATCTTATATTATATGTATGATTACAATGATATAGGAACCAGTTAGAGGTCTTGTTTGCTACTTGCTACTTGTTATAGTTCAGAGTCTACTGCAAACAGGTGAGAACATTAGCCCCTCTTTTACTGATTTCAACTGTTTTGGGGTGGAACACGTGATCAAACGCTCTTATTACAATCATATTTCATTATACAAGATGTATGCTATTTTACAAACATTACAGGTTCACTGTACTAATTCAACGGATTCAACAACTGTTATAAAGGATTTTAACAACTGTTAAACATTTTCTACTAAAAAGGTTTTATAAAGGTTCTTTAAACTGCTTTATATTAGTGTTTACACAAATGGTTTTATAAATGATAAACACTTTTAAATAATGAAATTTATGAACTCTTTTACTATAAACTTATGTTTTCAATCAAGATAATATATTATAAACCTTGTTATCATACAAGGACACCATTATCAGTACTCAATCAAGGGTTTCAAAAACAAGATATTCAATCAGTAGTTTTCATGGTGGTATTCAACCAAAGGATTTTCAATTCATGGTAATCAACCAAGGTTTTCAAATCATGGAAATCAAATAAGGCATTTCAATCAAAGGGTTTCAATTCAAGTTTTCAAAAGCATGGTGTTCATCGTTGTGAACAAACTTATACACACATCAAGTTACATATTCATTTAGCGTTAGTACTGGGTGATCACAACAAGGGAAAGCGGACACAATTGGGCAGACCAAATTCTGGAGTTAGCTTTTAAATTTGTTTTAAAAGCTAACTGCAGGATTGGTTACGTATGGTTTTATCAATGTTGCTGACTAATTATCTAACTCCAAACGTGGTTTGGGACTTGATTATATGTTGGTTTTCTAGCAAACGGTCTGATGACTGTTTGGACACGTTTTACATACTTGATGTTAGTTTGGGTTGCAACCATCCACGTATTTTCATTCACTGTTTCATACATATGCCTTACATTGCAGTTTCATACTTACAAATGTTAAACCTATTGTTCTCACCAACTACTTTTGTAGTTGACAGTTACTTTTCACGTGTTTCAGGTAATCAGGTTTAAGGCATTCTAAAGGACAACTAAGGAGACCATTTAAGATAGAACAAGATGAAGAAACATGCTAGGATGGATTTAGAAACACATTAAAATCCTGATTGTTTAATTGTCTTGTTTGATGTCTTATTTTGTAAACTATATTTTGGGTCTGTAGTTGTCATTCTTTTGGTAGATAGTTTGAATGTCTGTAACTAAACAATGGTCTAAACATTATGAAATCTAGTAATACATTGTGGTTGTTCTTATTCAATACTTGTGCATGATTCAACCATATCGTCACCACGCCGTGGATTCCGCACGCGGCGCAGGGGGTGTGACATATCAGCACATACTAGTAACCTAGGAAAAACAAGTTGGATAAGATTCAGAGTTCGATGAGGATGGGGAAGTGCAGGTTTCGCGAAGAGCAGCTGCGGCCGAACCTTGGCCTGGTTGGGAAGGAGGGTGGCCTAACCTTTGATGGCCGAACCTCCTGCAGTGAGTTTTCCTTGCTGAACCTGCATGCCTAAATCTTCATCAACGAACCTATGCTGCAGCCGAACCCGGCACTCACGAACCACCATGGCTGAACAATGCACGAACCTTCTGTTGGCAAACAACCTAGCCGAACCCTTTCAAAACTAGCCACCGAACCTTCCAGCCTTCGCCAAACCTTATGCAGGAACGAACCCAACTTCTGTGGCCGAACCATCTTGGAACCAGGGACCTACGAACCCTCGGCCAAACCATGTTGCAGCCATGCGAACCTTTTGTTGACTACGAACCTATGATCACCAAACCATTAGCCGAACCCCCATGCGAAGCTATGGCTGAACCCCAGATGATTAGACCTAACAGGTTCGCGGGGTTGGATACTAGACTTGCCAGTTGATTAGTCTAAGCCAGATCCTATATATCCGGTCCACAGATCACAAACTCAGCCCAAAATTCCATTGACAGGCCCAAGACTCACCAACTTGGCCCAATAGCATACACCTATGGCCCATACCCAAATTCATTCGGCCCCCTCAACAAATACTTGGCCCAGGCTATGAATCTGATTCGGCCCAATGGGATTATGTCGACCCAATTGATTATTCGGCCCACGTGACAAGGATGTGAATATAATTTAAACAAAAGTTAAGCGATACAATGCATGGGACTTAATCAGTAGAACAAAAGTGATGGATTGGGTTAATGCATTTCAAAAATATAAAACATCAAGTTTTTACAAGGGTGGTTCATGATCATTTACTAATTATGTAATTACCTAATCAAATTACAAGGACCACAAATGAGGCTTCATGTTTAGAAAATGACAATGGGACAAGGTCAAAACAAAGTTAAACATGGAATAAGTAACGAGGTAAACTAAGCTAATCTAAATCAATTAAGTGTTAGTAACATCTATCACAAGCAAATCAGGGCCGAATAAAGACCGCGACTCACGGGTGTTAGCCAATTTTCAGGCTAACACATGCACGCACACAAATCACCACAACTTATACTTATAAGCTACAACAACATGAAATCAATACAGAATCGTGAAAACAAACTCAAGTCCAATCAAGAGCGCGTGCATTCTCTCTTAAGCTAAGTCAACCCCCAACAACAACAAGGTGAGTTCATATGCCCCTTTTCTAATCTTAAATGATTTTTAAACTCTCGGGGCTGAGAAACATGCTTAACTTTTATTTATTTAAAAGTTTATGTTTAACATATTGCTTATACTTTGATTAGATAATATTGTATGATTTATTATCATTTATCATTGTATGCGTGCTTGTATGATTATGATATGACAGGGATAAGTATGATGAATATGATAACAAAATTTCATAACTCATCAACACATTAGAATAACATGGTTGCAAGATTTTATCTTACAACACTTAGTTATTCTTACAAGAACGAACATTGAATTAATCACAGTTGAACAGGATGACAAGAACAAAACACCTGCATGATATGAAGATAATACATCTTCCTAACATCATTCAACACTAGAGTTAACTAAGTGTAATAAGACAAGTGCTTATAACACTTAGCTTACAACTCAACACATATTACAAGAAAACATGGAACAAGAAGCATCCACCACCTGAGTCGACTAAGTGTTGTAAGACTAGTTCTTGCCACAGCTTAGTGACAACATGGTGATTATATGGAACAACAAGGAATGATAATCATGATAATGTAACTTCATGATAACAACAATATCATTCACATAACAATTAACATAATTTAATAAGACAAGATCTTATTTAACTTTGTTAACAACAACGAGAACATATAACACTGATGAACACACAATACAATTGATTACTATTGAACTGTTTGCATTATATCATTTCAATCATGTGCCATGTACTTAAATTTGATCATTGTAAGCCCCTTATAATTCGCTGACCAGTTATTTTGACGTGACTATACCGACGATAGCATAGTGGTACCATAGGTTTGACAAACCTCCAGCTTGTAGGGCTGGTATGTTGATCGTAATGATTTATTGGCCGGTAACGTACGACCGGTGACAGGGAAACTCCAAGTCAGGGTCTGGGAAGCGACACATGGTGATATTAATCTGCAGTGAAATTGTAATTAATCCATCGTTACCATTTGACTAGTAGACTGAGGAATTTATTTTCTCTCATGTCATATTACTAGTAACTGTTTCGATGAGGCCTACGGTAATACAAGGTGGTAGAGGTAAATCGGATGCATTGTAATCTAATTACGTGAGGATTACAATGGATTCCTTTTATGTTCTATGCACTCCAAGTTGAGAACAAATATTCAATTGGTTAACTAACACTCTTAATACTTAAAAGTGATTAACAGTTAACCCCACAAGTAATGGAATAATACAAGGATCAGATTAAATTAATCTAATATCCTTAATACATAAAAGGGTTATCAATACTTCGGTTTGATAACTAAAACCCTATTATTATATTATTCTACACATGATGCTACAGGTGATTAACAAACGAGATGAACAGGTGAAATGGAAATGGATATCGGTAGTTTATTGCAAATAGTGTGGAGTTCTAATAGTAATGTGGTCGGATGTTGGTTGGGGCTTGGTTTCCCTACATATGCCCTATATATAAGCATAACTACTAGGATGATATATTATTTGTGAATATAACTATCGAGAAGCCATTGGGTGAACGGGTGAATCGAACAACATACCAGTAACAGAATTGACATTGTGATTGTGCATGTGAACAAATCAAGGTTTTCAATTATCATACTTATGAACTCACCAACCTAGTGTTGACTTGTTTAAATGCATGTTTTCTTAGGTGACGAACATGTGTAGTTACTCATATGCAAGGACTAAGCTAGTGGACTTTTAGAAGACCTAGCTTCATTTTGTGTTGCATACTTTTGGGATGACAAAACTATGAATCATCTTTTGTATATCTTGTACAGTTACAAGATAGAAACCACAATGATTCTTTTGGTAGAATTACTTGGTTAAATTATGAACATGACTATGTGATTTAATTTTGTAATTCTGTATTGATGTCATGTTAGCATTTCTCAGTTATTTATCATGTGCTATGTAAACAATCTGATCATTTCGATTATCAAACGATATCGCGCCCCGAGACCTTTCCGCCCGACGGGAAAGTCGATCCAGCCCACCGGTTCGGGGTGAGACAAGTTTCACAAAACATATCGTTTTTAAAGTTCTAGCATGCTTGTTAAGTCCTACGTTGTCACACCACCAATTTTCAACTAACGGAATCATATCGTTTGGGACGTGACAAACCAAGATCTTAGATCATTAGACATAACGAAGACCTCTATATGATTTTCAAAACATACTTTGGTCTAAAACTGTAATATCAAAGTTCTAGCATGTGCGATATCGGAAACCATCTAACTTAGCATATGATCATCATATTAAAGAATATTAAATCACTTAGCATGATCAAAACGTTCATAGCATTTCTAAATCGATAGTTTGAAAAATAAAACTAATTTTTAGTAACTATGACCAAAATATCCAAATAATCCTCATAAGTATTTCTAATCCATTTTAAATCACATAACATCATATTATACTATTTAACATCATTTGCACACTTTATTCTAACTCAAATCATCATCTATCGATATCCGGTTTATAAAAGTTACTATATATAGTAACTATTCTAAAAATGACCACAATCAACATAAAATCAAGTTCTAAACATTAATATCATTCTAATATCATTCTAAAAGCAAATATACATCCATGCATGCTCATAATATCATCATCATCAAAATGTAACTACAAAGTTACTATATTTAGTAGGTTCATCAAAAACCCATATATTATCCATTTTAACAAGATCTAATCATGCAATATACTTCCAATATCATCTATAAACACATCTAAATATCTAAAATCATTCAAATAGGTTTAGATCATACATGCATGTCAAGATTTCATCATTTTATATACAAACCATGAGGTTTCCACAAGCACATCATCATAGATCATCATGAAACACTCTCTAATCATTCTAGATCATCATTAATGTCACACCCCCACCTCTCGTTACCTGGGATGATGTCATTCGTCACTCTGATAAGGTTGCGGAAACATAGTGGCGATGTCTTAGAGATGAGGTGTAACTTACTTGAACCGATATCACAGCACACAGATTAACTTAACAGAAATACAATACCCAGGGTTTCGTAATTACAACCAACATTACAGCTAAATTTACTACACAATCGGAATTATTTAATTACAAATGTAAGAAGTGTATCCTCACCTAGTAGTCACTGTCCTCCTGCAAGAATGTTTGAGTTTAAAACGTCAGCACAAAGCTGGTGAGATCGTTAGTTCTATTTAAAACATATGATATGTTATGAAATACAAGTTCTCGGAATATTCAGTTTCAGATAATCATGGGACCCGTATCTATCTCCTTTCGGACAATCTGTGATTTGATAAAGACACTACCCGTCGGTAAGTATCTTGATGCCTCATTATCTTAATGTTTATTACTAACATTAAGAAGATGTTTCGGAAACAGATAACAAACATTTCCACCATGGGGAGTTGCAAGCTCCCGACAAATGGGTTGTCAGACAATAGTACTATCATTGATTTCTGTTCGGCCACACTTGGGTTCACTAGATACAGTTCAAGAGATGAGGACTTTTGATATTTTGATAAAGATACTAACGGCAAAATACCATGAAATCACACAAGATGGAGTTTGGATGGTGAAAATATGTGTTTTGTGGAGCTGGAAGTCGAGCAGAAACGAGTAGAGTGAATTGGTTAACTTCTGCGTGAAGAAACTGAGTTTTAATCTTATCTGCCGCCACAATCCCTGCCAGGCGTACCGCCCCAGTTGGAGGTTTGGTCTGGGCCTAGCGCGCGGATGGAAGGATTCAAGATATTTTTGTGAGCACCGCGCGTACCGCCTAGAGTCAAGGTCAGACGCTAGGCGTACCGCCTAGGACCAATTCCTCAAATTTTGGATTTTTCTTTGTTTCGTGATTCCGGACAATCCGTAAATCCGTTTCGCGCACGGTTTTCGCCCACGTTCACCATTTCTCGCATACTATTAACCTCTAATAATTACAATAGCTAAATCAACGTGGATTTCTAAAACGATCACATGTGCTCTTGTCATTGATGACGTAATTCTCAACTGCAATTATCACAATTAACAGTAAGAATAACAACAAACCCAGATTCTAACATTGAGAAATTCGTGCATGCAACATCAAGTGGGTTTCATGTGCAATCTAGTGCTTGCATGTGTGCATAGATGTGTTTTTAAGCTATAAGAGGCATGATACTACCTTCTATGACCTCAAGAACACCGAGTTGATAATTTAACAGCAGTTTATGGGGATTGAGAAAGTCTGAAATTGAGCAACTTGGCTGGTTCAAGCTTGGTGGTGATCTTGGTGAGCTCCTTCTTTGGTTCAAGCATCCAAACCTTCACTTCTAAGCTTTCAAAGTGTAACAATGGCTTACATAGGCTCCAATGGTGGTTTGCAGGTGGAAATGACGAGTATGGAAGGTCTGGTACTTGAGAAGTGAAATGTAGGGTGGCTGGATATGATTACATCTTGGTTTTATAAAGATTTTGCATGCTGGCCTCGTCGCGTTCTGCCGAGAAGCTCCTAGATCCTCTCTGCGTACCGCGATGGATTTCGGGAGTTCAAACTCCCCACCCATCCATCGCGTACCGCCATGAGCATCTCAGGGGTTTATCGCGTACCGTGACGGGTCCCTAAAGAGCCTAATAGGCCCAATTTCAATGGTTTGATCCGTTCGTCGCCGTTTTCATGCTTACGGACTATTGTTTGGCGTCGTTTGAACTTCCAAGTTCAATGTTTGAGCGTTTCGTGAGGTTTCGAGTGTTTTGTTACACGATGTGTTAAACGTTCACCAACGTTCGTGTTTTCTTAGACACGTGTGTGCGTGTTACGATAATTCACCGAAGTATCGTGTTTGTGTCAGTGTTCATACCGTTATGACACGTGTCACACTAAATTAAATTAAACTAATTCTAGTGCCACGTGTACAAATATCATTTAAATAAACATTTAAATAAATTGAGTGCTGACCTGGATTTTACGGGGTGTCACAGATTTAGACAACTAACGTTTTTGGCCTCCAACCATAGTTAGATTTTGGCCAAAACTGTTATAATAGTTAAGTTTGAGGGGCCAAAACCGATAGTTGTCTAAACCACAGGGGTTGAATTGAAAGAATTTTCTATTTTCTGCCGAAATTGTTAAAACATTTAAACCATACGGGCCAAAATTGTAATTTACTCTAATTTTTTTGGTATGTGGGCTCTGAAAAGACTTAACAAAGGCTCACATAAAAACTTTCTAATATTCAATTGAAAAGGATTTTCTTAAAAAAATTGATTATGAACATTTTATTAAATATATTGCATTTAAAAAATTAGAAAAAAATAAATTTAATCTAAATATTTTATGCATGTAATTATAAACAATTTTTTTATAAACTTTTACTTTATTATTGATGTTCCCAAGTTCGGATATAAAGAGGAGGTTTTTAACGGAACCGTTAGTGAAAGGTCCTGACTTTTTATTCCGCTTAAGACCCCCCCTCCCCAATGATTGAACCGATCATTTATCTTCTACTTTAAAAAAAGAAGTAACTATTATCAACATGACGTATTATTAGGGTATCTGTCTATGATTTTTGACACTTGTCATCACAACAATTATCATCTTATATTAAAATTTTAATAATTTTATATTAATGACCACTTATTTTTAGACATAAAAAATTCTTAATTGATTGATATTGTTTGTTAAATGAAACACATCAAAATATTCAAAATGTTAATTTTTAAAACAAAATCAATTAACATTCTATTCACAATAAAAAATAAAATTAACATTTATTTTTTTAATTTTTTTTAAGTATACATAAAGCTTTTTTTATTTTATTTTTTTTATTCTTATTTTTACGTTATAATTTACATCAAAATGAATGGCGTAAAATGTTAACCAACAAACAAAATGAGAAAATGTTATTCATAGTAACTAAAAATATTACGTGACATGTGTTATCATATTATGCACTCATTTTTTTGTATTTCGATTATATTTTTACTCTTTAATATGGTTTCATTTTCATAAAATATCTAACTAATTTTTTTTTTAAATTTTGTATAATGATTAATAATCCTTATTCTCTAATTTAGCTTTTTATCAAACCTACTTTCTATCCTAATAATAAAGAATCTATAATCAAATTAATAATTGTATTAATTTAATGATTTAGTATGTGTAACGCATAGGCTTCTAGCCTAGTTTATATAATATAATGATACAACTGCACAATTCTTAAAGGACCAAATTAATAGTAAGATAATAGTATCCCAATAATTTTGTAATGACATTTTTAAAACGTCAAGAAAATCGGTTAGATAATGAATCTTTTCCCAATATGCATCTAAAAACTCTTTGACCAAAACACTTTCATAAAAACTAGAATGAAAAGATTGTAAAGTCACTCGTTTTTATAAATCACTTTTAAAACATTTTAAAAGTAAAGTTCCACACTTCCACCACACGGTCCACGCCTGAACATCCCAATTGTCACACCCCCACCTCTCGTCACCTGAGAATGATGTCATCAAAAGGGTAGCGGAAGCATAGTGGTGATGTCTCAGAGCATGAGGGGTGACTTACTTGATCCGGTATCATCATAGCACACAGATTACGAAAAGTAAAACTTACATTACAAGGTTCGTGGTTACAAATATTATTACAGTTTATACATATTACAATTTATTTAATTACAGTTATTGCTAGTGCTGTGAGTGCATCCTCACCGTTGTCCTTGATTGCCTGCAAAAGTTTTAGTTTCGAAAACATCAGCACAAAGCTGGTGAGTTCATACAGTTTAGTTAAATCATATGATATGACAGTTAAGTTCAAATACATGTTCACAGTTCCGGATAACCATGGGACCCGTATCTAGTTCCTTTCGGACGATATGTTCAGTTCTCGATATTACCCGTCGGTACATATCTTATTGCCTCATTATCTTAATGTTTATCACACCATTAAGAAGTTCAGGAAACAGATAACAAACATTCACACCAGGGGAGATGCAATCCTCCCAGTGAATGGGGTGTCAACCGATAGTACTATCAATGTTTTCTGCTCGGCCACACATGGGTTCACTAGATACAGTTCAAAAATGAGGACTTTCAGTTCCATGATAGAGTTCAGTCTACAGGCAAAATCCCATGAAATCCCACAAAATCACATGAAATCACACAGATATCATTGATGCATATCATATGTTCAGACAACAGTTTGCAGAGTTTCCCCGATGTTTATAAAAGATTAAAAATAAAAGGGGTTGTACGAAATTCACCTGCTGATATAAGGTAGCAAAATCTCTCAAATCTAACAACAAAGAGATGATTCTGCATTTAATTATATTTAATAAGTTATTTTTGTTCTAGTTTACTGATTAGATCTTTCTGAACGTTCAATGTCAAAGACATTGCTTAATAAATCATCAACTCGATATTAATTATATAATTAATTAATTTAAGGTTATATCATACAATGTATGATAATGTAGGAATCTACATTGCATTAGATTCCTGATACAAAGTTGATGACTCTCTTGATTAATCTAAATAATCTCGGATTAATCAAATAGTTAATATTGTTGATTATAATATTAAGACAATTTTTAGATGATTTAATGGCTTAGAATTGATTAATCCTTGTTATTGATTACCCAAATATCATGAAATATCACAATGTAGCACCATAATAGGTGAAATAACCAGATTTAACATACTAATCTGACTGTTATCATAAACATCAGATAATCATTCCAATGAGTATGTTAATGATTATGATTAGTTTGAAACACTTGGATTTAACCTTTGCATTTCAAAGATTAATCAAACTAATCACCTACATTGTCATAATCAAATGGTTTAAACCATTATAATCATAGGTATGATTTCATGCAAACCGGGCATCACAACGGATCAAAACAAGGATTTAACCGTTAGAACTTCGTGTTCTTCGTTTATAATCAATCCTAGCCATCATCTAGGCAATAATCAACAATCCTAACTATCTCATTACGTTCAAAATCAAGATCTAATCAATCAAAATCAAACTAGAAGGTTAAAACGAATCATTACCTGATCTGACGGATTCCTGCGGTTAGAACGATGATCAGGACTTGAAAATACAATCCTTGGTGAGATTTATGAATTGTAATGGCTTCACAATGGATTTAAGATGGTAAGAAACTGATTTCTTTTGACCTCCTGGAGCAAAAACGATCGGATAGAAGAAGAAATAATGATCCCGATGCAATCTGATCCGTTTTAAAAAATTTTGCCGACATAGTCAGCCAGGCGTATCGCCTGGGTTGGTGCACCCACGCCAGGCGTACCGCCTGACCCGTTTTTCATCCCATTTTTGATTTAAACTTCGTTTCGCGATTCCGGGAGCATACGAACTCCGTTTTGCGCACGGTTTTCGCCCACGTTCATCATTTTTCACGTTCTAACAATCCCCATTAACAAAAGTTGTTAATTCCTCGTGGATTTCAAACACGATCAAATGTGCTTACGTCATTAATGCCGAATTCTTCGTACGCAACTGCCACAGTCTCCTCCTGTTAGAGAAATTTCGTCCCGAAATTTAGTGAAGACTTATCTGTCGACAATTGTTTATGAGAACAAGTGAGGATATTTGGCTTTCATCTGATCTTCACGTTCCCAGGTATATTCAGGTCCTCGTTGAGAGTTCCAGCGAACTTTAACGATTGGTATACGACTGCGTTTGAGTACCTTAACTTCTCGATCCATTACTTCTACCGGTTCTTCGGTAAACTGAAGTTTATCATCGATCTGAAGTTCTTCGAGAGGTACGATCAAAGATTCATCGTTTAAACACTTTTTCAGATTTGATACGTGAAAAACGTCATGAATGTTACTGAGTTCCAGAGGTAATTCGAGTCTGTAGGCTACAGATCCAATTCGTTCAAGAATTTTAAATGGCCCTACAAACCTCGGTGAGAGTTTACCTTGTTTACCAAATCTGAAAATGCCCTTCCAGGGTGATACTTTCAACATTACACGATCACCAACTTGGAATTCTAGTGGTCTACGACGGTTATCAGCATAACTCTTTTGACGATCGCGAGCAGCTTTAATTCGTTCTTGAATCAGTGCGATCTTGTCAGTGGTTTCTTGGATGAATTCTGGGCCAATGATTTGATTTTCTCCTATTTCCGACCAGCAAATAGGAGATCTGCACTTGCGCCCATATAGTGCCTCGAATGGAGCGCATTGTATGCTGGTATGGTAGCTGTTATTGTACGAGAATTCCACAAGTGGAAGATGAATATCCCAGCTACCTCCAAAATCAATCACACAACTTCTAAGCATATCTTCAAGAGTTTGATTTGTTCGTTCAGTCTGCCCGTCTGTTTGAGGATGATAAGCAGTGCTCATATTGATTTGCGTGCCCAGAGCATTCTGAAGAGTTTGCCAAAATCGTGACATAAATCGACTATCTCTGTCAGAAATGATAGAGATCGGTACTCCATGTCGAGATACAATCTCATTAACATAGAGTTTAGCCAGTCGATCCATAGAGTAATCTTCTCGGATGGGTAAGAAATGCGCAGATTTAGTAAGGCGATCAACGATAACCCATATCGAGTCATGGTTACGTGACGTTCTGGGTAGTTTTGTAATGAAATCCATAGAGATCTGATCCCATTTCCACATGGGAATCTCAGGTTGTTGGAGTAACCCAGAAGGTCGTTGGTGTTCAGCCTTCACTTTAAGACACGTTAAACATCGGTCCACGTATTCTAATACGTTTCTCTTCATCCCAGGCCACCAGTAAAAATCTCTAAGATCTTTATACATTTTATCAGCACCTGGATGAATTGAATACCTGGATTTGTGCGCCTCATCCAAGATGGTTGTTCGAGAGTTACCGAACAGAGGAACCCACATTCGGTCTTTGAAATACAACAGTCCATCAGCCTTAGTATCGAGTAATTTGTCTAATCCTCTTAGGTTCTCAGCTGGATAATTCGTTGTTTGTAAAGCTTGTTGCTGAGCATTTCTAATCTGAGGAATTAGATTGGTTTGGATAGTCAAACCTAACGCTCTCACACGTAGGGGTTTGACCCGTTCCTTGCGACTCAAGGCATCAGCCACAACATTTGCCTTGCCTGGGTGATAACGGATTTCACAATCATAATCGTTTAAGAGTTCAACCCATCGCCTTTGTCGCATGTTCAACATTTTCTGATCTAGAATATGTTGGAGACTTTTGTGATCCGTGTACACAATACACTTGGTTCCGTACAGATAATGTCTCCAAATCTTGAGTGCAAACACAACTGCACCAAGTTCTAGATCATGAGTGGTATAGTTCTTCTCGTGTACTTTCAACTGCCGAGAAGCGTAAGCAATCACCTTATCGTTCTGCATTAAAACACACCCAAGTCCCTGACGGGAAGCATCACAATAAACCGTGAAGTTATCTGTACCTTCCGGTAGTGCTAAGATAGGTGCATTGCAGAGTTTATGTTTCAACAGTTGGAAAGCCTCCTCCTGTTGGGAACCCCATATAAACGGTTGGTTCTTCTGAGTCAAAGTGGTAAGTGGCAGAGCGATTTTTGAAAAGTTCTTGATAAATCGACGATAATAACCTGCCAACCCCAAGAATTGACGTATTTCAGTCGGGGTTCGGGGTGTCTCCCATTGTTCTACCGCTTTGATCTTACTGGGATCCACTTGAATACCATTCTCATTCACAACATGCCCCAGAAACTGAACTTCTCGTAACCAAAATTCACACTTGGAAAATTTGGCATATAGCTGTTCACGTGCTAGAAGTTCTAAGATGAGTTTCAGATGTTGGGCATGTTCCTGCTGGTTCCGGGAATAAATGAGAATATCATCAATAAATACAATCACAAACTTATCCAGATAAGGTCTACATACTCGGTTCATCAGATCCATAAAAACTGCAGGTGCATTGGTTAAACCAAACGGCATTACTAAAAACTCGTAATGTCCGTACCGGGTTCGGAAAGCAGTTTTTGGAACATCATTGTCATGGATTCGCAACTGATGATATCCGGACCTCAAATCAATTTTTGAGAAATATGTAGCACCTTGCAACTGATCAAACAGATCATCAATACGAGGTAATGGATAACGGTTCTTGATTGTCAGTTTATTGAGTTCCCTGTAGTCGATACACATCCTGAATGATCCATCTTTCTTTTTCACAAAAAGAATTGGTGCTCCCCAGGGTGAAAAACTGGGTCGAATGAAACCTTTATCAAGAAGTTCCTGTAATTGACCTGAAAGTTCTTGCATTTCAGATGGCGCAAGCCGATACGGGGCTTTAGCAACAGGTGCAGCGCCAGGAATCAAGTCAATACGAAATTCAACCTGTCTTGTTGGGGGTAATCCTGATATATCTTCAGGAAAAACTTCAGGAAAATCTTTGACTACTGGGATATCAGTGATACGTGTAGGTGAAGAATTGTGCTCGGTCACGTGTGCCAGGAAAGCATAACAGCCTTTCCTTAAAAATTTCTGAGCCCGCATACAAGATATGAGACCAAGTTTTCTACCGGCTCGTTCTCCTTGAACTACCAGTGTATTACCGTTAGGTAATGGAATACGGATCACCTTAGTTTGACATACAACTTCCGCTTGGTTATCAGAAAGCCAATTCATGCCTACCACGACATCAAAGCTACCAAGCTCAATAGGAAGTAAGTCGATACAGAAAAGGTGATCATTCAGATTCAAGGAACATCCTTGAATAACACTGCTAGTTTTGATCATCTTGCCATTTGCAAGTTCAATGACATAAGGAGTTTCTAGTTCTACCGTAGGCAATGAAAGTAATGATGCAAATTCAGGAGAAATAAAACTCTTATCTGCTCCTGTGTCAAATAAAACTGATGCATAAAGATTATTGAGAAGGAACGTACCAGTGACAATGTTTGCATCATGTCTTGCCTCGGCTGCACCAATCTGAAAAGCTCTGCCCCTAGCTTGATTCCCTGGATTGGTGTTATTGGTTGGACAATTGCGCATGAGGTGATCAGGGCTTCCACAAGTGTAACATGACCGGTTCGTTTGAGCAGTGGGTCGTGGAGCTTGGTTTGGTTGACGAGCAGGAAAGTTGCAGTATTTAGCATAGTGTCCTACCCGATTACATTTTGCACAAACAGGACATGGTCCTGTGTGATGGTAGGGACACCTATCACATTTGGGCGCCGGCCCAGTGTAAACTTTCCTCTCCGGTACCGCCGCTCCATAGTTTTTCACGGTTGGTTTGTTCTGACTGGTTTCAGCTGGAGCTTTGGTCTTGGACTTGCCAAACCATTTACGTTTGGTACCTTTAGAAACGTTCGAGGTACCAGCTTCACTACGGCCCACGGCCGTCTGAGATTTTGAGATCAATGTACCATTTCTTACCGCCTCATCGGTAAGCTTGGTGGTCAATAGAATGGTTCTTTTAAGGGTTGCGGGTTCAGCAGCAGTTACATTTCCCCGAATCTGGGGAACCAACCCTTTGATATACTTCTCAATCAATGCTGCCTCAGTTGGAAACATATTGGGAAGTAGACAAGTAAGTTCATGAAAACGATCGGTGTAGGCTAAAGAATCAGCACCGACCATTGAGTGACTCCAGAATTCCTCCTGAAGTTTTTGGATTTCAGTGATTGGGCAGTACTCTGACATAATCAGAGTTTTGAATTCATTCCAGCCCATAGAATCAACTATAACAGAACCCAAAGTTTTAGCCTGGGTATTCCACCAGGTAAGAGCTGATTCTTTCAAAGAACAGGCAGCATAAGACACCTTATGCTCCTCCAGACACTGGCTGATTTTCAGTTTTGTTTTCATCTCCTCGATCCACCTAAGGAGTCCAGCCGCTCCTTCCCTACCTGTGAAAGTAGGTGGGTTACAGGAAGCAAAGTATTTATACGTACATCCCTGTCGTGGTGGATCAGGAGCAGTAGTAGTTGTGCCTGTGGTATGAACAGTTTCAACGTGTCCACCTGTGGCATTATGTTCCACATGACCAGACCCAGAAGTGACATGTGGCTGTGGTGGTATTACAATGCCAGCAGCCGATAACTGTTCCTTTACGATTCGGGCTATAGCTGCTTCATTCAATACCGACCCACTAGGAGCTGCCATTGGTGTCGGGTTTGGGTCCTGGTTCACCAGAGGAACGGTATTTGTTTCAGAAACAGGTGGTGGAACTGGATTCGGTTCAGGGGGAGTAATATTCTCAGTAGCTTTCTTAGCTGGACGACCTCTTTTCGGAGCCATAGTTCTGCTCACATGCAGACAAACTCAGGTCAGTTCAAGAATATTAAAGATATAACCCTTTTTAATCACATAACTCAACCATGTTCAGACATGCTGACAATTTCATGTTGAAATGTGATCATTCAAGTATTCAAGTATAACTATATTGAAAAGATCCAGATACGTTCTCAGTTCACACTAGTCATTCAGATATTCGTAGTTATACTTAGTCCTGTTATTTCCAAAACATGTGTAGAGTATAACCCAACTCATTGCCTCGCAATACATGTTTTTAGAGATATGTTCATACAGGACTAGAATATGTTCTCACACAAATCCTCTGATATGTTCTCAGTTCATGTAATAGATATGTTCTCACACAACAACAAATATGTTCACATGTTCTCGTACAGTATGGCTCTCGTACTGTACTTTAATTACAGATATGTTCTCATTAGTTATGTTCTCGTTCACATTACAGATACGTTCTCGTTTAGATATGTTCTCGTACAGTATGGCTCTCGTACTGTACTTTTAGTAACTGATATGTTCTCGTATAGTATGGCTCTCGTACTATACTTTAGTTACTGATATGTTCTCGTTCACATTACAGATACGTTCTCGTTTAGATATGTTCTCGTTCACATTACAGATACGTTCTCGTTTAGATATGTTCTCGTACAGTATGGCTCTCGTACTGTACTTTTAGTAACTGATATGTTCTCGTATAGTATGGCTCTCGTACTATACTTTAGTTACTGATATGTTCTCGTTCACATTACAGATACGTTCTCGTTTAGATATGTTCTCGTACAGTATGGCTCTCGTACTGTACTTTTAGTTAATATATTCGCATACAGTATGGCTCTCGTACTGTATTTTCGCGCAATATATGTTTTTAGTTAAATATATTCGCATACAGTATGGCTCTCGTACTGTATATCAGCGCAATATATTTTCAGTTAGATATATTTGCATACAGTATTGCCCTCGTACTGTATTTTCGCACAATATATATATTTTTAGTTCGACATATTCGCATACAGTATGGCTCTCGTACTGTATATCAGCGCAATATGTTTTCAGTTAGATACGTTCTCATACTGGTATGTTCATAGATACGTTCTCATACTGATATGTTCATAGATACGTTCTCATACTGATATGTTCATAGATACGTTCTCATACTGATATGTTCATAGATACGTTCTCATACTGATATAGATATAGTGTTCACATAACATACAACAGATATACAGAAACAAACGTTTGATTAAAACAACACTGTTATTATAGAACCATAAAGTTTATGATACAAAGAGTGCCCTCATAATACATCCATACAAACAACCTATCCGTCTATGAGATGTACAATGAAAATCCCAAAAATGTGGGTCAACTGATCTGACTTACCGTAAGAAATACGGTAAACATGCTAGCACTATAGCTATAGTAGCAAGTACTATAGCTAACCAGATAAGTCTAGCCTCGGTGCTCAGCGTACCGAGCATCCAGATCAGTCCCTGCAGCTTTTCCCCAAAGGCTGCCACCCGCTGCTTACATGCAGCAATCATCTCCCTCCACCAGGTCCTCCGAAGGCGATCCTCAATGGTCGCCCTCCAGGCTAGGGTGTCCGCACCCTGAGTAGTCACATGCTCCATAAGAGCCAGGTGAGACGTGAAAATCTCCAACACCGTGTTACGGGTGTCCTCCATCGTGGCATGGTGCTGCTGCAGATCCTGTCGGAGGCCCAGCAGGTCCTGAGAGACCTGCTGTACCTGAGCCCGAAGCTCAGCCTGGTGGGAGGATTCTCCCACCTCGTATACTGGTGCTGGCTCGTCCCGTGGAGCCATAGGGCGTCGTGGAGGTAACCCCGTGGTTTTGCGGGCCTGGCCCCGCATACGCCTGAGTCCGTCCCATGCCGGGGCTCTGTGTGGTGAGGAGCTCTGCCTCCTCATGGCCGAAGCGTCGGCCAGCGGTGAGTGGGGTGGACTGTGCACCGGTGGGGATCCCGGTGGTGGTGGTATAAACGGAGATCCGGGCGGTAGTGGTGGTACAAAAGGAGATCCGGGTGGTGTAGCTGGTAGCTGTGGTCCCACCTGAGATGATACAGAAGACGCATGAGATGGTACTGCACCCGAGCTCGATCCCGAGCTGTCACTGGGTGTGTCGTCAATGATAATGTAAGGGAATCTCTGGTAAATATAGTTTTCTCCCGGATTTGCCATTGCTGAATAAACAAAGTTCTAGATCAGTATCATGAAATAAACATTGAATAATAATATTCAATACAAACATGATATGATATCTCTTCCTATCTCAAAGTAACTATTAGTCTTTAGAATTGTTATAGTTCAGCTTGGATTGACTTAAACTAGAATGCACAAGTATTGCAAATTTCAGTTATGCTGGCCACTCATAACTGAAACCTGGATCACTCGATTATCCTAACTTAAATCAACACAAGTTTTGTTCGTTCGTTGTATTCAGTGCTCTCATTATACGAGCCTATGGTTATAGTCTAGGCCCCTATGTCCACCTAGTTCTCTATAACCTGTGGCTCTGATACCACCCTGTCACACCCCCACCTCTCGTCACCTGAGAATGATGTCATCAAAAGGGTAGCGGAAGCATAGTGGTGATGTCTCAGAGCATGAGGGGTGACTTACTTGATCCGGTATCATCATAGCACACAGATTACGAAAAGTAAAACTTACATTACAAGGTTCGTGGTTACAAATATTATTACAGTTTATACATATTACAATTTATTTAATTACAGTTATTGCTAGTGCTGTGAGTGCATCCTCACCGTTGTCCTTGATTGCCTGCAAAAGTTTTAGTTTCGAAAACATCAGCACAAAGCTGGTGAGTTCATACAGTTTAGTTAAATCATATGATATGACAGTTAAGTTCAAATACATGTTCACAGTTCCGGATAACCATGGGACCCGTATCTAGTTCCTTTCGGACGATATGTTCAGTTCTCGATATTACCCGTCGGTACATATCTTATTGCCTCATTATCTTAATGTTTATCACACCATTAAGAAGTTCAGGAAACAGATAACAAACATTCACACCAGGGGAGATGCAATCCTCCCAGTGAATGGGGTGTCAACCGATAGTACTATCAATGTTTTCTGCTCGGCCACACATGGGTTCACTAGATACAGTTCAAAAATGAGGACTTTCAGTTCCATGATAGAGTTCAGTCTACAGGCAAAATCCCATGAAATCCCACAAAATCACATGAAATCACACAGATATCATTGATGCATATCATATGTTCAGACAACAGTTTGCAGAGTTTCCCCGATGTTTATAAAAGATTAAAAATAAAAGGGGTTGTACGAAATTCACCTGCTGATATAAGGTAGCAAAATCTCTCAAATCTAACAACAAAGAGATGATTCTGCATTTAATTATATTTAATAAGTTATTTTTGTTCTAGTTTACTGATTAGATCTTTCTGAACGTTCAATGTCAAAGACATTGCTTAATAAATCATCAACTCGATATTAATTATATAATTAATTAATTTAAGGTTATATCATACAATGTATGATAATGTAGGAATCTACATTGCATTAGATTCCTGATACAAAGTTGATGACTCTCTTGATTAATCTAAATAATCTCGGATTAATCAAATAGTTAATATTGTTGATTATAATATTAAGACAATTTTTAGATGATTTAATGGCTTAGAATTGATTAATCCTTGTTATTGATTACCCAAATATCATGAAATATCACAATGTAGCACCATAATAGGTGAAATAACCAGATTTAACATACTAATCTGACTGTTATCATAAACATCAGATAATCATTCCAATGAGTATGTTAATGATTATGATTAGTTTGAAACACTTGGATTTAACCTTTGCATTTCAAAGATTAATCAAACTAATCACCTACATTGTCATAATCAAATGGTTTAAACCATTATAATCATAGGTATGATTTCATGCAAACCGGGCATCACAACGGATCAAAACAAGGATTTAACCGTTAGAACTTCGTGTTCTTCGTTTATAATCAATCCTAGCCATCATCTAGGCAATAATCAACAATCCTAACTATCTCATTACGTTCAAAATCAAGATCTAATCAATCAAAATCAAACTAGAAGGTTAAAACGAATCATTACCTGATCTGACGGATTCCTGCGGTTAGAACGATGATCAGGACTTGAAAATACAATCCTTGGTGAGATTTATGAATTGTAATGGCTTCACAATGGATTTAAGATGGTAAGAAACTGATTTCTTTTGACCTCCTGGAGCAAAAACGATCGGATAGAAGAAGAAATAATGATCCCGATGCAATCTGATCCGTTTTAAAAAATTTTGCCGACATAGTCAGCCAGGCGTATCGCCTGGGTTGGTGCACCCACGCCAGGCGTACCGCCTGACCCGTTTTTCATCCCATTTTTGATTTAAACTTCGTTTCGCGATTCCGGGAGCATACGAACTCCGTTTTGCGCACGGTTTTCGCCCACGTTCATCATTTTTCACGTTCTAACAATCCCCATTAACAAAAGTTGTTAATTTCTCGTGGATTTCAAACACGATCAAATGTGCTTACGTCATTAATGCCGAATTCTTCGTACGCAACTGCCACACCAATAAACGACCATTTGGAGCCTACAAGGCTACAAGCAGTCAAACGTACTTTCCAACTATTGGAATTTGAAAAAATTGGACAAAACTGGTTTGGAACCGTTTTTTTGGGTTCGGGTAGGAACCGGTATCAATTTTCAAAGTGTATACCAAGCATGAACCGACATTTTCAAGCCGTTTGGGATCAGGTCTTGTTAGAGCCAGGTAGGAACCGATTTCAGTTCTAGGTCGAACCCCAATTTTGATTTCCAAACCAATTTTTATGTGCATCTCGACTCTTAATGCAAGTGATTTGTAATTAAGTTATCAATAACTATGAGACTACCCCGTAACCCACAGGTCAAAATTGTTTGATACTTTAATTTATTGAAATCAACTCAAATAGATGTTCGGTGTTTTGATGAAAACTAACCACAAACCCGAACCGTTTTGATCTACCATGGCATCTAGTCAATTGACAAAAGGAAAATATCAACAAGGGAGGAGATGTTGGTGATTTAGTGAAAAAGTAAAAGATGAGGGTTGGAGGGAGAAGGACATGTATGATGGGGGGCTAGAAAAATTAGTGTAATCATTTTTAATTTCACATGTGTGTGTATGGGGGAATGTTCCCAAAAATATCCATTTTGTTTAAAAAAGATAAAAATGTTTTTCAAAAACTCAAAAATTGCTAAGGGTGTTCTAAAAAACCGAAAACTGTTTAAAACCGATAACCGAACCGTATCCGTAACCGAAAAAACCGAACCGAATTCTGAATTCGGTTTTCGGTTCGGTTAACGGTTATAGATTTTTTTTAATTCGGTTTGTTCAGTTTACTCGGTTAGCTGATTAAACCGAATTCATAATTAAATTTATTATTTTTATTAATAATATAAGGTTGGATTCGGTTTATTCGGTTGAATTCGGTTTATTCGGTTTTTTACCGGTTTATTTGCTTTTTCATCGGTTTGTTCGGTTGAATTCGGTTTGTTCGGTTATAACCGAAACCGAACCGAATTGAATTCGGTTCGTATAACCATTTCCCGAATTCGGTTCGTTTAACGGTTTGGGAGGAAAAATTTTGAGAACCGAACAAACTGTTAACCGAACCAATGAAAACCCCTAAAAATTGCCCCATACAAATTCCGATTGAATTAATTTCCTCATTATTAAAACCAGCTTGTCGAAATCTAAAACATAAACCATAAATCATAATATTAAACCTTAAACTTTAAAACTAAACCTGGGAAGCCAAAAGATAAAACCTGAAAGTTAAAATTAAGCTTTAAAACCTAAACTTTAAACCTAAATGTTAAAGCAAAATTAAAAGTTAATATTGTAGGATTCGACGAGACGGTTTCAATATAATAAGAATGATGAATTCAATTGGAGTTCGTTTGTGCCGTTTTTGGAGGTTTTAAAATATCATTTTTAGACAAAATAGACTTTTTATTTGATTTTGTCCCTATATATGTGTATATACATACAGATATACATAAATAAGAGTAAACTTCGTTTTTGCTCCCTGTGGTTTGGTCCAAATAACGTTTTTGTTCCAAAAGTTTCAAAATGCTCGTTTTTCTCCATAACATATGCATTCGGTCCCGATCAGCTCCAACTCATTAACACCGTTTAATTTTTCTGTTAAATGGAAGGGTATTTTAGACCTTTTGCACTTAAGGACTGACTCCGTCATTCACCTAATTACTAATATGACAAAATGATAAAACAAAGGACTAAATATGTATTTTACTCAAATAAATACCCAACCCCTGCCCACCCTCACTTCCTTCCCCTTAACCAATGACCACCAGGTCCATCATCGTCAGCCTCAACACCACCGTCGGCCGCCATCACCCCTATCGTCGTCCACTCACCCGCCACCACCACCATCGACCACCATTACCACCGTCGTCGCTAGGTTTTTGCAGGATCAACAGCTCCATCGTCCACAACACCACCGACATCAACCTTCAAGCTTTCAGATCAACAGCACTGTGGCGGGTGGCCGACCTTCTTTCGTGTTACCAGAGGCTACAACCAGTTACCAGTGCGATTAGGTTAGATATGAGTTAGATTAGGTTTTTTTGTACAATTGAGTGTTTTGCATGTGGAAATTGGGGGTTTTGCAGGTGAGACATGCGAGTTATGCATGTGTCGATAGTGGTGGTCATGGTGATGGTGATGGTGGGAAGGAGGATGGTAACAAATGGTGCATGGAGGTGAACTAGGAAATTGCCGATGGTGATGGTGATGGCTTTTGACGATGGTGGAGAAGGCAGCCGGTGGTGATAGCCTCCTGTTGAAAACTATCCACGGTGGTTGCAGCCTCCTGTTGACAACTATCCACGGTGGTTGTAGCCTCCTGTTGACAACTATCCACGGTGGTTGTAGCCTTGGGTAAATGGCGGTGATGGTCGCTAGGGGAAGACCGAAGAAAATGGGGGTGGGTAGGGGTTAGTGGTTTTGGGGAAGGAGATGGGACATTTAATTAACTTAATTACACATCTAGTCCTCATTTGTGAAAAGTCTAAAATGCCCTTATATTTAATAGAAAGAATTAACGGTGTTAGTGGGTTGGAGCTGATTGAGACAGAATGCATACTTTATAGAACAAAAAAGACATTTTGAAACTTTTGGAGCAAAAGCGTTATTTTGACCAAACCATAGTGAGCAAAAACAAAGTTTACTCCATAGATAAATCAAAATTGCATATGTGATTACTTTAAAGTAGTTAGATAATAATACTATTTTATCGAAAAAGTTCTTAATATGTTTGTTGTTTTACAGATAATAATACTATTTTATCGAAAAAGTTCTTAATATGTTTGTTGTTTTACATTTCATTTATTCCAAAAAATCATATTTTATAATAAATTGGTTTTTTAAAGTGTATTTTATAAAAGGATTTTGTTCGTATAATAAGAATATTGTTTTTTTATCCAAAAAGGATATAAATAATACAATTAATATATACATTTCATAAGAGAGGCTTAAAAATTAATTTGAAAATGTTTTAAAAAAAACGTGTACAAAATTATTTTTATTTATCATCATTTGCATATATCACATCAATATATATGTTTAATCATTTACATACCATTCATAAACACTACACCAATAAAGGCATATAGGGACGACGGCTACAGCGACGACCAAAGTCGTTCCTGCTTGTTCGGCAGGTCGTCGCTATAGGGGTCCATCTGAAATTTTCTAAACTACATATGTAGCGACGAGATGTCGTCGCTATAGAGTTGGGCGGGAACAACGAAACTTTTCGCGGTTGAGGGAAAACATGTAGGCACGACTTGTCGTCGCTATAGCCAAAAATATATTCTTTTCCAACTTTCTTTAATTAAAATCTCTGAAAATCAATAAATAATTTTTTTTTAAAAAAATTAAAAAAATAGCAACGACAAGTCGTCGCTACAGGGTTTTTATAATTTTTTAATTACTTAATCGCCTTAAAATCAAATGGCGCCGTTTTAGCTTTTTAGCCTATAGGATTATGTATAGGGTTTTCGTCACAGACTTCCCAGAAACGCTCGAAAGTCGGTTTCTCCGCCCCCATTGACGAATTTTGGCACTTTTAACCATCTTTGGGCCATTTGAAGGTTTTTTTTTTGCTATGAATCATTTGGATTGTGTATTTTACTATCATATGCTCTTTTTTTTTTTTTTTGCAATTTCTAGTGTTTTTTTGGGTTTTTTTAGATTGGTTCGTATGGATGTTTTTTGGGTCGTATGAATGTATATTGGTTCGTATGTATGATGTTATCTTTGTATTTATTGTGTACTTGGCCGTATGTATATGTGTATGTTCATATGTGTGTGTTATTTTGTATGTATATGTGTATTTGTATGTACATGAGTATTGTGTAGGTGTAGGTGTATGTGTAATTAGTATGTGTATGTGTACGTACATGTAAATTTGTATGTGTAAGTGTATAAATATTGTTTGTATTGAATATTGATTTGGTGTATTTCATTTAGATGTATTATTACAAGTGCATATACATATGTGTATGTGTATGTACATGTAAATTTGTATGTGTAAGTGTATAAATATTGTTTGTATTGAATATTGATTTGGTGTATTTCATTTATATGTATTATTACAAGTGCATATACATATGTGTATGTGTATGTGTATGTGTATGTGTAATGTGTATGTACATGTAAATTTGTATGTGCATGTCTATAAATATTATTTGTATTGTATGTTGATTTGGTATATTTGCATTTATATGTATTATTACAAGTTCATATACACTTGTAATGTGCAATTGTATGTTTGATTATGTAGATGTTTTTTATGTTTTAATTATAAAAGTTTGTATGTGTAAGTTTATGTACACTAATTGTAGATAAGTATTGTGTATGTGTATGTCTATATGTATTGTATGTGCAATTCTATAGTTGATTATGTATATGTATGTTATTTCTTAATTATAAAAGTGTGTATGTGTAAGTTTATCTACACTAATTATAATGTGTATGTGTATATGTATGTTTTCAAGTTTATCTACACTAATTGTATGTCATATGTGTATGTGTATGTTTCATTATGTAATCTTTATGTAGTTAATTCACACTTATGTTTTTATATATATTTATTTGATTTTATTGTATTTTATTGTATATTAGGGCATTATTGCGTTCGAAGAAAAGTTTTATATTCAAGATTTTGAAAAGGTATGTAACATGACTTTTTAACTTTTATTTGTGTATTTAATATAATAGCTTCTTGTGTATCGATGTATGCTATGTGTAAATATTTATATGAAATTTATGTATGAAAAGTGTATGTTTTAGCTTTCAAATCTCGATTATAGGCTTAGCATGCTATGTTTATGTATGCTATGTTTGAGTTTTGTAAATAAATATGCATGTTTAACTATGAATAACCATTAGAACATACCCATCCAACATTTATCTAATAGAGCTAAATGTTGGATTGTCCTTGTTTTGGGACTGCTTTTTGAATATTCTATCTCATTTAGGATATGTATGCAATTTAATAAGTTAAATATCAAGAAAAACCGACAGTAATCCGCTTTAGCTCCCTAAAACATAAAGAGTTAAGGCGGAATGCTACCGGTTTTTCTTGATATTTAACTCGTTGAAGTGTATACATATGAGATAGAATATTTAAAAAGTGGGTTAAGATCCAACACCTTTGAAAACTACTTTACATCATAGATAAGGTTTGATAAGGTTTATTATATTTGTTGTACTTGTACTTGCACTTGCATTTGTATTTGAATGCTAGATGCATATGTGTTATTATTTAATTGTTTTATTTATATATAATTATGACAATTGATAAAAGTTGGATTAACTTGCGAAATCGGAGATCTTCGGATTTCTTAAACGGTCTTAATAACTTCATGGAGATTGCCAAAAATCATGTCAATAGTGAAGGTAAAACGTATTGCCCATGTAAAGGTTGTGTCAATTCAAATATGTCACTTCAGAATTTGAGTACGGTTTTTGCCCACATACATGACTGGGGGTTTCTACAATCATATACAACATAGGTTTATCATGGTGAGAAGTATCCTAACGCTATAGAGATAGAATGTAACACCCCGACCGATGGCGGAAACATCGGGGTGACACGAAGTGTAGATTGTTCATAGCTTAGGGTATAAAGATGTAAATAATCGTAATTAAACATTCAATGCAATATTAATTCAAGCATTCAATACATAGTCAAATAAATTCAAACCTAACTATTACATCATTCAAATTTAATTTCAAATTCAAATACATAGTTCAAATCAAATAAAAATAAATCCAAGCTCATATGTTTGCTAGTTTCCATTTCCACCTGAAACATGTTAAAATCAAGTGTCAACTCAAAGAGTTGGTGAGTTTCATAGGTTTTGACACTCAAACCAAAAGGTTTAATAAAAATGATATAGATAATGTTATATGTGAACTCTAAGCATAATGATCATAGTCAAAATGAACTAGCAAGTAAAGCAGATCAACAAATGATAACAAATGATGTTTGACCTATGATTAGCATTACTAAAATGCTCAAATAGTAAACTATCACCGCGGGCCTCCCCCGAAGGGTAAATCAAACAACGGTGGGATGGTCGGTCCAATAGATCTATCATAGTCACTAAAATTAATGTGATCAATGCCTATCCTTAACTAAAGTTCACAAACTATAAGGCCATTAGCTAAGTTCACATGAAAATGTTTTGAAGTTGAGATACGTTCAAAGATAACATGTTTCACCCCAAAAGTTCAAAACAAGTGAAGAGGGGCTATGAAGACTCACCTTAGTGTTTTTGGTAGTCTTGATAAATGTCAAAGTATGATCCAAATAATATCCAACACAATTTCAATGTTCACCTAAATAGTTCAATAGGCATATGTTAACAAATCTATGTCTTTCTAGGGATTTATCTAAGTTCTAAAATGGATCAACGGGTTCGATTTGTTTTAAATAAACACAATTAGATTTGTTATGATTTAAATGAAGATAGTAAAATGTTTAAATTACAAATGTTGACTTAAAGTATTTATTTAAAAATTTATAAATTTAAATATTGATTTATAAAATTATTTTGATAATTTAAACATATATAAGTATTATGTTTATAACATTTATTATAAATAAATGAGAATAAATAAATGAGTAGGAATAATTAAATAAATAGCTAAGTAAATGATGTAAAGAGTTATAAATAAATTTATAAAACTTATTTATAATTTTATGTAAATTTATAAAACTTATTAAATTATTTTATTATTACTATTATGTAAATGATTAAGTAAGAACATGTAAATAAATAAATAAATGAGATAAGGAGTTATAAGTTTATAAAACTTATTTATTTATGTAAATTTTATAAATTACATTAAATTATTTATTTATTACTATGATGTAAAAGAATAACTAAGTAAAAATAAATAAATAAGTAAATAAATTTGAGAATAAAAGTTATAATTATAAATCATTTATTAATTTATATAACGTTTTTTTAGAGATTAATAATTATCTTTATAAAAATATTTTTTGTGCAGTTAAGAATAATAAAACAAAGTTTAAATGTCAAAAAAAAAATGGGCCAAAACCGGTTTCAGACCCGGTTAGGAGGTTCGAACCCGCGACCTTATGCTTGAACCCGGATGTGTTTAACCGGTTGATCTAGACCAAGGTCTACGAAGGAAATGGGTTTTGATTTCTTTTAACATAATCTGAATTCGAATCCCCCATTTCAGTTTATACCGATTGAACCCTAATTCCTTTCCCTTCGAAATTCGTTCGATTAAAGATTTGATAGCTTCGAAAATCATGGGGTTAATGTTCTAGATGTAAAAACGATTAGAAGGATGTAAGAAAAACCAACATTTACTTGATTTTTTGATTGATTTCGACTGAGAGGAAACCAACGAAAGAACCGGAGCTTACAGGGTCTTGATTCGCGATCGTTTGAAATCGTGAGCTTGTGTTTGTGTACACAGAATGTTTCGTGATGTTCAAAGGGTTGTATTGGTCGAACAAATTGGGTTTTTATACACAAGTTTGATGAATTTGAATTCCCGGTCTTTGTTCTTAGTTTGGAAACGAGATTTGCGTTTTTAATGGCTGTTAATAGCCATTAAACTGATTGGGGATGATTACGCGTATAAAATCCTTGCCTAATTTGGTGTTGATTCGTTGTAATCGAGCTGTAAACGCGTTGTGGGTCGGCTGCAAGAACAAAACGGGTAGGGGAGGAAATAAGGCTTGGGGTTTTGTCAGATTTGGCCCCTCCCATGTTTTCTTTAAATAAAATTTTCAGTTTTTACACTTTTAACCCTAAACTTTCATAATCCCTTGTTTTACTATAATTTACATAAAATTTTATATAAACTTCATAATTAATATAAATTAGTCATACTTTTATAAAACATCTTTTTTTTTGTATTTTAAAATTATAACATATTTATTTGTTTTGTTTATTTAACTACTAATAAAGTTTATAAGATTTATAATAAAAATGCCTATTTTTTTATTTAAAATTCTATAATTTAATTTTTATTTGTTTAAGTTATATAATTATATAAAATTTCTAACTCTTTCAATCAATAAAACTTATAAATATGTTTTTGGTTTGCATTTTCTTTAAATTGATAATTAGTTTCTCATACATAAATATTTACGTATGTGTATGTACATATTTAAATGTTTAACGTGTTTTCTTGTACATTCACTCATATACATATGTGTTTATGTAACCAAATAAAATTCCCAATGACGTCATATATAATTGTTTTATTAAACATAAATGTTTATTACAAATTTCGTAAATGTTACATAGAAAATCTATGAGCTTCAAACACACACACTTCTATAACAAACAATGAAATGTTTGATGCAATTGATGATGTTATGGCGGAACATAATACAAATGACGATGATGTAGATGAATATGAAGGTGGCTTAGACCCAGAATTTGACACATTGTTTAAAGAGTTTAATACAGAGTTATATCCTACTTGTACTTGGATGTCTTCTTTAAATTTTCTAGCAAAATTAATGCATGTTAAAGTGATCAACAAATGGACAAATAGTTCATTTGATCAACTTTTAGAGTTTTAAGAACTGCATTTCCAAAAGAAAATCAAATTTCATCATCACATTATGAAGCTAAGAAGAAGTTGAGAAAGATTGGGTTAGGATATCAATCTATTCATGCTTGTCGTAATGATTTTGTTCTGTTTTGGAAAGAGAATGCTCTTATGCAAAATTGTCCTATTTGTAATGAAAGTAGATGGGTTGATAAGACTACAACGGGGAAGAAGGCACCACAAAAAGTGTTGCGCTACTTTCCTTTAACTTCTCGTCTTCGACGAAAGTATAGCTCTCGATTCACGGCAAAAGATATGACATGACATCATACTGGACAGTCAACGGATGGTATGATATGTCATCCAGGCAATTGATTCTATGGCGACGACATTAACAGCGACGACATGTCCGGGCAATAGCGACGAAGCAATACGGACGACTGGGCAGTGACGACCTATCGTCGCGATAGCCTATAGTGACGAAAAGCATGACCTATTGCGACGGCTTTGTCGTCGCTATATGCCTTTATCCTTGTAGTGAAAATACATAGCATCTGTTTACTCAAATGTTTACTTGTATGCCAAGTATATAATATGTTTGAGCTTTCTAACAACTAGCGAAAGTTTCATATGTGTTGCCCGGAAAATCCATCAAAATCCTAAAATGCAACGTCATAAGAATCTTACATTAAAAAAAAACGAATGGTGAGATGAAAATAAATAAATAAAACTAGATCAAACAATTGTTACTCTGTGGGTGATGGGAAATAAAAATCAAAAGCAAATTGGACTATAAAACTCGAAAGTTTAACCAATACATTAAAAAGTAATTACTTAAAGGCTAACTTATTCAAGATAATAAAAAATAAAAAATGGTGGCCAATAAAAAACACAAATTAAGTTTCTTATACCTAGCCAACAAGTTTGTTAATTCTATTATATATAATAAGAGAGAAAGAGAGGAAACATGAGGTAAAGGGTCTAAATTCTTAAAACATTGGTTTTAATGTGAGGTTAAGAATTCGAGCTTTTGTTGTTGAAAATAAACTAATTAATCAAATAGATTGTAGAGATTACTGATTAATTAAGTAGAAAAATAAAGTTTAAATAAATAGTTATAAACTCTTTTTATTTAAATTTAAAATTTGTGATTGAAAAACAATGAGTGGTAGAGATAACAACTTCTCATAAAAAACCGATAATATATAAATATATAGGGATTATATGTATGAAAACTCTAAACTAGCCTCTGTATCATATTTTGCAAAATGTACAAAGTAAGGTTTATTTTCATTTTTTTCTTTTCAGACCTCACTCAAAAGTAAAATTTTACTGGATATGTTATGCTATGTTTGTTATATGTGACAACTCAATTGAAAGATAACCCCTTAAAATCTATATTTGCTCTCGATTTCAAATTTTGAAAACATATATGTGATCCACATTAAACCAAAATAAAATTGATTTTTTATTCAAACATAATTTTGTATTAAAGTTTAATATGACTCACATCTTTATTTTTCAAGATACGAAATAATGGGCATGATAAGATTTGAAGTTTTTTTTAAGATTGAGTTCCGGAAGTGTGTATATATATTTCTTGTAAGATTCTTAAAATATGTGTGTTCATTGGCTTTTAGAATCAACGTTATGTTAGATGATTTAACACAACAAAGAAAGAAATTTGTGTTTTTTTTCCTCTCAATTTCTCCCTAACACATTTTTTCATTTAATTTAAATTATTATTATTATTATTATTATTATTATTATTATTATTATTATTATTATTATTATTATTATTATTATTATTATTATTATTTTTTGAGACAGAGACCGTAGATGTTGTATTCAGATTTTAATATTATATACCATATTTTCTTTTATATAACTAAACACGCTCTTGTCCTTAATTTATCCTAAATTATATTTTCAATTCTACCTAACAGATTACGCTTTAACATATATAAGATGTTGCAAGATTACTCATACTCCTACATATAACAAATATGTTTTTTATTATTATTATTATTATTATTATTATTATTATTATTATTATTATTTTACAATTATAAAAAAAAGCTAGGTACTAAATTATTGATGAGATCCACAAAGTCTATTGGCAACGAATGACATCGTGCCACTCCTTTCACCACATGTGTCTTGGTCATGACCAAGACTTGTAGACTTGTAATTTGGTTGAACCAACTTTTATATAATTGACTTGTTTATTTACTCGTCAATGATTTTTGGCTCCAGTTGGAAACTTAACCTGCACCCACATTCCACCTTCCATGTACCCACCAGTTGACCATAACCAAATAAAGTGTTCACATTCACTTAACTATAGCCTATATATATACTCCCTTATTAACCATCTAACACAACACACAACTTATATCTATATATATTTCATACTTTAAGTTTCTTCTATGCTTACAAAAATGGATTCGTTTCGGGATACTTCAAGTCTGGTTGATGCGGACGACACCACGTTTTACCAAGAACTCACTCGACGAATACTGATGCTTACGGATGAAGATGATGACAAAGATGTGTGTTTAGATAGTGTGGCAGAGTTACAACGGCGACCAGTTGTGGTTTATGGTAGTGTTGGGTCGAGAATGGTGGGTAGGAACTACTACAATTGGTTGGAGGCTGGGAGGTGTTCGGTTCCTAGTTGGATGGAAAGCTTGTGGGCTTCCGGTGGTGGTGCAACCGGAGTTGGTGGTGGCGGAACTGGAGTTTTTATTCCTAGTGGTGCCACCACCTGCCGCCGTGGCAAGAAGTCAGGTAGGAGAAGATATGGTAATAAGGCAACGAAAAACAATAATAGAGGAAGTGTGTGTCATGGTTAGTTGATTATAGTGTTGGTTTTTGTGTTTGTTTGGAAAATATGTATAGATTTTCAATGCAAACACCCTTGTTACTTAGTATATAGATTTATGGGTTTTTTTTTCAAATGACATTTGTAATATAGATACATTGAGACATATCTAAAAAATAAAAAAAATCTCATTTGAGAGTAGGGTTTTAAAGAACGAGATAATATATTCATAAGCCGAGAGTCTACCTAAGATCGAGCAGCATCTTTATCTCATGAGATAAAGATAAACTGCTCGCTGGTTAACATCTTCACTAAATCGACAAGGGCAACTATGTTGCACGCCTTGCTCGGTCGTGCCGGATCAGGACATGGTTCGTTGGAGTTTGGATTATACCATGAGTTGGTACTCTCTTTATAAAAACACGTTACCATTTGCTGTTATATCATCATGTTAAATATATGTATTGGTTATATTTTGAGCAGTAAAACTTTTATTGGTTTCTTTATGTTCAAACCATCAATGGTTTGTATGTTACTATGTTGGGCACAGCTTCCAGAACATAATTTCCACGTAGGTTCAAATGATGATTACATTATCATATACATATATATAAGAATTTGTTCAATTAAGAATCAACCAATTGTAAAAAAACTATTCATATTTACATGATTTAAAGAATAACAAAGTAATTTTTATTAAGTTGATGAAGTTACTTATATATTTTTTAAACTTGTGGCTGTAAGTATTTTCTTAGTTCTTAACTAATAAATATTAATTGAAAATCCCTCTCTCTCTCTCTATATATATATATATATATATATATATGTAATTCTTTTTTTGGTTTTCTTAGGCAGGTTGCTCACTCCTAAATATATAAAGTAGATATTTACCAACGAGTTAGTGCCTCAGCGGTACCCAGGATTCTTTCAAATTGAAGGTTTTGGGTTCGAAACCCTCCCGCAACGAAAAAAGGGTATGTGGGGGTCAGGGGTTTTCTTGTGAGGTTTCCTCTTGAGGTAGCTGTCGGGGCTCATAGGATGTGCAGGTGACCAGACCTTGGTGACATAACCTGTAAACAATGGACTCACACGATTGAGAATTTCACTGTCAAAAAAAATATATATTTCCCTACACAATAGAACAAAAGTGTAAGTTTACTTGTAGTTTACAAACTATAAAGTGGTTGCCTGTTGGCCACTACGCAAATCAATAATACTATTATTAACACCACACCTGGCCCACCTTTCATCCAAAATAAAGATTTTTGCAATTAATATTATAAAATTTAAGCTGTCAAGATGTACATGTTAATCTATGGTTGTAATCACAACTCAGACATGACCCGTTAAGATATAAGACAAAGAATTATCGCGTCTGTTATTTCAAACACGACCATGACCCGTTTAAAACACGTAAACAAGAAAAAACATATTAAGAAACATGCTAACAACTAATATTATAAATGACATGTTAAAAAACATGTTAAAGAACGTGTAAAAAACCCCGTTAAGTAAGTTTAGGTAATAAGAAAATTTCGAAGCTAATCGGCTACTCACATATTTTATTATACTATTTATTTTAAATTTTAAATTATAAACAGATTTTAACAGGTCTTAACAAATCTTAGGTCTTAAGTCTTAACAGGTCTTAACGGACTTTTACCTATTTAGACATGAAAAAAAAATCTTAACGTGTTAACATGTTTTAGACGCGAACCATGCTAACATGTTGTCTAACTGTCTAAGTGTTAACGTGTATATATGAAATTGTAAGCCCTAACCCATTAATTGTTTCACCGTGTACTTAAAGTTTTGGTTTATAAAATTCTTTTATATACTTGTATCTTTCTTCAATTATAATATTATAGTTTTAATGAGTATTCATTTTTTTTAACATAAAATATATATACACGTATCAATGTTAAGTATCATTTCAAAATAAAGAGGTGATATGCAAGTAAGCTGTCGTCAAATCAGTTCAACTGGAATCATAGTAGGATGAAATGTAAATGACAATGTTCGGTTTATACCATAGGTGTTTTGATATTTATGCACACCTACACACATACACGCCCGGTGTTCATTTATCCTCCATATGCGTCCGTTGACTTGACCTTCAGAGTATCCATAAGGTCCGTTGACTTGACCTTCAGAGTATCCATGAGGCCAAAGACCCCATATGCATACGTTGAGTTGACTGTCAAAGTATCTATCAGGCTTTGACCCCATAGACCCAAACGGGGTTTTGAACCTTGGTTCTAGCTCGAGAGGACAATAAATGACATAAGATTATCATCAAAACTGTAAGCTTAAATCCTAAACCCATGAACCAGACACAGCCGAAGATAGCATACAAGTTATGTCACACTTTTCACACAGCTTCAATCAATATCTGACACAAGACCATAAACAACAATATTGTCATACTAAAGGGTCAAATACATATAGGGGTTTGGTGGCTAGTTTTTGACACTACAGCAATACGCATTGCAGTGGCAAGAATAAATGAAGACAGCACTAGAATCACAAAGCAATTATACTATGAAGTTAAAAAGCACCTATTGAACTGTTTAGCTAGACATCATGACTTGATCAATTGATTGGAGGGCTTGGTTGGCAAAATAACGGACATCAACATCTGGGTCCTCGGCTAGCTCTACCAGGCATGGCTTAATGCTTTTCTCAACCACCTGGATCCATCATATGTAAAATTTGATTTAAAGGTGCACAAACCGGGGAGTTCATGTTGAAAGCATCTAAAAACACTAGTATGTTGAGTCAGGTTGTTACATGCAAAAACTTTTTTGTCCATTCTCAAAACTTACTTTATAGCAAATTATAGTTATAACCATGCGACTTTCTTAAAAATATACAATCACCCCGTCTAAAACTTTTTTTTTTGTTTTTAGTAGTTTTATATCCCTATATGAGCTAAGTGCTATTTATTTGTTTGTTGTTTGTTTAGGAGACGGGGTCTCTCTGAAACAGTAACTCTCTCCCAAAAGAGAGGTCAAGTTTGCCTACATTTCACCCTCCTCAGACCCTACCAGTAGTGTTATTATGAATGAGATTTTCTGAATATGGTGGTGGTTGAGATAAAAACACAACTGAAATCCTACCCATTCATAAGTAAACATGTCAAAGTTTCAATCTCAAGTAAGATTATAATATCCACATATGGAGGAAAAACCAATAGGTCACAAAAAGATAATAAAAGAAGATAGCACTTACAGAGTGGTCAACTATAGGAACTAATGACTGCAAGACCTTTGCCACATTAAATTTGATATTTGGCACCCTGAAGAAGAATACGTTATTCATAAGAAACAAAAACGTGCAGATAAATAAACATTCAACAAATGCAATAACCTGTCCTTTGATGCAGTCACAACTACAGGAAGCAGTTTAGAACAAGTAACTTCTGAGCCCATAACAGGAGCCAGTAAAGAAATAGCACGAAGAACTGTCATACGATACAAGTAATGTGGGTTCTTAATCATATCCAAAACCTACCAAGAAAACAATAGCATAAATCAACACATAGTGAATGACCAAACTCACATAAAAAAGAACTGAATAAACAAACAAACAAACAAACAAACAAACATACCCAGTATATTCCCACTGTGTGGGGTCTGGGGAGGGTGAGACGAAAACAAACCTTACCCCTACCCCAGATGTGGTAGAGAGGCTGCTTCTAAAGAGACCCTCGGCTCAAAACCGTACCCCTTTTTTTTTTTTTTTGAGTATTGTAAGTATATATATATAAAAAATACAATACATACATAGATACCATTATTATTATTATTATTATTGTTTTTTTTTTTTTATGTTTTTTTTTTTACTATTATTATTATTTTTACTATTATAATTATTAATTTTTTTTTTTCTAAGGCCACAGATCGATAGAAGAACAGATGCATCCCCAAACATCACAATTATACACGCATAAAGAACCAGTCTGACACACCCGTGCATATCACAAATAGAGACAACGAAAAAGCAAACCATCCAACCCTAAACAAGAAAAGCAAGTACACCAAACGAGCTATAAAAAAGAACTGAATGCCAACCATAAAAGGTCAAACCTGTGGGACTATGTGCTGCATTGCCCAATCTGGACCGAATTCCTCTGCAAGGCGTTTTAAGTTATTAGCAGCAGCATCTCTGATGGAGTAAACCTGTAAAATATACCACTGACTGTAAGCCACAAGAAAAGTGATGAGTATAATAACTTAATATGACACAAGAAATTAATATGAAGCTAAACAACCTTGTCTTGTAACCATTGCATGCAGAGTGCACCAAGTTTATCATCAAAAAATCCTACACCTAATTGACTAGCCAAAAGAGGTATGTACTCTATGATTGCCAAACGAACCCTCCAATGTCTGTCCTCTGCAAGTTCAACTATTGCTGGCAGTAAAGATTGAGACAAAAGATCAATTCCAATTACCTGTATAAACAGCCACACAAAATGAAACAGTTAATAAAAGGAGGTTCAGACTTCAAATGATTACAAAAATCAAATAGAAGATTTATTTCAATACCTGATTCACTTGATCTAGCTTACTAATAATATTGAGGCGTACATCTGGAAACTCGTCTTTTAGAAGGGAAAGAAATATAGGAAGAAGTTGCTCAATTGTAGCCTCCTGCAATTTACCAACAGAAACTATCAAAACTTGCAATTGCCATAGATAAAATAAGAAATGAGAGATTACAGATCATTACAATGTTATAACTAAATGCTCATCCTTTTATCCTCTTTCAACAAATATATATAAATATCTTGATTTCAACTAAGAGGTGTATGAAAAATATTAATCCATAAAATCAACATCCAACAACGAGATATGTTTTGATAATCCCAATTGTATACCCGATTGTAAAAGCCAATTGGCTTCACTTCACCAAACATTCAGTCTCCAGCTCACCCCAAAAACAGACACGAAATATCAAAACCCAAGTACAGTTATAACAATTTTATATGTTTAAATTCTAGTTTCAAATAAGTTTGAAAATACTATTAGTTAGATTTCTAAAGATTATAAAATATATTATAATATTTGATACAGATACAGGTAAAAAGGTATGGGATGTTTTGAGGAATCGAGCAGGTATCACCTAATACCATACCAGTCCAAACATGTGAATTTTTATGATTAACCACATACCGGTTCCCATATCTGTATATTCGTCAGGTTGCCCATCCAAAATGTTTCAGGGTTCTGTTTTTACCTTTGAATTTAGGTTTTTCTTCCATCCCATTAAAATGGTGGTGACAAAAATATTACCTTTCCCAGAACAGGTGCCATGCCCATTATAACAGATGCCAGAGCAGACCTAACATGCTGAGAAGAATCTGATGACAATTCCTACACAATTTTCTTACAAGAATTAAGATAGACAAATCCAAGGATATAGCATAGTAAGAGGTGGCATATTTAATCCATATACTTAAAAATGGACTGCTTCGGGTTAAAACTTACATCTGATTGGTCAGTGGGTCAAACAGGTCGAACATGCCCAGACAGCAATTAAATGGTCAAAGCCTCATACATGTGTCATTACTGAAGAAATTAGTTAGTATCTTAATGATATAGTTTTTAAATGTTTTTTAAATGTCTGTAACATATTAACTATTCAAGTATTTGATAAAAAAAAAAAATTGTTGTCGATGCTGGCCAACCAGGTTTGACCTGCATTAAAAAAACTCATTCAGACGACTTGTTACCCCACATGCCCAGCCCACCATTTTTGCCATCTCAATAGCATATCAACAACACAACAAGAACCATAAATATCAAAGAGGTGGGCATTTACAAACAATACACCTTTACACATGGAAGAATATGCTGAATTGCAAGTTCTGGGCTAAGAATCCTACTAAACTTGGTAACTTTTCCAGCAGCTGCAATACGTACTTCAGCTTCATTATCCCGAAGTAGCCTCACATATGCTGGGACCAAGTCCGTCCTATCCAACCATCCAGCCAAGAAAAAATCAATGCCAAAAAAGTTAACAAATATAAATGATATAAAGATCATTTATAAATGCTCCTATTCAAATGAATCAAAAAAGGACAAGGACGTTTTAAATATATATAAACATTTTATAGTGAAATATATAGAACCGAAAAAAAAAATCAACTTTGAACATACTTAGTTGGTTCAGGGCCAACAGCTTCACATAGTTCATATAACTGATTAGCAACCATATAGCGAACACGCCAAGATTTGTCCTGATTTTAGAAAAACCAGTCAAACAGTAAGTATTCTAAAGAAGCGCAATGCTGTTAATGAACTATAAATTACATAATATACACAGAAAGACAATATGACAACAGTTTCCCAAAAGTTCAAAAATCTACAATACAGGTTACTTAAAGGCATTAATATTGATTTGCTTACAATATAAATCACATCTATCAGTATCAAAAGAAAATAATATGACCCAAAACTCATAAAATATAAACGATCATAATCAATGTGAATTTTTAAATCCCACCTGAGAAAAATTAACAATGACAGGAAGAATATGTGCAACACAGTCCTGGGGCTCTAGCAACTTCCCAAGGGCAGCACATCCCTCAACAGCTAGTAAACGAACCGAATCTTGATCTGTAACAAGGAGAAAAAGATGCAACATATAAAACCAATCAACATGGGGAAGTTAAACCTAAAAATGTATAGCGAAACCCATGATACGCGGAACCAACCCGCTGTAATTCAATTGCTTAATCGGTCCAAACCCGCAAAACCCATGATACCTGACCAGTGAAACCCGGAACCGACCCACTGTTATCTGGTCCGGTTCTCGGTTAGCATATTTGGACTTTTAAGGTTTCGGTTCCGGACCAATACTGGACCAATAATCATCCCTAGGTAGATGCTATTCAGCATTTCAAAACAAAACTGATTGTCATATGATGTAAATCACATATGTGTATCAATTCCAACACATCAATTTGTCATTGTGTAATTACAATGGTTATTCTTAGCTTTAACAGCAATGAAATGACCAATAAATTGCTTTTATCGCATGTTATGGTGCATCAGAATAATTAAACTAACATCTAAAACATCAAACACAAAACATTTAAGACAAAAAATTAACCATCTTGAGTAAGATCATCAAAGATTTGCATGATATCAGTCTTGAGATGAGCAGGTTCCACAGTAGCAGCAAACTTCCCCAGGTTTGTTGCAGCAGCTCTGCGGACCATTGGCATATCATCTTGACATAACTGACTAAATACCGACCTCAGTTCTGCCTTCAACGCCTCTGATGCACTAGGATAAGCAATGTGAAACAGTCCACAAGCAGAAACTCTAGCAGTAAACCATTCACCAGCTGCCAGCCTCTGCAAGCATAAACATTGATCACCAAAATAAATAAAAAACAAATCTCAATGATCCAAATATGAAGCAAGATTAATAATATTTGATGACGGAATAAACCAACCTTAACCAAAGGCACAAACCAATCGACCAAATCAGTTTCTCTCATTTGTGATCCAATCCTGCATAGTGACTCCACAGCTTTGTCTCGCACACAAGTCTCTTCAACAGTACATAAAGTTTCAAGAGGTGGTAGTAACACATGTGCATACTCAACTCCTCCAACATAAGGAATGAAAACACCCAATTCCTCTGCCATTGCAAGAAGAACTTCATCGTCGTCATCATTGTTTTCACTCAAAAAAGGAATCAATTCCTTCCTGGTCCTTTCTTCCCCTAAAGCCCGAGCAATTGTAGATAGTCTTCTAATTGAGTTTAACCGAAGTTGAATATCATCGTTCTTCAGCTCGTCTATCAACACCGCTATGGGGTACAACGGCTCATCAACCATCGACATTGTTCAATCCTAACAACACCATGAACAAATATCAACAAAATAAATATCTGATTTATCATTTTATTTGGCAGAATTGTAAACAATAAATCAAATTACAAACTTCGAAATAATAAACCTAGACAAATGTGAGATCCGGAGATAACGATTAACCTCGAATTACAAATCTAGAGGAGAATAACAATTTAAAGTATGAAATCATGAATCGCATAAACGATAATTCTACAAAAATGAAATCTAGGGCTAATCATGCTTTGTTGATTTGCATAAAATTTGGATCGAATAGATCGAAATTTGAAACATTTAAACTATAACGAATCAACACCACATAAAATCAATATCTTACCGGTGGTGAGGACTGATTTTCCCACCTTGTTTCGTACGATTCGAAGCGCCTTCTCGTTCGTTCAACACCACAAAGGGAAAAGCGACTTGATATTCAAGGGATTCGAGAGAAATGCCCAATCAGAGAAAATTTATGAACCCTTTTTAAACTTAAAATAAAATTATCACCCAAACTGTTATTTTATTTGCGAAAAAGTAATTTATTAAAATGAGTATTTTGAATAACATTTATTAAATGTGTTAAAATATGGTTTTTAAAAATGTAATAATAATTTTTATTAAATGTGTTAAATTATATGAATTTTTATTCATATTTTCTATCAAAAAGGCGTATTATATTGTTTAAAACTTTTTTTTATTATTATATTTTTTTATTCATCTCGTGTAATACACGAAATATTAACCTAGTTATATGAATACAAATGAGTTTTTCTAATTCTTTACAACTTCTTGTCACTTTAATGAATCCCTAAACCCTATGTATGTATGTATGTGTGTGTGTGTCTGTGTCTGTGTATGCCTGTATGTAGAGAGTGCAATGTTTAATTGATAACCAGTGTTAGTTTATAACAAAAAAAAACATTTTTATTCACAAATTTTAAGACATAAAAGTAACTTATCCTACTTTAAAATTAATTTATTTTTATACGTCTCAAATCTCGTGGCTATAAATGTTTTTTAGTTATTTACAACTTGTTGGGACTTATTTAAATAAGTCCAAAATACACACACGCACACTAGCTCCTATAAACCGTGTATTACACGAGTTAAATAGTAAAAAAAACATGCAATTCTTAAATACATATACAATCATTGATGTTATAATCTTTTAAAAATCATGTATGTGAAGAACCTTCCAATACCAAGATTAAACTTTGTGTTTGGTTTATTGAAAGAACAAAATAAGAAACAGAAAATAATAATGGATATTCAGGCAAAGAAAAATCAGAATTAAAAATTAGTAGTGGGTCAAATATCAGGCAAGAAATGAGAATTTTAGGGTGCTACAAATTGTTAAATGTCCCCTCTATATACTTTTTTATTAGTTTTGGAAGCTTTGTATTTCGAATTTATGTTAAAGCTGGACATAACATGCCAAAAACGTGTCGTATTTGATACAAAACATATTAAGCAGATCACACAACATGATTGTTTAATAGAATTAAATGTAATAAGTAAAAAGAAAAAAGAAAAAAAAAACATGAATGGCATACCAAAAAATGTTTAAAAATAAGGAGTTTAATAGCGCCAATAGCATAATGCATTGCATGATCCAATAAATAAACATACCAAGCATAATCTTTGTGGCAAAATATTGTAAAGTAAGAGCATAAAATAAGGTAAACAAAATAAAAATAAAGGGTCTTTTCATGTTAAGACCCTACATAAAAAACGATGACACAACCAAATAAAGGTAAAGAAAATTTATGAACTAATTTCAACTATTTATTAAACTATAAAACATTACAACTAAAAACAAAATTCTATCATTTCAGAGGTTGTAAGCGTTTGTTTTAATCATGCCATACTCATTTAAGACCTAAAATTTTACCCAAAACTTCAACTCTTTTAAAGTAAGTTTCAAGTGATGTCATGTTAAGATCATGTGTAGTGATGGGTGATGGAGGCGTGAGAGGGGTCGGTCACGACCCATGGCTCCATCCCCTTATTACACGTCATGGGATGAAGGGAAGAAGAAAAGGGAGAAAAAAGGGATGATGGGGGTGATGACATGAAGTGATGAGGGTGATAATAACACATGTGATGTAATGTGGAGTGACAAGGGGGTAATGGTGTTGGTTGTTTATGTGGCGCCTACGTGGAGTGATAAGGGATGATGATGTTGGTTGTTTATGTGATGCTTACGTGGAGTGATGAGGATGCCACCACTACTAGAGGTGGGCAAAAAAACCGAAATCGGAACCGGCAACCCGAACCGGACCCGGTCATACCCGAACCGATGGGTACAAACGGGTTCGGTTTTTTAGACAAATTAAAACCGAAACCGGGAAAACCGGAGCTGGTCCAAACCGGGAACCGGAACCGGATATTGGCTTTATTGACCGGAACTGGAACCGGTTAAAAAAAAACCCGATTTGTGTACCTCTAACCACTACACATGAGCTAATAGTGAAGCAGTGAATCTTTAGTTGTTATCCGCTAGTGATTTAGTTTTGGTTTCGGTTTGAAGGGATTCATTTTTTACCATTTGGGCTTCGGACTTTTGGGAGACTTTTTCCCAAGTGAATATGGGCCGCATTATGAACCACCCATGAAATGGGCTTTTAAAGACCACTAGTTGTAAAATATCATATCTTACTAGCCCAGAGGCCCCATATACTATATTTCAACTTTCAAGCACATCTTATCGTATGGTCAGCAGGATCCCATCCCCCCTTATCCAAACTGTCAAATGCTGAGTGCTCTCGATCAAATCCTTTTTTTCCAAATTTCATAAATTTTTGCACCTTTTTTTTTTCAAAAACAAGATGTTGTCAATGTCTATTCATCAAGGAATCAAACCTTTGTCTTCTCCAAATCCCAATGCTGTTGGATTCTTGAAAACACCATGTTTATTCAAGATTCATCGGTCATCGTCTTTTTCTGCACTCGAGCACAGATTTCACAGACTATCTGTTTCAGCAGCTGTTGAAGAAGCCATTGTTGCTGAATCTCCATTACCCCCTATTCCTGTCGAAGAAAAAGAGGTATCTATATCTATATATATATATATATATATACATACACACACATATTTGCACCCATATTTTCATTCAGTAAAACCTTAGTTTAAATTATACCTGGCAAAATAAGCGGGTGAGTAACATGTCAAAATGGGTTTGGGTCTGGATAGGTGCGGGTCTAGATGGGTGCGGGTTAGAATGAGTTTTAAGCAAAATCAATTTGGGTCTAAATTGATTGTTCTTAAAAAAACATCCCTTTAACTTCACTTAAGATCTGTTATAAGTAAACAAATAGTCAATTTGGATAATTTTAGTAATTTTCTTATCAAATATGTTATGAATCATTTCTTAAAAGTTTGAATCCATTGCATTTACATACTTTTTTGGTTACCCGTCTTGACCCGCATTGTGTTTAAGTGCTACCCATCTCAACCTATTCAATATTATGATGCTACCTATTTCAACCCATTATAATACAATTATTTGCCCAAACCCACCCATTTCCTTTGATATGGGTAAAAATTGCCACCTCTAGTTTAAATGTAACGTTTGTTTGATATGTGTTGTATTTTCTCTAATTTTGTGCTTATCAACGTGCGTTTGTATTGTTAGTTTGTATGTTTGTGTTATTGCTTGTGTGTATACAAAAATAAAATAAAAATTAAAAAGAGTAAAGTATAATAAATAAATAAAAGTATGTGGTGTATCTAGACACAAGCACACAACTACACAAGGTATCTTCAAAAGTAATATTTTTGTCTAATTATAAATCATACTAATTAACGAGACTTTAGTGAGTAGGCTTGTTTGTTATATCGCACATATACCTGTGTGTGTATTCATAGATTTATTTAAAGATTGTTTGAAGCCATATTGTTAAAGAAGCAAAAAGAGCTATTATAAAGCACATGAATCATTAATACTTCAATTTTAAAATAGAAAAAAGTATATACATATAAATAGTTTTTTATGTCCTCTAAAACTGTTAGTTTTCAATTAAACATCTTTTATATATGCGTGTTAAAAAGGGCATGTTTACGAGGTTGGTGTGCTAAACCCAAACCTAAAATGAGTTTTTGTTGGTTTACACGAACATGAGCACACGACCAGTTTAATATAAATTTTTATTTTATTTTCTACGTATTAATAGTCAATCATGACGGGTTGATATGTTAAGAATTTTGAGTTGATGGGTTGAATTGCTTACCCTAAACACAACACATGTCATTTTATTTTATTTTATTATCTTTTTTTTTGTGTAAAAATTATTAACTAATCTAGACACACTTAAAAGTATGCAAATGAACATGATCCATTTAATTCATTTGTGTAAATGTGTCAACAGGTTGGTGATTGTAATCAAGTTTTAAACATGTAGATTGGGTTGATGGGGTGTGTTAAACGAGCTGTAGGCGGGTTGATGGGTCAACCCACATAATTAAATGAACAACCCAAATATGACCCATTTATCTAAGTGTTAGATATAACAAGTCATGTCAGAGTGCTAGCACCTATACTCTATAAAATATAAGTTAAAACTAACCAAACCTGGACTTAAGGCAAACTTACAGAATTTTATGTTTCATAAAGTCACATCCTATCATTTTTTATATTGCACCAGATGGATTTCTGGTTTTGTATGTTCAAAAACACAAACTTAATTCCATGAATTGAGGTACAAAGTATGATCATGCAACTTTAGATTATGATGTTGAATGATGGTTAAAATTTGATTATATTATTAGGGGAACAAGATTCAAAAACCAAGACTAGTGTTGAAGTTCATATGGATGGAAAAGAATATAGGGCTTGGGCTAGATCAAGAGATACCAGGACATGGGACCATCCCTTTGAGCCCTTACTTCTTTTGGCCTAGAAAAGATGCTTGGGAAGAACTTAAAACCACTTTGGAAAGCAAGCCTTGGATCTCTCAAAAGAAGATGATCATCCTCCTAAACCAAGCCACTGATATTATCAATCTTTGGCAGCAAAGTGGTGGCAATTTGACTTCATAAGTTTTAATTTTCATGTTTCTCATTTGTTAAATGTATCATCTTTTCTTGCAAAAGTTGTTCAAAACCTCATCTTTGATGGTCACCAACTCCTTCATAGAAAAGATGGTTTGGTATTCACTCTTTTGCCATTCTGAAAATTGCCAAAATTCAACAAGCATCATGGTTTAGAAATTGATTCATTTATTTATCTTCCAAAGTTGTTTATCTTTCCCTTCTCAGACCCTACTCGAAGTGAGATTTATTATTTTCCAAAGTTGTGTCTACATTTTGGATAGGTTACTATTACATAAAAATCTTTAATTGTTTTGTCAACTTAGCTATTTTCATATGTTATTTAGAGGTTGTTTGTTAGCCTTTTGATGACCTCTTAAAGGTTCATAACCTTTTAATGATTATAAGATTACCTTAAGTATGATGTATGAATGTTTAAGAGGTAATATTAAGAGGTAGCTTCTTAATAATTCAGACATGAGGTTATGGTTATCTTTTAACCATTAAAATATTATGAATTAGTAAGATGTGCTATTAAAAGGTTACCAAAGAGTCACTTGGTGCTATAAGTCATCCAAATATTAAAAGTAAATTACGGTTTGGCCCTTGTGGTTTAAGTGTTTTAATTATTTTGGCCCAAAGTATAATATTTTATCAATTCAGCCCATGTGGTTTCGATAACTAACGTTTTTGCCCACAACCATAGTTAGGTTTTTAGTCAAAACCGTTATAATAGTTAAGTTTTATGGGCCAAAACGTTTAGTCGTCCAAACCACGTGTGCTTAATTGATAGAGGATCCCATTTTGGGTCGAAATATTTAAAAAATTAAACCACACGGGCCAAAACCGTAATTTACTCAAATACTAAAGAAATATTATTTTAAGGTTACGAAAAAAAACTTAAAAAAGCAACATTTCATGTCAGCAAATATCAGATTGATTTTGTTTTACTCATTACAACATACTCGATGCTAAAAATTATAAAAAGAAAACTCTCGACCCTCGGATTGATTTACATTCAAATATTATGTCTCTAACTTGGCATAAATTATACAAATGGAAACTCTCGGCCCTAAGAGTTTTTCAACAAATTTTTAAATGATTTAATAATCAGAAAAAATAGTAAAATACTACTGTTTTTTCTCAAGAATACTTTTTTACTCTTGAATTTTACACGCGTCATGACACGTAATTTATGATGGTTTAACATACAAATATTTTAGATAGAAGTGTTCAATGAACGAGTTAAATTAAAGTTAAATGAAAACTGAATAGAAACTAATTAAACTAAATCGAATTACACGTTTGATTTTTGGTTCAGTGCCAAGCCAAAATATAATTAGGTTTTTGGTTTGAATATCATTAATTTGATTGCAATTGAAAGAAATAATTTTTATATTTTAGAACATATTTTATGTTTAGATCAACAAACAGAATAAAACATAAAACATCTATTATGGATTGGTAAATAAAACCTGAAATAAATTAAAACAAATAAAATTTAAAATAGAATAAACCAAAAACCGATTAATGACGTACGAGTTTGTACTATATCTGTATCTGTCCTTTCCAAGTTTATACGCTCAGTCGCTCACGGCGTCGTATAAAGGAAAACGGCGTCGTATAAACAAAACGGCGTCGTAAACGAAACGGTATTCATTTCCATTTTTGGGTATTTGATTGATCGAGGTCTCCGAAGAAAGTTTTCCCGCGCTCCTCCATCCTCTTCGATAATCAAACCCTACATCGATGCGATGGCTCCCAAATCCGATAGTGCTGAAGGTTAAATTTCTTCTAATCTCTGTAAATTTGAGCTCATAGTTTATAATTTCATTCATAAGTTTGTAATCTGTTTGCCGTTGTATAATTTGCAGGAATCGTGCTTAACTTCGTCAACGAGGTATGAATTAGTATTCTGTCTCGGTAGTCGTGATTGTATCATTTCACAAAATTAAAAAAACTGTTTTAAATTATTTATGGTTTTCGCCGGATCTTCAAGTTGAGTTGGAAGTATTTCGAATTTGTGATACTAGCAGATTGATTTTTGTGTTATTTGTTTTTTTGCTGACAATATTGTTGTGAAGCTTATCGAGAATGACTTTCTTAGTTTTTTTTACCTGGAATTGTTCTTCCAGAGTGCGTTAAAACACAGGGCATATGAACAGTTTTTACTAATAAGGTGTAGCTCAGTTTTGTAACTTCGAACATGACAGTGTTTCAAAAGTTTGATTTAGCTGATATCCATTCAAGATGCAATCATTTTCCTGATTTATATTGTGTCCAAGTGCAATCCATTAATTGTGAAATCCAATTTGGGGCTTCTTCAGTTCTTCTCTTATACAATAGATGGCCTTCTAAGCATTTTAAACTTCAGTTTACTTATATGATTTGTGGTAAGTTGGATGGATTTACTTTGGTAATTTCCCTTGCTACCTAAAATTTTTTAGTTCAGGAAGAAAGTTATCAGAAAGATGATACCCTAAGGTCAAGATAATTAATGCAAAGGGATTGAAAGTTAGTGTATCTATCTTGATCTTGAATTTGTTGAAATGGTCCTTTGCTTCTTGACTTTTATTACATCATGATTCCCTGGATTAGATCAAAATGAGTGTATAAATTGGGCATACAAGTTTAGTTTTTCTGGCATTGAGAGGGGCCATGACGATGAATGGTGAAAACAAAAAAAAAATACTTGAAAAATGCTCAAAAGGTGTAAAAGTTTGAAGGAATCTTGTGCTTTTATATAAAAATATAAAATATACATTTGTATATGAGCAATTTATATGAAGGTCAACGCCCCGTTAGCGGTGCGCACATATAATGTATATATGTGTCGACAGCTCTTGAGGGGCAAAAGTAAAATTGCACTAATTTTAACGTTATTTTACTTATTCAGTGAAAATAATGTTAAAATCGTTTCGGACGGTTGATCAAGCATCATGAGCTGAGGGTCTCACTGGAAGCAGCCTCTCTACCCCTACGGGGTAGGGGTAAGGCTGTCTACATCTCACCCTCCTCAGACCCTGCCTTAGCATGCTAATGGCGGGATATACTGAGTACGTTGATTGATTGAATTTATATGAAGGTCTAGTTTTTCTAGCTTCAGTTCACCCAAATTGCCTTGCATCCTATTCAAATTACGGATTCTCTTGTGATGGTGACTTCTAAGTTCTAAGTAATAAACTTCTAAAGAATAAAAGATATTGCTACTATTGCTTCTGTTTATCATACATTTAACAGCACACATGAATAATAATTGAATTTTAGTGCTACCGGTTTTGGAACCTATCAAGGAAATTTCATCACGAAATATGTTCTCTAATTAACTGGAGTTTGTTTTTTTATGTAGTTATATTTTAAGTTATTTTTAACGAGCTAATCTTTATCATTCTGTTTCTGATCTCCTTTTTGTGGTTTTGCATTGTACAGCAAAATAGACCCCTGAATTCTCAAGTGGTTGCTGATTTCCTGCAAAAGTTTAATTTGAAAAAAACTGCTGTACAGAAGGCTCTTGATAATCTTGCTGACAGTGGAAAAATAACATTCAAAGAATATGGTAAGCAGAAGATATATCTTGCCAGACAGGATCAATATCAGATTCCAAACACCGAAGAGCTTAATCAAATGAAGGAAGAAAATGCCAGATTACAGGAGATGCTGGAAGAACAAAAAAAGGCAAATAATCTGCTTGATGGAGGTACTATTTCTAAAACTGTATATTATATATTTTGTTAAATTAATAAAAGTTTCTAATTACTACATTGCTGGTTTTATTTTAACATTCCATTCGAATTTCTTACTTTTAATGTGACAACATGTATTGTTGTAGAGATCAAGTCTTTGCAGTCAAACTTAACACTGGATGAGATACAAAATAATGATGTGAAGCTAAGAAAGCAGGTTATTAAAATGATTAATCTAACTCTTTTGTGAGTTTATCTTGATATACCTTTTTGTTATTTCTGATTTTTAGACTAATTATTTTATAACTGTATTAGGTCAAAGAAATGGAAGAGAGATTGACTAAATTACGTGACGGGGTAACTTTAGTAAGCCCAGAAGAACGAAAGGTTGTTGAGAAAACTTTCACAGATACAATCAGTCATTGGAGAAAGAGGAAGAGGATGTTTAAAGATGTTTGGGACACTATTACTGAAAACTCACCCAAAAATCCAAATGAGTTTAAGGTTGCTTTTATTAAAAAAAAATATTAATGTATGTGTTTGTTGTTGCAAATATTATTATGTAATGAGATATACTTCTGCAGGAGGAACTTGGTGTTGAATATGATGAAGATGTTGGTGTGAGTTTGCAGACATATGCCACTCTAATGCCACATGGACATAAGCGTCTTAGGGGATAGCAGCTTACATCCAGCATTGCACATTTACAAATGTTTAAGCAAGTAAAGGTAAATCAAACTGATAAATTAGTAGGCTCGTTATAGTTAAAATTGTTGATGATCTTAACTGTGAAATTTAACTAGTTTTTCCAGTTTCCATATATTATGTAAATTGATTTTTAGAGTATAAAATAGTTGTAAAACCTTTGACATTTATCATTCTATATATATGGTCCCCTGGACACCCTATTTGCGGTGCACGCAAATAATATACTAGACTTACACAGATTTGATATAAAATATTAAATAGTTAGTAATAAAAATTTAAAAATTGTAAAAGGATATTTTAAGCTAAAATGATTAATTTACATATTAATGAATACTTTAAGTAATAAAACAATAATGAAACTTCAATAACTATATGAAATGATATATGATTTGTAACAATTGTTATATTGAAACTAACTGATAAAAAAACTTCATTCTGTGTTCTATCAAAGACTAACTTTGATATATCAACAAGGTAAAATATAATTTATGTAATTAGTAAAATTTAAACAACTCAATTAAAAAATAGCGTTAGACCTAAGGACAAAAAGTTTAACTTTCTCTATTATTTTTTTTACTTTGTTTTATAAATAAATTAAAAAACGACATTGGTTCATAAAAATCTTATTGTTTAAAACCCTGGTTATAGTTTATTTTATTTTTTATAAAGAAATCATTCTTATAGAAAACTTATTTCTTATATAACTTTGATTTTCTAAAAATAAAGTATTTCTTGTTCCAAAAAAAATTAATAATAAAAAATTTCATATCTTATAAACTTTTTCTAATAGAAAGATAAATAATGTTATTAGTATCATAATTATTTAATTAGAAAGATAATATAATTATTTAATAGGAGATAATTAAATGAATTTGATAGGAAATTGACATGTGGCAATAGTGTTATGATATTATGACAATTGAAAATATTTATTTTTTCTTTAGAGTAGGCTTCTTTTTTGCTCCATGTGGTTTGATAGTTATAACCCTCTCCAAAGTTTTCAAAATGTCCATTACTCCATTATAATCCGTAACTTTGCCAATCTGTCTCGATCCGCTCCCTGTGGTTTGACAGCTGTAACCCTTTTGCTCCCTGTGGTTTGACAGTTTTTGAAACAAAATGGTTATGACTGTCAAACCACAGGGAGCGGATCGAGACAGATTGGCAAAGTTAGGGAGTATAATAGACATTTTGAAAAAAAATGGTTATAACTATCAAACCACAAGGAGCAAAAGAAAACTTTACTCCTTTCTTTATTAGTACACTAAGATATATGTGTGGGCCCTCAAGGATTAAAAGTAAAATTGCACTTATTTTGTGAAAATAACGTTAAAAGCGTTGGGATAAATAACTTTAAACGATAAATTTGAGACGAGGACTTCTTCGGAGAAGCCTTTCTATCCCAACTGGGATAGGGGTAATGTTTATCTCCATTCTTCCCCAGGCCCTACTAAAGATTGAGAATATACTGAGTTTGTTTGTTGAGTAAAGTTTTCTTTTGCTCCATGTGGTTTGATAGGTATAACTCTTTTGCTCCAAAATTTTCAAAATGTCTATTATACTCCCTAACTTTGCCAATCTATCTCGATCCGCTTCATGTGGTTTGACAGTTATAACCCTTTTGCTCCAAAAACTGTCAAACCACATGGAGCAAAAGGGTTATACCTGTCAAACCACAGGGAGCAGATCGAGACAAATTGGCAAAGTCAAGGGGTATAATGAACATTTTGAGAACTTTGGAGTAAAAGGGTTATAACTATCAAACCACATAGAGTAAAAGAGAAGTTTACTCTTGTTTGTTTACATATGGTCCCTGGATAATTTGAAAACCCAGAAAACAGTCTACAATTTTATATAAAAAGTTTTATGGAGAAGAACTGAAGAAGTATGAAACTGTGAAAGAGGTGAATAGGATCACAGTTAGAGAAAGCAACTGTGGAAGAGATGACTAGGATCACAGTCAGAGAAAGCAACTTTCCTAGTCAAAATTGGATGCAGCTAACCTAGTTAGAACCAAATAAATCAAGTTTGATGCTTGCTTATTATATTATATAAAGAACTAGTTTAGTACCTCATGTATTATATGGGTTAAATAAAAAGTATAATAAATAATCACTAGTGAAAATTTAGATAATATAAGACGATTTTTTAATTTAATGGTTTAAATAATAAAAATAATAATATTATTTCCTTGAACACTAATTTTTTCAAAGTTTGTTTGTTTAAATATTTTATTTTAGAAAACTATTTTTGATAATTTTATATTTTATAACAATGTAGTTTTTTAAAAAAGTTTTTTTTAATATGAATATATTTTTAAACTATTAAAAAATATTTTTTAATTTAAAAATGTGTAAAAATTATATCTAATATCATTATTTAATATGATATGTATTTAATAGGAAAAAGAGACATGAAATTAAAGTTGAAGCGTCCTAGGAATGTGTCATGTGTTCTTAAAAACCTTGATTTATTATAATATATGTAGAGTAGATTAGGGTTGTTTGTAGGCATGATGTAATTAATTTACAATAGATACTAGACGTGAGTTGCCCACATTCCTATCTCTTCATCAATAGTCATGTTATGATTGTGATTTACTAGATATAATTATAGTTATACTAGAAATGACCGTTTTAAGAGGATCATACTTTGCCTTGTTACTTTAGCTGTTTACCCACTTTTCTTGTCATCTCTACTAATACTCTTACGGCTAAATATGTTATCATACATAAAGTTATTTAGAATTTTGTGGTTTTCTGCATTAAGTTTGTTTATTCTTTTAAAGTAAAACATACACAAGTAACCAAAGGCATAAACACAGATGAGGATAATAAGGCTCGTTAAAGACCCATAGAGACAAAAACAAATCCCTAATGCATAACCGTAAGGGGCTTAACCCTAATATACAATATTTACACTCCCATAGTTTAAACAAGAGGAAGAAGAACATTCAAATCGGAGCGGAAATTGATAAACACAGATGATGATACTCCTTTGGTGGTGATGTCAACATGTTGGTTGGTTGATGGATCATGGAGAACATGGAGTCGACCCTTAGACAAGCTTAACCATAATCCATAATGTACAATATATATTATACATCAAATCAATACAAAAACACACCTTCTACCCCCTATAAAAATGTTAAAAATAAATACCCAAACCCATAATGTTGTTTGAGAGAAAACGATTTAGAATGAATTGGGAAAGTTGTTATTCTCATTGATTGATCGACTATTTAACTAATTACAATCAACGAACTATTAACAGAAACTTAACAGAAAAATTAAACTAACTAACCACTAATCATTGTACAAACAAAGAAGCTATATGTACAACATAAATAAACCAACACCCCTCCTCAAGTTGGAGGATTGGAAATCCCCAACTTGGAAAGCAAAAATTCATGCTTATGAGTAGGCAGACTCTTCGTAAAAAGATCAGCAGGCTGCGATGAAGTATTAATATGCGACAAAGTGATTAAACCTTCTTGAAGCTTTTCTCTAACAAAATGACAGTCTAAATCAATATGCTTTGTGCGTTCATGATAAACGGGATTTTTTGCAATGTGTATGGCAGCTTGACTATCACAATGTAAAGAAATAGGTATAACAGATGGAACAGAAAAATCATGCAACAAACGAGTTAACCAAGTAAGCTCTGCAGTAACCCTTCGCATTGAACGATATTCTGCTTCAGCAGAACTTAAAGAAACAGTAGCTTGTTTTTTAGATTTCCAAGAGATAGGACTTCCTCCCAAAAGAACAAAATAACCACTTACTGATCTTCTAGTATTTGGACATGAAGCCCAATCCGAATCACAATAAGCTTCTAGCTTAAAATCAGAAGAATTATTGAAAAACAAACCTTGAGAAAAATTTCCTTGAACATAGTTTAGGGTGTGAAGAGCAGCTTCCCAATGAGGCAAACGTGGTTGTGTCATGAATTGACTTAAAAACTGAACAGCAAAAGAAAGATCTGGACGAGTATGAGTAAGGTAATTGAGTTTACCAATAAGTCTTCTATATTGCAAAGCATCATGATAAAGTGGTCCTACATCAGTAGCAAGTTGTAGGTTTGCAGGTAAAGGACAAGACCGTGGTTCAGAGGTTAAAAAATCTTTAAAATCCTTTAACAGATCTGTAGCAAATTTCCTTTGGGTCATAATAGTGCCTTTAGGTACATGTAACACCTCAATACCCAAAAAATAATTGAGTAATCCCATATCTTTAATTTTAAAAATATCATCAAGATAAGACTTTAAACTTGACATTTCTTGTTCATTATTCCCAGTAAGGAGAATATCATCAACATAAACAGCAATATGAACCATTGAGGTGCCCATCGTTTTGCTAAACAAAGAATGATCATTTTGAGATCGAAGATACCCTTTTGATTTTAAAGCATCAGACAGTTTACCATACCATTGTCTAGAAGCTTGTTTAAGACCATATAAGGATTTCTGAAGTTTAAGAACATGAGTAGGATCAGATAAAACCATACCAGGAGGTGGAACCATATAGATTTCCTCGTCTAAATCACCATGCAAGAAAGCATTGTTGACATCTAATTGATACATAGACCAACCCATCTTAGTTGCTGTAGCAATGAGACTCCTAATAGTAGTCATTTTGACTGCAGGAGAAAAAGTTTCATGATAATCTATCCCAGCTTGTTGGGTATCTCCTCTGACCACAAGTCTAGCTTTACATCGTTCCACACTTCCATCTGCTTTATACTTAATCTTATAAACCCATTTACACTTAATAGGTTTTTTTCCAGATGGTAAAGAGGTAAGAACCCAAGTATGATTGGCATCTAAAGCATTTAATTCTTGTTGCATAGCTGTTTGCCATTGAGGAAAAACAACAGCCTCTTTATAAGAAGTTGGCTCAACCAAATTAGAAAGATTTTCAGATAAAGTGTTGCTAGAAAAAGGAAGATCAGAAGTGGAAACATGATTAACAGCAGAAATTGTTGTAATGGTATGAGGACAAGAAGAAACAAAATTACAACAATAGTCATTTAGATAAGATGGTCTAACAGATGCTCTAGAAGATCTTCTTATCCCATCAGATGGAATATTTGAAGTGTTTGCAGGTTGAGATGATTGTATTATAGGATCAGGATTAAGAGAAAAAGAAGGATCAACATAAGCACTTGGGTCATCATGAATAGGAAACAAAACAGAATCTTTGATAGTAATTCCAGGAAATATATTTTCAAAGAAAATAACATCTCTTGAAATGAAAGAAAGATGAGTTTGAAGATTATATAACTTGTACCCTTTTTTTCCGATTGGATATCCCAGAAATAAACAAGGAATAGCTCTAGGAGCAAATTTATCTCTTCCTTGTTTGAGTGTGGATGCATAACAAAGACAACCAAATGATCTGAGATGTGTATAGGAAGCAGGACTACCAAATAAAACTTCATGTGGACTTTTTCCATGTAAAAGTTTAGTTGGAAACAAATTAATCAAATAAGTGGCAGTAAGAAGACAATCACCCCAGAATTTTACAGGTAACTTTGATTGGAAAAGAAGAGCTCTGGATGTTTCCAATAAATGCTTATGTTTACGTTCCACTATACCATTTTGCTGTGGAGTAGCAACACAACTAGTTTGATGTATAATACCTTTATCAAGAAGATATTGTGCATGAGAAGCTGCAGACCCAAGCTCAAAAGCATTTTCAGATCTTAAGCATTTAATTTTGGAGTGAAATTGTGTTTCTACCATTTGAATAAAGTTTTTCAAAACAGGAAAAGCATTACTTTTGGTAGAAAGCAAATGAGTCCAAGTAACTCTACTGAAATCATCCACTATAGTAAGAAAATACCTAAACCCATTATAAGTAGATGTATTATAGGGGCCCCATACATCAACATGAATCATATCAAAAGCATTACTTGTTTCTCTTTTACTAGAAGGGAAAGGTAATCTATGTTGCCTAGCTTTTGGACAAATATCACAACAAGCAATCTTGTCAACATCTTTAGGTACAAAAACAGGTAACTGTTTAAGTTTGTATAAAGGTAAATGTCCTAGTCTAGTATGCCAGATGTTACTGTTGACAACAACATTACAACTAGACTGATTTATTCTAGGTATTTGACTAGCATTATTATAGAAAATCATCTCGTTACTGTTGAGAAGATACAACCCATTCAGCAGATTACCAAGTACCAGTGGCCTCTTCAGAGAAGGGGCCTGCATCATACAAGCTTTGTTAGAAAAGAAAACCAACCCATTGGTTTGAATACATAATCTTGGTATGGATAAAAGATTATGCTTAAACTGTGGGACCAGCAAAACATCTTTCAAAGAAAGATTAGGCATCAAATTGATTGTTCCAGACTTAGTTGCCTTGATGATATTTCCATTAGGAAGAAAAATGGATATAGGTTTTTTAAGTGGTTGAATGAAAGTAAATAGTGTTTCATCAAAACACATATGATCATTAGCTCCTGTATCAATGATCCATATAGTATTAGAATTAGACAAAGATGTACATGCCATTATACCTGCAAAATTAGCATGTCTAATTTCAGTGTTTGAAAAATTTTCACCTTCATTTGCTTGTGAATTTCCAGCATTTGAATTCAATTGAGTTTGATGAAGAAACTGAATCAATTGTTGACATTGTTCTGATGTGAGAGTTGCACCAGCATTAATATTATGAACAGAAGAATTTGCCATGACTTGAGCACTTCCTTCATTTATACATGCATTAGCAGAAGAAAATTTTGACTTTGTGAACTTGAAATCCTTTGGAAAACCAACTAGTCTGTAACATTTACTAGCTACATGACTAGGTTTCTTACAATGATTACAGATGAGTTTCTTTGAATCATTTGAAGATTTTGTTTGAACATTCATAGAAACAACATCCGGAAATGATTGAATAGCTGGATGAATTTCTCTTTGTTTTTCATCTTGCATTAAAAGAGAATAAGCTTTGTTGATTGTTGGAAGAGGTTGCATCATCAAAATGTTTCCTCTAATATTTTCATAGCTCGGATTTAATCCCATTAAGAATTGAATTAAACGTTGCTCTTCTTCCTTCTTTACAATTTCAGCAAAAGCACCACAAGAACAAATAGGAGTAGTAGAAAGAAAAGACAATTCATCCCAAATACCTTTGATCTTGGTGAAATAAGTAGCTATGTTGCTACTACCTTGAGATATTTCAGAAAGGCTTTTCTGTAGTTGATACAATTTTGCCCCATTGATTTCTCCATATCTGTCATTTAATTCCTTCCAGAGTTGAGTAGCAGTTTTAACATACATTACACTCTCAGTAATATCTCTTGACAAAGTGTTGATAATCCATGAAATCACCATATCATTGCATCTGTTCCAAAGATTAGAATCTGCAGCTGAACTAACGATTGTTCCATCAACAAAGCCAAATTTATTCTTTGCAGAAAGTGCAATGGACATCGCTCGTTTCCATGATCCGAAACCGATTCCATCAAATTGTTTTGTTACTAAAATCATCCCTGGATGATCCGATGGATGAAGATATAAAGGATTTGATGTATCAATTACGGTAGTTGGTGGTGGAACATCCGGCATTTTGAGATTACAGGTAAAAATCGTGAATCGAACAAAAAATGAAAAACGAGAAACGAAGAAATGAAAACGATGAGATCAACGAGGAAATGAAGAAGATGAGATCAACGAAGAAATGAAAACGATGAGATCAATCAAGAGCAAAAATCTGCTCTGATACCATGTTGTTTGAGAGAAAACGATTTAGAATGAATTGGGAAAGTTGTTATTCTCATTGATTGATCGACTATTTAACTAATTACAATCAACGAACTATTAACAGAAACTTAACAGAAAAATTAAACTAACTAACCACTAATCATTGTACAAACAAAGAAGCTATATGTACAACATAAATAAACCAACACATAAATGAAAGAAACCAAACTACATACTCATTACAATACTTGCAATTTACAAAAGCCCATGATCTAGTTGCCAGTTTTGGGATTAGCTTGATGCCTGAATGGAAACTGCTTATAAGACGAGAAGTATACAGTCCTAGACATAGCTTCTGTATCATACTTGCTTCCATCAAAATCCATCTTCTCGAATGACTTTATATTGTCATCGTTCGAATAATCATTCGGATATAAATCGTCATATTCTTCCTCTTCCATGTTGTATTTTGATATTTCACCTTCATCTTCTTCAGTAATCTCATCATAATCCGACTCAGAATCATATATTGAACCCATGTCATTCATTTGCAGTTTTGACTTCACGTGCTCAGAATTAAGCATGTTTCTATCGGGGCTTTGAGGATCATCTGAGTTAGGTGACTCCGAGTCGGCAAGTGCCACCGCCACTTTGGCTACAGTTGATTCAAAAACTATATTCTTTTCTGGTATAGCCGTTGTTTCTAATTGCAAAACTATACCGTTTTCCTTAGCGATTCCTGTAAGCATCATCGTTCTGTTCTCCAAACTAAATTCCTTTGATGACAGTTTTAGTATCATCTAAACATCATGCAAACATGTTTTACCCGTTAGAATTCTAAAATAATATAGTTATGTGAAAACATGAACACCATAATCATATTTCTTACTTTTTGACAAACTCTACTGTTACTTTTTAACACGATAGCACCACCAAGTTCCTTTCCGAAACGAGCGGTCAGGATCGCACGGATCTCTTGAAGCTCGGGAAACTCCCCGCATCTTGGAGCTGCATATAACAGGCTTGATACAGCCTCTTTCAATTCTTCTGGACAATCACTGTGGAAATAATTATTAATTAAACGTAAAATAATTTCTTAAAACCAAAGTAAAAAGAACATACATTGCTTGTTCTATGAATTTGACCCTTTGTTTGAGGAGATGGCAATAGTCATGTATCATATTATACACAGCTAACATGTTCTGGTCCTTGATCACTTGCTCAACCTGTCATATGGTTTAGTCAGTAACACACACATGTTATAAAGTTGTTCTGTGTTCAGGTTCGGTTCGACCATTTTTTTATGGATACACCGAGCCGAACTGGTGACTACGGGTGACATACAAACAGCCCAGATAATTGGTGGGTCGGCAGTGTTACCTATTTGACTGTTTAACTGTACAACAAAGTTGAATCAACAATTATGAACCAAATATTTATTTTCTTTCAAATAATTATTAGTTTGTATTAAAGTTTTCAAATAGCAAACATGGAACGTGATTGTAATAAATACCAATACCTACTTATTTCAATAATTATATATCTATACACACATAAATATATGATAGACGACTGGTTCCACATTTCAAATCAGACTGGACCATTAAGCTGTCAAACCATGAAAGCCAAACCGTTTAAATCTCAAGCTCATCAAACATGCCAACTGACGTTTTAGCTAGATCGTTTAGTTTCAATAGTTTGTAAACATTTTTGAAAAAAAGTGATGGAGGGATAGAGAGTCTGTACCCGAAGGAGCGCTTGTTGGTGGTGGTTAAGGCGAAGGAGTTGAATAAGATCAGCGCGTGCTATGGAGAACCGAGCATGGCGGTTGTTTTTTAGGATGGCTAGGCGGGATATGGCGAGGTTTATGGTGGTTTTAAGCTTGGATCTCCGGTGGAGGAGTGCATCAATCCTTCTTCCCATAGCTTGGTGTTTTTGGGATGATTAGTAATGCACAAGTTGATCAAGCAAAAATGAAGAGGGTGAGACCCTTTTCTATTGTGATCAAGAAAATGACATTTAGGTTGGGTGTTATTATCAGGATACCTTATGGTTTAATAATTATACATTTTGACCCCTTTGACTTTTGAAATTTGTGTTCTTTTCGTGTGTTTGATTTTTTTCGGACTAAGCAAAGTGCATACGAGGGGTTATTTGTCATTTTTTTCGAATTTTAAGCGCGTCTCTTTGCAAGTTTGCAATTTGTGACCTGGTCACGTAGTAGAAATGTCGTTTAATACGTGGCTCAATTTTCATGCAGGCCCAGTCTTATTAGACGACAATTAATGACTTTGATCAATCTTTGTAGCGATGGGAAAAAAAGAGTCTAGAAAATTTGGAACTCTTTAACATTTGATAAGGTTATTTAGGTGTGACTATTGTAGATTATTTAATTTCTCTGGTAAGAAATTGTAACCTACCAACATAGTAAAATTCTGTAAAATAACCCGAAACATTAAGAAACCTTAAGCACTATTACTTATTTTTTATGTCAGTCAATCATAAAACCAATTGATATCTTTTTTTTTTTGAACGGCTTGGTACAACAACACAAGATAAGATTTCAACCGTCTCATCAGATTTGACGATCTGGGGCGTGTAGAATCTCATAACTGGGTAAACCTCTCTAACCTTGTCTCAGCAAATATATCTCAGCCCAGGTACGAACCTAATACCTTTTATAAAAAAGTCAAGCGGGTAATTATTAGGCTTATAAACCTTTAGTTAAGACGAACCAATATATATGATATAACTTGATATTTATTGGATTACCTACAAGTCTTATCATATGCATGTTTGCTGATAGCAAAATTGAATATATTAACACCTTATATAAACTTAAAAATATAATAGATAATGTTTTAAATTTGTTAGCACATGAGATTATTAGATTATAAAATTATTAGTTGCTACAATTTGGTTTTCCGGTTAAGTGTAACTCTCATTGGCGCAGGATAGTTAGTGGTGGGGGCCTGCCATACTCCCATGATCCCATCTTGTTTTTTAACTATATTGTGTAATTTTATGTGTTTTTCGTCCGAAAATTTTATAGTTGTTGAGTTCGTCTTCTAGATTTATGATAACTGAATAACGTTTAGTTACATGATGTGATTTTAAACAGTGCTTCGTTTCTATAATATAAAATGAGTCAAACCTCATTACAAGAAACAAAATGTAAAATGTATGTGTTGATGCTTTATAAGGTCGATAGTTGATTAATCATGAGTTTGTAAATAAATATCTGACAAATAGTTGTAATGCTACAAATTTGTGTTAAAACACATTACCATGGTGTGTCAGACCTGAAAAGTCAGAAAATCATTTTTATGTTTGTTTGACACTTTTTTTTATGGTTATGGTTTTGGTTTTGGTTTTGTTAAGGTTCACACATCTGAAAAGTAAGATTAAATGGAAATAACCATATCGTAAACTCAGTTTATTTTTTTTTCTCATAAAACGCTATTGTATAAAGCGTTACTTTTCTCTTATTTCCTTTTCCGATTTGTTTATTGTAAAACATAACACTTGCATTGATTTATTATAAGTCCTATTTTGTGGTAACTAAAGTCTAAAAAGTTGGATTAACCAAGTCAAAGACAACTTGGGAGAGAGACCTGTTTTTATTATAATTGAAAATTTGTTTTAAATCAATAAATGCCGTCACCCTCGAAAAAATGAGTTTCTTTTTATTTTTTCCTAAATTATGTTCGTGGAAAATATTTAAAAAAAAAACAGATGGTTTTAAAATTTATTATCCTAATAAATAAAAATAAAATTCTAGACTTGATACTATTATAGAGTATACTCATATTAGTTTTCTGGTCTCTTTTCCATTAATACATTCATATTGATTAATGATATTATACAGTAGTTAAACTATTGATATCTTTTCAATTAAAAAGAGAGTTTCTTAATATATTAAAATAGCTCTTGATATTAAAAAACACACTTTTTAAAAACCAAAATAGTATAAAATTAGGAAAAAAATTCTTTGATTAATAAGAAGTTTTTAATACGGGTCCTTTGTAAAAGTAAAAGTTTTATAAAAAGATATTTCAAGAAAAGAAAATTTTTAAAGAAAAAAATATAATATAGAATTGAAATTATGAAAGAGGTATTTTTTAAAATGACAATTTTTTTTCAGAAACTGTTTTTAGACACTTTTTAAAAACCAATTAGTATAAAATTAGAAAAACAAATTCTTTAATTAATAAGAAGTTTTTTTTAATACCGGTCCTTTGTAAAAATAAAAATTTTATAAAAAATCCTTTAAGAAAAGAAAAATTTTATAGAAAAAAATATAATATTGAATTGAAATGACATTTTTTTTCAGAAACTATTTCTTTAAGAAATATTTAAAAAGCAAATATAAAAAAACATAAGTTATAAAATTATATTTTGTATTTTTGTCATACTTAGACTCTTACTTGCACCTAATTTCAATAACATTATTATATATTAAAAGGCAAATCCAATATTCAAAAAAGTATCATAAAAATTTCTTTACATATAATTGCAATTATAGCCACATATTGTAATTAAAATCCTTTATCTTGATAATATATATTTTGTGAGCAAAAGAAAAGCGAGACATCATTTTATTATAACTTTATAGATTATAGATTTTACCAATGAGTGTAACCAAACTTACGATGTGATTGTTGGCCTCAAGCTCGTAAATAAAAACTTTACGTTTAACCCTGACTCTATTAAATCGCACTTTTAATTTTTTCTTTTATATTTTTTACGGTTGGCACGAGATTTCAAATGTTTTTTAACCCATCTTGTAATTTTATGTGTTTTTCAAATGTTTCTTCAAATTTTATTCTCTAAGGCATAAGTTCGAGTCCGCTCCTGAACGAAGCCCCACAATTTGGGTAAACCACTCATTTTCTTTAGCAAAAGACATTTTAAAATTTATAAATTATAATTGCACATTAATTATATATTATATTACGTAATAATTGTACTTTAAATTAATTTTTTAAACTCATGTAATACACAAACATGAAACATATAACCAATGTTTTCAGAACCGGACCGGACCGGGAATCGTTGGATTGGCCGGCCCAAAATAAGCTTGCGAACCACATTCAAACGAACCGGCCGGTTTAAACAGTTCAACATTTGGACCGGGAACCGGTTAACCAGTCAGACCAAATTTTGTTTTTTTAACTAAAATCCAATAATTAAACATTAAAATTAAATCTTATCTTTTGTTTAACATAATTATGTTTGTTTAAACATTAATTATGTTTGATTAATTGTCTTTACAAGTGTATCATATTTTTGGAATATTATATATATATATTCATTATGTTATCCGATTCTTGAATCTGTTTCAACCGGTCCGACCAATGACCAATAGGACGTCTAGTCCGGTTCTAAAAACATTACATATAACCAACTACCAGATATATTGTTTTGATGGAACCCGACTTCTGAGTTCCGAATAGAATGAACTTAATAAGAAGAAAAAATCTAAAATAGGACTAATTATAGATGTTACAATATAATAAAGAAACCATATTACCTACCTTTACCGCTCCTTTAAAAATCAAAGTGTTCATGAGCAACGGAATTTTATTAACATTATATATATTGCTATTATACAAGTGTTTATGAGCAAAGAAATTTACATGTTGTATTTGAAGAGAGGAAAGAATTTTTATTTTTGACAGGAAACGATGCTCTTATCATGAGATACTAAAGAAGGTGCATTTACTAAGCTTCTTTTGGATTAAAAACCGAGCAAGATAAAGGTCATTTCCTTTTAAGCAACTTTCTTTTTTTGTTTTGTTTCTTTGTTTGGTGGCTATGATTTTTGGTTGATGGGCATTATTTTGGTGTCCATGCGAGTCTGTAGCGCCTTGCTAGCTCGTATTGGGGGTTTCTAATGATAGTCGCCGTTCAAGAAAAACATATAAGAAATTTAATTAATTATTAAGTGCACAATTGCAGAAATTAATATTCGTGTAATAATTCGTCATACCAAATCTGACAACTTGCACATGATAATGGTTTACTTCTATCATGATAATAATTAATCACCCTTTAATTTGACGGCTACTTTTTTTGCTTCCTCTATTATAGTATTATGTATTCAAATACTAAACAATACAACTGTAGATGACAAAGGAAAACAAATCAAGCAAACTACATGAAACATCTTGAAATTTCACCTTCCCTAAGCTTTTAAAATTACCTACCCATATGAATATTCACTCATTTCTGAGCTGGACAGGTATATATTGAGTAAAAAATATAACATTTTAGATTATATTTAAAAAAAAAAAAGAGGTGAAATACTAAAACTCTCATATTTACTGTAACCATGATGGTGGTTCCTCTGCAGGCTCAGGTAGCCAGAGCTCAACTCCTCCGACGAGAACCATCAAAATAAAAATCACAGCCACATGAAACTCTTCAAACCCACCACTACCAGCATTTAAAATGAAATCAACCACCCATTATTAATTCAACATGTTTGTCGTACAGCAACAAATACAGCCTTAACAAGAAAGCCACCCACACTATTTTTGTGAAGTAAATAAACTTGTAATATTTATTGACATAAATTCATCTGTAGTGACTAATACCCGCAACCAATAGGTTGGGTATTACACTACTTTTACTGCCAGGATACCCATTGGTGAGGGTTGAGTAAGGTTGAGTTGATCTCAAGACCATGCACTGTACTTTGGACTGGCCCTTTTGACCTTTTAGAAATAACCAGGTAAACTGAATCAACACATACACATAAATGAGTTGAAGTTGTCAACTCTATCAAACACCTCATGTTCCGACCAATCACCCTCCAGGCACAAAAAATGACTACCAATTTGCATGTTAGATACAGTGTTTGTAACCATTACATCTTTCACATAAAAGATAGCAGTTGCAAAAACATAAAAATAAAACACAGCATACAGTTTTGCATTTCTACCATCTACAAAAAACTATTTTCAAAACAAACAAACTTACCTAATATATTCCCACTTTTCAGTAGGATCTGGGGAAATGGATAGAGGTTGAGATATAGAGGTTGCTCCGAAGGAGTCCCTGACTCAAAGTTATCGTTTGGAGTTAAGCATCCCAACGTTTTTAACGTTATTTTCACAAAATAAGTAAAATAACGTTAAAATTGGTGCAATTTTACGGATTCTTACAAAAGATGCTTACGGATTCTTTCAAAAGAATGTTACTGTCTAAGCCCTTAAATAAATATGCATGGAAATAGTGATGACACAAAGTTACAGTAGTAAATAAATTATAATATCAATAATATATTTACAAGACGATGTTACTGTCTAAGCTTCTTAAGAACTTACAGTTCCAAAAAACTAATGAATATATAAAAAGCAAACACAATTTCCTAAAAAAACATAAAGGTTTAAATGTTGCATCTCTTCAAAAACTAGCAGATTAACAAAAACAAGTTATGGCCTGGTTCATTTTAAAAGGGCCCAAACCAACTTTGCTCCATTACCCAACCCTACTGGTTTGCCTCCTCTAGTAATCATTAAGGCAAACTCAACTTGCATCTTCTATCCACTAATGAAATAAAGACAATCATATGTTTACGATGAGAACCTAGAATTCAAAACAGAACGTGTGTGGGCATCTTCTAATTTTGTTATGCAGAATGTGTGTGGGCAGACGGGTATGTCACTAACAGATGCATGTTCACACTGATGAAACATCTATACTTACAGAAGTTAAAGAGACCAACAGACGGGCAGTATCCTGCATAGCAAAATTAGAAAAAAAATGTGAGAACATATATTAACTTGAAGTAATCTTTGCATAACAACAGAAAAAGTGGATATGATCACTCACTGAATGTATTCATGCTTCAAAGCTCCAGCACAAACGCCTCCATGCATGATCATCCAGATTGACCAAACCATGAATCAGGTGGAACAGAGATCCATTAGAATACAGATTTGATTATGTAACTAAATAATTAATTAGCTATATGAACTCCAATCAGCGCAAATATTAAACTAGAACGCGTGGAACCATGACACTAGCACCTATATTCTACAAACAGACAAACCAAGATACCTTCTCCAGTGTGCCATTAAACATCTATAGAACTGTCAGTTGGCTTCATAGCACTGGGAGTTTCCTGAATGAAAAAATAAATTAGACTTATAAAATCATTACGTGGAAAAAACAAAAGAAATTAGAATAGGTATGGTAAATGTTCACTAAAAGATGACGTAATAACACATCATCATTAAAAACAAAGAAAACCGTAAAACAAAAGCACAAAAAAACAATACTTTGTGCAAGCAAACAAAAAACAAGATTTCTACCATCATCCAAATATGGTTGCAGGAGGAGCTAATGTTCAATATACAAAGTAAAGTGAAAAAAATGAAACTTGAAACACGTTATTGCTTAATGGTCAACTGATCACCATCAAGAATGAGTACAAGAGAAGAAAACGCCATGTGGCGAGTTATCTTACAATAGAACAGAACACAATCCTCCGCCACGAGGTCATCTGCTGACTTGGGCCATGTCAGGAACTGTATCCAAACTTCTCAAGCCACCACATAAAGATAAAGACACAGATAAATGCCCAATGATTAGAGAACAAAATGAAATTAATATCATAATTGATAAAAATGCAACAGCATTTCTCTCGGTCAGCATCATTGTCACTTGCCCGTGATGAATGGATGACTCAGTGCCTGCTGCACGGTTATCCTCTTATCAGGGTCTAACGTAAATATCTTCTCCAGAAGATCCTTAAAGTTGGCTAACATCTTTGGATCCTCTCCAGGTGAGCTCATTATGATTGAACCTATGTCTTTTGCCTTCACATTAACCAGCCTTTTTACAGTCTGAAATTCAATTAACTTATTTTATAAATAGTTGTACAGAAAAAAAAATATATATATATATATATATATATAGAAATTAACCACACAACTATTAGTATTTACCTTCTTGGTAACAGGGTCCTCTTCTATGGCAACAAAGTTAAGATCTTGATCAAAGTGAAGTTCAGTGAATGCTCCCTGCAAAAACCAGCGTGGCCAAAAGAACACCAAGTCATAAGCAACACTTTTAATACAGAATTGTGACCAAAAATCATGAAATATAAACAAAGCACCTTTCTAAGCATCTTTTTGGGGAAAGAGCCTTTCAGTTCCATGTGAAGGCGAAGCATATCATTGTTTGTAGCACCAGGGAATAAAACTTTCCCAGTATAAAGCTCAAACAAACAGCAACCAACGGACCACATATCAACAGGATGATCATAAGTCAACCCTAAAACTGCATAATAAAATGTTTGGCTAGTCAACAAACTGCATTGCATAAAATAAATACACACACACACATATAATGCTTACTTATTTCAGGTGCACGATAAAACCGGCTCACGAGGTATGGTGTGATCTCATTTTTTCCAGCAAACATAGCATTTCCAAAGTCACAAAGCTTTAGCACATTTTTAGTGTCATTTACCTAATAATCATCATACAAGTTTGAATACAATTATGATAACACAAAAACATAAATAAAATAACAAACAGAAGTCCAGAAGTACTAACCAGCATGTTATCAGGCTTAATGTCTGTATGAAGGACCCCACAGTTTCTAAGATGTTTCAGAGCAATGAAGAGTTGTTTTCCATATGCCCTTACAGCAGTTAATTTAAGACCAATATTACGACCAAACTTCTTTAAAACTTCACGAAGATTCATATGAAGAGATTCAAAAACTAAACAAAGATGATTCCGGTACTTGAAACTGGAAAGAAATCGAACACAGTGTCGTCTGTCCTCCAAATCAGCACCAACTAATTTCTTCAATATAACCAATTCTTCTAAACCAGCTTTATACCTGTTTGAACCAAATAGGCACATAAAAAAAGTTAAAATGCAAACCCCTTTAATAAACAAAAATAAAGATTATGAATTTAAAATTGCTTACATTTTATCATTGTTCCGTATGATTTTTATAGCTACTTCTTCTGGATCATTAGATCCAGCTTTGAGATCTTTAGCACGAACCACCGTTGAAAATACACCTTTACCATGAGCAGCAATAACTTCATACCTACCATCAAGTATTTCCCCAAAACGGTAACCTGTAAGAAGAGCATAGTGCAGATTTTAGATCTAAACTGACAGATACAATATAACAAAGGATAAATAGTTCATTAAGATGCTTACTGTAGTAACCTTCTGCATCATCCCAGTTATCCTGAAGGCCACTTCTCTGAACAGTCAAACCATCACCTTTTCCCTGCAGGCATAAAAACCAGCCGAGCATGCAGCAATTTTTTGTACAAAACATTTTAATTCATTATTAATTTCAATAGAAAATATCAAAATAATAACATGAAACTTACGGATTTTCGCACTCCAGCTGGTGATTCTCCAAATATATCATCAGAAAACATGTCGTTTGATCTTTCATTCTGTGTATATCAAAGAGGACAAAATCCACGTTTCAGAGCTAATTAGTAAGGAATTACATACATACATATATTTATATATAACTTGCCGTTTCATGTGCTCGAGGTGGAGATTCTCCAAAAATATCATCTTCATTTGATCTCTCACTCTGAAATATTCATTGAAACAAGAATTGAGTAAACAAAGAGAGTCTGCTTCAATCTTAAATAAAAAATATAAATAAATATAAAAATGTACCTTCGGAGTACCCTCTCCCAGACCGCCAGTAGACCTCTGGACACCAGAATTACCATTTTGTGGTGGAGATCTCCCAACAGAAAATGGTGTGTCACCGGTGTTAGTATCAGATCCTTCTCCTTGACCATCAAGAGTGCCTGACTTTACATTATCTGCACCTACATAGCCATTTAATGCAAAATGAGTTTTTAAGTAAACATTAATCATCAATTAACGCAAGACATGTAAAAAAATTCACCTTCATCCACAAACTGAGGTTGCTGCTGCTGCTGCAATGGCTTAGTCTTGTACTTTTCAAGAATGGCTTGAATTCTCCTTCTACTCTCTTCCTTTATTCTGTTCAAATCTTCTTCTTCTTCATCCTCCTCAACTTGCAAGGAACTTCTTTCTTCATATACATCTTCATCAACCTCCTCCCTGTAGCAATGTTTATTTCAGACATATATTAAATATCAACTGATAATACAATGATTTAAATACAAAGCATCACCTTTTATTTTTCTCATTATCAGCATCGGCAGCTTTAAAACTATCATCTTTTTGCCTATCATATTTTCTAAGTTTATCTCTGTAGTCAGTTTCTTCATGTCTATGATGTTTGTAATCATCATTTCTGTCATGAACATCATCATTGTAGTTATAACTTCTTCGGTTACTACTATTTTCTTTCTCCAAATCCATGTCATGTTCCTGGTCATGGTCACGCCTTCCCCTATCCCTTACTCTCATGTCCCTATCTCTCGCCCTTTCTCTGATGTCCCTATCTCTCTCCCTTTCTCTCATGCCCCTATCTCTCTCCCTTTCTCGCATGTCCCTATCTCTCTCCCTTTCTCTCATGTCCCTATCTCTCTCCCTTTCCCGCATGTCCCTATCTCTCTCCCTTTCTCTCATGTCCCTCTCTCTATCCCTCTCCCTTCTCATTCTATCCCTCTCGATCTCTTTCAAATCCCTCTCTCTATATCGATCCCTATCCCTATCCCTTAACCCATCCCTATCCCTTGTATCTAATTGTAGACTATGTCTGCTACAACTAGAACTACGTTCTCTTTCTTTATCCCTGATCAAGTCTCGACTTCCATGTCTGTAGTCTTTCATGAGCACATTTGTTCTTTCATCGTCACCATTCCCATTAATTTTCTTGCTTCTGTTATATTCAATATCCTCTTTGTGTTTCTCAAGTCGAGATGCCCCATGAGAAATGCTCTGGGATCGAGACCTAGAACGAGCCCTGCTATGGTCATGAGACCTAGATCTACTCGTTGTAGCGACGTCTTCCCGGACTCTTTCATGCACATGCTTGCTTGATGAGTCTTTATAAGCTTTCTCATAGTTTTCATTAGGCAGAGGTTTTTTCCGGTTCGTTGTTTCATAATCATCATCGTCATCATAATGACTCTTTCTATTAACATTTCCTTTTTTAGACTCAATTCTCATAAATCCATTATCATTATACTCCTTAGTCTTAGAGCCATTGTTTTCATGGTCTCCATCCTTCAAATGTCTACCCACTAGATTGTAATTATCATCATCCAAAGTCAAAATAAGACTCTGATCAGGCTCTACCATACCATCATGAGTTTCCTGCATAGGCAACATAGCAAAAGAAACAATGAATCCACATTTACGATGTGTAAACATCCTAAAAGATCAGCATTAGAAAGCACACTGAAAAACCGAGATAAAATCATTAAAAGAAAGAAAAGAACAAGAGACATGTGACCAGTTCTTACAAATCAGTTGAAAATCATCAGTAGTCTTCGGGGAACGCCTAAAATTTTTAACTGTGGCTGGGAAAATAGATGTAACTTGCTGTGGAGTGCATAGCTCCTTTTCAGATTCATATCACATTTCTGTGTGTCGCAAACATGATCTTAAAATAATTGTAAGCACCCAAAACACACCAAATGACTCCATAACACAAATGAACAGTAATGAAAAACCGAATAAAAAATGTTTGTTATGACCATCATTGCAATTTTGCAAATTTTGTATATTGAAAAAGCAAAACTAAGATCAGGAAAGTTATTAGATCTTGAGATTATTTTTGTTGCTTATGCAACAGCAAACTTGTTTATGCCGTCATAGCAATGTTTTCGCGAAATCTAAAATATTAGAGGGTGAAATTGTAGCATGATTGGCTGCTAAGAAACCAAAACCCTAAATCGACTCGATCAAATTAACATTAGCAAATTTATCGAACATGAAATTGGAAGCAGATCGTTCACTTCCATATCAGTATCAAATCAATTTCTGAGCAACCAAAGTAACTTTACAAAAAAAAGTCGCTAAAATTTACACATTCGAAAAAATTATAGATTTCGAACAGACCGTTTTAATTTCTCCGGACTCGGCATCAGAATCAACTATCTTCCTCCCAACATCACCACCATCTTCTTCCACAATCTCTCCTTCCTCCATATCATAATCGGTCCGCAAATTAGCAGGCGGAGGCGGAGGCGGCATATCCATGGCTTCTTCGTCGTCTTCCTCACGTTTATCTTCGTCCTTCTCGTGCTTCCTACTGTGATGTCGGTGGTGCCGGCGACGGTGATGGCGGTGCTTGCGGCGTTTTGAGGGTTCTTCAGATTCGTCGTCGGATGTACGACGGTGCTTGCGTTCTTCGTCGTCGCTGGCCATGGCCAAAACTAGGGTTAGGGTTTGCAGATACAAAGGGCAAAATCGAAGGAGATTGCTAGGGTTAAAGATTTGATAGAAATTGGGAGTGAACGAAATCGCAATGGTTTATTGGGATGAATCTGGTAAGTGATTTCTGCGTAAACCTAGAAACCTTGAATCGACATTTGCTTGTATATATAACATGGGGTAAACTACATTATTGGTATTGGTCCGACGAGATAATGTGTAATTGTGTATATAACGTTAAATTTATGGATATTTTGTATTTTGTAATAACTAGTAATTTTTTCCATCAAACTTAAAACCGCATCTACAAAAACGCATTATATTTAGGGGTGACAATTCCTGACGCGATCCGAACGCAACACAAAAATAATCAAGTTTTGGGTTGGCAATTATAGCCCGTTTAAAAAACGGGTCGTGTTTGGGTTGACCCGTTTATAAAACAGGTCATGTTTGGGTTGACCCGTTTATAAACTGGTTGACCCGCTAACCCGTTTAAGGTTTCAGAATTATTTATTTATTTTTTTTTCTTTCTTGCAACATGTATCCAATTGTTTTTCTTTTGATTATTTACCATACTTTAATTGATCGAGTAATGAAATTTATATTTTTTTCATTTAAAAAATGATATTAAGTTTTTTTCAAGTTAATCATACAAATCAATTTATTTTAAATTTCATACTTTATAATTATGATTTACATAAGTGTATGCTTTCAAGTTTCAACTAAGAACCACCTTACAATCCGTAAATTCGTTGATTAATTTATATGAACGGGTTAAATGGGTCATGTTCGGGTTGACCCGAATTAACGTCAATCCGGGTTAGGGTTGAAAACTTTGACACGAATAAATATATGGGTCAGGTTTGGGTTGCAAAATTCAACCCATGAACCCGACAACCCGTGACCTGTTAACCCGCTAGCTTATCAACCCGACACGATTGACACTCCTAATTATATTTCACCAGATTTGGTTCTAGTGTAAACACTCTAATAAGATACGTCGTAAAGAAAAAAAATAAGACACGTCATAGTAGGTTGCGGTATAATAATTTTAGTAAAAGCAACCTAATGTAAAAATATAACGTGGAAACAGTTTTCTTTTGTATAAAAAAGGATTATAATCGGTCCTCAATCTTTGCTATTGAGTATTAATAAACTCGACCATAGTGTTGGTGTCATTAATGTAGTTAAATACACCAATTTAAGGTTGGGAATTGTTTCGTGGATTAGGAGTAATATTTTGTTTAATTGGAGCTGGGCTTCGGCACCCGCTTGTTCGGAGGTTTTGGAGACTTTGGAAAACTGCATTAAATTGGACACTGGCGTTGAATTCACAAACCAACCAGATCATTGGAAATGGATGGGAGATAATAGTGGTTCTTTCAGCGTTTAACTCTATCCGTGCACTATGCAATAAGCCGTAAATATTTGTGACAGGTATGTGATGTAGCGGAATAAGTGGGTTCCAATCAAGGTCAATATATTGGTGAGGAAAGCTCAGTTGGGTCGTCTCCGACAAGGGACGTTTTGTTTTGGAGGGAGGTCCCTATTGGCTCAGCCATTTGTGCTTTATGTGGCAATTGTAATGAGTCCATCACCATCTATTTACTGCCTGCTATATAGCCTTTATTTATGGCAATGTATTTCATCTTGGTGCAAGTTGCAACAACCCATCTTTGCATTCACAGTGAAATATTTGCTTGAGCTACATAAGACGGGTAACTGGAGTCTTAAGAAAAAAAAAGTATCAATTCATGTGGTGATTTTAACAGCCATATGGTGTATTTGGAAAGCAAGAAACGAAGTCATTTTCAAAGAGAGATACAACTCATTCCATGTGTTGTTGGAGGAGATAAGATCTCTTAGGTTTTTATGGATACACAATTGTTCCGAAAGGAGTCTTATTACTTGGGAGGAGTGGGGTTGTTTTGATATATGATTTAGCTATGTTGTTGTCTTAACCTTAAACGGGGAATATGTATATTTAGTGTACTTGAGCCTTAGCATCCTACTCGCTTGATTTCTGGGTGTTTACAAAATTACGTGTGTGTTTACACGTTGAAGCACACACTTCAAAATTTTGTTTATTTGAGTGTTAAATTATTAGTTGGCAAAAACTTTTGTGTTCAAAAATTAATTTTAATTGAAAGACATTAGAAGGAAGTTGAATCAAAAATATTATAAAGAGGACACATCAAAAAGGTAGGATATGACCTAATCCTCTCGTGAAAATTGTCTTTAGTAACCAAACCATCGAAATTTACATCCATTTGTTATGATGTGAAAGTAACTTTTAAACAAAGAGAGTTTTGTTAAAAGAAAAGGTTGAATCCTCTCAACTGTTCCAAATAAGTTATTAAATTTTTTTTTTGTCTATTTAAAATCACTCAACTTTCACCTAAGTGTTTCAATCATGTGTAATTTTATTACAAATATTTAAATTTTTTAAAATTAATTAACGCAAATGAAACATACATAAATACATATATGTTTCATTTGTCCCTATTAATTTTAAAAATTTTAAATATTTACTAAAAAATTACACATTATTGGAGTACTTAGTGAAAGTTGAATAATTTTAAAAAGACAAAAAAATTTGGATGACTTAACTTAAACGCTTAAAAAACTTAATTACTATTAGGTGACATATTTTCTTTTTCTAAATTGAGCGTATATATAATTGTTTTGTAAATATATTTTATTTAGGAAATAAGGGTGTCTTCTCTAGAGAAACAAGTCATTGCAATGGTGGTCTAGTGGTAAGGCAGTGAGAATCTATAATAGAGGTTTAGTATTCAAAGCCCGGCACCATCAACGGTTTGGTTCCGGTTTGGTTTGCGGTTTAGGATTTTGATCCTGTTAAAAATAAAATAAAATCAAACGAAACATTTATAGTTCAAAACAGACTATTTACCTAAAGTGCATATGTATTTTTTTAAAATAGCGAATAAATCAAGAACTAAATATTTGCATACACACATTTATAAACATCTATATATGCATATAGTGAAGGGATCGTATAATAACTCACTCTAATTGAGAAAACTCTATAACTCAAATCCAATGGTTCAAATTTTTCTAGGTTTAATCTAACGGTGACATGTGACACTAATTAATTTTTAATACAAAAGGGCATTATGGTCTTTTGTGTTAATTACAAAAATCAGATTTAATATAAGAGTTACAAGTGTCACACTCTTAAAAAACCATCTATTTTCCTATTTTTAAATTAAAGTTTCCCCTTGATTTTTATACACTTGTAACTTTTTTATACTATGTTATTTTTTTATAAAAATTACACCATTAAACTCGTCATATTTTTCTCGTTAATTTCATTATAGTCATGCCAAATTTTTTTCTGGCGTTCGTAATTACGCTAACGTAAAAAACATAAGTACGATAATTTTCCTCTTTTTTCAAAAATTTTCCATCAAATTTTTTTTTCTCATCTTAAATATATATTACAAATTTATTTTTTATTATAAAATTTAATTAATTAAATAAATTTATACAAAATAAGATAGAAACTTAGATAATTGTAACGTAAAAAAAAATTACAGCTCGTTACCTCAGTGTAATGACTCGTTACATCAGTGTAATTATGAACACTTTGAAAAAATTCAGCTCGTTACATCAGTGTAATTAGGAACACTTTGAAAAAATTCAGCTCGTTAGATCAGTGTAATTACGAACACTTTGAAAAAATTCAGCTCGTTACATCAGTGTAATTAGGAACACTTTGAAAAAATTCAGCTCGTTACATCAGTGTAATTACGAACACTTTGAAAAAATTCAGCTCGTTACATCATTGTAATTTCGAAAACTTTAAAAAAATTTGACAAAATTATACTTGAATTAAAGATAAAAATGTGACAAATTTAATGGTGTAATTTTTTTTAAAAAAAATAATGTATATAAAAGTTATGAATGTTTAAAAAATTGAGGGTAAACTTTTATTTTAAAAATCAAATCAAGTACACCTAACAAATCTCTAAAATACCCTTAAAGAAATCTCAACCATTCATTTTTCTCAGATTTAATATAGACCACACATTTCAAATTCATTAAATTAGACAACCAATCAAATTGGGTTAATAAGTTATCTCAATTACCATGGGTTACCAATTGATCCTTACCCTATGCATATATTTATATATATGTATGTATATATTGATACATTTATGAGTATATATGTATACACACACACACATGCACATACATATACGGTCCGATCCGGTTTTTTACGACCAGTTTTTTATGAAAACCGTAAACCAAACTGTTTATTACGGTTTTAAACTTTTGAAATCGAATGACCGAATGTTTGAAAAAACCCACCAGTGAAACCGAACAGATGAACGGTTTGGACGGTTTCGCAGTTTGGAACCGGACCATGAACACCCCTAACAACCACTACGCGAGTGGTGTAGCTTGGCTTCTTGGGTGGGACTTTTGAGTATCATAAACCAAATAAAATAAATGTAAGAGAAGGAAAATCTAGTTGTTTGGATGATAAAAAAAATTAGAGTAGTTTTAAGTTATATCATTTGTGTTTAGGATAGTTTAAATAAAATCACATTTTTTGATTATTTAAGCTTAATATATTTACGGTTGCAACATGTTGCACCCTTGCATCGTTGAAATATTAATTAGAATGAAATATGTTTCTAGCAAATAGCTAGAGAGGGTGAACAAACCAACCATTTAAGTAGATAAAAAATAAAATAAAATCTATGCTAAATTGACAAATTTTAAGACTAATATTTTGCACCATTCTCTTATAAGAGCTCGAAATGCTTTGATATCTTTGAATATATTCAAAAAGAATCTTGATTTATCGTGAGAATTTTTCGTTCTTATACCTCCGAATACACTAGGACATGTTAAAAATATCAGTTGCAATACTATTTTTTTGTTGAAAACATTATAAGTAAGTTGAAAGCTAATAAATATTTAATCAAATTATGTACTTCAAACTTTAAACTATCAAATCATTGAAGTATCTTATAAGACCCTCCGGTGTGCCGGGTCGTTGGGCGTGGGAGTGGGCGTGGAGGGGCGTGGCACACCGCCCCCCCTATGGCGTGATCGGGGCGTGAAGGCAAGGCGTGGCTCCACCAACGGGCGTGAAGGCTTGCAACGGTAAGTTTTTGAACCGTTGGAAAGGTAAAGGAAAAAAAAAAAAAATTTTTTTACCTATTTAAACCAACCATTCAACTATTAAACCCAAAAAAATATTTCTCATTTCTAACATTCAATACAAAAAAATACCCACTCTTCCCATTTTAAACTTTCTTAACCAACCCAATAATTTTCATGGATCCCAACCAAAACACAAATTACTATAACCCAAACACTCCACCAAACCGAAACCCTAACACGCCACCTCCGAATTGGGTCTTTACCCCTTCTCCAATGAATCCTTTTTTCGATTCAAACTGTTATCGACCCAATTTTGATTCAAGCCCACAAGGGTTTTATACATTCGCCGATTATGGTTCGAGTCCACAACCGCACGGGTTTGCACAATTATCTCAGGATGAAGTTGTACCCGAGACCCAACCCGTTACAAATGCCGGTCCAAGCACGCAACCAAAAGAAAAGCGTAGACACAGAAGGAAACAAGCTGCGGATACCGAACCTGCTGTGGGAGGTTCATCCCGCATAGAAAAATGGACTACGGAGGAAGAGTTTCAACTTACAAAAGCTTGGATCGATGTGTCGGAAGATCCAATTGTTGGTCGTAACCAAAAAGGACCGGACTTTTGGAGTAAAATCCGAAATCAATTTTTTCAAGCCATGGGTCGTGGGGAATATCGTACTAACGATATGCTCTCTAGCAAATGGCGTGACATGAACCTAAAGGTTAGAAAGTTCAACGGGATTTATTCCCAGAAATGGCAAACTCGTCGGAGCGGCCAAAGCGACGCGATGATCGAGCGGGAAGCGGAAGAGCAGTACCGGGAAGAGTTTAACGCCCAGTTCTCGCTTCAACGGAGTTGGGAGCTTATGAGAAAATGTCCGAACTGGATTCGACTCGAGACGGTACAATCGTCGGCCTCAAAACGATCAAAAGCATCGTCAACGGATAGCCCCGGCACGTCGGATGCTCGAGTGAATATAAATCTAAACGATCTCGACGAAGAAGAAGAAGAGGACGACAACGAGATAGAGGATTTGACTCGTCCGATCGGGAGAGATCGCGCAAAAGCCGACCGAGCAAGGGCGAGACGAGGCTCTTCATCTCAAACGACCCCGGATTATAACCAAGGAATAGAACAATTATCTCAACGAATCGGTGACTTTAACGAATTAAAACGGGAACGTCAACGGTTGGTAGAGTTACAACTTCTATTCACCAACACCGACCACTTAACCGGGCTCGACCGCGAAATTGCCGAGCGGGAGAAGGATAAAATTCGTAATAAATATAGAGATAATTAATTTGTATTTTTTTATTAGTTTGTAATTTTTTTATTAATTTTTTTTATTAGTTTGTAATTTTTTTTTAATTTATTTTATTAGTTTGTAATTTTTTGATTAATTTGTAATTTGTTTTTATTAATTATATCTAAAATTAAATTAAAAAGGAATGATGACGTGGAGTGAGTGGGGTAATGGGGCATTTCCACCAAAATGGTGGGGTGAGTGGTTGTGGTGAGTGCTTATGTGGCGCCTACGTGGCGCACACGTGGAGTGATTGGGGCGCCTTGGCACACCCAATAGTCTAAGTGTATAGTGTCTTGACAAATTTTCATTTAACTTTTGTGTATGTTTAAAAATTAAAAAAAAGCGTTTATGACAACTTTTAGTATAGATAATAATACTTATTTTATTTTATTTACATGTTACGAACATGAAAGACATTATAAATTACTAGGTGCATAATTTATTAATTTTCCCAATAAAACTACATATATGTTATGACGTAATCTAGTGTTTTTAGTATGTATATTTTTTTTTATGTTATAGTACCCAAACGTCAAAATAGTTATATGACTTTTGATAGGTTTTTCCTGTCAACAAGGAATTATATATATCTTAATTAGAAATATCGATTGTTTGACATCTTATTCTAATTAAGATATATATAATAGTTATGTTCTCATTCTCAATAGCAATTTTTTTCTGCTAGAGTGGTTAGAGCAACAATGCATCAACTTTGGTGGTCGCGAGTTCGATTCTTGGCGCCACTTACCTTTTTTCTTTTTCTTTTTTCTTTTCCTTACGCTCTCTCTATTATTAGAACAAAATGACATGAGAACTAGGGGTGTTCATCGGCTCGGTTAACGATTTGTTCAGTTTGATTTAATCGGTTTTCAAATTCTTTCTCCCTAGCCGTTAACCGAACCGAATTCAATTCGGTTTGGTTTCGGTTATAACCAAGCAAACCGAATTCAACTTGTTAAAAACCAAATAAACCGCTTAAAAACCGAATAAATCGAATTCATCCGAATAAACCAACTTCAACCTTATATTATTAATAAAAATAATAAATTTAATTATGAATTCGGTTTAATCGGTTAACCGAACAAACCGAATTCAAAAAAAAACTAAAACCGTTAACCGAACCGAAAAGCTAACCGCATCCGAATTCAGAATTCAGAATTCTTCGGTTTTTTTGGGTTACAGATACGGTTCGGTTATCGGTTTAAAACGGTTTTCAGTTTTTCTGAACACCCATAACGAGAACTATAAATAGATTTACCTTGTCGGTTAACACTTGCCCTGTGTATAGCCCAAACCCAAGTTCAAATCTTTCAAATCTATACCCTGGCACTTTTTTTCTCGCATTTCATTCAACTCAACCTTTGTGGCTCTATTACTCTGAATTACAAACACAAACCAGATTCATCTTCGATCTGGATAATTAAGGAAATCGATCTAACATAACATAATTAAAATACATTGAATATCAACATAAGAAAATGCTGAGAAAATCAAGTCTCTTAGGGGTTGTTTGTTTACCTCTTAGTGGAACCATTCAGCACCTAACCATTCAGCACTTGACCATTCAGCGCGTTTGGTTTAAATTAAATTACCTCTTAATGATTCAGTTCAACACTTAACCATTCAGCACTAATACCATGCTGAATGGAAAATACATACCATTCAGCACTTAATGATTCAGTTCAGCACTTAATCATTCAGTTCAACACTTAATGCTTCAGACCCTCTTAATCATTCAGACATCTTAACCATTCAGCACTTAATGATTCAGATCTACCAAACAGCCCCATACCAATATAACAATACACAATTACCAAATAGCAACAATGTATAAGTGTATAACAACAACACACAAACAACAAATTTGAAATATTAGAATCTATTTCAACTAAACTAAGCATAAAATTATATAAATATAAAATTGAATATGGAATTGACGAACAAAATAAATAAGTTACAAAGAGTGTCGGCATCTATGGTGCTTATGAGATATGTGTTCCATACATTATGATAGCTCTTTCGAAGCTTATTTTGTGCACTTTATTTGGCATATTTCTTCAATTTGGCACGGTAATTTTCATTTTATCTGATTTCATGACATTTTTTATACTCCATAGAATAAATAGGAATAAGTAATTTTGATCCAGTTATGAAATCTTTGTTTGTAATTTTGTGTTTTCTTTGTTGAAGCAGGAACTATTAACACATTTATGGGTAAGCTACTTTGTTTGATTATTTGAAAGGTCTTATATAAGTTATTTTTTTCCGGATATGACTTGGGTAAAATAAAGCTGAAACGAGTTCAGTCAAATATAATATGTTTTCATTCGATATTATAAATTCGAGACAACACTACAATGAACAATAGGTAAAATTATACTTAAATTTTGTTTGGATATTTTTCAGAAAATGACAGTTTAAAATTTAGACATAATATTTATTTTAATTGTATTGTCAGAATATAGCAAGCGGGTTTTAATCGTACTACCCCGCCGCAACGCGCGGGTGACATTTGCTCGTTTTGTTTGAAAGTAGATGCTCTTGTTTTTGACGCTAGTGTTTTGTTATATAAATGATTACGTTTTCATTCACCCATTATCTGTCATAAATATACCAAATGTGTTGTTTTACATGATATATTGTTTGATATGTTATTACTTTATGTATTACGTGCATTCATTATAACGTATTTAATATTTAATAAAAAAAATCTAGAAATTATAAAACAATCTTTTGATATTAAATGATTGAATTGCATATTAATAAGTACGTATTTTAAAAAATAAAGCAATAATTAAAAACTTTAATAGCTACGTATATACATGATGAATCACTTTCATGACTTATAACAATTAAGATCTTTAAACTAAATTGCATCAAAAAATGCACTTAGTTTCTTCTGAAAACTAACTTTGCAAATTATGAAGGTAAAGTATAATTTGATGTCATATAATTTATGTAATTATTGAAGTTAAGTTCAATTTGAAATACCATAAACACAAAGGAACAAAAATGTAATCTCTCTCTCTATCATATTAATAAATTTTTGGTTTTTAAACATTATATTTTTAAAAACATTAATTTGTTTACAAAATCTTGTTGTTTATAACTTCGGATTATAGTTTATTTTATTTAAAAAAAAGACTGTTTTTAAGAAAACTTTTTTATAAAACCTTTGTTTTCTAAATATACTGATTTAAAGTATTTCTTATTTCTTGAAAAAACTATTTTTGGAAAATTTTCATATTTTATAATCTTTTTCTGAAGTGTGATTTTTATAAAAAGGTTTGGCTTTAAATTTATTATAAAACAACTTTTTAATGTGAAAAGGGTAAATAATATCAATAAATATTACTACTATAAATATTTAATATGAGAGAAAATATAATAATTAAAGTATTAATAGTGATTAAGGAATTAACAAATGATAACAATGATTAAAGAAAGGTGACAAGTGACAAAAAAATATCATATATTATAATAGTAAAATAAGTTATGAGAGTGATTTCCGATGTGTACCTAGATCTAAATCAAAACGCATTTCTTATGCATACTTATGTATTGGGTAAAAGTATAACGTTCTATCATCAATGCAACTACAAATTGCATTCGATTTATCAAGATTTAAAGGTTAATTTTAAAGAAAATCACAAAATTTGACAGTCTTTTAATGTAAGACTATTAATTATATAACCTCTTGCACAACTCCTTATGTGTGTAAGTTGTTTTCAAAATTAACAAATATAACCGCTTTAATTTATAAAGTATTACTTTGTGATCATCAAAATGTTAGTATCATGTTACATTTTTTACGTATCAATGAAATAACAACCGTTTAATGCAAAAGGAGACTTGCAAGGAGCGGCAACCAAATTGTTGCTAAGCAGACAAGCAGTAAGATATATAGCAATTTGTTTGATAATAATTATTAATAATATGTTTGATGTAAAAATCATTGAAAATTATTCAAATATACAATTTGTTTAGTTATGACTCATTTTGATTCAAGTTAAATTGAAGTTTTTTAAAAACAACCCATTTAGACCAAAGTTAATTTTGCTTAATAAACAACTTGACCCGCACTCATCCTGACCTGAATCTGTTTTGACCCGTCATCTAACCCGACCCAACCCAACCCAAGCATTTTGCCGGGCTTAGTTGCGACCACTAAACCAAATTTCTAAAACTTATAAGGCGGCTTACCAACAAGTGTCAAAAAACTAAACCCATTTTAATTTATAATTGACTTGTTTACATAAAAATGTAAACTCATTTTGTTTTATTTTGTTTAATAATTGACTTGTCGACATCAATTGGTCAAAAGGATCAAACCATATGTACAATATTATATGATTGTTTCACTAGGTTTGAAACCATGAAATCACACCATGGAAGAAAAAATGAAATATTTTTTTACATGTATTTATTTACATTAGAAGAACTTTAATACTTTAATAATATTTATAGTAGTTTACATGTTGAGCTTCATGATGAGTCGCCATCTCTTCGATCTCAAGAATTTCAACTCGACGGTTCATCTTTTTCCTTAACTTTATGGCAACATCCGCCGGTTTAAACCTTCCACACACGCTAACTAGGTTTTGTTGCTTTTCTATCAAGTGCTTCTCTATTTCTATACTTGCAAAACAAAACAAAACAATAACAAAAACAATAGATAATAATTAATAAATAATTAAAATAAAAGAAAATTATATACATAATTTTTCCTGCTCATTGTACCATACGAAGAACCGGACGAACATGATTGATAACCTTTGTTCGTTCATTTAACTTGTTCACAAACGGTTCATAAATACTTACCGAACAGAAATTTTTGTTCGTTTTTGATCATTATGGGATTGAACATGTTTATTAGGGGTGTTCACAGTTCGGTTTCAAACGAAACCACCAAACCAGTAATCGGCTCAGTCACACGGTTGGTTTTTTTCAAACATTTAATTGGTCGGTCAATTTCAAAATTTCAACTCCGTACTAAACGGTTTGGTTTACGGTTTTCATCAAAACCAGTCGTAAAAAACCGAACCGGACCGTATGTGTTTGTGTGCGCGTATATATAAATATACCGTAAAAATCAAATAGTAAACCAAAACGTTGATAACGGTTCAGTTTTTATTTTGAATGGTTTGGTCTTTGTTTTAATTATCCAAAAACCGTTGTTAACGGTTTGGTTTACGGTTCCACTTAAAAACCATAAAAACCAGACCGTGAACACCCTATTGTTTACAAAGGGTTTACGAACATAAACAAACATATATTATTTTAAAGTTAAAAAAATATTTACCAATCTTAGTTATTAGACATAATCATTTTAAATGTAACACTTGATATAAAAATCAATTTTTTTTCTTAAAACAAAGAAAAAAGTTACAATTAATAATCGTAATTGAAATTACTTTTAACTGATGTTTTAAATATCCGTGTATCAAATTACTATATTTTTAGCAAGATACAATTTACAAATGACTTTATTTTAGTTTAAATGTTATGATATTAAACTAAATTTAAAAAAATTAAGAAAATAAAAACATATTTAACAAATATTTAAATAAACATAATATATTAATATAAACAAACACATTTTTCGAATGTTCATGAACATGACATCTGTTCATATTCATCCATTTAGCTAAACGAATAAAATTTCTTATTTGTGTTCGTTCATTTATTAAATAAACGAATATAAACGAACTTTTTGCTAAACGGTTCACAAATTATTCGTTGAACGTTCAGTTCATTTACAACATATATGAATTACGATATGATTCAAATAAAATTGTAATTATTAGTACTTATAAATAGTGAAATGCTAGCTACTATTTACCTTTCATGTTTAAAATGTTTCTCCTCATTTTTCTGCAACATGAGTTACAATCAAGACTGACCCTCATCACCATGCAACATATCTACAAATTTTCAATACACATAAAAAAAAAAGATAATTAGAGAAACATCTCGGTATGATTCAAATTGCAAAGCTAGTTTAATAAGAAACCCAATGCCTGCCTGTCCTTCCATCACGTTTGAGAAATTGATTTGTATCGGTGTTAGCTAGCTAGCTCCAATAACGTAGATAAAGTTAAAGATGTATGTATGTATGTATGTATGTATGTATGTAAATTTTGCATGTAATGATTTGCATATATATTATATGTATGTATAAGTTATGTATGTGTATTGTGTTTGCATGTATTTATAAAGAATGGTGGTTTTTAAGGTTGAATTTAAGAAAAGAAGATGGAAAACTTGTTGAGAAGAAAGATGAGGAAGTTAAGTCACCTTTCTCAACAATTTAGGGCTTACTTTTGGACTCATGTTAGGGAAAGCATATATGTTACTTTGTTTTAACACTATTTGCATATATAGATTGATACTTCTTCTTGTGATTATTTGATGCCTACATTTTTATAAATAGAATATGAACACTTAAATATTCCCTAGAATATTTTTAAAAAAAGACACCACGTTTCTTTTGACAAAATTTAAACTAAAGTCTTTATTTATTAAGTTAGAAAGGAATCTAAAAAAATATCCCGAAAATAGGAGAAAAGAAACAAAAATGGATTACTTGCTAAGATGCTATAAACCAATTTTCTAAGCTACCACTAAATGGCTTTAGCATCACCATTTTTTTTGGCATTTTTTTGTGCGTCACACATTTTCGAAAGGGTTTTTTGTATGAGTGTTCAAAAAAATCCAAATCCAAATCCGAAATATCCGAACCCGAAATATCCAAAAAATTCGTATATCTGAAATTTCGGATTCGGATATCTATTTTGAAAATTTCCAGAAAGTTTGGATATCCAAAATAGCTTTTTTTTGGATAATATTTAGGATATTTCAAATAATGTTTCAGAAATTTCAGATATTCGTATATCCGAAATATATATATTTAAAATGTTAACTTTTTTTCTAAGTTTGGACACCCGAATCCGTATCCGAAATTTCGGATACGGATTCGGATATTGGAATTCACAATCCAATATTTCCGGATATCTGAATCACTGGATATCCTAAAAAGAACACTCCTAGTTTTTGTGATATTTTTTTTTGTATGCCATTAAATGACACTTTTTTTACAGCGCAAATGATGTATCATGTTACATGTGATGCAAAGGATGTGAAATTTTACATTATAAAGATATAGGATTCTTAAACAATACCAGATCAGCTCCATGTAATAATATTGTGATCAACAGTTACATTATCATGGCAATTATTGTGCACAACACAGATTATTATTGTAAGAATGAGTGAGAAAAAACTTGATTAAAGAAGTAGATGCCAAATCATTTACTAAGAATATCTATAATGATAGAATTTAATTTTTTGAAATATTAATGCAGACATTGATAAGTTTTTGAACAACGATTCTTTTCTATCTTTTTTAACGGTAAAGAGTCACGTTGTGATATCTTCAATTATCATGGGTTGTTTACCATGAAACTTTAACCTTCAATTCGTTTATAACTAAAATAAAATCTTACTTTAATTATATTTTTATAGCTTTATGTGACGGCTTGCCGGCTTGGTTTGCTAGCCAATGGTAGGGTTGCACAAACCGGTTTGGGCGAAAACCGGTTTGGGAGATGAGGATGTCAAACCTATAGAACCAGTGGCGGATCCAGGAAATTTTTCCAATGGGTTCACTATTTTCAAGCGCTTCAATTATATAGAACCGAACATAAAATTTCTGGGTCGGTTTGACGGTTCGGGTCTTGTAATTTTCATCACATAATAACTGTGTGATATATTAAGTCAATAATTAAAAAACATCGTCACTAAAGAGTTAGGAGATGCGGAGTGAACACTCATTTTCAATTTTCGAGCTCTGAACCAAACGGGAGTCAAGGGGGTTGCGCCCCCTTGCGGAGACATAGGGGCAGCGCTCTTGATGGGGTCCAAGGAGCTGAACCTTGGTAGCGGTCCCTTTGGCCAGCCAGCGAGCAGAGATCAAGGAGCAGTGCCTATTGTAAAGTTCGGGGAACGCCCCGAAACATAAACGAAGTTTGGGAAAAAATATTGATTTTGGAATGTAACTTTAACACGATTCTATCGAAATCCAAGCATTGATTGCCGAAAAACCTCTAACAAAGATTACTTAATCCATTCAAGTCAACAAACTTTTGGAGAAAAATTATCGTAAGGATTCACCCTTAAAATATTAATGGGTTCACCATACCTTTTAAACCTTTTGAAAATTTTTCCCCCCACTAACGCTTCGAGACGCGGTGGGTTCCGGTGAACCCACATCTTCCTACCTACATCCGCCATTGTATAGAACCGGTTTGGATATGTTTGAAACCGGTTTGAAGGGGTTGAAACCGGTTTGGGGGGTTGAAATCGGTTTGGAAATCGGTTTGGGAGATGAGGATGTCAAACCTATGCCAAACCGGCGGTTCGGACCGGTTTGGGGGGGTTGAAATCGGTTTGGAAATCGGTTTGGGAGATGAGGATGTCAAACCTATGCCAAACCGGCGGTTCGGACCGGTTTGAGAACCGGTTTGAATGGAACTGGTTTGAGAACCATGGAATACCGGTTTGGAAACCGGTTTGTAAACCCAAGCCGGTTTTTTTGCCCATGTCTAGCCAATGTATATGCCGGTTGCAACTTGCAAGCGAGGACATGCGCCGATCACCAGCCCGTTAGTTGTAGGCTTGTAGCGAATGCTCCATTGGGCTTTCACTTTTCCGTACAAGCTCCAGATAATTCCTCTTTGTCAAAGTGAGCTTAAAGTCCATGTTATTTAAGCTTTTCTTATATAATGATTTTAAGAATAACTTAAAGTTAAAACGCCCTACTAATTATCATTTTACTTAAAAAAAAAATTATATGAGTGTTACGCAAACATATTTTTACTATATTTTATACCATAAATGTTTGCAAATAATAAGAACACAAAAAAAAATATATTGATGGATTCACCTAATCGGATGACTTGATTTAGAGATCATGGAGTGGTCATATGTCTTCTATATTTTATTTTAAATTTATTATAGCCCTTTTTTATATTAAGGAGTTAGGTTGCCATACAAACCAAAGGGTAATGCAATTATCCCAAATTGGTCCAGTTTAGTGCATTTCGAACAAACTTCCAACAAAAAAGTTAGCCCTCAATTCTTGAAGACCTATGAAACCAAAACACCTAGAAACTGTGACAAAAAAATAAAATAAAAAAATGTTCATATCAATGACAATATTTGGTTCTTTCAAAACCCCATGTCGTCTTGAAACTGGTTCCATAAAGTCTTAGAGTCATATATAGTTCAAACATAATAGACCATTAGACAACTCAAAACACACTTTAAATATCAAATAAAGACCATATTATTTCAATATGTTAACACAAATGTGATGATTATGTCAACTATTACTAGTTATTTGACGTCACATGACGCAAAATGATATTTTCTAGGACCAAATTGTATCTGTACAAGTAATTGACTTATACCTGTAATCTTAACCACACACGTATACGAATCAAAGCGAAGAGGATATGAACAAATAGAAGCAATATCAAAAACCATAAATGCATGAGTAGTGATTCTTTCATTGAACAATTATAGGTAGAGATTCCAAGAATGTCAAATGGTAATATAGAAGCTTACTAATTCTAATACAATTTACCTAATTCTATTAAAGAATGACCAATATACAAAAAAGAATAAGAACAAACACACCATGAAAACATAGAAAAATGTATAACATCACCAATCCAATGTGATGCCCCTTGAAGTGTACAGATTATCAATATACTTTATAACCGGAAGTGAGGCTTTTATATACCTTCTCATTTCATTCTCAGCCGATTCATCTGTAACATATCATCAATAATCATATCAAAATTAAAACAATAAAGTGTTGTTAATCCATTATTAGCTCAAAATTGCTCAATTCCCCATGGATTAGAATCAGAATCAGAAACATCATTTGGGTCCACGAGATTCTTGGATTTTGACAGCATTTGGTTAATATTTGTATCAATTTCTTGAGGAAGATTAGCTTGTTTCATGATTTAACACAAAAGTAAGATGATTAGCTCACCAGTTTCATTTAGATTCAGCAAAAGTTGATCTCTTGTTGGAAGAGCACACATTCCTGCAGAAACTGCAGTTCTAACAGCCCATGTGTGGTATGGTGCACAAACTTGTTTATAAGCAGATGAAGCTGCTTCTTTCAGAGAATAATCACTGGAAGATTACAAGAACACCATAACATTATTTCATATAATTAAAAGATAATTTACATATAAGAAGATTATAATTAAGAAGTTAATCACATAATTAGAAGATGTAAATATGTAATGGAAGATGAATGCATACTCTGTAGACAAGAAGTTCTGAAACAGCTCTCTGATCAGATCTAAACCCTGTCTAACTCTGCGAAGCTTGCGTGTAAGGCTTTCAGCCGATTGCACCGTATCAGTCTTCACATCACAATCGATTACTTTACTCAAAGTGCCATAAACACTTGCTGCATCCAACAAATCATTGACCTGAAAGTGACAATAACGAATTCAAAGTCTAAATACAGTTTCAATCAGTTATCATAATTCATATCCTTGTAATTGCATATATTCGGAGAAATCATTCGTTAAACTAGGGTTTATTATTCAATCATGATGCTAACCAGATGAATTCGATGAAGACATTATCAATTTATCAAACTAACAAACCTTGGATGTGTATTCCATTTCAGCAAATTTAAAAGCAATTCCGAGGGAACCAAACAGTACAGAGATCAACGAACACGCCTCACAAAACGGTTTCAGATCCAATTCAAAAGAAGCATCCTTTTTGTTCCCCTTTTTAATCAAATCCGAGATTTCCTCAAACGCATCTGCGATCAGAGAAAGAGCGGTTCCTGCTCCAGCATCTTCAAATTCATCATCGTCAAAACTGATTCTGCTGATCGTAAACAAATCAAAAACATAAATTTCCAATCACCAGCTGTAAAATGATCAACTAAAACGATGAATAACAACATATTGAAACGGAAATTATAACGAAAACTTACTTCTCCGATGTGAAGTATGAAAAGATATCCATTGATTTTCGCTTTGTGATGTTAATGAAGTTGGAAATGGAATTGAATGATCTTCGATTGGTGAAAATGGAAGAAAAATGGTAACGTGTTTATGAAGGTGGCCGATGACTGCTTTACGCGCCGGCCCAGAATATATGCGCTGGGAAACCGCATGTCAAATTTGATTATATTCTGCAATTATTTGGAACATACGAGGAAGAATCTTGTAATAATTACAAAATGTGAGAGTTTTATAAATCTCATAATATTCTTTACAATAATAATTTTCGAGAAAAAATCTAATTAAACGAGATTTTTGTCAAAAAAAATAGTAGTAACCTATAGACTAATAGAAGTTTGATGTGTAACAGTAAAAAAAAATAAATGAATAATGATTTAGGCATAATATCTTATTTTTTATTTTTTTGTAATGAATTTTTTTTTTACAATTTTTTTTACTGAATTTTTATTTTTATGTGTTGGATTTTTGTTTTATGTACCGGATTTTTTGCTTTTTACTAAATTTTTATTTTTTTACTAGATTTTTTATTCTTGTACTGAACCTTTTGTTATTTTATGTACTATTTTGTTTTTCTTACTAAATTAGACAAAAATCACAAAATTCTCTTTTTAGTGTATCCAACCCTAATAATTTCCTGTCATTTTCTAACAATATACATAAATAAACAAAATATGTGGAGAAGAAAGAAAAGAAAAATATGTTACGACTCTTCTAATATAAAAAGATCTGGTCACGTTAAATTAGGACCACTAGAAATATATGAGTTTAATTTCAAATCTAAAAGGGGTTTTAATGTATTTCATGAAGATCTGAGGGGCATTGGGTGTTAATTATTGGGTTCCCATCATTGTGGCAGGCTGGGACAGTTGTGTTAGTTGAAATCTAGGCAAGCAATACCAACATTTTTTTCTCCAAAAGTATCTTAATCAAATTGCTTCTTTTTTTTTTTAATTAAATAGTAATTATTTAATTGATTATTAACTTAAATATAAGATTTGATCAGTGGACAGATGATCAAGTTATCATAACAAATAATGATGCATAGATAGTAGTTAAAAGAAACCAAATAAAGCTCATATTAATCAATTATCGTATAATCTGTTGGATCATGTCCCGAATTCACACCAAAACACACTCAAGCTCACGTACAAGAGAATGAATTTTCTGTTTAATTGAAAAAACCACCACTTCATTCATCGGAGATATATACATAAATATGAAACCTAACCACTATCCTATAAAATCCTAATTAAAGTAAACATGACCCACGTCTTTTTTTAACTCATAAAATAAGAAAATTCAAACACTAATTTAAATACATGCTAAAATACTAAAATTCTAACCCGTACCCATTTGACCCGACTTGACTGGATCAAGATTAACCCAACATAATCGTATAATTGTTGATTGTTTAATTTAGTTTACAAGAAATATTTTAAAAGAATTTCCCATTTGCATGGGCTACTTTAGGCATTGTTTTCAGACCTGGACCAGACCGGCCGGACCAGGGTTCGGTACTGAGGGCGGCCCTGTTATGTGTTTGGAACCATTTTTGAGGGATCCGGGCGGTCAAACCGGTGTTTTAAAAATATTTTATATTTTTTATTAGATATTTAATATAAATATATGTAATATATTTATATAATATTTATGACGTCATCCGGTTTTTAAATCCAGTTCGACCGCTGACCAGTAAAGAGATCGGTTCGATGTCTGGTCCGGTTTTAAAAACATTGGCTTTAGGTAAGTTCCCTCACAATGCCGTCTCAAGCATTTCCGGGGCCTTAGGCGAAATTTATGTTCGGGACCCTTCTCTTGACACATAATAGTTAATTTTAAAAATTGTTTTCATTCATTCGAGTTGAAACCGACAACAATAAACTAACAGTCTATAGATGGCCAAGTTCAAATCAAATTAATAACTGAAAATCAAACCTGTTCAAAGTAATAATAAAAAAATCAAACATGTTCAAAGTTCAAATTTCAAACGAATCAAAATAATAAGCAATTAAGCATTAACCAAAAAGGACCAAATTAATATAAGTATTTAACCTGTTCAAAATCAAATTAATTAAACTAATAATCACCAAAAACATAATCTAAGTATCTAAGCGAGTAAGTTGTTCAAAATCAAATTAATCAAACTACATCTATAAAAAATCAAGCGCGTTCAAACTTCAATTTAATCAATAGAGTATCAAACTAACCTGTCACCGGGGCACAGAGCAATCGAGCGGAATCACACCTGAGCGGCTGAGCCAGCACTCGGCAACTCGACCTGTTTGAGTTTAGCAACTCCGGCACTCGGCAGCCCTGCTGCGGCTACGGGCCTACGGCCTACGAGAGACAAGATTTCAAGAATTCCAGCAAGTAAACGAGGGGCGGACTAAGGAGAGGACATAGCGAGTAATCGAGTGAGAGTGAGGAATCAAGGGGTGGAGAGCACATATGCTTTGACATGTTAGCTAGAGGAAGAATCAAAACATCAAGCATGTCGATTCCCGTTCTCGCCTTCTCCACCTGCCCAACTTTTTTAAGATAAGCTTCTCACAAGCCCAGTAAGCCCATATGAATCAATTACATTTTATAAATAGCAAGCCCAAAATATAAACTTAATTTTTAAAATAGGGACCCTATAAAATTGGAGGCCCTAGGCAAATGCCTAGAGTTTAAGCTCGTTGGGCCACCCCTGTGACCTCATATCATAAATATACAACCCTACCATGAGGCAGGTGTTGGAAACTTGGAACACATCGGCAGACAGCAAGGACCTATTTAGGATAACTTAATAATGAATAACATATTAATAAAAGTCATGTATTATATGTATCAAATTAAAATTGTAAAGAAAAAAAGGTCTGTGTTGATGGTATATTAGTATACCATCAGCAGAAGATTTTAAAAAGATAAAATTTAACATCAATATCTTTAAACTATCATCAATAAATGGTTGCAGCCCACTTGGTAATATATTCAATTTAACACATTTTTTTATAAAAGAATGTACAAATAAAATAAATGAATGTTTATAACTATTTATATGAAATCTAATAAGTGAGCTAAATCCATAATAGCATTTAGGATAACTTAATAATGAATAACATATTAATAAAAGTCATGTATTATATGTATCAAATTAAAATTGTAAAGAAAAAAGGTCTGTGTTGATGGTATATTAGTATACCATCACCAGAAGATTTTAAAAAGATAAAATTTAACATCAATATCTTTAAACTATCATCAATAAACTATAACACATACATCCCTTTCACTTTGACCACTACATATAACTCTTTTGACTTGACCACTACACATACCCTACGGGTTACTTTAACGAGACAAAAAAATCAAACATGGGTTCCTAGCTGAAGCTCATGATCACCTTGGTGATCAGCTACATGAACAACCTCAATGGGTTTATAGGTGTAAAACTTTGCACAAAACAAGTAGTAAACTAGATTAAGAACTTGCAACAATGTGATCATCCAATAAAAGTACTCCAACTTCCCCTTGTTCAAATTATCATCAGGCAACCAGTTTGACCCATCTGACCCTTGGCTAAACTTATGCACCATGGTCACCAAAAGGGTACTCATGTAATTTCCAGCCGAAATCGCCATCCAAAACAATGCAGCAGCGGTGCTTCTCATGCTCTCGGGTGCTTGATCATACAAAAACTCGAGATGCCCGATCGCCATAAATGCTTCAGCCACACCATGAAGGCTATATTGAGGTACCAACCAGAAAACCAATATGGGAACCGGTTCATGTGGTTTGTTGATCAAACCATGGGCAAAAGCAACTTTTTTACGCTTTATTTCCATGAAACCGGCTATTAATGTGGCTAAGATTGATATGGTGAAGCCTATGCCCATCCTGCTAAGGAAGGAAACTCCCCGTTCGACCCCTGTGAACCTTTTCATGATGGGCACAAACACGCGGTCATAAAAGACTATGGTGGCTAGCATCGAGGTTAAGGTGAAGACGGACATGGAACCGGCTGGGATTTGGAATGAGTTTGTGAGGCGTCGGTTCATGGTTTTCGCTTGTTGAAGTGAGAAAGTGTTTTGTTGAACATATGCTGTGAATAGAAGGATTCCAGATGCCCAAATTGGACCCATTCTGAGTAGTGATTTGAGTTCTTCAACCCTGTGGACTGTGTTTAGTCTCCATAGGTTTGGTTTTGATTGAGATATTGCAAAGTCTTGTTGTGTCACAATGGCTGCTTTGTCCAAGAACCTGCAATTGATGTTGCAGTCTTTTGGTTTAAAAGTGATACAGTTTCAAACCATCCGTGAATCGTTTGACAGAAAGTTTTTTTTTATTTTTATTTAATTGGAGGAAGAATATGAATTAAACTGACAACATTTTTTGTTTGTTTATTTACGTTTCCTTGGTTTAGTTTGGTTTACATATTCTCTTCAAAAGTTGGGTAAACCCATTTAATAACCACAACCCTGGTCCAACCCATATTTGGTTATCTTGAAAAGGTTGCATATAGTTAGGGGTGTTTATCGGGTCGGATAACGAGTTATTCGGGTTTTTTGAATCGGGTTATCTGGATCTGAAAATTTTTTTGGTCATTCCGAAACCCGACCCGAATCTCAAAATATATTATCCGACCCGAAAAAACGAATTCTTACATCCGAATAACCCGAACAACCGGTTTTATTCGGTTTATTCGGATATCCGACCAGAAAAAACTAATTTTTGCATATCCGAAACCCGGCCCTACTCGAATTTAAAATCATATTATCCGACCCGAACAATCCGAATTAGATTTCAGATGAGGTTTTTTCGGGTTTCGGATACAATTCGGATTTCGATTTTTTTTGAGTTTTGGATATTTTGAACACCCCCTACATATTGTTCAAGGTGTAAACACACTAACTGAAACCGATAACTTGACCTGGTTAGGAAACCGGTTTCAATGAAACCAATTTCCAACTAACCTACCATGTAGGTTTGAAACCGGGTTTTAACCCTATAGTTTCAAACTGGCTTGATTGGCCCGAATCATTTTAAACCCGATTTCATGCCAATTTTTAACCTGTGGTTGAATCATCGGATTACGAGAACGATGTTTAGATAATAAATCTTGCATTGTTATTTACTTTAAGGCGTCTTTTGTATTTGTTTATGTTCATTTATATTCGTTTATAATATGTACGAATAAAACAAAAACGAAAACAGATATATTTATTTCATTACAAATAACAAGCGAACACGAAAAATAAAATTTATTTGTAAAAGTACTGTTTATTAAACGAACGAATAAAAAAATAAACTTACTTCATTTGTTTCGTATGAAGAAGTCTCCCAGCAACAGAAATAGAAGCATCAAGCTCTTCATTCTCATATAGCATCTTACCATCCAAAACCACTTGCAACTTTCTCTTCTTACAAGCAGCCACAACCACTTGCACCAATCGGGTAAACGGGCTACCCGACGGATCCATATTTCTATACAACGGGTACCCGAACACGAAAGCAACAATCGAAATAGCCATGGCTATAGACGGGACACCAAGACCCCACCCCCACCCGATATAATCTTGAATATACACGATAATGGTCACAGCCACAAGCATAGATGCACCCATGCAAAAATAATACCAATTGAAAAACTTCCATGTGCTAGCCTTTTGTTTTTCATCAAACTGGTCTGCCCCGAATGCCACTACACAGGGTCGGATCCCACCCGACCCTATTGCGGTTAGCAAAAGGGATATGTATAAGATTGATAGTTGACCCGAGTTGGCTTCTTGGCATACGTGTCCATTTTGGCATGGGGGTGGTCTTAACTTTGGTAGTATTGCAGAGAATGTCAGTGATACCATACCCTGGAAATAGTTAATGATTAAAGATGAGTCAAGTTTTTGATACAAATAAAAATAAAAATAAGATTGTTTTGGCTCCTTTGGTTTAAGTGTTTTGACTTTTTCGACCCAAAATATAATCTAACGGTTTTGGCCCGAAACCTATCTATGATTGGGGGCCAAAAACATTAGTTGTCTAAATCACAGAGGATGAATTGATAGAATATTTTATTTTGGGTCAAAATAGTTAAAACACTTAAACCACATGGGCCAAAACCGTATGAAGTTCTACCTATAATGACGGATCCTGGAAATTTTTTTAGTGGGTTAATTATTTTCAGACGCTTCAATTAGATAGAACCGGGCATAAAAATTTCTGGGTTGGTTTGATGATTCGGACCTTGTAATGTTCATCATGTAATTAAAGTATGATATGTTAAGTTAATAATTAAAAAAACATAATCATTAAAGAGTTCGAATGTGTATAGTGCACACTCGTTTAAGATTTCTGAGCCCCGATCGAACAATTCATATATGATCACATAAATTCTTTGGATTATCCTAAATCAAATTTCTTGATACTCGCAAATGAAGAAATATTGATTTCGGAAAGTGATTTTAGCACAATCTTACGCACAATTTGATAAATAATGGAAGCAACCGTGATGGTCCAAAACCGGCCAGCAAACGAATCAGCTATAAAAGCCCCGAGCAAAGGGGTCAAGCTTGCGGTGCCACCAAAGTTGGTTAGCGTGTTAGCGGCTTTAGCCATTGGCATATGAAGTTGTTGTGTCAAATAGCTAATCATATTCGTCTGAAATCCCACCACAGCCAGCTTCTCACACACCTCATTTGCTACACAAACATAGATTAAACCTTTAAACATAAGTAACACCAGCCTTTTTCGCATTTTAAATAAATAAATATTTGAAGATGGAAGAAAGTGTACCAAAAATGAAGGGCATGGTGATGAGTCCACCTTTGGGCTTTTTTCCATCATGGGTTTTGTGTTGTATGGCTTCCATTGTTTGTGTGTAGTTATCTTGCTCCAAACATAAAACTACATATTTATAGTTTGTTTATTTATTTATTTATTTATTTATTTATGTTTTTATGGGATAGGTACAAAGATCAGATATTATGAATTATCATTGTAGGTTAGAACTTCTAGATATTTGCGTCAGACAGTAGCACGAGTATTCGGATGCAAAATCGGGTATGAGTTTGATTAAAAAAAAAAAAAACTGTTTGTGAGTTTGGATAGAATTGCCGGGTTTTTTTGATTATAAAAAAAGATTTGAATTACTAGAATTTTGTGCTCGGCTATTTAATAATTGAAGTTTTAAGGATGGGTAACCTACGATCATATGTTGGATCATAGATCATGACGGCAATAAACTAAATAAACCACGGGTAACAAGTAATCGATCAAGCATTCGAAATTTGAAATTATGGTATTTTGCATAATTAGATTAATCGTTCTCTATTGTTTTTTTACAAAATCGTAAAGCCACAAAAACCAAACCAGTATCGGTCGATTTGGTTTACACAACTTACATGGTCGATTTGGTTTGTCTTATTTGATACCACAGTTAGTGGTTTGATTCAGAAATTTTTGCAAAACCGCCTAACCATACCACAAACATCCCTGTTAAAAATTCTAATTTGATATTGAAACTCAAATATGCATCTCAAGTGTTTAAGCTTCTAGATAAGGCTGCTCTCAGAATGTTGATCCTATGTGCAAAGAACGATGAGATATGTGTGGATCCCTGTCAAATCTCATATTTTGGTGGTCAATTTGTTGGGAACTATATGTGGCCCATCATTGACCGCCTACCGCTATCTTTAAAAACGCACCATAACCCAAATGCCTTTGTGTTTATGTCTAAAAATAATAATAAAACCTGAGTGGGGTGTGGGCTAAGAATGATGGTGATGGGGGTCCTGTTCGGTTCATTTTGAGACACATGCTTGGACTCACCGGCTCAGACCAAACCAGTGTCCAAATCCTATGCAAAGTGTTTTTGGTTTAATACTATTATAGAGTATTATCACCTTTCATTTGTAGAGTAAATTAAACATATGTTTCTCTACTATGTTTCGCAAATGGTCATAAATTTTGAAAAATTATATTGCCCGTCTATATTGTTTGAAATAATATCATTGACACGGTTAAATTTTGATGTTAAGCCTAAATGACTAAAATACTTTATGTTAAAAGACATAGATTAAAAATATAAAAAATATATATGACGCATTTACCCAAGTTGTGTCTTTTGTATGTTTGGAAGACATTGTTTGTAAAATATGTTGTGGTTTAGATCTAAGTGGGGGTTGCAGATACATCCCAATTCGGACCTAAAAATGAAATTTGTACCCACATATATTTTTTGGTAATCTATAAATATTTTTCGACTATTTAAAAACATCTTTTAACATTTGTTTAAAATTTTCATTCAATTAGTCTACTTAAGGAACTATTAGACCTTCTTTCATAATCAAGTCAATAACATATATAACGCATCTAGTACGAAAAAAAGCATCATTACAAATAGATTATTATTAATTTTTGAATAGAGTTATTATTATAAGAGATGACAATAACATTTATTAAAAATTTTATCTTGCAAGTTATATATTTGAATAACACCCTATAACATGCAAAACAAATTTTTACTACTTGTGTGAATATCCAAACATTACATTCGTATGATTCATCATTCGACTTGTATCAAGATCAACCCAATATGCGTTTTCGCAAAGATATGATTCTAATAAATCATGTGTTGTTAAAAACAAGGTTGGAGTTTTTTATGAAGGGGCAATTTCATATACCCCCTATAAATTTCATTTATTACATATATATCCAATCCAAAATTTTAATTACATATATCCCCATATAAATTTTATTTATTACATATATACCCAATCCAAAATTTTAATTACATATATCCCCTTTTCTAATGCTAAAATTTCAAATATACCCATTTTAATTAAAATGAATTAAGAAATTATTATTTTACTCTTACTTTAAAAAATTATTATTCCTATTTTACCCTTGCTTCAAATATACCCTTATTTACATTTTTTTTCCTTTTTTTAGTATTTTTGCTTCTTCTTTTTTTTTTTTTTATCATTTTTCTTGTTTTTTTTTCATTTTTAATTGACGGAACTTCAGTCGTAGGCGGGTAGGGCGATGAACGAATTTGGTGTTTGCGTATGGGGTTTACGTATGTGTGTTTGGAATTCAAAGGTTATAAAAGGGTAGGGCGATGAACGAATTTGGTGTTTGCGTATGGGGTTTACGTATGTGTGTTTGGAATTCAAAGGTTATAAAAGGGTATGTTTGTTACAATGTTTAAAAATAGTAAAGTTGGGTATATATGTAATTAAAATTTCTAGTTGGGTATATGTGTAATTAAAATTTTCAGTTGGGTATATATGTAATTAGATCTCAAAAGAGAGGGATATATGTAATTATCTCTTTTATGAATTATTCTTGTTAAGTGCATGTTATCAAAATGATTGAAAGTTAAACTTTCTTTAGTTATTACATTCCTTATAATCTTATGACCCATGTCAGTGTCAAAATTTCAAACGCCACTCTTGGTTGATATTTGATTGATTAGTAGTCGTGTTTTTATCATTAGGCAGTGTATTGTCAAATGACTTCTTAAAGTATAGTTTCTCACATATTTAAAAAAATAAACCAGCTCCTTTACATCGAATATTTTTGACACTATTTGACATTTCACATAAAATTGAAATGTTGAAGAAGCTCTTTGTTTTTTATAATTTTGTTCCTTGTAATGATTGGCTTGTTTGATGAAGAAACAACTAAACTTTGCTCACTTCTTAAGCTTACCAAAATAAGTTTTCAACATTTGAGTTGTTGGGGAGCATTTTTAACTTTATTTGTTTATTTTTAATTTTTTATGTATTAGAGAGATAAAAGAACTTATGTGATCAAATAAAAACATCCATTGCTTATTTTATAAGTGATGGGGTTAAAAATGTCCAAAGAAGGGTTTAATTAAATAGTTATATAGCCATTTCAAACTAACTACTTTTTTTAGCCTTCCAGTTTAACTGGTTACCCTGTTCTGAACGTAAATTTTTTTCTTAAAACTAAAGTTAAAACCGGTTATCCAGTTTCTAACCAATCAAATTAACAACATTCACTTTAACTGGTTCTAAACCAGTTTAACCAGTCAGAAAACATCGGTTTTTCTATTGCTATTAATCCAGTTTTTCATGATAGCACAAAACATTTTGAGATTGATTTGTGTTTTCTTAGAGAAAAAAAATTATGCAGGCATTATTAAACCTGTTTTTACAAGGTCTAGTTCAGAGTTAACAAATATTTTTACCAAAGGTTTATTACCTAAGTCTCATAATATTTTGATACAGGGATTAAAAATGTTTGATGTTTTTAGACTATCAAATTAAGGAGTGGTGTTAAAAAATATATAAAGTTCAATTTTGATAATCTGATTTGGATATGGTTCTTTAGTTGTTATTAAGTTGGTTCTTTAATTTTCACAGCTTAAAGATGCTGGACTTATTTGGATGACTTACTGGGCTTGACGGAAGTTGCTTCTTGGCTTATTTGTATGCAGCTTTGGGCTTAACGAATGTTGCTGATGGGCTTATTTGGATGTGGCTTGATAAACCGTAAAGGGTAAATATCATGCATTGTAATTTTAGACTTGAAGCATTGAGTGGTCTCTACTTGAATTCATTATATAGCCCAGCCCAAGTAATTTGAAGCCCACTAAGTTACTAACTAACTTTCATATAAGAAAGTCTGGACACTTGCATAGTCATAGATGTCAATAATTTCTATTATATTAAAAAGTTAAATAAATATATATAATATATGTAAACATTAAATGCTAAACAATCTGATAAAAAACTAATTGAATATTGATCAGTTGAACAACAAAATAACCAACCTACCAGATCTAATCAGGGCCGGCCTAGAGGAGCGGCTAAGAGTGCGACTGCCTGGGCCCAATTTTTAAGGGGCCCAAAATTTTTGATTTATTCTTTATAATATATTATACATAAAAAATATATAAAAGATATAAAACATCGATGTTTATTAGAATTATGAAGGGTTTAGTTCTTCTTTTAACCTAGACCCCGGATTTTTTGTTTTCGATTTTAGTGATTGGCTCTAGATCTTATATTAGCAATGATATGATTCTATTGGAACAAAGTACAAAGACATCTACAAAACAAATTCATAAACACACTCGAGATGTAGAAGACAACAATCCGCATAAAGATTATGCAAATATCATACGAGAACGAGAGAAAGAACAAGACTATACATACTCACTTGAGAGACAAATTTGAAAAAAAAAAAGAAAAGAAACCAAAACCCTAACGAGTTAGGGTTGTACTTTACCCCCTTGACTTCTACTAGCTACCGCATAGTGAAGATTTAACATGAATTTTTATTTTCGAAAGTCTTAAAATATAAGGTGAACCCATTAATAATATTAATCCTTAATGTAATTTTACCGTCATTTTGCTGAAAAATATGATTGTTATTGACGGTGAAATTTACGGATCAAGTTAATTACAGTCATATAAGCTTAACAAATTTCGTTTAAGTTTCGGGGCAATGCCACCTTGACCACCAACAGCCCGGCTCCTTGGACCACGCAAGAGGCATTGCCCTTAGAACTCTACAAGAGGGTGACGAGCGTCATCTTTGCCCCACTGAACTTTTTAATGATAATGTCAATAACGACTTAATATATCGCACTTTTGTTACATGATCAACCTTACAAAACCCGAACCGTCAAACCGGCCTGAAAATTTTTATGTCGTGTTGAAACTAACTCAAACGGCTGAAAATAGTGAACTCACTGAAAAATTTCTTGGATCCGTCACTTTCTCAAAGTTAACCTCTCACCTCTTCACACCCACCAACACCTTCTGGTCATACTCCGATGCATCTCCGGCGAGACCACCACCAAGAAGCTAGTGGACTATAACAAAATAGGACTATAACAAAATAGAACGAGAAGTCTATTCTTATTTATTTAAAAATTGAACTAAAAAAACGTACCGACGAAAATAACATTTAACTCTTTTTATATTAGCGAATGACGTAATCTTTTTTAAATAGCATCAAATTTATCTTAATTTAAGAATTTATAAACTGATTGCTAATATAATATTTCTGCGTTGTCTTTTTATTTTGTTTGTCGATTTGACTTTGGTTTTTTTTCAGTAGATTTTTTAATTATTTTTTTTGGAAATTTAATCTAAATAAGAAATACATTTTGTTAATACTTAGTACGAAAATGATTTAATAGAAACAGGGAATCCGATTAATAAAATGCTTTTTCCCCAAAAGAAATTGATTGGACAAATTAGAAGGTTTGAAATTCGAATGGTTTGAAGAACTAAAAGATTTGATTAAAAGGATGTTCACTTAGTAAAACAATATTTTGAATCAAGTATTTAGCTTTAGTAAATTGCATAAATGGTTTAATACTACCTACATCTATAAACCGAAATTCATTATCTTGTGTTTTTTATAAAACCAGGAATACCGGTTTTACCGGTATAATCGAATTAAACCGCTGGCACAATCGATTTAAAGAGCATGCATAATATCGGAAGGTTTCGTACCGGATGAGTTAGCGGCTGCCGGTTGAACCAATCGAACCAGCCGATTCGAACCGGTTTTTAAAACATTAGTTTCATATCACCCTTTTATTATTAAATAAATTAAATAATATTCCACCTTCATTCATTCGATCCTCAACCTACTATAGCGGCCCTCCAACAGTCCAGCTCCTATTCGGTGCATCATCAAACCTAACGCTAGTGCTCTGTTCTCTCTAATATTTTTAGGCTACTAGCAAATATTTAAAATAGAAAAAACAATTTTATGTGTTTTAATAAATAATAAATATTTTTTATGATTTAAAATAAATAACTAAAATATGTTAAATAGCAGTTATCAAGTTATCAAAGGATATAAGTCAAATTCCGCGCGCGCGCATATATATTCTATAGGATTAATCAAATAATAATTCATTTTAACTATTTAATCAAATAACTCTGATAAAATAAACACAAAATTTGTATTTTTTTTTCACAACATTAATTATATATGTATAAAATTATATTTTTTTATGTAAATGTTCAAATTCATATTTGTTTAACATCTTACATAAGTGTAAATTTTTATTACATTAAATATATATTTAAAATGTAACACAAACTTACATTTGTTTTAATCCTAATCGTATGTAAATTTACACATACACATAAAAGTATATATTCTTATACATGTATAATAAATGACATGAATAAAAGTTAAATATTTGGATTGATTTTCGCAAAGCTAGTCCAAAATATTTTTCAAGAAATCTCTAACGACCCATTTTAAATCTATAAAATAAGTGTGTAGCTCACATTAAAATTAAATAAAAAAATAGTTTAAATAAAAAAATCAAATATAATGTACTATAATATGAACCACATATTTTTTTTAAATTTAAAATGTGTGATCATGATTAAAAATTTAAGAGACAACTCTTTAGCAAGGTTTCTATAAGATATAATCTCTGTGTGTGTGTGAATATTCATTAAAATTAATTTGTTTATTCAAAATATAAATTTTTGTTTTTGTATTATATATATTTTTTCAAAGTTATAAATAGAAGACAAAGATCGTGTTTAAGAATTTTTTTTAATACATATGTGTGTGAATTATGTGTATGAACAAAGTGGTTGAATGTTTAAAACATAACAAATCAACCGATTTTTAGTAAACGATCACATTTTGATTGAATTTTGACATGTTGGTTAACGTACGTGTTTGGATTCTAGTAAACGATCACATTTTGATTAGTTAATGGCGTAAAGTTTGATGATTTAATACATTTTAATATTTTTGGTGACTTTGTGCTATTCAAATGATATTATGATATTTTAACATTTGGTTGTAATTTATTAAGAACTAGGTTAAATCCCGTATATGTGTGTGAATTATGTGTATGAACAAAGTGGTTGAATGTTTAAAACATAACAAATCAACCGATTTTTAGTAAACGATCACATTTTGATTGAATTTTGACATGTTGGTTAACGTACGTGTTTGGATTCTAGTAAACGATCACATTTTGATTAGTTAATGGCGTAAAGTTTGATGATTTAATACATTTTAATATTTTTGGTGACTTTGTGCTATTCAAATGATATTATGATATTTTAACATTTGGTTGTAATTTATTAAGAACTAGGTTAAATCCCGTGTGTTACACGGGTTGAATAAATTAAATGTTATATAATTTACAATAAAAAAGTTATGTCTTCAAAAAACACATGTATTGCAATAGTTAAACAAACATATGTTTTGCATAAGTTCAATAAAATACAATTTAAATTGTTAATACTTAGATTCACTAAAATAAATCATTAAAAAAATAAACTTTAAAGCGACAATAGTAATTTTTGTTAAGTTATTTCTTAAATATATTGTATTTAACTATGTATTAACGTTTATATGTTAGCAATATTAATTCTATTAAAATATATAGAGTAAACTTCTCTTTTGCTCCCTGTGGTTTGACAAAAGTAACCATTTTCATCCAAATTTTGAAATTTTGCAATTTTCCTCCATTAGTTTCAGAAAATTAACCATTTTCATCCAAAGTCCATTTAAACTTTGGATGAAAATGGTTACTTTTGTCAAACCACAGAGACTAAAATGGTTAATTTTCTGAAACTAATGGAGGAAAATTGCAAAATTTCAAAATTTGGATGAAAATGGTTACTTTTGTCAAACCACAGGGAGCAAAAGAGAAGTTTACTCAAATATATATTATTTTATAAATATTTTTGTTATCGTAGTTCAATGAACTTGTATTGCGATTAAATTTAATACGTATAAAAAAACTAAGAATGAATATTTGGATTTTTTTTAAGAAAATAAATTACTATATTAAATGGTCAAATTTGTTAATTAATACTAATAATAAAGAATTATTAAAAAATAAATTAAATCTCCAAATTTAAGACGGGAAAATGAATCAAAACATGCCTCATAGCATGACATGTGGCAAAAAAACCCTTTATTTATTATATAAGAAAGATGGGTTGAATTCTTGGTTATGGTAGTAATACAAAGCAAATTGAATTTGCCCAGATTATTATGTTCAGCAAGATTTTACTGGAGTGATCATTATGAATAGCAGTGATTATACCCAGGTCTATAATCGTTTAAATGAAAAAATTTAAAAAAAAAAAAGAAAACCGCGACTAAAAATAGATGGAAATCGTGTCAAAATACGTGATAAAAATATGCCTCTAACTGCGACTAAAGATCCCAACGCGACTAAAGATAAAGCCCTAAACAAATACAAAAGCGCGTCTAAAAATGCATCTAACCAAGACTAGAAGTTGGATGTCAAAACCGCGACTAAAAATACTAAAATCATACCGCGACTAAAGTTGATTTTATGTTTTTGCGTCGGTATATTTAGACGCGGTGGGAAACCGCGGTTAAAAACATATTTAACCGCGTCTAAAACTTAAATTCTACTAGTTTTTATCATATCAAAAGAGTAGTTTTTCTAAATGGTAAAGCATCCCGTCGTGATACCTTCGGTTATCCTTGCGGTTGGTAACTAAGATTGATTCTCGATCGTCAACCGTGAGACCGTACTCTCCTAATGCACGGGAACCTCATAAAATAGGTAAACCCTCGCCTCTATTGGTTCAGTACCTGAGATTAATGTTAAGATTCATTCCCTCACCTAGTATCTATTAAAGTGTCACCAGTAGGATTTGAACCCGCGTATTCAGGGAGAAAAGACCAAGCCTAACTACCAGGCTAACTTTGCTGAATCAACAGAATAGTTTTTAACAACAAAGTTTTACCATAAATAGTTATCAACACAATCACAACCCATTAACCTGTTTAATTAACCCTTTTTTCATTTTTTTTCACTCTTCTAAATAGTCTTGTCTACAAAATTAATTATTTGGCTTTCTCTTAATTATATTTATTTTGGCTTCCTGAAAATCTCTCAATAACACATCATATAAAATGACCGGTCTTTTTTTTTAACGGCCAACTAATTAACTGTCGGATATTCCGTACGCTGCCCCTAATTGCTAAAGGATGCCCAAGCTGGCCACCAGTCAAGACGGATGGAACCCCTAGCCCACCAGCCACCAATTCCCGGGGAAAACCCGACCCAAGCACCGGCTCAAAGGCACGACGGTGAAAGGTCGGTAAAACCTGGTGGGATCAAGAATCGAACCTATGACATGAGTCTCCTATCGCTTCCCCTATACTTCCATCTTATCACTAAGACAAAACTATCATTGGTAAAAAGTGACAGATCTAATTTCAAAAATATCTTTTCTTTTCGGTCGATTTAGGAAACTATGCCAAACATAGCAACAAGAAGTTTGGCGCCCCAACTTTTTGGTTTTCTTTTCAAATACTAAGCCATATTTTTAAATTTTGAAAAGCCATCATTTTCTGACTTTAAAAACAATCAGTTATTTTATGACTTTTTATCTACCACTTGACATCACTACAAGATCTTAGGACATTTCATCAACTTTTAGTAATTACTTCAATCATATGTAGATTTTTTAAAATTGTTTATTATTTTTTTAAAATTAATTGAGGAAAAAGAAACATATACGAATCTAATTAATTTGAAATAAGATGTAACCATGAATAAAACAAATTTAAGTATTAATAACAAAGTTTTAAAATTGTTAATTTTAAGCCAAAATGAGAAAAAATAATAATTAAATACGTATAAATATTCATATATGTTTCAAATGCATCGTTTAATTTTTTTAAAAAAATACTTAAAAAAATACATATAATTGAAACACTTAGTGAAAATTGAGATAAAAGAAATTTAATTACATAATTGGACACTTAAGTAACTTGGTTACTATTTTATAAATAAAACAATTTTTTTTATATATAACGATGATAGTTCAGAAAACACCATAAAGCTACTATTTTCATACCATTTTCATTAACACTTAAAAAGAAAAAAAAAAACCATAAAAAACATCTGTTTTTAATTTTTTATGAACAGAGAAAAACAACATACATAAAAAGTTTAGTTTTACGAAACACTAATTTAGGTCATCTTCGTAAATATAGAAATAGCATATTCGTTAGAAATATAAAATAACATTCAATTTTCTTGTGTAATTTCTAAAAATATTAACTCATAAAAACTTACAAACGTTTTAAAAATTGGGTAAAAGTTTCATTTATTTTCTTTTTATATTTATTGACATGTATACCTTTTGAGCTTCTGCATTTTGTATCATCTTATTGTTTTTAAAGTTTTTGCTAAATCAGAGTGGTAGGAATATTTCAAAAATATAATTATAAATGTTAAACACAAAACTGGTCAAAGAAAAATAACCAAAAGGTTATACTCTACCATATGAATAGTGAAAGATGAGGGTAGTTGGAATAATGCTATTGTACAAAGTGTTAGTTTTCTAAAAAGTATAAAAAACGAAGTGTTATTATAAATAACAAAGTATTATTATAATATTAACGTAATGTTATTATGATATTTAACAATTCCTTGTTAATAATAACACATTATTATTTATAATAACACTTTGTTTTTTACACTTTTTACAAAAATCTCATTTTATATCTGAACCTACCTCAGGGTAGTTGAGATATTAATTAGTACTTTTTTATATATGTAGAATAAAAGATAAAAAAACAGATAAATTAAAGACTCTAAAGACTTAAGAAAATAAAAGTGGAACGAAGACTTTAAATATTCTATACATGTTATACAGATAGATAGATGTTATGTTTTTCTTGTGTTACAATGAAATGGTTTCAAAATACAAGCATTATTAAAAATGAATGTACAACAATTTATAATCTTATTTTATCTTATCTTACTATACTAATAAATAAAGATATATTTTGCCACTTGTCATGTTCTTATATCATTTTGCCACATGTCAACTTTTTAACAAATTCATTTAATTCTCTCATATTAAATAGTTATATTATTTTTCTTATTAACTAATTATAATATTAATAACTAATAATATTATTTATATTTTAAGATTTTTTAAAAATAAGAAATTTTTAAAAATAAGAAATATTTTATTTTCTAGAAAATCTAAGTTAAATAAAAAAATTTCTTTAAAAATTAATTTTTTATAAAAAATAAAATAAACTATAAACCAGTTTTTTAAACAATAAGATTTTTATAAACCAGTGACATTTTTTAAATTTATTTTAAAATACAAAGTAAGAAAATGATAGATAAAGTTACACTGTTGATCCTTATATTTAACGTTATATTTTGATTGAATCATTAAAACTAAATAATTACATAAATTATACTTTTTTACCTTCTTGATTTATAAAAGTTACTATTGATAAAATATAAACTAAAACTTTATTATCAGTTAGTTTAAAGATAATAATTGTTACAAATCAAAAATATCACATATCATTTGTATGGTTATTACAGTTTTTTATTGTTGTTTTATTACTTGAAGTATTCATTAATATGTAGGTTAATTATTTTATCTCAAAATATCGTTTTATAATTTTTTAAATTTTTATTACTAACTATTTAATATTTTATATTAAACACGTGTAATACACGGGTAATAATCTAGTTTTATATATATTTTACAACATAACAAAATTGTAAGTAAGAATATGGAAAAAGAAATTGACGTTATTTAAAAAGAAACAAATCCTTTTTTTTGGGGGATGGTATTCATTTTCAAATTGTCACGGCATCATAAAACTCTATATTGATAATACGTTCAAGCCTTAAATTTTCTGATGCACCAATAAATGGTAGTTAAAAGTTACAGTTTGAACAAGTCCAAACTTGTATATAGTGTTCTTCTACTATTAGTTTTCAAAAAAATTTTCTTTATAGAAAGTCTGCATGTATGATCTTTGATGGGACGATACATGTAACAATATTTCTTGTAGTATAACATACAATTTTTCAACAAATCTTTAGAAAAACGGTTATGTATTGTGCTTAACAGCTTAAGCCTAAACTTCAAATAATACGTCTTATCATTATGGTAATCTCGAATTATTTAGTTGTTAGGCATGTCTATGAAAGTTTATTTGTAAGACCAAATAACTGTTTCCTTTGTTTAAATCATTAATTTTTTTACAACTTAGAGTCCTCTATAAACCTTTTTTTTAAAGGCAATTTTAATTATTTGTTGTAATTTACATAATTGAAAGATAATTTTATAAATATTTTTTGTGATACAATTTGCTTAAATTTTGGAAAATATAGTGAAACTAACTTTAAAAAAAAATTCAAGGTGTATTTAATGTTCTTGCTCTGAATATTATCAAAATTTTTGTGTAAGACTTGTAAAACCTCTTTTTTTTTTTTTTTTTTTTTTTTTTTTTTTTTTTTTTTGCTTTTATTACAAATATATGTGTTTCATATTAAAGTTTAATAAAAATTTGATGTTAAAATAGGCAAATAAATTTTAATGTGAACCACGTGATAACATAATGTTAAAGAGAACTTTTAAACGTATTTGTGGCCATTTATTTTAATATTTGAATATAAATGTTTCACATAAATCGTTTACAATTTGAATCAACATGGAACACATTTTTTATAAGGTTTAAAATAAATAATCAAATATGAATTTTAAAGTTAACTTTTTAAGTTTGTGTTATCATATTATTAATAGAATCTCCATGCAAAAACAACCCAACCCAACTTAATTTTAATAAGATGCTAATTTTTCTCTTACATATACACAACCTAATCTAATATAACTTTCATACCCATTAGGAGCCCAACTCAACCTAATTTTTATTATAAAAAATGACCAATAATTATTATTACAATATTAAAATATATATCGTATTTAAAAAATAAATTGTATATTTGAAATAAAAAACTAGAAAAATAAAACTAGATAAGACTGTAATACGTTTTTTAAACAATTCAAATTGAAATAAAAATTCAATCAGATTGTTCACAAAAAGTATTAAAAACCAAGTCTGTGTGTTTAGATTTTTTAATAGTTTATTAAAGAAAAATATAATTTTGCGTCCACAAATTAAACAATCATGTTGCAATCTTGGTTAGTCGGCCAACGGATTGTGCTTCATGTTGTTAAAAAAAAAATTTATTATTGTTTTTTTATTTTTCAAAATGCCAACCAACTTGATTTGGAGCTGTTAATTGAAGTAGACGTACAATAGAAATAATTAAATAAAATATTGACATGTTTCTATTAAAAATAAATAAACAAATAAAGTATTCATATATTTCTAGATTAACGTGCATGCGTGCTATGATGCTATCTCTCTTTAGGTGTCAATTGACAATGAGCCAAACATGTTTTTTTCACCCGTCGGGAGGCTTTTTTTTTTTAAATGGCAAATATATCCTTGTGCTATACCACCTCTAAATTAGTATACTTTTTGCCTAGGTTTGAATCCAAAACCTTCTATCATAGACGTAAGGCCTCTACAATTCGGCAACCTTTGATTTTCGTTAATGATAGACGTTGTGTTTTAGTAATTTTGGAAGTAATTATTTTTTGATGAACATGAAGATTTAGTGCGGATTTCTTTTTCGAGTCTCTCTTTAGGTGTCAATTAACAAGGAACCGAAATGCATTTTTGCACATTGATAATTTCTTTATTTCTCTTATATTAGGTATTATATTTGAGTCTCTCCGAAATGAATTGTTTGTTAATAAAATTAAGTTTTTTAGTTTCAGCTTAGATTTGCTCCTAAATGATAAGAGCAAATTATCCATTTATCAAATGAAGTTTGACTCAGCAATTAAAAAAATTGATGAGGAACATATTTTTAGTTATGATATGAAGCTTCAACATATATCTTCCCATTATAAAATCATAAAGATAAATTATGTACTCTGATAAAAAAAAAAATTTCTTTCAGTTAATTATGAGTATTAATATTATCCTGATTTTGTATCGTAATTATAAAAATAAACATGTTTGATTTAGATAGGGCTGTAGAAAAAAGTTGTGAAAAGTTCAAGAATCGTTAGGTGGAAAATTAGTTTATATTCATCTACTCTAATAATTGATTCCAATTTTTGTACACGTGTCAATAACAAAGAGGCATATCCTTTCAAATTCCCCCCAAAAACACGTTGATTTCAAACGGGTATTGCCCGACCCACCTATATTTCACTCCCATTATTTCCTAAATTACAAAACCCTTAGTTCTTCCACAAGTCAACCCTCATCGTGCTCTGCCTCTAATTGATAGCTTCCATGCCAAATCAGAAAACCTGATTCCTTCTTCCCCAAGCAGCGCTCTGCATTTGGGCCATCTTATTCATGCCACCACAATCGATAGCATCATTTTGATTATCTTGAAGGGAAATCACATCTTAGTTTTCAAACTTTAATGAATTGTGTACAATCGAAACGATTTTATGATTTTAATACATCATCGTCCTATTAAATTTGTTGATTCGGTATCCCTAAATCATGTTCTTTTTACCGTATTCATCCTTAATCGGTTTCTAAAACCCTTTAAGGTATGCTTCACCACAATGGATCACACCAATTTGATAATCTTGAAGATAGATCGCATATTAGTTTCATGCTTTGTAGGTTGAATCTTAATTGCTCTCGTGATTTTAAAGCTTATTTAAAAAAGTTTGTTACATTTCTTGAATGTTATTTCAGCATCATTTTGGATGATAATTTAGAACAGGCTTGATGCTTTGAATCAAAATTATGAAGTTGTATGATTGTAACTTGCATGAAGGTTTTTAATTAGCTTAATATCTATTAACTTAAAGGCATTCAAAATATTAATTGCATGGTATTTTAAATTTGTTTGTATCATTTGTAAGCTATTTGACAATGGCCAGCATATGCTTTAAAATATTTAAGCGTTTAAGAAAAAAAATATGTTGTGTTTGGTTTTGTTAAAAGTATATGACGTTTGAAGCCCAAACTAAAATTTATCAACCTATGTCTGTGATTTCAAAGTTGTGTCATTATGTTAATAATTAATAGATCATAGCTTGCATTGATCATGATCATTATTGTTTATAAAAACATAAAGGTACGCTTGTTGCATGCAAGTCTAAAGTTTATGTTATGAATCTTTATAAATTATTATGGGAGCTTTGGTTTATTTGTATTCAATAGTTAAGTGCCTAAGTATGGTATGTGTAAGTATTGATGGCCAGGGTACCAGTAGACACCAACTCTATTTTTGATTTTAAATTTAGTTTTATAATATTGCATGATTTTTTTGTTGGTGGTAGTACCGATGTTTGAAAATGAAATCATGTGATATAGTTGATGAATTCATGTTCCGCGCCAACTTGATTCCAACAGGTATGTTATAAGTTATAACCATTTGCATACATGTAATCTAATATGGGTTTCGTCATGAAAATTATGTACTGATTTATGACTTTGATCCTTGATTACTATGTCATATAACTTTTCACGTTATGATTTCTTTGGTTGTTTATTATTACTATGAATGTTGGCATGTATAGTATTCAAAAATTAGTATTACTATTAGGAAACTCAATATGTGTATATCAGCTGCTGGTATATATCAATCCACAAAGGGCGTGTTTTCCAAATAGAAACTTGATTTTATATGATATCTTGCTTGCTTATACTAATACACTACATCGTTCTTCGAATAGATTTGATACATTTGACCGTTTTAGCTGACCATGTTGATTGCTACATAACGATATATTGTTACACGTAATAAAAATACTTCAGCTATGTAAAATTTGGTATGCATAAATTTATGTAAATATTTTAGATTATAAATTTTTATTATACAACACGTGTAATACACGGGTCTATAATCTAGTTTGTTTAATAAACAAACAAACATGAACAATAAATTTCATTTGTTTATTTGTTTAGTTAAATAAATATTTTAACTATAATTTTAGTCATTTTGAATTTGTGTATAATTGAAAATATAATAATTTGAAATTAAGATCTTTAAAATATTAGTTTAGGATAATTACAATTTTTTAGTAGCAATATTATCTTAATCATACTCCAAATTTACAACGAAATATTTTCGTTTGTCTAAACTTGAACCCAAAACCTCGTTTTTTGGAGGCAATGACTCTATCAAATATAATAGTTGCTTAGTTCAACATTGGCATGATAATTTCAAATAAAATTTTTATTTCTAACTTTTGATTTGTTTTAAGATGATTAATATTTTTTTATTTTTACATGAAGTGTCCAATTATAAGTTTATATAAGATAATTTTATATAACGTTTGAGATTTAAAATAATAATACTATTTTATAAATAATATATATATTTGTTTGTGTTGTTGAATAAGTTCAATTCTTGATGAACGAAGTTCAATTATTAATAAACAAATACGAATAAAAATTATGTTAGATTAATGTTTGTAAATCATTTATAAATAAGTTAATCGTTAAATGAACAAACAATAACAAGGGTATTTTTGTGTTTTTTCGATTCATTTATAACCCTAAAATGAACGACATCCTCTTATTTTTTGAAATATTTTTCATTCAAACTTTCTAAAATAAATATGTAATAATAGATTAATAGGAATAATAAATATAGCTCACGGGTGTCTCATGCTTTACCACAATATTAAAGGCAAATACATAACACTTGTACAAGGTCCTTAAATTTCAAATAAATTCAATAATGGTCCCTTAAATATAGTAGATTAGCATTTTCAAACCAAAAGCCACCGTCTGCTCAAAACCTAAACTTCAAACACCGTCAGTCATTCGTTAATCTACGTTTGTATAATATTAAAATATTACAACATTAATTTTCGTTTTCAACTAAAAAAAAACTTTACAATATTCTATCGGAGTTAACCGGAAAAACGACCCATCACTGCGCTGGCAAGGTTTCCGGCCGCCACGACAGATCCGACGGTCCAAAACCAAGATCTGTATGATCAAACAATCCATCTAACACCACGTATTCACCGTTGTTAAAACTATTAATACTAACATCGTCATGAAAAACTTCATACTCGAACGAGCCATAACTCAAAAACTGGTCATCTATCCCCCATAACTCACCGAGTTCAACTGACTCAGCAAAACTTGTATTTGTATCCGTCGGTGGTAGACCGAGTTCGTCGTCCGACGCCTCAAAAAGAAACCCGAGTTCCTGCCGATCGGCTGAGTTGGAAGTTAGCCCCACAGCCTCCTGTGCAGGAGAAATCTCGTCTTGGAAACTTTTCATGAACGAGTCAAGGTCGTGACTCACCGTGGGTACGTCTGAGTCGTCGAGGATGTCGAGAAGAATTCTTTTGGCCTCGACACTATCAAAGCCGGACTCGTCCGAGTCGGAACGGGGTCGCTTTTTGGAGCTCAGCGATTCCATTAGGGTATTTTGAAACGTTAGAGGTAGACAAAGGGCGGTTGTGAATGTGAATCGGCGAAGGAGACGGAGGGTTTATATAGAAGGGAGAAAAGTTTGGTTTTAGTTTAGAGGTCATTTAGCTATGCGTTTGGGGGTTGGTTTCACGGTGACATTAACGTTTTTTTGGCATGTTTGCATACTTTAGATTAAAGAGTAAACTTTTCTTTTGCTCTATGTGGTTTGACAAAAGTAACTATTTTCATCCAAATTTTGAAATTTTGTAATTTTCCTCCATTAGTTTCAGAAAATTAACCATTTTAGTCCCTGTGGTTTGACAAAAGTAACCATTTACATCTAAAGTTTAAATGGACTTTGGATGAAAATGGTTAATTTTCTGAAACTAATAGAGGAAAATTGCAAAATTTCAAAATTTGGATGAAAATAGTTACTTTTGTCAAACCACAGGGATCAAAAGAGAAGTTTACTCTTATAAAGATGATCTATATGATTTGCTAACATGTTATTATTAGTTTCTAGTTTTATAAATTACTTGTATTGTGTCAAACTTTAAACATTTGTAACACATATATTTCTTATGTGAGTATAATTTGTTCAATTATGTGAGGATAATTTAGTGATTTAATGACTATATGTGTTACAAATGTTTAAAGTTTAGGAATATATGAGTAATTTACGAAACGAGAGACCAAGAGTGAAATACTAGCAAAGGACCATATCGGTAATTTACTCCAAATTTTATTTGTTTGTGACATTAATGTTAATATAATTAAGTGCATAAATGTGAAAGATTAATATGTGTATAAATAGTAGGTTAGTACCCCGTCTATAATATGGGCTGATTATCAACGAAAATAATTATATTATTTTTTAAACACTAATTTTTTCAATGTTTGTTTCCTTAATAAAACATTTTGTTTTATTATTGTTTCAAAAAATTGTATATCTTATCTTACTACTCTAATAAAAGAGTATTTTTAGGTTACACATGTCATCTTTTAATTAAATATAAGAAAAGTTTTCCCGCCTCTCTCTCTTAAAAGTATTATTAATTTTTATTAATTAATTTATACAACTAAAAGTTAAAAAGAGTATTTTTAGGAGATAATGTCACATTATGATGAAATTAAAAAAAAATCATGCATCTTTCCTAAAAAATATTAGTGATTTTTATTAATTAAATTATACAATTAAATATAATAATTATAAATCTTCATATTAAAATATTTACTAATTTACTAAAATTAATTAAATATATAATATAATTCCAGTTATATCTTATATGTATGTATAATTTTAAAATTATTAAATATATATTATTATTTTTTATTTGGTAGTTTTTAAATTTTCATATTTTTTATTTAATCACAGTTGACATATATAACATATAAATGTTAATACAAACATTGTTTATAACATATTATATTTATTCAACCCATGTAATACATGGGTTTCTAGGCTAGTTTTATAATAAATTGGTTTTTTAAAATGTGTTTTCCTAATATTAATATATTTTTAATGTATGAAAAAAATATTTTTCTCAATTTAAAAACATTGTATTAAAAGTATATTTAATATTATTATTTAATATGATGTGTATTTAATATGAGAGATTGATAATAAATCAAAGTTGAGAGGCTCTAAGAACACGCTATATGTTTTTAAAACTTTGATTTATTAGAATAAATATATTAATAATACAACACTTATTTTTATTTATCTAATTAATTAATTAATTATATATATTTGTCAGGGAGGTAATTATTTGATTGACAAAATTATCTTTATTATTTTAATTAGTGTTTCTTCTTAATCTATCTATAATAATAAATAAAAATAATTGTGGACACTTGTCATCTTTCTATATTATCTAAATTTTGTTTTTCCCGCTTCTCTCTCTTCATTAATTATCTATATTTATTATTTAATTAGAAATAATAATTAATATATTATTAATTAATTGTATAAAGATGAAATTATTTATGAAGCTTTTAAATAAACATATATTTTTATTTAACAACTTATTTTTAATTCTTCAAGTATATTCATATTCAAATTATATTTATTAAAATATTTGAAAATAAAGATTAATGATACTAATTGTTTTTAAGAGTGGTTTTAAAATATTTGAAAATTTTAATATGAATGAATGATTTGAATGATAAAAATATACTATGTTGAAGTAATAAAAAGTAAGTAATTTGAAAAAAAAGTTATATGTATTAATATAACTTTAAGTCAAGTTAATTTCAGTGTGCTAAAGAAGAATACGCATACTTTAATTTAATTGAAGTTTATATTATATTTTATTCAACTTTTGTAAAATTTGAGTTTAGTTAAATTATGTAATATACAGACTTTTTAGTCATATAAATGTTTCTTAACATATATGTATATGTAATTTTTTTTGCAACCCGTGTAATACACGAGATTCTAACCTAGTTTTGTATATATATAAAAAGATTAAGGCTCATTATTATGGTTGATTAACATCATAATCACGTATTTCTTAACCTCATAATTTGTGACATTCATATGCCTCTACATAACCATCTTCACAATACATCCTAAACGAAAATTCAATTAGATCAATTTCAAGGAATCATGTCATGATGGATTTAAAGATTTCATTCAATTCATCTTATGATTATTATTATTTTCGTATATGCTCATGAACTAATTTATTAATCGATCAACAAAACACTCAGATTTTACGCAAGAATAAAACGATTGCAAACCTGGGAGTTAAGGTGAGACCAATATTAACTATACTCGTAACATTATAAAATTATAAAGGAAACCATTAAAAAATCTTAAAACGAAAAACATAAAATAGATTAATTATAATCATAACTAGAGATAAAAATAATATTGTATAAATTTACAAACATCTTTTTGGGCAAGGAGTCAAACCTAACTCCGTGCAAGTACATATAAGCACACAACACCGCCAATTAAAAATTTTAGTGACCACAATAAGTGTCACTGTAGTGTTTATAATTGTCGTCTATAGGCGACGACTAGTGGTCGTAACTGTTTCGCCTCCATGGGTTCGTCGCTATCGTAGGACCTTGTCGTCCCTAGTTCAGTTGTTGCTATAAAGAGCACCATAGCGACTATATATTGCCGCTAAAGGTTGAAAAAAATTATTTTCTATTGTTGTTCGATGAAAAATAAAGTTATTCTGATTAAAAGTTACAAAATTAATAAAATAATATTTCAAATTATAATACAATTATATTTAAAATGAATATTTTAATATTAAACATCATGAAAAGTCATAAGATATACCGACAACTTGTCGTCGCTATAACTCATTTATGAAACTAAATCCAAAAAGAACCATCACGACGATCATCCAGATACAAATCCATGTATAAAATCTACAAATTCAAATTCGACGACAAACAAAAATAAGTTTATTCAAATATAACCGACCCATGTTTATCAAAATACATCCAAAGATAGTGAAATATCTATCTAGTATACCCGGAATAAAAACAAAATCATATTTCGGCCTATTGTGACCATATCTCATCGCTATAGCACATTAATTAGCGACAACCTCTATCATCACTACATGGATCAACACTATATACATATATCCTTGTAGTGCAAGTAGCTGATCTATCCATCTTTATGTTCTTTTATTGAAACTTATATAATTAAAAAAAATAAAAACAACTAATGAATGAACTAACATTAGTTGGCATTCCATCGATACTTCCATAATATTAGTATATATACACAATAGAATAGCAAATTTAAAAATAATTAAAGTATGAAACTAACATGCATCACGAAGATGGCATGAAGTTGTATAAAAAAACTTTATTACATGAGAAAAAAAAAGGTATACGAAATAGTTCTAAGCAAAAAGGTTTCGTTTAGTGTTTCAATATAAAGAAAATTAGAAAGCAAGGACGTGGGAAAGAGGAAAGTAGAAGCATTAAATTTATGATATAACATGAATTTAACACGTCTTCGTGTTAGTATAAATGAGTTGAACCCACAAATTTATTTTGTTAAAAAGGTTGTGTTTCATTAGTTTTTTTTGAACGGCCAACTAATCAACTGCCAGGTACTCTGTACGCGGCACCCAATGGCCAAAAAATGCTCAAGCTGGCCACTAGTTCAGACGGACGGAGCTCCTAGCTCACCAGCCACCAAAATCTCGGAGAAAACCCGACCCAAGCACCCGCCCAAAGGCACGACGGTGGAAGGTTGGTAAAACCGGGTGGGATCAAGAATCGAACCCAGGACCTGTGTTTCATTAGTTAATCCGTTTAACCCATTTATGAATGTTTTATTATTTTTTAGATGTATTTATGTAATACATGAACTTGGTTAATTAGGTATCTTATACAAAGATTTAAACTAAAATAAAATAGATAATATTAATTAAATGTCATGTGTATATATGGATTAGTATTTTTGTTATATAGTCATAATTTTAAACAATTTATGTTCCAAAAATATAAACAAATAAAAAATTCGGGTCATAATGGCCTTGCTCATATCAACCCACGAATATCAGTATCATGCTTTGGTAGAATTGTTTGATATAATTTTCAATTTGGATTAAATTATCACATTTAACACTCCATAGAAAGAGATGGACACAACAATTTCATCTAAACAATAAACACATAAAAGATTTGACGAGAAGCCGTAAAACACATGTCATCTTCTACAACGAGAGAAACACTTAAACCAACCCACCTACTTTTTAAATCACTCATTATCTTTAAGTATACAATATAAATTAAATTCAACAAAAGTTGACAATGAATACATATTAGTTTAAAGTATAATATATGATAGATATTTTAGTGTTATTAAATTAATTAATTTGTTGATAAATAACAATCATGAAATTCATTAAACAAGTTGGGTATAAGATGCACACTTGTTTAAGATTATATGATTCAATAGACATTACAATGAGCAACGCGGGGGTTCGGGGGGCAGAGCTAGCCATCGGATCCAAGGGGCGACAACCCTTAAGTTACTATATTGAAAAATCAATAGAAAAAAACAAAATTAAATGAGAGGCCCCGAGCCCCTCGGTTGGCAAATCATCATACCCATAGTCCTTAAACCATAATTACGTTACTATAGCAGCAGAATTTAAGGTGATTATATAAGTAAAGTACACATATTAAACACACATTAAAACATAACCCACTCTTTTAACAGTCATATAATACAACCAGTCTATGCCAGGGGTAGTCTTCAACGTATGCCATGAGTCTTCCCGGTCTCCTTTCTCAAACTATTCAACCTGATATGCATGTAAAACAAGTCAGCTTTATGCTGGTGAGTTCTAAGTTCATTTCTTAGAAAATCCTTATTCATTCATGTCATCATATAGCATAATCCAAATACATAACATACCTGTTCTCATATCATAATTTCATCATATACATAGCATCATAACATAATTACATAACATACATATCATCATAACATCATTCATACAGTGAAGGAACTTCACCGTAAGCTGCTGACCCTGAAGTCAAACAGGCTTGTGCAGCACAAGGCTCTTAAACTATCAACCCGAATTCGATAACTTATACATGCATAAAATTTCCTGACTGGCGACACACAGTCGGCAGGCCTGTTCTTACGCAGGACTTCTTAATCATCATAAGCAGAAGCGGCTCCTTTCACCGCTGTGCTCAAGTTTTGCCCAACCGCAGCTGGCAAAACCACATTTCCTCCTCGACCTCGGTCGAGTGTCTTACACAAAAATAATCATTTCTTTCTCAACCGCAGTTGAGACTTTAACAACATTCGTTATATCTCAGCTGAAATTCTTAAAATCATTTACTTCTCAACCTATTAATATGCATATCTTATCATAATTATAACCTTATCATATAATATAAACCCTCTTTTCAGGGTTTCTAAACCGGTAACACAACGACTACGTTGTAGTTATCTCAAATACAAGTGTTTAGCTTGCTATAACAACCCGAAGAGTTTTATAAACTTAATATTATTTATCTCAATTAATAATAACTTGAGATGAATTTATAATACTTATTATAAAGATGCTCAGATTTACGATTACCGCTCGAAACTTCGGCATGTCATAACTTTCATTCTGTAACACCCAAACTTTCCACACGGTTACACGTGTCCCATTTTAGGTCCCAGATTAAACTTTCTCAAAAATTTTGTTCGGAAGCGTAAAAATAACATTTCATAAGTTAAACACACTTAATTTCAAATCATTTACATTTATGATTAATAAAACTAGTGTGTTTAAGTTTAATACCATCAGAGAATTTTACATAACGTTTGGTTCTGCTTCATAACATGCCCGATCAGATCGCCCGATGCATATCTATCTTTGACCTGTAACATCACATATAAGTCATCATTAGTTCATACGAACTAAGTAAGTAACCCCTCCCCGAGTTTCCACAACTCATTAACACATCCACATACATATCATATGGATGTTTATCATGTCTAGATAATAACATATCATATTTCAACATCAACTTGCACACATCACACATTGTGCAGTTATTTCCCTTAATGGGACATTTTTACAAATATGATTATATTATCTAATCCAAATCTATCACCAGCACCTCTGGCTAAATTAAACACCATATATATATATATATATATATAAATATATTGGCTCAACCTATTACCCACACACCTGTGGTTTCAACAATTTAGTTTCCGGATTAACCCGGTTATCCACACATTTGTGGTATCATACATATATCAAGTCTAAGATGTTCACCCACCGGTACTTCCATCTAGACAATTGCCAGCACCTCTGGCTATCCACCATTGTGGAGTCATAACAACAAAATGTAAAAATACATTTTTCACAATCAAAATTCAAGCTGAGTCATTTCTATTCGAATTGACTCTCACAATGTAATAATATCATATTACCAATCATCAACTATCAATCACAATAGTTTAATCAAAATTACACTATGGTGTTCACATTCCTGTACTTCCACCATAGTTATTTGTCAGCACCTCTGACTAACCACACATTTGTGGTATCATACATATTTCAAGTCTTAATATGTTCACCCACCGGTCCTTCCATCTAAGACAATTGCCAGCACCTCTGGCTATCCACCATTTGTTCACACACCTTGTGAATCGATCACATTGGAATTGCAAGTTATACGTTCACACACTTTGTGAATCTAAACATGCACATTACCAATTCCAACATCTACACATTCGTAGATCACCACACGTTCACACCTCGTGTGACTCATGCAACCATAATAACCACCATCATGATCACGGCATGTTCACACACATTGTGAATCATGCAGCAACCATAACCACAATCACGATAACGACATGTTCACACACCTTGTGAATCATGCAGCAACGATAACCACAATCACGATAACGGCATGTTCACACACCTTGTGAATCATGCAGCAACAATAACCACAATCACAATAACGGCATGTTCACACACTTTGTGAATCATGCAGCAACAATAACCACAATCACGATAACGACATGTTCACACACCTTGTGAATCATGCAGCAACAATAACCACAATCACGATAACGGCATGTTCACACACCTTGTGAATCATGCAGCAACGATAACCACAATCATTTATATTAACACCAAAATCATATTGATTAATCACCGGTTCATCCGGTTATTCCAATGCAAATATATTGCATACACGTTTCTCATTGAAACACCACAACACAAACTAAAGGATTTCTCATCCATTAGTTTCAACCACACATCTAACAACATTCACATATTTCAAGCATTCAAGTAGACTCTTTCTACTACTTATATGTAATGTTACAGTAAGTTGGGTAACTTGCCTCGATTTGGAGAGTTATCAACAATCTCCAATTCCTTTCCAGGCATTCTAGAACTAGATTCACCTCCTCTTCCTATTATATATTCACATATAACAGGATTTAACAACATGAACACACAACTTGTGTTATTTATATAATCTAATTCATTTGGCCTGTTTCATTCTTTATTTTTAATCAAAACCTCATTAAGGTTTTTATCACTAACCCATGTGTAGCAATTAATCTATACATGTTCTTAATCATATTTAAATTATCGCAACATCGTTTTACGTTAAAATCATTAACTTTCAACTTTACACGTTAATTTATCATTTTAAAGGATGATCCAAGACCATCACAACCACTCTTTAATCACCCCCACTAATAATCATACTCAATAATATGAGTTTCATAACAAACGGGCATTATAACGGATCAAAATCAATATTTCACCGTTAAAATACTTAGTTCCTCGTTTCTAACCATCCACAATCAGTATATAATACTCAAAACTATATTTAATCCGTATATTATCAAAATAAATGAGATAAAACGAATCGTTACCAAATCAAACGGATTTTTAATCGCAAAACAACGATCAGATGTTGTAGAACCGAACCCTAGCTTGATCCAAATGTTTGGATGACTTCAGAACTTCATTTTGATGATAAAAATTCGATTAGATCGTCCCTGGGTGTGTTGAAGTCGAAAGAATGAAAAAAAAATAAAACTTCCACACAATTGCTGAAAAGATAAGGATCTGGCAAGCCGCCTCACCCATCGCGTACCGCGAAGCGGGCAAAAGAACTCTTCGCGTACCGCGAAGAAATCCGGAGTCCTCAGATATTTTTGTTCCTTCGCGTACCGTGAAGGGACCTCAGAAACATCTTCGCGTACCGCGAAGAGTCCTACAACATAATATTTTGTAATTTTCTTCATCTCGCGATTCCGGGCAATCCGTAACTCCGTTTCGCGCACGGTTTTCTCCCACGTTCATCATTTCTCGCCTATTTTCAATTTGTAACAATCAATATCATTTTATTAATGATTATCTCACACGTGTTTGCTTTATTGAAAACGGGTCGTTACAAATCTCCCCTCCTTACAAAGGTTTCGTCCTCGAAACCGCTCAGACACTAAAAGAAAAGGATAGAATTCCTCATCTCATCTTCTGACCCCACATGGCATCAAATTCCCTTATATTATTTCATTGAACCTTCACCTGGTTCAGGGATTTGTTTCTCAACTGGTTGACTTTCCTGTCAATATAGCTATTGGCTGTTTCACATATTTCAACTTGTCATAAATTTCCAAATCTTCTAGTGGCACGTAAACCGATTCATTAGCCAAACATTTTCTTAGATATAACACATGAAAAGTATCATGTATACCATTCAATTCCTCCGGTAGCTCAATACGATAAGTAACACTACCTATCCGAGCTATAATTCAGAATGGTTCGATAAAACGTGGCTTAACTTCCCTTGCTTTCTAAAACGTATCACACCTTTCCACGGTGAGACTTTTAACAACACAAAATCTCCCACCCGAAACTCACTAGTCCTCCTATACTTATTAGCATAGGCATTCTGACAGTTTTATGCCACCTTCAAATGAACTAGAATCTAATCTATTTGTTCATTCCTTACTTTAACTACCTTTTTATTTGCCAGTTCTCATTGTCCAACTTCTCCTCAACACCAAGGAGTACAACATTTCCTCCCTTATAACATTTCATATGGAGGCATTCCAATACTGGAATGACAACTATTATTATATGAGAATTTAGCCAAAGGTAGATAATTATCCCAACTACCCTCAAAATCTATTATGCACACTTGTAACATATCTCCAGTATTTGAATAGTCCTTTCACCTGACCATCAATCTGAGAATGATACGCCGTGCTTATCCACGATCCTAATTTTCCTGATATCTTGATCAGAAATCATCGTCACAGGCACACCATGCCTAGACACCACTTCTCTAACATATATTTTAAGCATAATTAAACATTTATCCTTAGATACACATGATCATTATACATGATTCTACAATATCAATCTGCAATTGATTACTTGGTTTGACTTTCTTCATTCAAACCAAACCATACACTCAAGTATATTTCTATATACATCTTTCACTTCTCATTTGAATATTCATATAAATATTCATCTCATCATATGTATGAATACAACTTATACATATTATGAATATCCTATTTCTTTACAAATAGGCTTAACTTTGACTTTTTAAAGTCAAACATCATGTATAATGTATTTAACACACAACCACAACCGAATGACTTAACATTCGTGTTATTCGTTATCTCATAAGAGCTGTTAATTACACACAATGGTAACTATTGCATTCATTTACATAGATAGACATTCTTATCTACCACTCATGCTCAACCCTTATCATTTAACACAATACATATGTGCACACAAAACTCCAATTGTGCATCATATTTCTCAAAAGTCAAACTTAAACAATTCAACTCTTGAAATTTGATGTCTACACTCTTGTAGATCATCTTTTGTTCACATAACATCTACATTAAGATGGTTGTTTACACTCTTGTAAATCAACTCAATCATTATTACTAGTTGAATATTTACACACCTTGTAAATCATTCAACTACAATAACCACACTAACCATAATTATTTACATCAAATTCAATTAAAACAACAAATCACATATATGCTAATTGCACAAACCATTGTAGTGTAGACTCACCTATTCCTACAACAACAAATTCAGTCACCTGGGTACTTACACCCAATTTGAACACATTCAATTGTGTTTACATCAATACACTCCCAATTCATATGTTCACCAATTGAGTTTTACACACATGATCACAACACTTGTGATTCATTATCACAAGTTTAAACAACTCAATGGTAACAGGTGACTTACTATCATGTACATGGACATGATTTACCCCCAACGCCACAAAAATTGTGGACTTACATGACAAACACCAACGCCATTTCATTATGGACTTACATGTTAATATTAATGCCACGCACCAGTGGTCTTACATCAGTTTCACACGATCGTGAAACGTCACCCATTATCTGTGTCAGTTATTCTAAACATATAAAGACACTTTTATTAGTTATGCAATTTATCATAACATTAATTAATTTCAACAATCCGAATACCACCCCATGTGGTTTCATATTCATATATTTTCACACAATGTGTATTATCATTAATTTATAGTGTCAACTATAAATTATCATTTAATAACACCTTTCAAGCTAAGCATTTAGCACATTACATTCATTCAATACTACAAGACATCTATCAACTAGTTAAATACCACCACCATGTGGTTTCATATCCCCAACATTTCATGACACACATGGTCAATTTACCATTCAATTTATTACAATTACTACAAGTCAATTACAAGTAGTTTCAACCAACATAATCACATAACACATTTTGACCAATCCACACATATGTGGGTTCTCCCAATACCTCACTAAGGAGGATTTGTATGACAAATTCAATGTCATTCCAAGATGGTTTTACACATTTAACACAAGGCCACTCACAAGTAGTCTTATACGATAAATCCAATGCCATTCACAAGTGGTCTTACATGATAAATCCAATGCCACTCATCAGTGGTCTTACATGTTAAATATTAATCATCATTTCCTTGAGACTTCCTTTTTCACCAAGGATTCTCAAGATAGGTAATCACACCACCTGTGATTTACCTAAACTCCATATTTTCTCCAGGGGAAGATCACACCACTTGTGATTCAACCCATTTTGCATTCACACACATTGTGAATTACTTTGACTATTTCAGTCAAATTTCAAATAAGAAGTTCACACCACTTGTGAATCATTCTTATCTCATCATATCACTTATAACATAACAAATCACAATAACTAAGTAATTTAAATACTTATTACATGTTATTGTCAACACCAAGTAATTAAAAATTGTTAATGGGTTAACTCCACCCAACAATTTTCATCACCACACACACATTAACCCTCATGGTTATTAAATTTGATCTACTCACTAGTAGATAATACGATTGCCACCACAATCTTATTGTACACTTATTTGTACATTTAATTCAACACACACATTGTGTTTAATTTACATACTTAATATGCAGCACATATTATTCAAGACATTACTGTCACACCCGTGAGACTTACACGCCCGTCGTGTATATATGCCCATATATCCAATGGGTCAATCACAAAATAAACACAAATACTACTCAACACTTGTCACCTAAGACATTTACATCACACTCATTGTGTATTATTGCCCATACCCCCAATGGGTCAATTACATAGTAGACTCAACTACTAACCATCACTCATAATCAATTCACCTTAATCTCAATATCTAAGTATAAAATGATTCCCATAAAGAACTTGTTCATATCATGTTTGCACTAGTAAGTTGGCCAGACGTACTAGTTCACTCATTATATGCCAAATTCCTTACTTCCTTCATTTCATACTCAAGACATTGATTTCAGTTTCAAATAATCACATTTCATATGTACTGATTCACAATACATTTATCAATTATAATACAGGAAGTAGATATGCTGACCTCATACATTCGGCATCATGATCGGGTCTTCGAATCAAACGTTATGTTTTCATATCAAGAGCACAAGAGTTTGAGATCAAGACGCACTTGATTCACTCAAACCATTTCTCTGATACCAACTTGTAACACCCAAACTTTCCACACGGTTACACGTGTCCCATTTTAGGTCCCAGATTAAACTTTCTCAAAAATTTTGTTCGGAAGCGTAAAAATAACATTTCATAAGTTAAACACACTTAATTTCAAATCATTTACATTTATGATTAATAAAACTAGTGTGTTTAAGTTTAATACCATCAGAGAATTTTACATAACGTTTGGTTCTGCTTCATAACATGCCCGATCAGATCGCCCGATGCATATCTATCTTTGACCTGTAACATCACATATAAGTCATCATTAGTTCATACGAACTAAGTAAGTAACCCCTCCCCGAGTTTCCACAACTCATTAACACATCCACATACATATCATATGGATGTTTATCATGTCTAGATAATAACATATCATATTTCAACATCAACTTGCACACATCACACATTGTACAGTTATTTCCCTTAATGGGACATTTTTACAAATATGATTATATTATCTAATCCAAATCTATCACCAGCACCTCTGGCTAAATTAAACACCATATATATATATATATAAATATATTGGCTCAACCTATTACCCACACACCTGTGGTTTCAACAATTTAGTTTCCGGATTAACCCGGTTATCCACACATTTGTGGTATCATACATATATCAAGTCTAAGATGTTCACCCACCGGTACTTCCATCTAGACAATTGCCAGCACCTCTGGCTATCCACCATTGTGGAGTCATAACAACAAAATGTAAAAATACATTTTTCACAATCAAAATTCAAGCTGAGTCATTTCTATTCGAATTGACTCTCACAATGTAATAATATCATATTACCAATCATCAACTATCAATCACAATAGTTTAATCAAAATTACACTATGGTGTTCACATTCCTGTACTTCCACCATAGTTATTTGTCAGCACCTCTGACTAACCACACATTTGTGGTATCATACATATTTCAAGTCTTAATATGTTCACCCACCGGTCCTTCCATCTAAGACAATTGCCAGCACCTCTGGCTATCCACCATTTGTTCACACACCTTGTGAATCGATCACATTGGAATTGCAAGTTATACGTTCACACACTTTGTGAATCTAAACATGCACATTACCAATTCCAACATCTACACATTCGTAGATCACCACACGTTCACACCTCGTGTGACTCATGCAACCATAATAACCACCATCATGATCACGGCATGTTCACACACATTGTGAATCATGCAGCAACCATAACCACAATCACGATAACGACATGTTCACACACCTTGTGAATCATGCAGCAACGATAACCACAATCACGATAACGGCATGTTCACACACCTTGTGAATCATGCAGCAACAATAACCACAATCACAATAACGGCATGTTCACACACTTTGTGAATCATGCAGCAACAATAACCACAATCACGATAACGACATGTTCACACACCTTGTGAATCATGCAGCAACAATAACCACAATCACGATAACGGCATGTTCACACACCTTGTGAATCATGCAGCAACGATAACCACAATCATTTATATTAACACCAAAATCATATTGATTAATCACCGGTTCATCCGGTTATTCCAATGCAAATATATTGCATACACGTTTCTCATTGAAACACCACAACACAAACTAAAGGATTTCTCATCCATTAGTTTCAACCACACATCTAACAACATTCACATATTTCAAGCATTCAAGTAGACTCTTTCTACTACTTATATGTAATGTTACAGTAAGTTGGGTAACTTGCCTCGATTTGGAGAGTTATCAACAATCTCCAATTCCTTTCCAGGCATTCTAGAACTAGATTCACCTCCTCTTCCTATTATATATTCACATATAACAGGATTTAACAACATGAACACACAACTTGTGTTATTTATATAATCTAATTCATTTGGCCTGTTTCATTCTTTATTTTTAATCAAAACCTCATTAAGGTTTTTATCACTAACCCATGTGTAGCAATTAATCTATACATGTTCTTAATCATATTTAAATTATCGCAACATCGTTTTACGTTAAAATCATTAACTTTCAACTTTACACGTTAATTTATCATTTTAAAGGATGATCCAAGACCATCACAACCACTCTTTAATCACCCCCACTAATAATCATACTCAATAATATGAGTTTCATAACAAACGGGCATTATAACGGATCAAAATCAATATTTCACCGTTAAAATACTTAGTTCCTCGTTTCTAACCATCCACAATCAGTATATAATACTCAAAACTATATTTAATCCGTATATTATCAAAATAAATGAGATAAAACGAATCGTTACCAAATCAAACGGATTTTTAATCGCAAAACAACGATCAGATGTTGTAGAACCGAACCCTAGCTTGATCCAAATGTTTGGATGACTTCAGAACTTCATTTTGATGATAAAAATTCGATTAGATCGTCCCTGGGTGTGTTGAAGTCGAAAGAATGAAAAAAAAATAAAACTTCCACACAATTGCTGAAAAGATAAGGATCTGGCAAGCCGCCTCACCCATCGCGTACCGCGAAGCGGGCAAAAGAACTCTTCGCGTACCGCGAAGAAATCCGGAGTCCTCAGATATTTTTGTTCCTTCGCGTACCGTGAAGGGACCTCAGAAACATCTTCGCGTACCGCGAAGAGTCCTACAACATAATATTTTGTAATTTTCTTCATCTCGCGATTCCGGGCAATCCGTAACTCCGTTTCGCGCACGGTTTTCTCCCACGTTCATCATTTCTCGCCTATTTTCAATTTGTAACAATCAATATCATTTTATTAATGATTATCTCACACGTGTTTGCTTTATTGAAAACGGGTCGTTACACATTCGGAGCTTTATTTCAAAATTTCGCTTCCACTCATTTTGACAATTTTTATCTCTAGAATCTTGTTATGCTTAAAAATTACTTATTTGTTCGGCTTAGATAAGCGTATTCTCTTATTTAAATAATTCGTCTTAGTGCGTTGCTAAACTTACTGCATAATACATGAGTTTAAGGCAACCAAAAGAGTATACATATTATACCCTCATAAAACTCATGAAAACCTGATCATTATCTAGATGTAATTGGGCTTCAATCGGATCAAGTTCATGTTCATCATACAAAACCAAAACTCTATCTAAACATGTTGTTGGTCTCTTTAATCAATAAAGACTAAACTAACACGAGATGAGAATTATGAATGCATACCTTAACGATGTGTATAGTTAGTAGTAATCAGTTTTGATCGATTTCTTCTTGATTTCCTTCTCTGGTTTATGAGATCAAAGGTGTAGTTTATTAAACTGTTTGCTCGAATCCTTTTCTAATGTACATATTGATACATATCCTGGGAACCGACTTACCAATTCGATAAGCTTCTGATTACATCTTTGATACATATCCAAGCTTTTGAGAATTAATTAAAATTTTCACTTAAGGCCCTTCAACTTTGAGATGTTATTTTTAAAACCCCCTTCTACTTTGATCACATATTTTTAATATTCACAAGCTTATATCGTGTTCATACTTTATCGTATAACGGTCCCGTTTATATCAATTTGATCGCAATTACTTCAGGATTGTTCATAAAAATTTCGAACCCAAACGGTCACAGAAATTTTTGCACGTTATTATTAAGCGTTATAATGTGTCCATACATTATCAGATATTTTTATCGTTTATATCCTTTTTGATCATAATAACTTTACGAACGTTTATATAAAATTTGGACATAAACGGTTACTGAAATTTTCGGTTGTTACATTAAATTTACGAATTTTGACATAAAATTTGTTTTATTAATTTAGAGACAAATTTAGAAAAAATAAAACTTGAAAACTGCTAAGAGGCAGTTTTTTCAACCCTTCTCCAACAATTCATATTCGATCAAACTGGTTCAAGGGAAAAAAATACTTAGGAATTTATACTTGTTTTTCGATTTTGAATTGAATTTTATCCGATCAAATATTTGAATGAACCACAAATATTTTGATCTAAAAGTGTTAGCCATGAGTTTCAATTCAACTGGTGTTTTCAGTTATATACTCTACAATGTCTAAATTCCACAAATTGATTATAAGAAAATGTTAGTTTATTGTAAAAACATTTGTCTTCTTATATAATATATATATATATATATATATATATATATATATATATATATATATATATATATATATATATATATATATATATAGGGCATGGAATTTTTGATAACCCTCATCTTTTGTTACAACCCATTAACCATCATCCAATGGTTGCTTGAAAAAGGAAAGTGTGTAGGATCGTGACACGTGTCAGATTCCTTTTTTTCTTTTTTTTTAATATAAAGGGTATTTAAGACATTTGTTATTTAAGTAAAGTTTACCCCATTTTTTTTTAAACATTCATAACTTTTTAATAGTATATTATTTTTAAAAAAAAATTGCACCATTATACTCGTCTCATTTTTCTCTTTAATTTCATTATAATCTTGACTAGTTTTTTTTCCTTTTTTATGTCATATATTTACATCATTGTAACGAACTTAAAGATAGCAAATTAATTAAAAAAAATTATAGCAATGGTATATTACAGTAATGTAACACAAAATGAAGTAATGTAACACAAAATGAAGTAATTTACAATGACATAATTAACGGTGACGTAACACATTATTTAATTTTTTTCTTTAACAATGATAATTATAATGATAAATTACAGTGATGAAATAGAACACATTATTTTGATTTTTTTCTCTCACAATGATAATTATAGTGATGTAATTTTTCATTGTTCGAAAAAAAATTTAAACTAATTTGTTGTCAATGTAAATTACATCACTGTAATTTAAACCAAATTCACCGAAAAAAACCGAAACCGAATTTTACGTCAATGTAAATTGCATCACGATAAATTACGTCAATGTAACTTACATCACTGTAATTTATCATTTTTAAAAAAATTTCAAATAAATTTGTTATATTTAAGCTCGTTACAATGATGAAAATATATGGCATCTAAAAAAGGTAAAAAAATTAGTCGAGACTATAACGGAATTAAAGAGAAAAATGAGACGAATATAATGGTGCAATTTTTTAAAAAAAATAATATATTATAAAAAAGTTATTAATGTTTAAATTACATCACTGTAATTTAAACCAAATTCACCGAAAAAAAAACCGAAACCGAATTTTACGTCAATGTAAATTACATCACGATAAATTACGTCAATGTAACTTACATCACTGTAATTTATCATTTTTAAAAAAATTTCAAATAAATTTGTTATATTTAAGCTCGTTACAATGATGTAAATATATGGCATCTAAGAAAGGTAAAAAAAATTAGTCGAGACTATAACGGAATTAAAGAGAAAAATGAGACGAATATAATGGTGCAATTTTTTTAAAAAATAATATATTATAAAAAAGTTATTAATGTTTAAAAAAGAGTGGGGGGAAACTTATAAGGGGTAAAATGACTATGATGCCCTTTTTAATATTTTAATGAAATGCATATGTGTAAGCTTATGATTGGTTGAAATGGGTTATGTAGTTGTAGCAAAAAAAGAGGGTTATTTTTTATACCCTTCCCTATATATATATATATATATATATATATATATATATATATAATAACATACTTTTAAAGCATTAACTCATATAACTTCGTCAAAATCAACCCAAAACTTCGATTGTTTTTCAAACATTACTATAACACAAGTAGAATACTATCTTCTTTTATATATATGTGTATATTCATCGTAATTTAAAAGTTTTCATCGTTGTAGGTTTTTGGTTTACATAAATGTAACTATTCTAGATATAAAAAATTTACAATGACCTAAATTATTAAACTGTGATAATTATAACAAACACCTAAAAAAATTAAAGTATTCTAATTGTGTTACGATCATATTAAAAAAAATCAAATATTTAGATTTTTCTTAGCAAAGTTATATGAGTTATTATTTTAAAAGTGGGTTATTATAAGGACATTAAAAATGTTATTTTTGTTATTAACTCCGTTTCTTTTATAGTAATTGTAGCGATGTTCGAGTGATCTGTTAGTAAACATAAACATTCTAACAAAGACACTGATAAACTATTTAATCACATAAAATGCTAATATTTTTTTTGAAATTAAATATTAAATTATTATGCTCGAATTACAAATTATAAAATGTTCATAGTATATAATTTTTATAAATATTAATATACAATAAAATTAATGATTGTTTAATAATCATCATAGTCGATATTATTATTGTTTATATTATTTTAAATATTATTTATTGTTAAAAGTTCATAATTATTAATCATATGTTTAGTTTTTAAAGATTGTATTATATGCATTAAAAATTTATGATTACTTAAACTATTATAATTTGTCTAAAATTACTTAATATCATTTACATATGTATTATACAATAGTCTATTATTATTTGTATAAAATTACCTAATATCCTTTTCATATGTCTTATAAAATACTCTAGATTAGTTGAAAGAAAATGAATTATTTCAGTGATAATTTTGACAATTATTTTGAATTTATTAAAGTAGTTTAAGATGGCTGAAATAAAGTCAAATAGTTAAGGCGTCAGATGCAAGTAATAATTTATAGTTTTGTACATTTTCAGCAAATGACGCCTGTGTGAATAGAAATCAATCAAGATTTTTAACTAAAAGGCTATAACGTTTATTAAGGGTCCTAATATTCATACATCACCCTCATCATCTATACATCACACTCAGGTCAAATAAATCACATCATACTCACATAACTTTTATTTATATATATTTTTTAATATTAAAAAATTCAAAAAGTAATGTTATCCGTACACCGGTGTACCAATATCCCAACCCTTTATTAACCAGCATGTTTTATTTATAAATAAAATTTTAAAAAACATTCATTATCAATTTTTTTTATTTATTGAGCACGCAGTTTCAGTGGCGGATCCAGAAATTTTTTTAATGGAAGTTGGAAATTTATTAAGACGATTGTATGTCGTTAAATGTTTTATTTTTTGGAACGATTCGAATTGGGTCGGGTTAAGTCATCAAAAAAATGAAAAACTAAAGTAAATCAAAAACCATTAGAGTTGTTGCTCCTATTTAGGTCAAAGATTTGATATTTTTAAGTGATAGATAATGACTTTAAGGTTATCTGAGCATTAATTTTATTAGTTTTGCTTTCCAAATGGTATTAAATTGGGCATCAACAGCGTCATCAAAATTTAACTAAGGTCGGTGTCAACTTTTATTGGGGGTCGATTAAGATGAGATCATATATAGAACGCTTTAGAAAAAAGTTCATGAGGGTCGGTCGACCCCTATAAAAAGGACTAGGTCCGTCCCTGTCTAATTTGATTATTGTGAATAATTCAAGATTTAATTGCTTTTAGTTTAGAAAGTACATATATATTTCTAAGTATAAGGTTTTAGTTTTTGAAAGGCAACAAACTATCTTGGAACACAAATATTTTCCTGGCGTACATAATATTGAATTTCTTTCAATTAAGGTGAAAGGTAACCCAGTGATTATATCACGTGAATTACTTGATAACTCACATGCATTTTAAAGTAAAAATTAAAAACAAATAGAAAACTTATGGAATCAAATAATCAATTATAAACTTTCTTTTATTTTAAATTAAAATTTAAATAATGAAGATTGAAAAGGCAAAAACGTACGTAGAAAAAAGTCTTTTCTTTTCCTTTTTTAAGTAGCATATTAAACTTAAAAGTTTTTCAAAATTTTAGTTAATAAAATTATTATATTTTATCCAACTTGCGACAAGAAAAAATGATATTAAATGGATTAAAATGCACCGTTCAAAAAAAAAAGAAAAGAAAAATTAAAATGCGTCGGTTATGTTTGGGAAGAGATCGAAATGGATTGAAACGTGGTGTCCCGTACGTAAATAAAGAACCTTTTTCGATAATAAATACAATATAAAAATAATTGCTATATTATTTATTAGCCTCGTGACATCTTGGGAGCAACCCCACAGGTTGAGACCGACACAAAGGCGAGCAATTCCGATTTATAAAAAAAATTAAAACATGTATATATGAACAGACGTTTACATATTTTTGGTTTCTTACTTGAAAAATTACATATTTATTTAAATCTTGCTTTAAAAGCTTTGTTATGTATTAAAAATTTATACTTTAGAAAAATACGTCATTTAATTTGCAAGTTTGGATGAGAAAATAAATAAAAAAGAAAAATGATAAAAAAATGATAAAAATTTTGATTAGTTTTATTAGCTTCTTTCCAAAATTACTTTTTTTAGGAACCCTCATGTATGTATGTGTGTGTGTATAGAGAGAGAGAGAGAGAGGAAGGTTGGATATAATAGGAAGAAATTTTTGTTTAACAAAAGTAGGAACCAAGAGTTTGAAATGTAATATGTCAAAAACATAAAAACATAAATCAAATACAAAAACTAAAATCCAGTAGAAAAAATAAAATCTATTACAAAAACAAAACAAAAAATCAGTACATAAAATCAAAATTACAGAACAAAAAAATCAAAAATCTAGTACAAAAAAATCAAAATTTAGTACAAAAATTAAAATTCCTATAAAAAATTATAGTACAAAAAAATCTAGTAAAAAAAATCAAGTACAAAAGATATGTAGTACAAAAAAAATTAGAACGAGTATAAAAAATAAAATTATGTAAAAACCTAAGATTTTATACTTAAATTATTATTCATTAAATATTTTAGCATTTACATGTCCAACTTATATTAATCCCCAGTTTTCTTAAGCAAAATTTGTTGAACTGCCATTTTAGTTTTAAAAATTTATAAATTAGCTTTTATAGTTTAGTTTGTTCATCGCTTCGGATATTAGTTTTTATAGTTTAAATTTCAATTATAGTTTATGTAGATTTAACTTTATCATTTAGTTTAGCGTTTTTGTTTCGATGGAACAGTTTATCTACACTGAAATAAATTCAATCGAAGTCCGTAAAAGATGTTAATTGTTAATTTTTTATATCATTAATTTATATTTTTAGGTAATATATATATATATACTAGTCTGAAAACCCATGTATTACATGGGTTGAACAACAATAATATGTTATAAACAATGTTTATAAAAAGATTTATATGTTATATTTATCAACTGTTGATTAAATAAGAAATATAAGTATTTAAAAATTATAAATAACAAATAATAATTAGTATTTAATAATTATAATATTATACATTCATATAAGATATAATTAAAATTTTATTATACTAAATTAATTTTAGTGAATTAGTAAATTTTTATAATAAGAAGATTTATAATTATTAATATTTACTTGTATAATTTAGAGTAGGTATATATATATAGGGTAATGTTCTAATACTAACCCTCTCTTACGGCGATAACCCATTAACTTTGCCAAAAAATAGCCGAATCTTGAATTTTTTTTTAAACATCATTGTAACACAATTTGAACACCATTTTCTTTTATGAGTTTGGGCTAATTCATTACCGTTTGGGCTCTTACAGTACTATAGGTGTTTAAATATTTAAAACTTACAGTACTGTAGCAAAAAACTTACAACGATGATATTTTTTAAACGGTGATGAATTAGCCCAAACTCAAAAAAGAACATAGTATTCTAATTGTGTTACAATGATGTTCAAAAAAAAATTCAAGATTCGGCTTCGTTTTGGCAAAGTTAATGGGTTATCGCCGTAAGAGAGGGTTATTATTTGATCTCAATCCTATATATATATATATATCTATATATTTTTTTATTTATTAAAAATTTTTTTTTGGGACCGATCGGCGATGGCCAAGCGGCACCTTCTCTTCCCTACGTGTATGGCTAAGCTAGATAATTTGTTGTTGGCACTGAAAAGCATTGCACTGGTCGAGATTTATATCGGAGATCCTGGGATATGCATGTGATTATTATTTTAATATATTTATATTTTTCAAAAAGAAAAAAAAAATGTATCTTTGATAAATATCTTATAAAAATAAATGATTCTCAACTCTTGAAGGTGACAAATTAAAGATGGGTGGTGTGGTAGGTATCGTGAATAAATAAGTTGTATAGATAGTCAATCAAACGCCGTTTTGCATTGTCATTACGTTTCGTTTTATCCACACCTTTTTTATTTTATTTTATTTCATTTTTTTAAATCCTTGACTTTATTATCTCTTATCATAACTAACTAGGATGGACTTTCTTTTTTTTTTGGAATAACATCATTTTTTGTAAAATCTCGTTTATTTTTTTGTGTTTTTGTTTTTATGAAAAATTGCTTCTTATAAAATTTTCATGTTTAAATTATGTTATTAATGTAAATATATGATATTTAATTTATCAAAAATCTATTAATTTAATTGAGAAAAGTATAACTAATATAGTTAGCCATTTGTATTTAATTTAATTAGTTAATTAATAGAAAAATAATATAATTACTTAATATAATGGAAAATTAAACATGATATAATTATTTAATCACTAGTACAAGCATTATTGAACCCTTAATAATAACACAACATAATAATATGAATGATTATGATGAAAGGTTTTTTTATCTTCTTTTTTTTTTCCCATTTACTAACTTCATGTTCTCTTTGAAAAGATAATAAACGTGTTGTTAAATGGTGCGTTGAAATAATACAAAAAACTTCCTATTTATAGCCTAATTAACAAAGTTAAGATCTACTAGTTCCATAGTCTCTCTAAAATCTTGTCCAGTTTTACACTTCACTTTTATGATTGCTTAAACAAGTTTGAAAACACATTGTTTGACCTTATCACATATTGCAAGGGTTTAACAAAGTGTTGTTAATTTTTTTTTCAAAGAAAAAGAAGATGTTTTCTTCTTTAGTTTTGTTTTGAATCATTTTAAGAAAAATTGTATTTTTATGAAAGATATAATGTTCTATTTACTTATTATGAATGTTTTTACAAGATATTTGAAAGCACTTCATAAAATTAATTTTATTATCTTTAAGAAAAATTTGCATGATTATTTTAACTTTTATAATATTATTCTTTGAATTAAGATGTATGAAAAACTTGTAATTTTGTTAACTTAATTTGTTAAATTATTAATCTCTCTTGATTCATTATTTCTATGTTGATTCATTTGTTGATTGTCTTGGAATGTTGATTTGAGTTACTTGGAGATCATTAATCAAGTGCTTAAAAGTTAAAACATGTATATGAGATTTTTCTTATCTTTGTTAGTGGTGGTTTTCAAGTAAATGTATCATGAATGCTTTGACAATATCTCAACGTATGAATTGAAATAATATTTTCTATTTCTTTAAAAGAAAACAATGTGTTAGTATACGACCGGTCATATTTATGTGTTATTGTTTGGCTAGAATGTGAAAGATTGGTAAAAGGGTCATTTGTTACAAATAATTATATTTTTTCTTAGAGACCTAATTTATAGCATTAAGCTGATCATACGACATGCATGCAAAATATATACGTTTGTATTTATTCTCAAAAATTTTGTAGCCATGTCTTCAAGTTTAAATATATAGCTACTTCATTTAAAAAATATCAGTAATATAGAAATCAACAACAAACAGGGCTGTTTGATAGTCTCTTGATGGTCATTATGAGTCAATTTCTTAATGATTCACAACCTATTAATCATTACAAGGTATCCTTAAACCCGAATGGTTAAGAGTTAACATTAATAGTTAATCTTTTAACCATTCAGATTTAAGGTTTCCTTTTAACCATTATGAACCATTAAGAGATAGTCTTTTAACACATCATGTAAAATTAAACAACCACTCGATCAATTTGCTTGCTTTTAACGTATTTAGTCGAGGTCCCAAAATTTCTTGCTCTAACGCATCATGTAAAATTAAAACATAATCATAACTCTTAAAATTAAATAAATTGAGAAACTAAATAAATTATAACATAGACAATAAAACAAGAAATACAAATAAAAGGATATAATTGTAAAACTTACCAAAAACGTGTAGTGACAACCTAGCTAACACCTGATTGTGAGCTTGAATGTGACCGAACAAAAAGTTTCAGCGGTTTAATCAACACATAAACTACAATAGACCATGATTAGAACTTCGGTTGGATGCAGATTGGACCTTTGATCGGAATATGTGACAAAGTATAAGTCGGTTCTAAAATCTGATCATGCATTAAAAGTATTTTTATTTTTTAGGAGCGTACCTCTCAATTATCACAATTTTTTTTTCTTTTTCTATTAATTTATTATTTATTATCTATTTTAATGATAATAATAACAATAATAACAATATTATTACCACTACTATTATTGTTATTATTATTATTATTATTATTATTAATTTATCTATGTATTTTTTAAACCGCCTCAATATTCTGAAATGGGAATTGAAGTTCTTGGACGATAGAAACTTCCATTTTGTCATAGATCACTAGTGCCCTAGTGTTGATAAAAAGAATTTAGGCTCTATACTCGATAAAAAAACCACAGGGAACCAAAAAAAAAAAGGTAAATCACTACACCTTTTAAAGCCTAAATCCATACATCCTTATTTTAATAAAATGTGGTTAGCTACATGTCATCTTTTTATAAACTATACAAAAATTTTATATATATTCTCTCTTTTATTAAATATTAATTATCTTTTATATTAAAGATTAATAGTAAATAATTTTAAATAATTAAATTATATAGTTAAATATAAAGTATGTAAGTCTTCTTATCATAAAAATTAAATAAAACTTAATAAATCATAAGAAAATTTCAATTATATAATATTATTAGAATATAATTTTATAATACTTAATCCTTATTTATAATTCGTCATTTTTAGACACTCATTAGTTATTATATTATTAACAATTAATAATATCAAACATACAAATCTTTATAAAAAAAAAATTGATGTTCACAACATATTAGATTTATTAAAGTAATCCAATACATGGGTTTACAACATGCTTTTATTTCATACATCTGTCCTAAAAATTTAGCTTAATAATTAGAGTTCTCACCTTTAATAGTAGAGGTCAGTTGTTCGAATTCATTTGAGGAAAGTTTGAAAGACAACCGGTGTATGGAGGGCAAGAGTTTACCTATTTCATTAGGTTCCCATGCATCTAGCGGCGTATGTCTTACATTTTTCTAGATGAACCTGGTTAATACAATGAACATCGTCGTTCAAAAAAATTTATGATATTTATTACTAGTTAATGCAACACGTTTACGTTATACAATATAATACAATTGGATAATCAATTGATTTGATGTAATTAATGAATCATGTTTAAAGTATTATAAATTCAGCATTTCATTTTTTATATTGTTTCCTTGTAATTATAGATGTATTTCTTTTTTACAAACTACAAATTAATCACAGATGTTAGAAGGTCTAAAGTTCATTATTTTAAAATGATTAGGGACTTGGGTTTGTTTTTGGTGACTAGCTAAACATTTGAGGCATGGTTGTTTCATATGTTTTTACTTCTTGTTTTTTTTTAATGCTAAAGTTCCATATTAAATAAAAGACTAATAATATACTTTTTAAACCTTAACATAAAAATGTACGTTCAACTTCGACACTTTAAAAAGAATTAAATATTTTATAACAAAAAACAACAATTATTGTTATTCCATTTCTATTTTTGGCACGGTGTTGGGCGAATACATTCTTGTTTTCTTATTTTCTATTTTGGCATATATTCTATGAATTATAAGAATATGTAATTTTATGGAGCATTTTGGTGCTTGAATGCGACATACGTGGACATATAAGGGTGGAGGGCCATGGTGCGTGAACCTACTTGTCATCTATATATAACATCACTTGCTCCCTACATATACCAAAATTTTAACTTTAATTTTAGTTTTTTTTATTTTTTATTTTTGACTTCTACATTCTAAAGGCACATTGAAAGCATAATAACTTTTAAAATTTATTATTATTAATATTATTATTATTATTGTTTTTATTATTAGCAATAGCTTTACCATAAAGCTAGGTTGCTTTTACGTACAAAATGCTTTAGTTACTTATACAACAATATTATCGAAGTTTAGTTACATATGATTTCATGTTTCTTTAATAACTTATGTTTGTTATTTAAAAAAATAAAAAATTAAATTACAGTTTTGTATTGTTTTTGTCAATATTCTGATTTAAAATATAATGAAAATCAATTTGTTTTCAAAATTAGTATTTTAATTACTCATGAGTGACTTTGTCATGTGCTCATGGACTAACTTAGTCCATTTTAGATTTTCACGTCCTCTTTGAATTCAGTGTGGGCACAAAATTGTATTTAAATAAATTAGATATTAAAAATAATTAAACAAGTAAATTAAGGGTGGTGTTATTCACACACCCCACTGCCACACCTCACACACCAATACACCCAGTATTGGTCAATACGGGGAGTATTGAGGGGTAATCATTAGGTGTCAGTACCAATGATTTGGGTGTCAGTGTCAATGATTAGACCCTTATACGCCCCGTAGTGACCAATACGAGGCATATACTTGACATGGGGTGTTAAAATATATTTTTGGGGTGTGTAGATCACCCCTCCCTAAATTAATCTATAGGTGTCTCTCAGTCATCATGAATGGACGACCTACCTAGAATGGCTACAAATACAATTTTTTTTTGTTCAAAAAAAAAATACCAATGGGATTATTTATGAAGATTTTAAAAGAAAAATAAAAGCATCATTGACGGAAGAGGCTGTCCCTTTAATTTTCTCTAAAAAATAAATATCAAATATTAACAAACAACTCTATAATTCCTATATACTCATTTACAGAGGTAGGTGGAAGAAAGACGTGGTTAGATGCAATTTGGTGCTTCCAGAATAAATAACAGGCGAGCTAAATATACCATGTGAATTTATTTAGAACTTTGATAATTAAAAATTATAAATATAAATAAAAAATTAAAAAAAATTCGTTCATTGGTGGTCATATGAAATTGCCTATTTTTACAACAAAGGAAACTGTAATTACTCAAAGAGCCCATCATTTTGTAGACGACGAGTTTCATCCGACTCGTCATTTCTTCCAGTTTTTGAACTCGGACGAGTTTCATCCGACTCGTCATTTCTTCCAGTTTTTGAACTCGGGCCCGCAACTTGTGTTTTTAACTTTTTAATCTTCGGTTGTCTGCGTAATCGATTCATTACAGCCTCACATGTTTCTTTGGGTATTATCATCATTTCATAACGCTTAAGTTTTAGTTGTAACGGCCTGCCGCAGTGCGCGGGCAAAGTTACCGGTTCTTCTCAAACTTAAGGTTTTACTCACCTTTGCTCATTATAGCCTAGCTAACATTCAAGGTCTACTATGTAAAATAATCAACCAGAACTTGATTTTCCATTATGCTTGAAACATGTTAATATACACCTTTGAGATCCTATAAAAGTGGATCTGTAACAACTATCTATAACAACTATGAATCTATATCTGGTACACATTTGAATTTAAATAAATGAAAAATAATATGGAGGGAAATCAATTATCGGTGGTGTTAATAGGCCCCCGCAAGATGGACGATCGTGGGAGAAGTCCAATCTTGGAAAGAAGTGAAGAGAAGCGTTGCTTGAGGAGAGGTTTGGTGAGAGGATCGGCTAATTGATCTTCTCCTTTGATGTGAGTGACCCGGATGGTGCCATTGTTTACTTTTTCACGAACAAAGTGGAAGTCCAAGGCAAGGTGCTTCATACGAGAGTGAAACACAGGGTTGGCTGAATAGTGGGTGGCACTTAAGTTGTCACAGTAGATTGTGGGGGTGATAGTGGAAGTGTAGCCAAGTTCAAACAGTAAAGAAATGAGCCATTGAATCTCGGCAGTGGTAGAGGCAACTGAGCGAAACTCGGCTTCTGTGGAGGATCGGGCAAGTGTGGGTTGGCGCTTGGAACTCCAGGAGATGGGATTTGAGCCTAAGTAGATGATAAACCCAGTTGTGCTGCGGTAAGTTTGTTTGTCGCCAGCCCAGTCTGCATCAGTAAAGGCATGTAATTGAAGAGGAGTGTTGCAACGTAAAAGAAGACCATGATGCAAGGTACCATGTAAGTAGCGAAGCAGACGTTTGAGGGCTGCCCAGTGAGTGTCCAGTGGCTGATGCATGAACTGTGAGAGTTTGTTGACAGCAAAAGTGACGTCTGGTCGGGTTAGGGAAAGATATTGGAGGGCACCTATGAAGGAGCGGTAGGTTGTTGGAGATGATAGAGGGGTACCATCGGTGGTGGTTAGGGAATCGGAAGTGTTCATAGGATTTGGGGCAGGTTTACAGTGGGTCATGTTAGCTTTGTTGAGGAGATCCAAAATGTATTTAGATTGAGAAAGAAATAAGCCTTTTTCGTGAGTGAGCACCTCAACCCCAAGGAAGTAAGAAAGGGAACCGAGGTCCTTGAGGGAGAAGCGTAGGGAAAGGGAGGATATGAAGGAAGTAATGAGGTTGGGGTTGGGACCGGTGATGATTATATCATCAACATAGACTAGAATGTAGATGGGTGAGGAAGCTGTGCGATTGACAAATAAAGATGGGTCTGAAACAGTAGGGGTGAAATGATTGGCAAGAAGGAATTTTTTGAGCTCATCATACCAAGCTCGGGAGGCTTGGCGAAGACCGTAAATGGCCTTGTGGAGCTTGCAGACGTGAGTGGGATGAGAGGGATCAATGAAGCCCGGGGGTTGGTCCATATAAACGGATTCGGTGAGGTGGCCTTGAAGGAAGGCGTTGTTAACGTCTAGTTGGCGTAAGCACCAGTTGTGAGAGGCAGCAAGGGAGAGAATAAGGCGAAGGGAGGCCGGTTTAACAACTGGGCTGAAGGTTTCGATATAATCGATGCCCGGTCGTTGGTGAAAGCCTTTCGCAACTAGGCGAGCTTTTAGTCGATCGACCGTACCATCCGGATTGAATTTGGTACGGTAAACCCATTTGCAACCGACCAAGTTGGGAGCCTGATCAGGAGGAACAAGGGACCAGGTGCGGTTGCGGATCAAGGCGTCGTATTCAGATTGCATGGCTTGACGCCATTTCGGTTGTTTGAGAGCTTGGGTGATGGTTGAGGGTTCTGGAAAGGGTTGAGGGACGGAATGGTAAAGGATGAAATCTTTGTTGTGGTATTTTGGGTTGGGAGGAGGAGATGGACGTGTGCATGGGGGGGTGTAGGAGGCTGAGGATTTGGAATTAGATGTGGATGGAAGGCGACGAGTGTAAGTAATTAGAGGGGGGTGGGGTTGGTAATGGGAGGGTTGCTAGAAGTGGAATGAGCATGAACTGGAGGCAAGTCAGAAGGAATAGGTGGCAGATCAGGGGATGGGGAGGGTGGGGAAGATGCTGGTTGGGTGTGTGAAGTGGGAGTGGTGGAAGTAGGTAAAAGATGAATGTGTAACCAGGAGTCTGGGTGGGGAACAGGAGAAGGATCGGCTTTAGAGAGGTGAGGATATGGAAAGACATGTTCAACAAAGTGAATGTGTCGGGAGGTGAAGATTTTGTTGGTAGATGGGTCTAGGAGGTGGTAAGCACTTTGGGAAGAAGAGTAACCCACAAATATACATGGGGTGGATCGGGGTTGTAGTTTGTGAGTGGAATAAGGTCGTAGCCAAGGGTAGGCTAGGCAACCGAAGCTGCGAAGTTTGTTGTAATTGGGTTGGGTGCCAAATAAGCGGAGAAAGGGGGATGCATTCTGTAGAGTATGGGTTGGTAATCGGTTAATGAGGTAGGTGGCTGTAGTGAATGCAAAAGGCCAAAAGGATAGAGGTAAGTGGGCATAAGAGAGTAAAGAGAGGCCGGTTTCCACAATGTGTCGATGACGACGCTCGGCATAGCCATTGTGTTCCGGCGTGTGTGGTGGCGAAGTAAGATGGGTGATACCGCAAGAAGCGAAGTGCGGTGCAAGTTTGATAAATTCACCACCGTTATCGGAATAGAATTGTTTAATTTTAGTCTGAAAGAAATTTTCAACTAGTTTTTGGAACCGAGTGAAAATTTTTAAGGAATCAGATTTATGTTTGATAGGATAAATCCATATGTACTTTGTAAAATGGTCAACAAAGATTATATAGTATTTAAGTCCATCAAAAGAAGTGACAGGAGATGTCCATACATCAGAAAAAATTAAATGTAAAGGAGAAGAAGAAGAAAGAGATGAATGAAAAAATGGAATTTTATGACTTTTATTGATGCAACATGCATTACAATTATCACTAGAAACACGAATACTAGAAACAAAAGAAGCTAAAACTTTTAAAACTTGAAGATGTGGATGTCCAAGCCGATGATGCCAAAGAGAAGATTTGGGTAGGTGCATTGTGAATGTAGAAGGCGTGGACTGAGAGCGCAATTCATAAAGACCACGGCTAACCATTCCTTGGAGTAGAGTTTGGTTGGTGGTTGGTTCCTTGACAAGAAAATGAGAAGAGAAAAATTGGATTAGAATATGATTATCAAGACAAAGCTGTGAAATAGAAATAATGTTTTTGGAAACATAAGGAACACATAAAACATTACGTAAAAAGAAAGAATGATTGTTAAAAGTAATGAAACAAGAACCGATGTGAGTAATCTGTAGAGACGAACCATCCAATGACGAGTTCCTCGGTGCCATCATATGGGGTATGTAGGGAAAGGGCATTAAGATCATTGGTAATGTGATGAGAAGCTCCACTGTCGAAAAGCCAGGAAGGATTTGGAGCTGAATTGTTGTTAGAAGCAGGAGACATAACATTTGCTTGGGGTTTATGGTGAGATGATTTGGGAAGAGAAGGTAAGAGAACTTGAGGAAACTGTTTTTTGAAGGAATAGCAGGAAGTTAAGGAGTGGCGAGATTTGAAGCAGAACTGGCATTTGCCAAGGAAGGGGCGTGGAGAAGAGAAGGAAGGTTGAAGGTTAGGGGTCGGGAGAAGACCTGTGTTGCGGGGGTTAGGTTGCTGAGATTGGTGGGGCTGCCAAGGTTTGTTAGACGGTCGGGAGTGTGCAGCAAAAACAGTGGTAGGATGGTGGAGATTGGGTGTGGGTGTGGAAGATTGAACAAGAGAGAGCTCATGATTAATGAGTTTCTCATGTAACTCGTGAAATGGAATGGAGGAATCACGAGCATGGATAGCATCAATGATGGGTTTATAAGCAGTTTGATCAAGGCCATTAAGGATGATGTCTGTTGTGTCTTCAGGGTCCATGGTTTTACCAAGGATGGATAACTCATCAACAATGGATTTGATAGATTGCATGAACTCAGTGACATATTGATCAGAAGATTTGGTGGAGTTTTTCAAGCGATGTTGGAGTTGTTTAATGTGACCTCGGGATGGTGAGGCGTAGGTTTTGGAAAGGATGGTCCATGCTTCAAGGGATGAGGTTGCGTTTGTGACTAAAGGGACAATGGATGGGGAGAGACTGCCAACCAAGGTGCCAAAAAGGAGGCGATCTTGACGAAACCAATATGAATAAGAAGCATGGGGAGTAGAGGTACCGGTTGAATCAATGGAAGAAGATGGGGGTGGAAATGAGCCGTCGATAAACTTATGTAGATCAAGGCCATGGAGGGTAGCTTCGATTTGAGTTTTCCAACTTAAATAGTTGGTAGAAAGGAGTTTTAGAGAGGCTGGGAAGTGAACGATGGTGAGGGAAGGAGTCACCAGTGGAATGGAGGTAATCACAGGAGATTCAGCATTGGTAGGGATAGGGTTTTCAAGGGTGGATGCAGAAGACATGATTGATGGTGGTGGCGGCAGTGGGATGATGTATTAGGGTTAAAGATAGCGGAAGCAAGGAAGAAGAAGATGGTGGATGCGCCTGGCTGATACCATGTAAAATAATCAACCAGAACTTGATTTTCCATTATGCTTGAAACATGTTAATATACACCTTTGAGATCCTATAAAAGTGGATCTGTAACAACTATCTATAACAACTATGAATCTATATCTGGTACACATTTGAATTTAAATAAATGAAAAATAATATGGAGGGAAATCAATTATCGGTGGTGTTAATATACTAAGGGTGAAGGGGTTAGGCTTGCGGTTAAGAATGGGTTCATAGCAACACGCCAACACCGACGTAACTCGGGCAGGTTGATTGGATGGGTAGGTTTAGCGGGTACATTTAGCCGATGAAGGTTGAGAAATTAGTTTTGGTAATGGTATGTTTGTGTGGGAGTGGGAGGTGGAGGGAATATTTAGAAAGTTTATGATTACAATCCAAGTGATAAAGATAGGTTTTTTTTTTTTAATTTTTTATTATTATTATTTAGGTGGGATAGAGTTTTTTAAATGTTTTCCGAAGTGTTTGTGAAAATAGGTCTTCCGTTACTCTAAGTAGGGAAAGTGGGTTATATGGCATCCACGTTGGAATGCTAAAGGCGTGTGGCGCCATGTTGGGGACTTCCACCACTCCAAGTAGCGAAAGAGCTTGTTTTTAACACTGACCCATCGACTTACACTTAACCGACCACATCGATGAGTTAAACACCTCTGCTTGTATGTTTAAAATTCAAACTTACACTGTCATATCTCAAAAAGATGAACCCTTGAACAAATTCGTGAGTTAATAATTCACATGCACACCTCTTTTGCTGGTCCAAGCAACGGAGGTCAACTAGGGGTGTTCATGGTACAATTTATACGTTTTTTGAGTGAAACCATAAACCAAACCGTTAATAACGGTTTTTTTGAACAATTAAAACCAAAACTGAACCATTAAAAATAAAAACCGAATCAAACTGAACCGTTATTAACGGTTTGGTTTACGGTTTGGACATTGTGTTTATGCTTTTTGACCCATTCAAAATAAAATTTGAATCGTTTTGCGATTTGAGATAAACTATTTACAATGCGCACCCAAATCTTTTTTTTTAGTAAATGATGTATAAATCATCAAACTTATATATCTATCTATTTAATATGTATGTGCCTATATATATATATATATATATACATATATGGATTATATAATGTGAAAACACAATCTTTGAAAGCAAGTTTTAAAACTCATATGTGCCATATAGTTGGAAACTTGGAATCTTGACAATAAATATGTAGTCAGTGTTAAAGTTGGTTAAAAAAATAGTTTTTGATTAAACAAATCAATTTTAATGTGGTTTAATTTAGTGTACATATTTATTTTCAAGATTGCAATTAGATGACCTAGATAATATTTAAGGGTTTTCTCTTTAACATCAGATTTTCGTAGAATACAGTCCATACACACACACACATATACATATACATATATCATACGGTCCAGTCTGGTTTTTTAACGGCCGGTTTTTGATGAAAACCGTAAACCAAACCGTTTACTACGATTTCAAACTTTTAAAACCGACCGACCAAATGTTTTGAAAAAAAACGATCGTGAGACCAAACCGATGACCGGTTTGGATGGTTTCGCGGTTTGAATCCAAACCGTGAACACCCCTAAGGTCAACCCACATGACAACACTCCGATGACTAGTTTGGATTATCATTGAAACCTCAACCCATTTCACAAACACTTCACAAAGTCACCTAAAAGCCATTTATAAAACACCATCCCATCTAAATCAAAAAAAAAAAAAAAATTGATAAAGATAACTTCAAATAAAAATAAAATATCAAGTTAAAGTTTAGAGACCCTTTTCCAAAATTTAAACTCAAACTGTTTGAGTAAAGAGACCCCCGAAACTTTATATTCAAAAAAATTACCAAAATGTCCACTTTGACCAAATTTTTATACAAAATGTCCATTTGACTTTTCAAAAGCAAAAATGTCCATCCTCTTTACGGGCGCCGGTGCCTGTATACTTACGGGCGGCCGCCTGTGTAATCCCCAATCAGAGAGCGCCATGTGTCCTACACGGGCGCCCACGCCCCTTAAAAATGACAAACGCCCGTTTAAAAATTAAGTTGTCACGGACGTCGGGCCCACACTGACACCTCTGTCACTGGCGTCCGCCCGTAAAAATAAAAAATAAAAAATAAATAGTCTGTCATCTCACAGGCGCCCGGACCACCTACACAGGCGCCCGAACATACTTACGGGCGTCCAAGCTTTTTTTCTCGAAAGACGTGTTACAGGCGCCCGCCTGTAAGGTTTTTTTTTTTTTTTTTTTAAATGCCTAATATGCTAAAATACAAAATGTGATGTAGAGATGTACAAACAAAAATACTTTAATAGAGGTTTGTATAACTTAATTGTATGTCTCACAAGTTTATATCTTTAACGTATGAATGTCAGTAAGAACTACAAATTTATCAAACATAACGGCAAACAATAATCCTGAAATAATGGTGTATTTTCCCATCATACATGTATATGAAATTACACCATTAACGGCAAACTTAATTGTACGATATCATGTCTTTCTCCCATCATACATGTATATGAATTACACCATTATTTCAGAATTATTGTTTGTCGTTATATTTGATAAATTTGTAGTTCTTATTGACATTCATACGTTATAGATATAAACTTGTGAGACATACAATTACTTTATACAAACCTCTATTAAAGTATTTTTGTTTGTACATCTCTACATCACATTTTGTATTTTAGCATATTAGGGATTATAAAAAAAAAAAAAAAAAACCTTACAGGCGGACGCCTGTTTGATACAGGCGGGCGCCTGTAACTTACAGGTGTCCTACAGGCGGACGCCTGTAACACGTCTTTCGAGAAAAAAAGCTTGGACGCCCGTAAGTAGGTTCGGGCGCCTGTGTGGTAGGTTCGGGCGCCCGTGACAGAGGTGTCAGTGTGGGCCCTGACGCCCGTGACAACTTAATTTTTAAACGGGCGTTTGTCATTTTTAAGGGGCGTGAGCGCCCGTGTAGGACACATGGCGCTCTCTGATTGAGGATTACACAGGCGGCCGCCCGTAAGTATACAGGCGCCGGCGCCTGTAAAGAGGATGGACATTTTTGCTTTTGAAAAGTCAAATGGACATTTTGTGTAAAAATTTGGTCAAAGTGGACATTTTGGTAATTTTTCCTTTTTTTAAATTCTTTTTCTTACGATCTTTATTATCAACTATTTTATTCTTCAAAATAAGAAGAAAAAAAAAATGGTCTTGTTTTCTTTATAAACTTAAAAATTTAAAAAACCACTGATCACAATTTTTAATCAAAAGTCTAAAAACTACATGTTATACCTTCGTTGCATTGCACAGGAAGATGAGGTCCCCAAAAAAAAAAATACACACACAAATATAAAACTTTATTTATGTTTCTCTTACTTTTTATCTTTCTATCTCATTTTCTCTCTTTATCCATCTCTTTACCTAGCTACCTCTTTCTTTCATATCGTTTTATATATTTTTATGATTAAATACATAAAAAAATAAAGGGTGATTATAGCATAGGTAAAAAAATGAAAGTGAAAAGAAATGGGAAAAAAGAATAAGAGATGCATATAACGTATAAGCTAACTACTATTTTTATACACTATTATTTTAAAGTTTAAGGAAAAATTAAAGAGTGCATATGTGTGTATATATATATATTTTGAATGAGTTTGGAACACAGACTCCCAAGATGAAATTTCAACTGTTCTCTCGAATATACACCCAAGCATCACAGTATGAATTTCACAACTACGCTAATCCTCTGACATTGTCTTAACAAATATGTCTTTATATGGATTCGAACATAAGATCTCCCACAAGAAAGTTAATGGCAGAGGGCTGACCCAAGACATCATGTAATGATAATAATCTCTTTAGCTACTTGAACAAATTTATGTTTGTGTAACGAAGTTTACATTTGACTTTATAGATTGAAAAAGCAAATTTGTTTTAATCAACTTGCATCAATTGACTTTTGTATTAAAAATGATTGCATATTTGTATCTTTAGCTTGTCGCAGATGCTACACATTATACTATTAAACGTATTTAATAATGAAAACACCATAATTATAACTCACAAAGTACGCATCAAAGACCGATAAACATACATGATATATTGGTGGTGTAATAACTTTTTGGTTTAAGAAAATAGGGGTATGATCAAATAAAAAATGTATTTTGACTAAAAAGGCCAAAAATTATTTATAAACATTCGAAACCGGCTCAAACTAATTCTAATTTAACTTATTCCGAAAATGTTGGAACCATATAATCCATTTACACAATATTAGCTTTAAAATTTTAGTTTTAATGTTTATCTATAAAAATTAGGTTTTAAGGTTTGGTTTTTAACTTTTAGGTTTTATCTTTATGCTTTAAGTTTTGGTTTTAAAGTTTAGGTTTTAGTATTATGGTTTATAATTTGGGGTTTAATGTTTGTGGTTAAGGATTCGACAAGCGGGTTCTAAGGACGCAAAAATAAGATCGTTCAGAGCTTCATCTTGTCTGTTATCAAGCTTTTAAAATCATTTTAACATTTTTATGTAAAATCGACTTTTTAGTGGAAGGTCCACTAAGAAAATAAATCTTATGTTTTGAAGTAACTTTTCAGGGCATGAAAATAGTTATGCAAGTTTGTTGTTGGATAATTGGATACATTTTTTATTTACCATTTAGTGATATGTTATGTCAATAACTATCATATAATGGATAGGTTTTGAGTATACGTATGTAACAACAATATCTTTTTTAATATGCTTTATATTGGAAAAATAAATAATAAATATGATGAGTGAGGGTAATCTTTGGGTTTTGTTAGTGGGTTCAACAAAAGTTATGACATATAAATAATATGTGGTTCGTTTAATAATTAATACAAGAACCGTAAACAATAAAGATAAAAATATAATATTATTATGGGTGAGGTTATAATAAAAGAGGTTTTAGTGTAAAAAGTGTGAGAAGAATTTAGAAATAATTACACATTTCTCTTTTTTAACTTGAAAAATTACATATTTTTCTAACATACAATATTTTAATGCATAATGTATAATGCTCTTAAAACTTGATTTAAGAACATATGTAAATGCCCCAATAATTTAAGATCATTAGACATATAACATGCCATTAAAAAATAGATCGGGATGTTAAGTAGCATAAAAAATAATGAAATTATTTTAGTCATGAACATTTTTATTGTCTTTTTATTATATTCATTCATTTTTTATACGATCATAACTTTTATATATGATTTTATTGTTTTAAAAATTACACAAAAAACAAGCATTTTTCAACGTTAAAACGAGTGTGGTATTGTCATATAAAAAATTATATTTGTAATGCGTTATTGTTTTTTGTCATTATGTCTTACAATGTTTTATAATAATGATTAAAAAAAAAAAGACAATGATGAACAATAGAATCACGTACTTTTTTTATATGTAAATCATAATGATAAATAAAAAATAATTTTTTATAATACATAAAAAAATAAGGACAAAATAAAATAAATTAATATTAAACTTAAAACACGATGATGATTAAATATGACACAATACCATTAAATATAAGTTTTCTAAAATAAGAATTTTTGAGAACAAAATGTTAAAATAATACAATTGTTACTTATATGATGGAAAACATAAAAATTAATTAACAACGAATTTATTTAATATGTAAAAAGCATGAAATGAGCTAAAAACGTATAACACAGTGATAAATAAATATTACACAATTACCTGAACGTAAAACATAATAATAAGTATAATACACAATGACCTAAACGTAAAACTCATTTATCAAAATGTATTCTTTAAAAAGTTATGATAATGTATGTTTTCTAAAATTATGAGTTTTGAACAACACAATGATGAAATAACACAATTGTATATTTTTTTATATAAATCAGAAAAAACTAAATAACAAAAATTTATTTAATCATAAAAAAAATGATAAAATAACACAAAATGATGCAAAAAAATAAAGCATTATGATTAAGAAATATTACATAATGACGAAATCGAATTACACAATGACTTGAAACATTAAAATCAGTGACCAAAATACATATTTTAAAAAATTAGAAAAATGTGATATATCAAGCACAATCTTTCTTACTCATTTTACTAAACCATTTTTACTAGAACCCAATACTTATTTTTATTATTATACAAGAATATTTTTTTTATCAAAATTTTCATTAAAATGTAAATCTAGATACAAGTTATTATTATATTTTTATAAATACCAATTTCTTATACTAATTCATTTTTGACGGATCTTAGATCTTTGATCTTGTTAAGAGGGTTAACACTTTTACATCAACATATTTTTCATTTCAATCTAACCTCTCATCTAAGTTAATTAATATATACATGTTATTTATATAAATATAAGACTAAATACAAAAATATCAAGAAAACACAAAAAAGTCAAAAAAATTGTAATTTTTAAGTAATTCTGTCATCTTAAATATTAATAAGAATTATAGTTTTTTGAAAAATTGGTATTATTTTATCTTAAAATTAAAAACTAGTATTTCATTAGAACACCCAAAAACCCCAAAATGGAGACTTACGGCTTTACGGAATCTCCATATATGTCGGCTTCTCCTCACTCTCCACACAAGCACGCCTCTCTCCCCATAATTGTTGATAATGTATTAAAAATAAATAAATAAATAAATAAATAAATAACCTCATTTCTAGAACCGCCTAAAAATTAAGTCTACTGTTTTGATTAAAATATTATTGGAAATGAACATAGAACATTTATTTTATTATTACATTTTAATAAATAAGATTTCTATATGTATCAAATTTTGTTTCCGTTACTACGTTTACAAAAATATATATATTTATTTGCAGAAGTAGAAATTTAAACATATAATATCTAGAAAAATACCAAAATGAGACCATGATAAAAAATACTTACATTTAAATTTTTTATACTTGAAATGAAAAGGATTTAATTAGACCTAAGTTTTTATGTTAAATTCAGATTATTATATAATTATCCCATTCAAACACGAGACATTGTAATTATGCCAACACTTTAAAAGGTAATAACCGTGGATTCCATGTCAATTTCTCTCTTAACCTTCAATGTTTATATTTTTTATCTCTTTAATTTTTAAATAACTACACAAAATATTATTTTAAGTTCTAAAGTTTCTAAATTTTCGGTTATGTTGTTCTTTAATTGCTCCGTCTCTCTCTTTAGGGTTAACACTTTAACTTTCTAATTTTTTAAAAATTTTGTAAAATGTTATTTTGTCTCCTACAAGTTTTCAGAGTTTCGAATTTACCTTTTTTGTTTCTTTAACTTAAAAAAAAAGTTAATTTCTTACACGCTTAATTATGTACGTATGGGTGTAAATTCGAGTCTATCTACGTTTGGATATAAACATTTTTCAAAATAAGTTGGGTCGAATATAACACGTTTTGATGTTTATTTTGTGTACCTTTTTAGGTGTTATATGTTCAACATAAATTTTGTTCAAAAACGAAATGAGTCGAATATAATGCGTTTTCATTTGACAGTATAATCAAGAAAATTATACGCTTCGACACCGTCATAACCTGCTACAACCCGGGACGGTTAGTTCTAAATTATCTTGCAATCAAGCCAAATAATTTTATTAATTATTATAACAATGGATATAATAAAATAATAATGAAAAAGTTCAAAAGGATAATGTGGAGATGTGGTCCACGGAGACACGACAGTATCACGTTCAACATGGTGGAGCAACTTTTAATGATCACGCCAAAAGGTGGGTGTTACCCGTATCATACCGGATCTTATGTTATTCTTATCGATTTATTAAATATATTTTGCCCAAATAAGAAGGTGAAGATATATAAATATAAAATATGTGTTGTGAATAAAAAAGGTAAATTAGAAAGGAAAAATATATAGCAAGAATTTTTTTATTATAAAAATAATAAGAGAATAAAAGTTTTAGGCCGTTAGTTTTTTTTAACAGCTTAAATTATAAAAAATCTGGTTTTTACGAGGGTTTGAAACCATCACTTTAATTAGAAAACAAAATCATAGTTTAACTTTAATAATTAATATTTTTGTTAATCTAATTAACCACACCTACCCAAGTTGAGATTATCATCTCTCAATTTATAAAACGCAGAAAAAGAATTAATTTAATAAACACACACACAAACATACATAAACATACATGTATGCATGCATACACGGGAATAAAAAAAAAGTTAAAAAGGAAAAAATATTATAAAAATAATGAGAGAATAATGTTTTAGACCGTTAATTTTTTTAAGAGCTTAAATATATAAATTCTGTTTTTTACGAGGGTTTGAAATCATCATTTTAGAAAACAAAATCATAGTTTAACTTTAATACTTTTGTCAATCTGATTAACCACACCTACCAAAGTTGAGATTATCATGTTCTCAATTTGTAACACAGAAAAATAATTAATTTAATAAACAAACACACACACACATACATTCAATCATTCTAAGAGTCAATTTAAAAAGTACTATATGTTTAATTAACTCTTGCTTTCTGCCCTAGTTGTATGAGGATGCATTGTTTCCCGATCTGATATACATAGTCATATCCAAACGCTTTGATTTCAATTTCATTTTCTACGTATTTATTTTAGAATCTATATTTACTATTTTGAGTCTTTACGTATTTATTAAAACAGGAATTGGTATCAGAATATAAAGTATTTTTATATTTTATTAATCAATAAAGCTTCAACTTATATACTACCAGTGATGTAATTTAGTTCTTAAAATTGGTTCGCCATCCGAAAAGATTGTAACATGATTGTTTAGGTGTTCAACTACCCTATCTCTTCATACATTAGATGCCGGGTTCGTTATTTTTATTTTATTCTTATATATAACTTTATTATTGTTTAAGTAGATTGCAAAAAGTCTTTACAAGGATATTAAAAAGTCTTTACAAGGATATTAAAAAGTCCAACTTGCTTTCATGCCTCTTGCACATCACTAGATAGCATTAGGTAACCTGGCTATATGAGCGGGATAGATCAGGTCGGATAATGGATAGAACGAGTTTAGATCATGATAAGTTTTAAACAAAATCAGTTTACGTATAAATGAGTTGTATTTAAAAAAAGTCAATTTAGTTCAAGTTAAAATAAGTTGTCTAAGTAAACAAATGATTAATTTGCATCAAATTTTATCATCAAATATATTATAAATAATTTTTACTTGTTTAAATCTATTATATTTTCATAATCTTAATGTTACTCATCTTAACCCATATTATGTTAAATTCAGTGTTGCCAGAACCCAGAACCCAGAACCGGACTGGACCGGCTGGCCGGCCCAAAATAGGCATGGGAACCGGATTCAAACTAGCCGGCCGGTTGATTCGATTCACTGGTCGGACCGGGAACCGGTTCCCTAGTCGGGCCGGATTTCAGTTTTTTTAAACAGAAATTTAAAAAATAAAACATTAAAACCAAATCCTATATTTTTTTAACATAATTATGCTTGTTTAAACATTAATTATGTTCGTTTAAATGTGTTTATAATAATTGTATAATTTTTTTGGAATATTTTATATATTTATTATATTATCCGGTTCTTAATCTGGTTCGACCGTTCCAGCCGATCTGACCAGTAGCCAGTAATACGTCCGGTCCGGTTCTAAAAACTTTGGTTAAATTATTAATCATCTTAATGCATAGAGCTGAACTCTATCCGTCAAAATGAAGAAAATTTTCAAGCCTAATGATGATTCTTATTATACTAACTACAACAAAAACCATGTTATGGATAACAAATGATAGCTCTTGTTAGCAAAATATAGAAACAACTATAGCTATTTCTTTGTTAGCAAACAATTTTATATTTGTATATATGGTTGTAAACGAATCGAATGAACCCCTTTTCAAGTTTGTTTATTTAACATTTAACTTTTTCACAAACGGTTCATGAACACTTACCGAACAAAAAATCTTGTCCTTGTTCGTTCATTAAGGAATTGAAGTTGTTTACTAACATAAATGAACGTATGTTATTTTAAAAAGAAAAACGGGCATTTTAAATCTCAAATATTGGACATCATTATCTTAAAGTTATATACTTAATATATAAATAAAAAATAAATTTCTTTAAATAGAGAAAAAAACAAAATTAATAATCATAATTAAAATGACTTAAAACTAATATTTCAAAAATATGAGTTACAAATTAATATGTTTTTAGCAAGATAAATTTCAAATGACTATATATTTAATTTAAATAATATAGTATTAAACTAAAAATAAAAAAAAATTAAGAATATAAAACATATTTGACAAATACACATAACAAATGAACATAACTGAATGTTAACAAACATAAACGAACACCTTACCGAACGATCACGAACACAAATAAAAGAACGCGACCTCTGTTCAAGTTCGTTTATTTAACTAAACGAACAAAATTTCTTGTTGTTTGTTCGTATATTAACAAACTAACATAAACAAACTTCTAGTCGAATGGTTCACAAACAGTTCGCTAAATGTTCGATTTATTTACAACCTATTTGTATATATATGTGTCTATTGTTAAATGATGTTTAAACAAGTTGAAGAGGTAGTGTAGTTGGTTGGCGCACACCCTTGGGGTTCTCTCCAAGCTTTAACACAGATTCAACTCAAGTGTAGATATTTTTTTTCTTAATTTCTTTCCTGATATTTATTAGTTATTTTTCCTTTGTTTTTTTTTTATTTTTTATTTCTTGACACATTTGTTTATATTTCTGTTTAAGTTTTTTCTTAATTTTTAACTCGGTTCACCAACAAGTCGAATTGGTGTAAACAGTCACAAGCCCACAACACTAAGCGCTACAAAGTGCGCGCAATGCCGCAGTTAACACCGGTGAGTTATAATTATTGAATCAAAATATTTTTTTATAACTTTAAATCCTTAATTTGTTATTGCTAATTACATAACATAAGATTTATTTAACACGTGTAACATACATGTTTCTGATTTAATTATATATATATATATACATATATATATATATATATATATATATATATAGGGGAGGGTTCAAAAGAAACTCATTAATTTGGAGAAAACTAAGAAAACTCGTACTAAACAATCAATTTTTTTTAAAAAAATTTCATTATTTTTATATTTAGCTTACAAATGTTATAAACAAAATTTTTTTTAATAAAAATATGTAGATTACAAAGTTACGTACATGGACGAAGGTTTATTAGGGCCGGTGGCCCCCCCTCTTTTTTCGTCCGTAGTGTAAATTTTTCGGCCGAAATGTTATTTTTAGTTAAAAATAGTGGTTTCGCCCCCCCTCGATTCAAAATTTTAACATGTATTTCGGGTTTCAAAAATTTTCGCCCCCCCCTCTTACTCCGCTCAAGCTCCGTCACTGGTTACGTATATGTAACCAATAAAGTTGCATATATGTAACTCATATATGTAGTTACAAGTTACATATATGTAATCAATGAGTTACACATATGTAATAACATGAGCTACATATATATTTTTTATTTTTTTTTTTGTTAATAGATCTAACATTATAATAAAACAAAATTTAAAACAAAAAACGAAAAACGAAATTGATTGATAACAACTGTGATTAGTTTTCTAAGTTTTATCTAAAATGGAGGTTTTTCTATGGAACCCTCACCTAACTTCTAAACGCTTGTGAATTAGAAAAAACTTAAAAAAGAAGCCTCCCCTATTTTTGTATTAAAAAAACCATAAAAAAATTTCGAAGAATTGAGCGATTTTTGCCAGGGTTAATGGATTACCTCAATTAAGGTGGGTTAACAACGGATCCTTACCCTATACATATATACATATATACATACATATATATATATATATATATATATATATAATCTACTAGGTATAAATCTTATGTATTACGCATGTATAATAAAATTTTATAATAAGAAAATCATTTCGTTAAAAAATCATGCATGCATATTAGATTTGTTGAATAAACTCGAGCTTTCAATAGGTTGAATAAACACATTTTCATTCCCTAACGCATATAATTATTAAAATACGTCTTTAAAAAATAAAAATAAAATGACCTTTACAAACTATTTTAAAATATTTTTAAAACATTTTCTATGTAATTGACGAAAAGTATTCAATGAAAGTATACTTAATTAGTTCTTTTAAGTTTTTTTAGAAATGAAGACATTAATAAAAACACACAACATTATATATATATATAATTAATAGCTGGGTAAGACTATCTCACTTTTTATTGTCTTGCCTCTTGTATAAAACATCTCAAGAAAAATTAAGTTGGGCAACAAATAAATTAATGTCCCAAAGAAATAGTGCATTGGTAAGAGACTCACACTTTCTATTGGAGGTTGTGGGTTCAATTACCATTGTTATCAAAATTTGTGAGACATAACAATAATGCGTGACTCGGGCAACTAGGGATGAGATCGGTGCCATACCGGTACCGTACCGGTACCGATACCGAAAATACAGGTACCGAAATTCTTGAAAAATGAGTACCGATACTGGTACCGAAACATTAAATACGGTACCGGTTCGGTATCGGTACCGGTACCGGTATTTTCGGTACTTTACCGGTTTTGTACCGTTTTCTCAATTTTTTGTTGAGATGAAGATGAAAAATATTAGTTTTCAAATTATAAATGTTATTATGTCATAATTATAAGAAAAATCTATGCATATGAATGCATCGTATGAATAAATTATAAAAAAAATCAAGTTCACAAAACGAAGAATTACAAACAGAAAAATATGAACGCATCGTCTTTCGGATTTAAATAGTATTTTTTATATTTAATAATTAAAATATTAATTTGGTTTTAACGCATCATGGTAAATATTTTTTAAACTATACTAGATTAGTAAATAATCAAATTCAAAACAAAAAATATCTATATTCCGGTACCGGTATGGTTTCGGGAATTTTCTATATTTTACCGGTACCGGTTAGTACCGATACCGAAACTTGAGAAAAAAAGTACCGTTATCGGTACCGAATCTACCGGTACGGTATCGGTTCGGTACGGTACCGGTATTCGGTACAAAAATCTCATCCTAGGGCAACTACCCGGCTTTGTGTCCTAGCCAAAAGGGTTTTACGAGATAAGGTTAAAGCTTCATGCACGGTTTTTTCTAGAACGGTTGGTTGACGAGTTTTCAACTCCAACCAACTTGGCCTGTCAGAAGGGTTGGGTGGAGTCTCCGCTACAATCGTAGCATGTGGAGCCTCTCTAATGCCACTGAAAAATGCTCCATTGCAATTGTAGCATGAGTGTGACGTTGAAGTTTCGATACTTAGTGTGACAACTAGTACCTGACCGGCCGGCAAGTCCGTACGGTAGGTGTACTTTCAACAGTAACTATGTGTAAATACATGATTGTGAACAGTACTTGTATTAACAGAATTCAAAATACAAGAAACAGTTGTACGTATTTTTGTGTAAACTTAAATGCCGTAAGTATAACACTCGTTATAAACAATAGTTGTTAGTATTTAGGTGAAAACATAAGTACAGTTAACACAACTAATCAAGAGAAGCAACCGTGTTCATGTGAATAACAGAAACAAATCGGTTGCGATCTGATATTCATAGATGACATGAATTAGATGGCCGACAAATCAGTATGAAAACATTGTGATAACAGGATGTTTAGTTGAGTCCGACAGTGAGGAAATACAATTCACTGTTTAATTACAGTGTCGTTTCAGAATAACAAACTGACAGTGTGTTTGCGTGGGTGACGATTCACACAAACATATCTGTGGGTTTAACGTTCTGAAATGATGACTGGAAAGTAGAAAACAAAAGTTAGAAAGCAAAACCATCGACGTGTTCGTTCGAATGACGATTCGAACGAATACGCGCGATGGTGACGCGATCTGACGAAACGAAAACGAAACACGACACGAACGACTTTAAATTAATAAAATAAAATAAATAATGTTTTACAATTTTGAAACTCATCAAAATAATTAAAATAAAGTTCCGGAAACGCGAATACCCCGGAGTATTTAAACACCAAATGAGGCATTTTCTTTCATTTTTCACCAGCCGTTTCTCTCTCTAACCTCACATTCCCGCACCCTCTCTCTCTAGAATAATCCCTCTTCTAATCGCGATAACTTGCTCGTTTCTTGACGGATTTGGGCGTTCTTGGTGTCCACGTGAAGCTCTCAACCTCCTCTACAAGGCAGTGCAACACATCTTGTGTTTTATCCGGCCAAAAACGAGGTATGAAGCTTGAAAGATTCACGAAAATAGGGTTTCTTAGTGTTTTGTTCGACCCATCACTCTACCGGTGTAGGACCCTACTACGCACCATTACACCATCACCAACCGATCTGGGAGAGGACACCATGGACATGGTTGGACCAAGGGCTTGAGCTGGATGGTGACTTCGAACACACAGGGTTCGTGGGAGTCCGGTTGGCCGAACCCAGTGAGACCGGCGAACCTGTGTGTGCCAGCAGACGTGAACCATTGCCAGCCGAACCTGGACATAACCAGTCACGAACCCTCGGTCATCCTCACGAACCTCACATGGCTGACGAACCTCCAGCACCGAACCCTTATAGCCTGTAACAGCCGAAAATTTAGCACATTTAATCGTGCTTGAAATCCACGATGATTTGACAAACGAAATTATTACAGAATGATAGTGTGCGAGAAATGGTGAACGTGGGCGAAAACCATGCGCGAAACGGACTTACGGATTGTCCGGAATCGTGAAACGAAGATAAAATCGAAAAGTGAACAAAAATCGCCTGGGGCGGTACGCCCCGAGCCACCCTCTGGACTTAGGCGATGCGCACGGATGGCATCGAAAAGGTTCTGGAAGCTTTGCTCCGCGCGGTACGCGCCACTTCCCTGCGTGGCTTTAGGCGATACGCCTGACGTCAGCATGTCGGGCAAGTTGGGTTAAAGATCAGATTTCAGCCATAAAACCATAATTTTATCTTCTAGTCGACGATTCCACCACCAACCACGAAAATCCACCCCTATAATTCATCAAATCTTCAATTTTGAAGGCTTTTCAAGGTTTAGATCGCACTAGGGAACGTTTCTGCAAGCCCGGATCATCGTTTTACCCGCAAAACTCCGTCTGAATAGGTAACGGTTCACTTTAACCTTCTAGATTGGTAATGATTGATTAAATCTTGTTTTTGAACGTGATGATACAGTTAGGGTTGTTGATTATTGCCTAGATGATGGCTATGATTGATTATAAACGAGAAACTCGAACTGTTAATGGGTAAATCCTTGTTTTGAGCCGTTGTAATGCCCGGTTTGCATGGAATCATAACAATGGTTATAATGGTTTAAACCATTTGATTATGACAAGGTAGGTGATTAGTTTGATTAATTTTGGATATGCAAGGTTAAATCCAAGTGTTTCAAACTAATCACAATCAATAACAAGGATTGATCATTCCTAAGCCATTAAACTGTATAGAGACTGTTTTAGCTTGATAATCAACAACATTAACGATTTGATGGCTATTAAGGCAATGTCTTTGACATTGGACGTTCAGAAAAGATTTAATCAGTATGTTAAAACGTATATAACATATTATACGTAAACTAATGCAGGACTATACCATTAGCACCAGTTGTGAGTGATCTCGCTACCGTGAGACATCAGGTGAGTTCTAGACGCCCTATTTTCATGTTTAATGTTTTGGGCTGGCATACATGCTTAATATTATGTTCAGGATGTTATGTACATAAGATGATGATGAATGAATAATGGTATGCCATGACTATGTATGCGTGCTTATGTGTTAACATGATTTGTGCATGAAGATATGCTAAGTATGATGAGTGCATATCAGTAAGACATGATGATAAGATGTATGGTAACATGCTATGATGACAATTACGGATGTTAAGTTATGATGGAATCCTAGGCTGCTAGGATGAAGGTATGGTGTAGAATGCGAGGAATAGGTTCTATTGTAACATGTAAGTGATGACATGATGATAAAGATGTTATCATGAGATATTATGATATGATATGTGACTTTGCTGCTAGGGCATAATGCTATGATGATAAGATGCTAGTATGAAAAGTTCATGAATGCCAGAATGTATGATCTGATGATATGATGATAGCATGATATATATTCATTGCTAGGATGTTATGATAGTATGATGAAATGATACTGGCATGACGTGATATGATGAATCCTAAGATATTAGGACAACGTGATGATATCATGATGATAAGAGACTAGCATGAAATGTTATGATGTTATGATGAATACGATGAATGATCATATGATGCTAGTGTGTCATGAATGATGAAGGAATGATGTTCCTATACGTGTTATAGGAAGATGAATGTATGAGAGTCAACCAGGACTATAACTGGGTATCAGAGTCAACCAGGACTATAACTGGGTATGAGAGTCAACCAGGACTATAACTGGGTATGAGAGTCAACCAGGACTATAACTGGGTATGAGAGTCAACCAGGACTATAACTGGGTATGAGAGTTAACCAGGACTATAACTGGGTATGAGAGTCAACCACGACTATAACTGGGTATGGAGTCTTATGCCGGTATAAGCCCACTGTTAAAGACAGTGGATATGATGAGGATAACGGTTTTAATGATCTAAATGAATGTGTGTTATGATTACGTATATGTGATGTATGAATGATTTATGTAAAGAATTCTTGTACCGGTATGAGCTGTCAACTTCGGTTGATAGTGTTAAAGAAATCTTATACATGTATGAGTTATCAGCTGCGAGTTGATAGTTATAGAGTCTTGTACTGCACATGTCGCACCCCGAGAAATTCCGTCCCTTCTGGGGCGCGAGCGACGGCAGATTGTCAGGATCGCAGTCTCCGGTCACACAACCTACGAGACCTATATGTCTGATTTCGTACGTACATCCAGTAATTTGGATAAAACAGTTTAATAATATCAGAGTAGCGGAAGCAAATGTAGGTTATCAAAACAGATTAATATTCATAGATAGCGGAAGCGTTAATTTAAAACGGTTTTCAAAATGTTAAGTAACAGTACTTGCGGAAGCGATTAAAGGTGATTAACATTACACAACATATCTAATGATAATCAATGTTTAGTAAACTAAGACACTTAAACGGATGCATGCGACTCCGGCCTAGCATCCTATTCCTGGTGCGCGTGCCTTAGTTACCTGAGAAAACATGCGAGTAAAAGGTCAACACGAAGGTTGGTGAGAGCACATGTTTGTAATCAGCAGTAAACATCAAAATGTTTAAAGTAAAGTGTGCAGGTCTATTTTTCAATACAATGCATTATCAATTGATAGCTAGTCAATATGTGTTATATCATATGCGGGTTCGCAACCGAAGCTAACATGCTGCCTCCCGCCCTATCCATCCAAGATATGGCAAATGTTGTTTGGTCAATTATGCACTGTTCCGACCTCCAGTCGGGGTGGCCATACGGCTCGCAACAGTGGGGCTTGTCAGGCCCAAATAGTACTATTCAGAATTACCACGCTGAGCGCAACGCGCTATTAACGGCTCGAGGTGTGTTTAATGAGGACTTATCAGTTTGTGGATGAATGCCACACATATGTATATACGATATTAGCATGTACAAAAATAACCAAAAGTGTGTAAGTTGTTCAAAAACAGTTGTATGCAATGTTTTCTCCCCCAAAGGTAGAAAATGTAAAAAGGGGCCGTGAACTCACCTTAGCGAGGTGAACAAATGTAAGCGTAAGCTCCTGTGTCGTCGGGTGGTCAGTCACCGGCTACCTATATCGTATATTACACGTGAGTTCGTGTAAGTGATTGTGTTACGTGATCAATAACTCTCGGTTGATCATGTCTGTCTGTGTTGGTCTACATTGACCGTGTTTGACCGTGTGTGTCAACGACCCGTTGGTGAACCATGTGTTGGTTGTGTATTGTGAAACATTCGTGTTAGTGCTTGTTGTGTGCAAACGCGCAAGTCTCGTCTATGGACAACTTACCATTTATAGCAAGTTCTCAAGCATATTGATTTTAGAGTTCTGGCATGCTCATTAGTCCTACGTGATCTTGTTAACACATAGCACATCATCACATAATTCGTTTACAACATGTTTGCACATAAAAGTTTCCTGAAATGGAAAGTTTCCATTTGTAGCATTCGTGACATCAGAAACCATCTAACTTAGTATCTAATCATCACACTACATCATAATCAGTCATTTAGCATGCTCGAATCACACATCATGTTTACAAATCGGTTTTTGTAAAAATAAAGTTACTAAAAATAGTAACTTTGTGGTCTTTGCATAAAATGACCATCTAAACATTTATAAACCATTCTTTTGCCACAAATCATCATAATAACCAATCTAACATCCTTTAAACATGTCCACATAACCAAATTCATCATCTATCAATATTTCATCAATAAAAGTTACTAAATATAGTAACTATGCCAAAATGACCATAAACATTATCAATATCACATTCTAAGTGTTCAAATCATCATCTTAACATCCTAATAGCAATTCTACATACATGCATGTCCACCATTTCATCTATAACCTCATTTTGAGAAAATAAAGTTTCTAATAATAGAAAGTTCATCCAATATCATGTTTTTAATCAATAAGATCATCATCTAATCTTGCAAGAACACTTATACATTATCAAGAATCATCCCAACATCAACAAAATCATCTAGAATGCCTTAGATCATACATGCATGGCATTATAATGTCTTAAATCATTATTTCAAGCATATAGGTTCATACCCATCACTTTAGATCATCATAAAACTCAATCTAAACATCATAGATCATCAAGAAACACATTTATATCATCAAACCCAGATTCAAACCACAAGAAATTCGTGCATGTGATGGGTGGGTGCTTGCATGTGAGTGGATCTTCATGCATGTGGGTTTTTACCCATTGCATGTTCGATCTAACTATCAAGGAGCAAGTAAAACTACCTTAGATGCTCTAGATCGCTGGAATGAAGTTGAATCAAGGATTTGGCAGCTCCAAGAGTAGCTGGAAATAAACTCTTAGTGGCTTCAAGTGGTGGTGTGTTGATGGTGATGAGTTCCAAGCTTCCTTCTATGCTCCAATGGCTTCCTAGGAGCTTCAAAGCTTCATCAATGGAGTTTTCTGGTGAAATGATGAAGAAACAGAGGTAGGAACTCGAGATAGAGGTGTTATGACCGAGAGAATAGGATTAGAATGATTAAAGTGAGATAGGTTGAGTGTAGATCTTATTTTTGCGATCTGTGCATGTCAGGCGTAACGCCTGGCGTGGGCTAAAGATCTAAGGCGTTACGCGCGGATGTAAATTGTGTCCGGCTGAGTTCTTTGTCCCGCGCGCATCGCCAGAGATGGGTGCTTCGGGTCAGGCGTACCGCCTGGCCCATATGTAAGGCCCAATATGCCTATTTTGCTGTTCTGGGCCCATTCTCGCCCGTTTCTCGACTGTAGAACATCGTTCGAGTGTCGTTTGGTCTCCTTTGAGCTTCCCAGTTCACTGTGTGACTGTTTCGTGATGTTTCGAGTGTTGTGATACACAATGTGTTTGACGTTCGCCAACGTTCGTGAGACTCGTGTGTGTTTCGGTAATTCCTCGAATTATCGATGATTGTTTGTGTTCGTGTCTAACGAAGTGTTTGCACGCTTGATTAATCCTAATCAACGTGTGATGCACAATCCAATAATTCCCCGAATTATTGTTTTGTGTTAGTGTTGTGTTTGCCACACTTGGTTTCCAAAACCAATGTGCAATGTACGATTCGATAGCTCCACGAACTATCGTTTCGCAGTAGTTTGTGTTCAACTCATATAATCAATCATGATTAAACGAAATGCAACAAGTATGAATGTGAAATGTAAAGAATATAAAAGTTGCAATTCACCTGAAATTGCCGGGTGTCACATCATCCCCTTGTTGAAAGAAATTTCGTCCCGAAATTTGGTTGTTGTTGGTAGCGTTCGAGAAGCAAGAGTGTTTGAAAAAAAAAAAATTTCTAGTTGTCACATCATCCCCTTGTTGAAAGGAATTTCGTCCCGAAATTTATTTGCTGTTGTCGACGTTCGACGTTGTCTGTTTGAAGAGATGGGGATATTTGCGCATCATCTTATCTTCACGTTCCCACGTGAATTCAGGTCCGCGTTTCGAGTTCCATCGAACTTTGACAATAGGGATCTTACTTTGCTTGAGTTGTTTGACCTGACGGTCCATGATTTCTACCGGCTCTTCCACGAACCGTAGTTGTTCATCCACCTGGATCTCATCCAGTGGAACAATAAGTGTTTCATCCGATAAACACTTCTTTAGGTTTGAGACATGAAATACGTTGTGAACTCCGTCGAGTTCGGCTGGTAAGTTGAGTTGATATGCCACTGGAACAATCCTCTTCAGGATCTCGAAAGGCCCAATATACCGTGGGTTCAATTTGCCTCGTTTACCAAAACGAATGACGCCTTTCCATGGCGAAACTTTCAGAAGGACTTTGTCTCCTACCTGAAATTCCAAAGGCTTTCGGCGTTTGTCGGCATAGCTCTTTTGACGATCACGAGCTGCTGCCATGCGATTCCTGATTTGCACGATTTTCTCCGTCGTTTCGTGTACAAGTTCCGGGCCAGTGAGCTGACTGTCGCCCACTTCCGCCCAACAGATAGGTGACCGGCATTTCCTGCCATAGAGTGCCTCAAAAGGCGCTGCTTTGATGCTTGTGTGGTAGATGTTGTTATAGGAAAATTCTACCAACGGCAGGTGAGTTTCCCAACTATTTCCAAAGTCCACTACGCACGCTCGTAGCATATCTTCAAGAGTTTGTATCGTACGTTCACTCTGGCCATCAGTTTGTGGGTGGTATGCTGTACTCATATCCAACCGCGTGCCAAGTGACTTTTGCAATGATTTCCAGAAGTTAGAAGTGAATCTGGCGTCTCGATCTGAAATGATGGAGATTGGCACTCCATGTCGTGAGACCACTTCTTTGACATAGATTCTGGCTAGTTTTTCCATCTTGTCGTTCTCCTTGATCGCGAGGAAATGTGCTGACTTAGTTAGTCGGTCCACAATCACCCATATTGTGTCACACCCACTTGGGGTACGGGGTAATTTGGTGATGAAATCCATGGATATTTGTTCCCATTTCCACATGGGGATCTCAGGTTGTGTGAGTAATCCAGATGGTTTCTGGTACTCGATCTTGACTTTCGCACACGTCAAGCATTTGCCCACGTAGGTGGCAATGTCGGCTTTCATATGTGGCCACCAGTAAAGTATCTTCAGATCATGATACATTTTATCAGATCCAGGGTGAATGGAATATCGGGATTTGTGAACCTCGTCCATCACAAGGTCTCGTAGGTTCCCATGATGCGGAACCCAGATGCGTTCCATGAAATACTGTAAGCCATCGGCTTTTTCCGTAAGTTGGTGCTCCATTCCCCTCGGTGATTCAGCCGATAAGTTTTCAGGTCTAAGTGCCTCCACTTGGGCATTACGTATCTGTTCAGGGAGGTTGGGAAGAATGGTGAGTTGTAAAGCTCTTACCCTCTTGGGTTTCGGTGTATTCTTCCGACTTAGGGCATCGGCCACTACATTGGCCTTCCCTGGGTGATACTTGATGGCACACTCATAGTCGTTTAGGAGTTCGAGCCAGCGACGCTGTCGCATGTTCAGTTCCTTCTGCTCGAATATGTGTTGGAGACTCTTGTGATCAGTGTATATCGTACACTTGGTACCATACAGGTAGTGTCTCCAGATCTTAAGTGCAAATACCACGGCTCCAAGTTTTAAGTCGTGGGTGGTGTAGTTCTTCTCGTGTACTTTCAGTTGTCGAGAAGCATATGCGATCACCTTCTCTCGCTGCATCAGCACGCATCCGAGCCCTTGTATCGAGGCATCGCAATATACTACAAAGTCTTCCGTCCCATCGGGAAGGGATAGGATAGGTGCACTACAGAGCTTCTGCTTGAGAAGTTGGAATGCAGCTTTTTGTCTTTCAGTCCAGAGGTATTTCTTGTCCTTGTGGGTTAAGGCTGTGAGTGGTTGGGCTATCTTTGAAAATCCTTCGATAAATCGCCGATAATAGCCTGCCAAGCCTAGGAATTGTCGCACCTCAGTTGGGGTCTTTGGTGCTTCCCAGTTCTTGATTGCCTCTATCTTAGACTTATCCACATAAATCCCTTGTTCATTAACAACATGTCCCAAGAATTGGACTTCTCGGATCCAGAAGTCGCATTTTGAGAGTTTAGCGTACAGCTTCTCTTTTCGTAGCAGTTCAAGAGTCAATTGAAGATGCTCTTTGTGTTCCTCCTGGGTTTTGGAATAAATGAGAATATCATCTATGAAGACAATGACGAACTTGTCGAGGCATCTCAGAGTTATAGTTTGAGAGATCTTGGCATCTCAAATGCCAAGACTTAAACTGAAAATGGGATTAAGTGATGCAGATTGCCAACCATGGATGAACGGATGCCACGAGCTGAATGTTATGTATGAGTTAAGATGTAGGTGTAAGGGTAGTAAGGTAGTTAGTGTCATGAACGTTGATGAGATGGGATGGGAAACGTTTAGAGCCTATGAGTTAGGTTAATGGTTAATAACACCTGATCAACGTCATTAACGATTTACAAAGCTTATTTCGTGCTAAACTGATTTCTGTACTGACTCCTCAATTGTTGCATTATGTAGATAGTTAGATGGCTGGACAAGAGGGTAGCCCACGTAAGCAACCACAGGAACCTGAAGAACCGCGTATTGAGAATGAAGAACCCGTCAACGAAGACGACCATGAGCACAATGAGCAACCGGAAAGTGAAAACGAGTTTACTCTAGAGCCTATCGTGGTGAAGGCTATTTCTGACGAGGTGAACCGGATTATGGATGATAAACTGCCAGCGATAATTGCTAAAGCACTGAAGGATGCTCTGAAAGACAAGTCGGAGGGGACTAAGGAGAGCACCAAGGAAGATGAGGTTGTCATCAGCGAGACTAAGAGCGGTGATTCTATGTCAAAGAAAATGAAGGGTTGTGACTACAAGGCCTTCAAAGGATGTAACCCACCGACCTTCGATGGAAAGAAGGATGCTGTGGCCACCTGTCACTGGATATCTGCGATGGAGGCTGTTATCTCCATCAGTGAATGTCGAGTTGATCAAGCTGTCAAGTTTGCAGCCCATTCATTTACTGAGGAAGCTCTACATTGGTGGAACACCATTAAGCAGTCCAAGTCTGCAGCTGATATGGAGAAGATGACTTGGGATGATCTCAAGGAGCTGGTCACTAAATAGTTCTGTCCCAAGAATGAGCTGGATAAAGTAGAATGAGAGTTTCTGGTTTTGAAAGCTGGGAGTATGAATTATCGACAGTATACATCACAATTCAATGAAATGGCAAGACTAGTTCCTCACTTGGTTGGTTCTGAGGAACGCAGGGTGAAACTGTATATGGAGGGATTGCCTCCAAAGGTGCGGATTCATGTAAAAGAAAATGCTTCCAAGACCTTCGACTCCACGGTGGAACTCAGTGGTATTGTATGGGATGATGTGATGTCTGATGAGCCACTGAAAGAGGAAACATAGGTGAAGGAGTCCTCCGGGACTAAGAGGGGACGAACTGACCAACGAAGGATGTCAACTAAGAAAGTGAAGCGTGAGGAGACGAATCAATGCAACAAGTGTGGGAAAACCCATTATGGGCCGTGCCGGGTGGGCACTAACTTATGTTATTGATGCGGGAAGATGGGGCATTTCTCCAGTAATTGCCCAAGGGCCACCAGATGCTTCAACTGCAATAGGTTTGGACATCTGTCCAAGGATTGCAGACAGCCGCGATTCGATGCGTTGGGCTCTGGAAAGAAAGACGACAAGGGGAAAGAGAAGCAGAAGGCTAAAGCCCGAGCCTTTACGATGACGAAAAACGATGCGGTCGTGGACCCGGATGTGGTCACAGGTACCTTTTCTATCAACAGTATTCCTGCTTCTGTATTGTTTGATTATGGTGCCAGTATAAGTTTTGTATCTTCTACTTTCTAAGATGGGTTGTCTGGGAAGGTTAAGAAGATAAATCGGGTACTTGATGTAGAAACGGCGATTGGTAAGATGACCAGGGTGACTGAGGCTATAGATGGTTGTTATGTTAAGATAGGAGGTCATAAGTTCCCAGTATAATTGTTTTTTTTTATAACCTTGGGAGGTTCGACGTAGTCTTGGGCATGGACTGGTTAGCCAAATACGAAGCTAACATTGTATGTCGACGTAAGTTGATATGTTTATGTGCGATGGATGGGAGCTCCGTAACGACTTATGGTGATAAAGTGATGTATGCGCCGAAGATCATTTCGATGATCAAGGCTGATGTTATGATGAGGCGAGGGTGTGTAGCCTACTTGGCCTATGTGATTGAGGAACGTACGAATATGAGGACAATTGATGATGTAACCGTGGTGTGTAACTTCCTTGATGTATTCCTTGAGTAATTGCCTGGATTACTACCGGAACGGGAAATGGAGTTCCAAATCGACTTAGTGCCGGGGCCAAAACCCGTTGCCAAAACACCTTACCGTTCAGCTTCCACCGAAATGAAGGAAATGATGGCCCCGCTACAAGAACTCCTTGATAAAGGTTTTATACGACCGAGTGTCTCTCCTTGGGGGAGCCCCGGTGTTGTCTGTGAAGAAGAAAGATGGTATCATGCGAATGTGTATTGACTATAGGGAACTGAATAAGTTGACCATAAAGAACATGTATCCTCTACCTAGAATTGATGGCTTGTTCGATCAATTGCAAGGTGCGAGCTGGTTCTCTAAGATAGATCTCCGATCTGGTTACCATCAGTTGAAGGTTCGAGAGCAAGATATTTCAAAGACTGCATTCCGAACGCGATATGGACACTACGAGTTTCTCGTTATGTCATTTGGATTGACGAATGATCCTGAAGCATTTATGGATTTAATGAATAGGGTATGTCGACCGATGTTGGACCAATCGGTGATAGTATTATTGATGATAGTTTGATTTATTCAAAGAACGAGGGAGACCATGCTTGCCACGTACGTGAGGTATTGGAGATCCTGAGGAAAGAGAAACTTTATGCTAAATTCTCCAAATGCGCTTTCTGGTTACTAGAGGTACAATTTCTGGGTCACGTGGTGAACCTAGAAGGCATTATGGTAGGTTCAACTAAAGTTGAAACAGTTATGAAATGGAGCCTTTGAAGTCACCGACGGAAATACGCAGTTTTCTTGGTTTGGCCGGTTACTATCGGAGATTTATTCAAGACTTCTCCAAGATAGCTACATCACTGACGAAGCTCACGAAGAAAGATGTAAAGTATGAATGCGGCCCGAACCAAGAACAAGCGTTCACAGTGCCAAAGGAGAAACTTACCCAAGCTCATGTCTTAGCACTGCCGTATGGAAATGATGATCTTGTTGTGTATGCTGATGCATCACGACATAGCTTATGCTTCACGCCAGACTCTCTGGACGAACTCAAGCAGGGCAACAAGAAGGATTGAAAGAAGAGAATGTAAGTTTTGAACGTGTTTGCGGACAAGTCAAGAACTTGGAAGACGAGATGAAACGACTCTACCCACATTTGTTTGAGACGTAATAGGTTTCGAGGACGAAACCTATTGTAAGGAGGGTAGATTTGTAACAGCCGAAAATTTAGCACATTTGATCGTGCTTGAAATCCACGATGATTTGACTAGCGAAATTATTACAGAATGATAGTGTGCGAGAAATGGTGAACGTGGGCGAAAACCGTGCGCGAAACGGAGTTACGAATTGTCCGGAATCGCGAAACGAAGATAAAATCGAAAAGTGGACAAAAATCGCCTGGGGGGTACGCCCGAGCCACCCTCTGGACTTAGGCGATGCGCACGGATGGCATCGAAAAGGTTCTGGAAGCTTTGCTCCGCGCGGTACGCGCCACTTCCCTGCGTGGCTTTAGGCGATACGCCTGACGTCAGCATGTCGGGCAAGTTGGGTTAAAGATCAGATTTCAGCCATAAAACCATAATTTTATCTTCTAGTCGACGATTCCACCACCAACCACGAAAATCCACCCCTATAATTCATCAAATCTTCAATTTTGAAGGCTTTTCAAGGTTTAGATCGCACTAGGGAACGTTTCTGCAAGCCCGGATCATCGTTTTACCCGCAAAACTCCGTCTGAATAGGTAACGGTTCACTTTAACCTTCTAGATTGGTAATGATTGATTAAATCTTGTTTTTGAACGTGATGATACAGTTAGGGTTGTTGATTATTGCCTAGATGATGGCTATGATTGATTATAAACGAGAAACTCGAACTGTTAATGGGTAAATCCTTGTTTTGAGCCGTTGTAATGCCCGGTTTGCATGGAATCATAACAATGGTTATAGTGGTTTAAACCATTTGATTATGACAAGGTAGGTGATTAGTTTGATTAATTTTGGATATGCAAGGTTAAATCCAAGTGTTTCAAACTAATCACAATCAATAACAAGGATTGATCATTCCTAAGCCATTAAACTGTATAGAGACTGTTTTAGCTTGATAATCAACAACATTAACGATTTGATGGCTATTAAGGCAATGTCTTTGACATTGGACGTTCAGAAAAGATTTAATCAGTATGTTAAAACGTATATAACATATTATACGTAAACTAATGCAGGACTATACCATTAGCACCAGTTGTGAGTGATCTCGCTACCGTGAGACATCAGGTGAGTTCTAGACGCCCTATTTTCATGTTTAATGTTTTGGGCTGGCATACATGCTTAATATTATGTTCAGGATGTTATGTACATAAGATGATGATGAATGAATAATGGTATGCCATGACTATGTATGCGTGCTTATGTGTTAACATGATTTGTGCATGAAGATATGCTAAGTATGATGAGTGCATATCAGTAAGACATGATGATAAGATGTATGGTAACATGCTATGATGACAATTACGGATGTTAAGTTATGATGGAATCCTAGGCTGCTAGGATGAAGGTATGGTGTAGAATGCGAGGAATATGTTCTATTGTAACATGTAAGTGATGACATGATGATAAGGATGCTATCATGAGATATTATGATATGATATGTGACTTTGCTGCTAGGGCATAATGCTATGATGATAAGATGCTAGTATGAAAAGTTCATGAATGCCAGAATGTATGATCTGATGATATGATGATAGCATGATATATATTCATTGCTAGGATGTTATGATAGGATGATGAAATGATACTGGCATGACGTGATATGATGAATCCTAAGATATTAGGACAACGTGATGATGTCATGATGATAAGAGACTAGCATGAAATGTTATAATGTTATGATGAATACGATGAATGATCATATGATGCTAGTGTGTCATGAATGATGAAGGAATGATGTTCCTATACGTGTTATAGGAAGATGAATGTATGAGAGTCAACCAGGGCTATAACTGGGTATGAGAGTCAACCAGGACTATAACTGGGTATGAGAGTCAACCAGGACTATAACTGGGTATGAGAGTCAACCAGGACTATAACTGGGTATGAGAGTCAACCACGACTATAACTGGGTATGAGAATTAACCAGGACTATAACTGGGTATGAGAGTCAACCACGACTATAACTGGGTATGAGAGTCAAGCACGACTATAACTGGGTATGATAGTCAACCACGACTATAACTGGGTATGGATTCTTATGCCGGTATAAGCCCACTGTTAAAGACAGTGGATATGATGAAGATAACGGTTTTAATGATCTAAATGAATGTGTGTTATGATTACGTATATGTGATGTATGAATGATTTATGTAAAGAAGTCTTGTACCGGTATGAGCTGTCAACTTCGGTTGATAGTGTTAAAGAAATCTTATACATGTATGAGTTATCAACTGCGGGTTGATAATTATAGAGTCTTGTACTGCACAAGCCTGTTTGACTTCAGGTCAGCAGTTGACGGCGAATTTCCTTCACCGTATGAATGATGTTATGATGTTATATGTATGTTATGAATAAGAATTATGTTATGTTTCATGATGATGTTTTATGTTAAGTATATTTTCACTTAACAAAACGTTTATGATGTTTTACGAAAACTAGAACTCACGAGCGTAAGTTGACTTGATTTAGCATGTATGTCAGGTTAAGCTTTGGTCAGAAAAGGCAGGGAGCTCGGGCATCCAGATAGAGTGTTCGATGGTTTTGGCAATTCGATATGTTTTTGATACAGACACTTTATTGTATTCTGTTGATCAAACGATGTTCACATTTCCGCTGCATGATTATGAAAGTTTTTAGTTTAAGGGCTATGTGTTATGACGAAACCAACCTACGTGGGGTCTCCCGGAATCGAGGCCTCACATAGCCGAACCTTACACCCACCGAACCTTTATGCCACTCTGCCGAACCTTTGGATGTTGCGAACCTATGAATTCTAGCCGAATCTCCCATGCAAGTTTGCATGCTAGCCGAACCTGCAGCAGTGAACGAACCCCCTTTGATCCTTTAGCCGAACCTTACTTGGGTGCCACGAACGTAGGAGCTGCCAAGCAGAAGGTTCGCCGAACCTTGTAACCAAGCCGAACCCAGGGCGGTGGATGAGAAGGTTCGCTGGAAATTGGGGAGTCACTACAACCGTTCGGCCACAGCATCAACCAATTGGCCAATAAGCACCTCAAACGAATTAAAACCATTTAATGGGCCCATGTGATTATTCGGTCCAAGAGCAACAATTGGCCCACATTTGTTTCAGGCCCCAATAGCATCTTGCAAAAGCCCACCCATGCAGCTCAATCATCTGATTTAAGAAACTCTAATCGGCCCAATCTTTTTGGTACGGCCCATCATAAGTGTTTCAGCCCAACACACCCACCTTCGGCCCAAACATTTAGCAGCCCACACAATATCAGTTGGCCATGTAAATCTTTGAGCATGAGACCAACCGTTCAGCCCTATACACACACATAGTTTTGGCCCAATTAGATTTAATTGGCCCATGGCCCTTGTGTCGGTCCACAGCAGTTATACTCGGCCCAATATCACCTACATTCGGCCCATGAAAATATTATTCGACCCACATTAATTAAAGGAGCACAAACACTTGGAAATACATATGAGTTGTGATATACATGGTGTACAAAGATTTTTACAAATGAAAATACAAGGGTGATGGAATTGTTGGGTTAAAACAATTAATGACAACTAAGTCCTTAAATCTTTACAAGATTAAGTTAGAGACAAGAAGAATTAAGGAAAAATCAGGTCTTTAGTTATATCATACACTACACTTAAACTATAGTGATTAAGTGTTAATAGATTCCACTTCAATTAAATTGGGCCGAATAATGATCGAGACCAAAGGGTGATAACCAAGTTAAGGTTAACACACACACACACAAAACAATTACAATCAATACTCATAGATTGCATACAACGTGAAATCAATACAGGAATGTGAATACACAACGAGAACAACACAGAGCGCGTGCATTTCTCTGTTTAAGCTAAGTCAATCACTTCAATAACAAGGTGAGTTCATATGCCCCTTTTCTTTAATCTTAACTGATTTTAAACTCACGGGGCTGAGAAACATGCTTCACTTTTATTTATTTAAAAGTTTAATGTTTAACATATTGCTTATACTTTGATTTAGATAATATTAAAATTGTTTATTTGCATGCTTGTATGATCATGGTATGTCAGGGCTAATCAGATGAATATGATAATGTATCTTCTTAATTCATCAACACATTAGAATAACATAGTTGTAAGATTTTATCTTACAACACTTAGTTATTCTTACATGAGCAAACATTGGGGAAATTCATACATAAACAAACATTGAGAACAATGACAGAGAAACATGATGACACAACACAACACATGAATGACTAGAAGATAAAACATCTTCTTAATGTCATTCACCATTATAATAAACTAAGTGTGACAACTCAAGTACTTACAACGCTCAGTTTACAACCTAAAACATGTTATGCGATAACATGGAGCATTGATTATCCACCACCTGCGTCACTTAAGGGTAGTAAGACTAGTTCTTACTACGGATTAAGGATTATATGGTGAACATATGGATTACATGGAATGATAATCATGATAACGTAACTTCATGATAACAACATAATTCACACAATGATTAACATAACGTGATAAGACAAGTTCTTATTCAACCTTGTTAATCACATTGAGAACATCCCACATTGAGAACAAACAACAACATCGATGTACATCATCCATCGTTACCTGTGGACTAGTAGACTGAGGAATTTATTTTCTCTCATGTCATATTATTAGTAACAGTTTCGATGAGGGCAATGGGATCACAAAGTGGTAGAGGTAAATCGGATGCATTGAAATCTGATTTCGTGAGGATTGCAATGGATTCCTTTTAGGCTCTATGCACTTCGCATTGAGAACAAATGACAAATAGTTAACTAACACTTTTAATATTTAAAAGTGAATCAACAGTTAACCCCACAAGCAATAGAATAATACAAGGAGCAGATTAAGTAAATCTAATATCCTTAATACATATAATGATTATCAATACTTCGGTTTGATAACTACAACTTTACTACCATATTATTCTATACATGATATCACAGGTGAACAACAATGAGATGAACATGTGGAATGAAGATGGAAATCAATAGTTGTATTGCAAGTAGTGTGGAGTTCTAGTAGTGATGTGGTGGGATGTTGGCTAGGGCTTGGTTCCCTTACATATGCCTTATATATGAGCATCACTACTAGGATGATATATAATTTGTAAATATAACTATTGAGAAGCCATTGGATGAACGGGTGAACAAAAAACATACAAGTAACATAACATACATTGTGATTGTGCATGTGAATGAATCAAGGTTTTCAACTAATATACTTATGAACTCACCAACCTAGTGTTGACTTTGTTTAAATGCATGTTTTCTCATGTGACGAACATGTTTAGTCGCCCATATTCAAGAACATAGCTAGTGGACTTTAGAGGACCTAGCTACATTTTGTGTGATCATACTTTTGGGATGGCAAAACAACGAATCATCTTTTGTATATCTTGTACAGATACAAGATATAAACTCATTGATTCTTTTGGATAGATTTATTTGATTCAATTATGAACGATACATTGTAATTTAATCTTGTAATTATATATCATTGTTGTGTTAGCATTTCTCATTATTTATCATGTGCTATGTAAACAATCTGATCATTTCGATTATCACTCATGATATCGCGCCCCGAGAACTTTCCACCCGACGGGAAAGTCGATCCAGCCTGCCGGCTCGGGGTGTAACACTCAGTCCCTGGACTCTAAGTCAACGATCTTGCCGTTGAATCAACCGCTGTTCTAAAAAAAACAAGTAAATAAATTTAGAATAATTTGGTTGTATAATTATGTGGTATAGATTTACCGTTAAAATAATATATAACATCAATAATAATAAACTCCAGCCGTCCATGCATAATTCTACATATTAATAACATCTTTCGGCTTAAATATTGACATTTTCAAATATATATGGTAAAATATGAAGAAGTTTAATCTTTATTATATTTTAGTTATTTAATTTATGTAATTTCCACCACCTACCGCCCCAAATAATACTCCATCACCTAAATCTTAAAGAAAAAAAACCCTCAACTGTGCATATAAAAAACACAAAGAATATAATTACACCCAAACAACACAAACAAACTTAACACACGAACACAAAAATAGAAACCATACCTTTACATCAAAAACATAAGGATCGAGTCTTAATAAGGTCTTCAAACCATGTGTTAGAACCTCTAACTAACAAATCAATAGGGGTAGAGTCATTTATTTATTTTTTTAATTTATGTTTACATCTTTCGCTAGATTTATACCATATTTAATGAAACATAGAAACTTGCATCGGCTCAAAGTTATTGTTTGAATTTAAAAATCACATCACTTTTAACATTATTTTCACAATATTAAGTGATACATGTAACACCGAAGTACTCTTTTTGAAGATTTTACAATCAAGCAACAAGTATTTTTCTTTTGAGTCTATTTACATATTTCTCTTTTTAAATACCTGGATATATATGCAAGTAAAAAAGTTAATTATATATTTGTTTCTCCCAAAGGGATATATAATTTTAAGGGTTGGGTAAATATGTAATAATAGGTATATGTAAAAATCCATTATATATATATATATATACATATATAGGGCAAAGATCAAATGAAAAATATATTTTGCCAAAAAAGGCTAAAAAAGATTTTTAAAATCTCTAAAATTAACCTAAACGATTGAACTCATTTCGATGACATTGGAACCGTCTCATTGAACCCTACAATACTTTTTTTTTGGTTTTCGATTTAACAACTAGTTATAGAATTTGAATTTTAGGGCATGTTTTTTTAGCTTTTATGTTTTATCTTTAGGTTTAGGGCTTGTTTTATAATTTTGGTTTTATTATTTATGATTTAAGGTTTAGATTTTATGGAATTACAAGCCGGTTCCAATGATGTAAAAATGATTTTAATCGGAGTTTGTTTGTGTCGGTTTTCAAATTTTAAAAAATCATTCTTATCCTTACTAGGTAAAGAAGACTTTTTAGAAGACCTTCCCCTACACATATAAATATATAAAACGTGCTTATAACATAGAAAAGAAAAGAGTTAATAACTTAATATACACTTGTAAAATTTAACGATAAATACATAAATTTGAAATGCTTTCAATAAAAAAATAATAATTTTAAAGAACTTATTATTGATGTATATGGAGAGCCGAGTACGGACCACTTATTTTGGGTAGTGGACTGGGTCAATTTAATTCTATATATTCCATTAATCCATTGTTTTAAAGTATATCGCTTCGATCCACTTGGATCATGTTGAAACAAGAAAACGGTAGGTGTAGGTCTGATTTAAAGATTCACGTTTATGGAATTAGAGTACAACAAAAATTCAGTGATAGACCATGACTCCATGAGGCCTAGTGGCATGGAGGAAGCCATGGAACCTCATGATGAAGCTATGGCTCGTAACTTTAATCATCATCTTTATGAGTTTCAATTATAGAACAATAACTTAATCATGTATTGATAGTGATTTTAAAATTTTCATGAGATTTTAAGAGCTCTTAACAATAAATCTATTGAAAAACATATATTATGTTAGTTTTACTTTGAAAAATGGTTTGTTTTTTAGTTAGCATATATACACATATGTTAGTTGCTTTTTTATTATGAATTTACTTGTTTTTGTTAAAGTTTAAATTCAAGGTTAGGGTAAATACATCCATAGAATCTGTAGTTGTACTTTCGTCAAACAATAAAATTAATTATGAAAACAAGCAAATGATGTGCAACTAACATAAAATTATATAAATAAAAAACACGAGAGTATTTATTATTAGAGTAAATTAGCGATATAGTTACCGTGGTTTGTTATTATTTCATCATTGGTTCTTAAGTTTCATAAATTACTCATATTATTTCAAACTTTATACATTTGTAACACATATAGTCATTATGTCACCAAATTACCCTCAAATACTTTACCAAATTGTATCACATAAGCACTATATGTGTAACAAATATTTAAAGTTTGAGACTATATGAGTAATTTATGAAACTATGAAACAAAGTGAAATACTAGTAAACCACATGAACTATCTCAGTAATTTACTATTATTATTCTTCTTCTTGTTATTATGAATTTTAATTTTTTGGTTTCTTTTTTAATGAACACATGTTTCTAGGTTTCTTATTTAACTTATTTGTTAACTCTTTGGTGTTAATGTATTAAAGTTAGAAATTAGTTTGAAAGTAAATATAAATAGTTAACTAAACATATCACTTATTCTCTGCTAGAGTTTTAGTTACATATTTTGATGCATATTTAAGACTATATTAGTTTTCAAATAGCTCATATTTAAGAATTTTTAATACTTGATTAGCTTATTTACCTATTTCACATTCAAACTTGATTTCAAACCTAATTAGTTTAAGTATAAGTTAGTTTTAAGGCCTTGTATTTTTACTTCACATTGTATCCTTAAAACGGTTGAGTTGCTCATGTGCAACATCCTACATAACATAATATTAAAGGACGAGATCACATGATTTGTTGATTCAATGAAGACAAGTTTCATGTAGCAATCATAATAGAAGCGGCTTGAAATTCACAAATAAGAGCCAATCAAAGGTAGATACGTAATTGCAAAATGCATAATGGTCATATCATAGTTTTGATATCTTTCCAAAAAGAATTCAAAGTCGATTTCTTGATTTGTATCTTCAATGTGAGTTGATCTCAAAAAATCCCTCGTTACTGCTCAAAGGAGCAGTAATAGGTACCTTGACCAACTCCAGGTCCAATAGAAGCAAGCTATGAAACACGTTGACTCACTTTAATTTTCTTTGTGGTTCTATTTTTTATTTAATTTTAAGTATATATTAGTTAAAAGTTCTAGTATTTTTACTTCACTTTGTACCCTTAAAACGGTTGAGCTGCTCATGTTCATCATCCTACATAACATGATACTAAAGGGCGAGATCACACAATTTGTTGATTCAATGAAGCCGAGTTTCAAGTAGCAATCAAAATAGAAGAGGCTAGAAATGCATAAATAAGAGCCAATGAAAGATAGATACGTAAATGCAAAATATATAATGGTCATATCATAGGTTTGAAGAAACACATTGACTTAGTTTTCTTTGTTGTTCTATTTTTTATTTTATGGTTCTTAATTTGTGTGCTTAGTTTTATTTTATTTTATTTACTAGGTTATTAACCCGTGTGTTACACGGGTTTAATATAAATTATTAAATAATTAGTAATGAAAATTTAGCAATTATAAAACGATATTTGACATACTAATAAATGTTTTAAGTAATAAATAAATAATTAAAAATTTTAATCACTATACAAATGATATATGAACTTATGATGTATACCAATTGATATTTTTGAAATAACTGACGTTAGAACTTCAGTTTGTATTATATTAAAAACCAACTTTTATAAATCAATAATATAAAATATATTTTTTGTAATTATTAATGTTAAACAACCCAATTTAAAAATAGCGTTAAACATAACAGAACAAAAGTGTAACTTTCTCTATCATTTTTATTACTTCAGTTTTTAAATAAATTAAAAAATGTCATTTTTTATAAAAATTTGATTGTTTAAAAACTCATTTTATGGTATATTTTTAAAAAAATCATTTTATAAGATAACTTGTTTTCTACATAGATTTTGTTTTTTTGAAAATAAAATATTTCTTTCTTTATAAAATTTTGATGTATTTTATAAAAATTATAAGTGTGTTTTATTTTAAAAAGATAAATAATATATTAGTTAGTAGTATTATAATTATTTAATAAAAGAAATAATTTATTTAATAAGAGAGGAATATATAGTTATTTAATATGAGAAATAATTAAGTAAATTAATAAGAAATTGACAAATGTCAATAGTGGTGTGAGAATGTGACATTTGGCATATGGTGGTGTGTGAAGGTGATATGTGACAAAAATTTACACTTTTATTAGAATGTATAGATAGATATTTCACCGTAATTTTTTAATAAATGTAAAGATGGATGAGAACACGCGGATGCAAATTCAATGAATTTCATTGGAGTTTGAGTGAAAACTGATTTTACGCAAATATGGTGAAGTAAATTGTGGAACCACATAGCATAGTCTTAGTTTCGTCATAACAAACTTACTCAGTATATTCCTACTTTTCAGTTGGGTCTAAGGAAAATGATGAACACAAACCTTACTCCTATCCCAGTTGGGATAGAGAGGCTGCTCCGAAGTCTTATTCTCGTCATAGTAAGAGATAATTTTTTTTTGACAAACTTTGGTATAAAAGTAAGAATTTGCTTGGGACATGACATGTAACTACTTATCTACGTAAAAATGGGTGTAATTCGATAACATGTTCAGTGGTAACACTCCACTCCAAAAAAAATGGCGAACGCTACCATTAGGCGTCTTTCACCAACCGGTCCCATGGCAAACACAAGTGAGGTAAATCGCGTGACCTAGGAAAAATTAGGTGGTGCAATGCTTTGAACACTAGACCTCTATTATTGATTATCATCACCTTACCACTAAGACACCATCACGGGGACAAGCATTCCACTCCAAGGACCAATGCATGATGGTTGAATTTGATTTGTTTAGACCACTGATCAAAGAGATATTGTTAAATTTATTTCATTAAATATATAGAAAACAGGTGTTTTATATTTTGAAGATTTTGTTACATAAATTGAATATATGTTACTCAGCTCATAAATTATTTTTGGGTATATTTTTTTAAAAAAAGGATAAATTTACTTGTTAACCAATGTAATCATGCATGCTTTAAAACAAGTTAAATAGGTATAAAATGCATATTTTTATTTCATTTATTATGATTTTAAGTATTTAGAACAATGGAAGTAATAAGGGCCTTGACAGGACAACGTCTTCTTTGTAAGGGTTCAGTCACAATTGTTCTTTAAACAAAGCGGCAGAGCCATGGCTAATTGGCTAGGGTGAATTTGTCTTGTCAATTTATTTATTTTTTATTTAGACAACTGTTTTTTCAATAAAAATTCAATGGAATTTTATTTTCTCAAAAATTTATGTTTGAAATACGAATTGAAAATTGGCGCAATATCTTCTTAATTTTAAAATATAAAAACTAAAGTGTCTGATGTCAGTTTTCGTTCCCCCAAGTTTTTTAATAAAAGTGGACCAAGTGGTTACCTACTTACGTGGTAGATAAACAGGTAAAACGCGGCTACAAACAAATATGTTTGTGTCCTCTAAGAAAAATTGTTTTAACTTCTAAGTGAATACTAAAATTCAGACTAAGTTCCCCAACAACATCTTCTTCATTTTAGTCATACATAACATTCTCTTGATTTTCTTGAAATTATACAAACTGTTTGTAATTTGTAATCCTACCAAAATGACCGGTTGAAATTATACAAATTGTTTGTAATTTATAATCCTACCAAATGACAGGCCGAGTCAAATTGGATAGTATGCCAAAACAAGTTTAAGTCAGGATGAGTTTTAAGAAAAATAAATTTAGATCTAAATAATTCGTTTTATAAAAAAACATTAATTTAATTCAAGTAAAAATAAGGTGTAACTAAATATATAACGTATTTAAAAAATCTTTAATACATTTTTCATTAAATATATTATTAATACCGTTTACCCGTTTAAAGTAATTTAATTTATAATGGTTCTAGGTTGTTAATCTTGACTTACATTGCATTAAAGCGTTGTTTATCTTAACTTGTTAGATGTTATGATGTTGTTTATTTTAACTGAATGGAATAATCATTCACCCGAACTAACTCATTTTATATTGTTTTAAATCTAGATTGACATGTGTAGTATTAATTTATTATGGGTCTAGTTATTTACACACCTTTCTTTAGCAATGATAGGTCTCGTACTCTCGCATACGCCTCGTATAAAACCTATACGAGGCGTATACAATATATGAGACATATACGAATCTAATCAAACACTCAGAAATTCTATATACATTTCGTATAGACGTATAGATGATGCGAATCGTAACGAATGAGTGTGAAACTACCATGACTCTTTGTTATTGATCAAATTCTGAGTCTTATCCAACTGAAAAATCCACGAATTTTCAGCGCAAGCATGATTCTATTATTTGAAAAATATTAAAGAAGCCAACAAGTGTTGAAAAGGAACCAGACCGGTTAAACTTAAATCATGAAACAATTTTTAGTTATGGGTCAATTCCATACGCTTGTGTCTCTAGAAAGAGAGGGACCCATGGGTGTGTTATTGGTTAAGTTGTTAATGTCTAGTTCCGTGTGTTTCACGTGCAACTCGTCGGCATGGTCCAACCAATGAGCCATCATGATCCTCCTTTATTTTGTCCCCTTTTTTTTCCATCTTCAATTTACCTTCACATAAACCTTTTTTTTTCCTTTTTTTTTTACTATAAAAGTAACACTGTCGACAATTTTTGGATCATTGGGGATCGTTATATTATCTTCTTGTCACCAATAGTGTCATCCGATCATATCCACCATCAAGCAAAAATGACTATTTTGAAAAATTTTGAGCGAACAGGTTAAAACTGTCAAACCACATGAAACAAAAAATAAGTCTTTCCAAAGTTAAATGAACATGTTTCCATTCTATAATCCCGAATCCTCTTCACTGCTGGCAACCGTGGTCCATCTTTGACTTTTCTGACCTCCTCACTCACAAGTCACAACCCACTTTCTTCATCTCTCTTCCTTCACCATCGCTATACACACGCACAAGCTAGCAGGCGATCGAGTTCCGGTTCCTGAACGCGCACTCTTGCTATAAGACACAGGTCCACGTTTCAAGTATAGGACATAAGCTCCAGTCATGAAACACATATTCCCGTTAAAGGACATGCCAATTCTTTTTAAGCATTAATAAATAAATATTAATTTATTGATATCTTTATACTAATGCATTAGGCTTTTCTGTATTTAAAATATGTTGTTTAAGTTTAGGAAAATAAATCTTACACATGGTACCTAAACCTATATTTAACAACTAATTAATTTGAAATTAACATATAGTACCAAAAATAAAAAGAATAAATTTAAATATGACGTGACACATGTTCATAGTTGAGAGGTAAATGCATTCACGAACTAAATTTTACAAACTGAAACAAAGGGATATAAGAAAAAACCTCGTATACGTCGAGCCTAAACAAGCCCGAGCTCAAGGCCAAAAATACGGCTTGTTTAGTTATTGAACCTGAGCCTAAACTTTACATAATGAGATCGAGCCTATACTTTTATTTATTATACTAAATGTATATTTATAAAATTGTGATAAATATATTTAAATCATATATTTTATGTTAAATTTGGGAAGTATAATTATAAATATATACTAAATTGGTAATTAAAATAAATAAATTAAATAATAAAAAATAAACTAGCCATGCCGAACTGAGGTCGAGGCTAGAAATTTTCTAATGAGTCAAACTTGGCCTATAAAATTTTTCTAACGAACCGAGCTTGAGCATTGAAAATAAATTTCTTAACTGGCAAAACGCGAACTTGAGCTCTATTTAATCAAAACAAATTAAGTTCAAGGCTTAACAAGCTCAGGTTCGACTCGGCCAGATTAGACCCATAATATTGTGTACTAGCTACAAAGCATGCGCTTTAGTTAGAAGCATCTTTTAAATGCTTTCTTATCTACATATGTAATCAAATACATCAACATGTTTCCAGAAAAACCTTTTTAGAAAGAAGAAAAGACAATAGTATACTATATTCAAAAATATAAACAAATTTTTATTTTGATGGTATAATTTTATTAAAAGTATTATGCAAAAGTTATTTATGTTTGAGATAATGAACTATTCATTTGTCACGTCATAACTATTAGTCTTGGTTAAAGTGTTCAAATTTACTCTTAGACTCCCCCAACTCTTTCACGCCCGTTGCCCCACTCACGCCGGCCCACCCACGCCCAGCAGGGGACGGTGTGCCATGCCCACCCACGTCCAATTCCTTAGCACACCGGGTGGTCTTACTAAAATCCGTTTTCATATATTTGTGTACATATTGAATGAATTAGAATTAATAAGTTGTGAGTAAAAAGAAATAAGTAATATTTTATACTTTTAATTTTAAAATAAAAAATGGTCATATACTGCTTTTTTGATTTTTTCAAGTTTCGATAGAAAGGAGAATTGCATACGAAAAGTATCACAATGTTATCCAGACATGATATTTGCCTGATAATTTCGATAGTTTCGTGTATGTATAATTTTATCACACAAAAACAATTAACACGCCTCAAGCAAATTTGATCGTTCGTATTTAATTTCCTTGGTATAATAGTCGGGTCCTATAGAGAGAGAGGGAGAAAGATTTTGGACTTTTGAATTTTTTTTTTATCTCACTCTATCGTTAGTTGTTAAGATTAAGATGGTCAAGCGTACGTAAGTAATATGAAGTTAAAAGGTTCACAAAATGAAAATATTCGAGGGTTTGTTTGGTATAAAGTAGAAAACAAACAAACTTACACGATATATTCTCATTAGTTGTTAAGGTTTGTGAGGAAGGATGGACACAAACCTTACCTCTATCTCAATTGAGATAAAGAGGCTGCTTTGAATGAGTCCCCGGCACAAAGTTATCGTTTGAAGTTGATAATCCCAATGCTTTTAACGTTATTTTCACAAAATAAGTAAAATAACATTTAAATTAATCCAATTTTACTTTTGCCCTTTGAGCGTTCACACATACGTACATCATACGCGTGCACCGCAAATGAGACGTTCATATAAAGTAATAAAATACAATGATAGAATAAAATTAATTAGGAATGAAATGGAGGAAAGGAATTAGAAATGATGATTGTTATTTTATTTTTCTTCTTGTTACCCTATAGAAATAAAATGAATAATTGATTCTTGTTGTTTGACACACAATTAGAGAAGACAAAAGAATGTAACGTAAATCATGGGTTGGGGCCTGGGTCAAGTGGAGAGTGTTTCATAAGTTAAATGGTGGTTCAGGTCATTGGTCAGGAGATGGTTTGGGTCACGGTTGATGTCATAGGTTGAATGATAGTCGAGTGACAGCTTGGGTCGTGTCGGATCTTAGATCGCGTCATGGTGGGGTCACGGGTTGGATTATGGGTTATGAGATTTGGGTCGTGACTTAGGACATGATTTGCAACATGAGTCGGGTTATAGGTTGATCGTAAATCAAATTATTTCATACGTTGAAATGAAATAAAAACCACATTTACTAGGAAATAATAAATTTATAATGTAATTACTAAACAAGTTTTTCTTTTATTTTTTATTCTAGGTAATGATTCATTATAATTCTATCATTCATTTATGTATGTGCAAACACAATCTGACTTTTTTTGTTTAAACCTAATTATACTGTTACTTTAATTGAAAATATATACTTTAATATATATAGTTTATCCTTTGTAAAAAGTTTATACCATAATAACGCTGATAATTTTTATACTGAATATTTTATTATTATATAAAATTATAAATATATGTACATTTCGATGTATAAATATAAAAAAGAAGGTTGAAATTGTTTTTTTTTAAGTCAAGAGACTCTCACGACGCGACACAGCCTCTAACTTTACCCCAATGGAGTAAGGGAAACGTTAATGTTTGTTTTCATCTTTTCCCTATAGCTAATAAAGTAAGATTACACTGGGTACGTGTTGTATTATCAGTAAATTTTAATTAAAGAAGAAGCTTACGAAAAAATGGCATTATTCCAGAATGTTAATTTACTTTGTGACAACTCTCAACTGTGCATAGTCAATTAAGCACTATAAACAGGTATTATTATATACATAATGACGCATAACCAATAAATAATCATGAGTTATACACACCCAAGTATACCCCATGGCCCATTCGTCGAAGATTTTATTAATCATATATGATCTTATGTGGTTAAAAATTATTGTATTATCTGTAACTTGATTTTTAAACTCACCACAAACTAACTTGGTGATTGTTTTTCCCTCCTTTTCTATCGACATCAAACAAAACCAACTAACACAAATACTTAAAAAACACTTAAACAATTAATTAGTGAAGTATCATATGATTTAATAAAAGAATATAAAATAAAGCAAATATGAAATCAGATAATTAATTTATTGTATTTAAAATCAATATTAATCGAATATAAAATTTATTTAGGCTAAAAATGATTAGAATAAATAACATATGACTAACTTTAACTAATTTCAATTGATCTTAAACAGACGTTTAAATTGACTCGTTTAACCACATCCTCTTAGCTTTTTAGTTTTATTTATTATGGTTTGGAAATTAACTTTTAAGTTTATCTTTTATCATTTAGCTTTGAGGTTTAGATCATCCAAATTGCCAATATATAAAGGTGGGCAAACTGAGTTTTCTAAGAACCGATCCTAGGTAAGAACATTTCTGGTTTTGTTTAACAAGGTTAACAATCAAGTAGGGATGAAACTAGTTCAGGTTAGGTTAGGGATACCGGTTTGGTTCCGGTTTTGTCATGATAGAGTTTGAACCGGTTCCATTAGTTCCGGTTCAGTTCTGCTTTAATTAACTTACGATTCAACTAAAAAATTAAAACCGTCTGTATTTGTCGGTTCCGGTTGTGTTTCCGACCAAGATTTTTTCCCACTTCTATAAGTTATATACACATGCTATAACATTTTTATACTTGCATAACATGTATTTGGTCTAGTTAAATCATTTAAAATCCTAATTTTAATATGACACATACTTACTTAATATAGGCTTTTTTCTTTTTCTTTTACTTTTCTTTTTTGAAATAAAAGGTTATGATTGAAACTCCAAGCAATAGATATATATATATATATATATATATATATATATATATATATATATATATATATATATATAGGGCATGGAATTTTTGATAACCCTCATCTTTTGTTACAACCCATTAACCATCATCCAATGGTTTCTTTAAAAATGTAAGTGTATAGGATGGTGACACGTGTCAGATTCTTTTTTTTTCTTTTTTTTAATATAAAGGGCATTTAAGACATTTGTTATTTAAGTAAAGTTTACCTCATTTTTTTTAAACATTCATAACTTTTTTATACTATATTATTTTTTTAAAAAAATTGCACCATTATACTCGTCTCATTTTTCTCTTTAATTTCGTTATAGTCTCGACTAGTTTTTTTTTTTTTGTTTTTTTGATGTCATGTATTTACATCATTGTAACGAGCTTAAAGATAACAAATTAATTAGAAATTTTTTCTAACAATGGTAAATTACAGTAATGTAACAAAAAATGAAGTAATGTAACACAAAATGAAGTAATTTACAATGACATAATTAACGGTGACGTAACACATTATTTTATATTTTTTCTCCAACAATGATAATTACAATGATAAATTACAGTGATGTAAATTGAACACATTATTTTGATTTTTTTTTCTCACAATGATAATTATAGTGATGTAATTTATCATTGTTCGAAAAAAATTTAAACTAATTTGTTGTCAATGTAAATTACATCACTGTAATTTAAACCAAATTCACCAAAAAAACCGAAACCGAATTTTACGTCAATGATAATTACAATGATAAATTACAGTTATGTAATAGAACACATTATTTTGATTTTTTTCTCTCACAATGATAATTATAGTGATGTAATTTATCATTGTTCGAAAAAAATTTAAACTAATTTGTTGTCAATGTAAATTACATCACTGTAATTTAAACCAAATTCAACGAAAAAAACCGAAACCGAATTTTACGTCAATGTAAATTACATCACGATAAATTACGTCAATGTAAATTACATCACTATAATTTATCATTTTTAAAAAAATTTCAAATAAATTTGTTATATTTAACCTCGTTACAATGATGTAAATATAGGGCATTTTAAAAAAGTAAAAAAAATTTGTCGAGACTATAACGGAATTAAAGAGAAAAATGAGACGAATATAATGGTGCAATTTTTTTTTAAAAATAATATATTATAAAAAAGTTATTAATGTTTAAAAAAGAGGGGGGAAAACTTATAAGGGGTAAAATGACTATGATGCCCTTTTTAATATTTTAATGTAATGCTTATGTGTAAGTTTATGATTGGTTTAAATGGGTTATGTAGTTGTAGCAAAAAAAGAGGGTTATTTTTTATACCCTTCCCTATATATATATATATATATATATATATATATATATATATATATATATATATATATATATATAGGATAACATGAATTTGTCACCAAATGACAATTAAAAAAAGTCTGAATATCTAATATATGCTTAAAAGCTAACGCATTAACTTATAAATAAACAATTTTGTCATATCATTAAAATAAAATATGCTAAAAAAGCATTATACTTGTTTTGCCTATAATATACGTTCTCAAATTTTATTTAGGAACTCATTTAGGGATCATAAACACAATCAAAATACATTTAATGTTTAATTCACATGTTTACAAAATACCAATAATATATAATAAAAAGACTAAGTAACAAAACAAGAAAATAAAAACATGATTAAATACGACTTCTGTGAAAATTGATTAAGAATTATTGAAAACCATACCATAAAAGTGTATGTAAAGATAAACACGAGGTAATCATGTAATATTTTCCGACCCATATCATATCATCCGTAAAATAAATTAGATAATTAAACGTGTTAATTTGAAAAGATTAGTTCTGTAATAATAATTGCGGGGCCTTCTTTGTCTGGTGGCCTAAATTTTCCGGTGGACACCTAAAAGGAAAAGCCCAATCAATGAGAGAAATTTGAAATTTAAATACTACTTAGTCTACTAGTGGTCCGTTACCTAGTGTGACTGTAACCTGTATTGAATATAAAAAACACGATGTCTATCAAATTAAAATTTTACTAAAAAAGTATTAATTCATATCACTCTATCAATATGGTATTTGATTACTACGGTGATTACAATAAACGACCGCAACTTATGTTAACCTATCGTAAAACAATAAGTCAACTCGTCGTAAAAACACGTGTCAATCACAAGGAATGCAACCCAAATATAATCTATGAAAGTTACAACATCACGAATATTAAAAGGCAAACAAAAAAACAGCCATTACGGCTGTTAATCAATCTTAAAACAATATATTGAATTGTCATGAAAGCAAGTATCAATCGTAAGAAATACAAACTCAAATTTAAAATCACAATGTTAATAATCGTATAAATAGAACAACAAAAAAATGCATTTGTTTCGGTAAAACTACCATAAAAAAATACGAGCATAATTTGTAATAGTGCTCTTTTTCATACTCTTAACATTTTATATAAGGGAGAATTACATATTTCTTTTTTTTTAATTTAAAAAATTACATATTTTTTCAAGGTACAGATTTTCATTGCTAATATATAATGCTCTTAACACATGATTTGAAACAATTTGTAATTTAGGGCATGTTTGGGATTGCTTATTAACTTTAAAAGGATTTTTTGTTAAAAATTTTTATTAACTTATGACATTTCAAAATAAAGTTTTTAAAAAATGTATTTGAATTTGCTTTTGTGTATGAAAAATCAATAAGTTGTTTAGATATGTAAGTTCACCCAAAAACTAACGGATTATAACCGTTGAAAATTAAAACACTTTTAAAAGCCACAAAAAATAGTTTCTTAAAAATGACTTTTTAATATTACTTAAAAAGTTAAAATCAAAAGTGTTATTCAATATAACAAGCATCTTTTTAACTTATTAAATTGTTTATCAAGTAAAGAAGATAAAAAGTTGTTTTCAAATGTAATCCCAAACATCTTTTGTTAACTTTGTATATATAAATTTAATAAATAGATTATAAAATTCAAGTTAATTTGAGTAACAAATCTAAAACGCCTTTACATCACATGTAAGCTTCCATAAATGTCATAGCCTCCACTTATGTATTTGAGATATTGGTGTAACTTTCAATGTGAAAATAACTCACTTGTTAGAGATTGTCTTTTATATGAGAGCTCTTGAGCTCATACCAAAGATAAGTATATTAATTTTGGGTTAGTATATAAAAGGAAAGGCGGTTATGGTTTTAAGAGTAGTAAAAAGCGGAGATGGGGAAAAAACGTTGTTTGAACCAATTACTAGAATTGTAACCGAATACAGACCTACCTGAATCGGTGGGTATAGGCGTTTCCGGTTTTTCAGAGAAAACGAAAATGGAATCGGTTCCACCTTTTACCCGACCAAAACCCGAGCCGAAATTGGTTGAAACCAGTCAAAAACCCGACCCTAACTGGAACCGCTTGTTGACTTGTTGACCATAACAAACGCGATTTGGAAACGGTTCCACCTGGCCATTACCTCAACCGAAACCGGGAAAAAAAGAAATCAGAACCGGCCAAAACAGGTCCATAGCAGTCAAAAACCCAACCCTAACCGAAACCACTAGCTTATTGATTTTGTTGATCAGAAGCGTAACGGATTCGAACCGTTTCTAAAAGTAAGTTGGTTCGCCCACCTCTAGTGCAAAGAGGCCGACATGCATATGTCGTTCATTAAAAAAAATATATATTAACAGCAAAGTAATACCGGCCAGTATTGACTTTTACTAACCAACTCTACTAACTAAGCAACTGGACAAAAACCAATGATCCATAGCTCAAGTTGTTGAAAAGAGGTACTATATGGCTTCAATATTGGAAAGGTCACGGGTTCAAGTTATGGTATGAACAAAATATAGGTTTCATGTTGGGTCAGAGGGTTTTCTCTTACCAATAGTGGGTTTCCTCTTATTAAATGTGAATATGATCGTGTTGGTTTATGACATGTCAGTAATCAAAATTGACGTTGAAAAAAAAGCAACTAGACAAAAAGTAAAGCTTCCTCTATTTTAGGTTTCGTGTCAATTATGTTATGCTATAGGTTCGTGGCCTAACTAAAGTTTGTAAGAGTCCTTAGTTTTATTTTGTTTTGTTTTTTGTTTTTTTTGTTTTTTTAACGATCATGTTATAAATGGGTGCTTAAATATAAAATATACATTCTTTGATAATCTTGGTATCTTACCTCAACACTAAGATAATATTTTATACGTATGAGTGAAAGAAATAACATGAATCATTATCTTAGAATATAAGAAAAAAAAATGTTTGGTTATTAATAGGAATGAAATTTACTATTCAAAAAATAATATATTCTAATGATTTTCATTCTTTGGACGATGAGTTTTTTTTTATATATATTTCTTCAAATAATAATACGATCCGACGTATGCCTTTGATCAATGACCTAGACCATGTTACAAATAATGCCCCGACCCATGGTCCAACCTAATATATGAACATGAACCAACCCATGAATAGAACTACGACGAGTTCCGAGACTCGAAACAAGACACAAAGTACTACTTAACCCATGAATTGCATTACATTCATTTGTTTTTTTTCTTGTCAACAAAACAGAAGTAGTATACCATAACTAAACAAAAAAATAAAATGATAAGAATATATTTATTTCCTTTATTTATTTGAGTCTCTCCTCTATTTTATTTCGGTGTGTCACGTCAAACACACAATAAGTGACATATGTTCACTATCAAAACCCTAAATCCTTCACAACTTATTAAATACAATGAAAGGGCTTAAAATATAGTCAAATTGTGGCTATTTTCCCCAGCCATGGTCACGGACTCATTGTCTTATTCCATAAAAGATTAATCCTCATTCAACTATTCATTAATTTCACAGTTTAATTTAGGAGCAATTTGTCTTTTTTTTTTAGTGAAAAATATATCATATTTTTTTAAAATTACTTCAAAGAATCTCCTCCCATGACTTACCTTCTAATTAGAGAGAGTGTTTTTGTCAAGTGAAGTGGTCACACATCCGTAGAACGAGCAAATTGTAAAAACGAGATATAGAGTAGTCTAATCTAGTCTTCTTGTCCATCTAATGCTAGTGCCCTTTACAGCAAATCGTAAGTGCCCTTTGTGACAGTATTATGACCAATTTCAACTGTCATTACAGTGATGGCAACTCACCTTTTGCGACCAGACGGACCAGTAGTACGTTATTATTAACGAGCGTCATACATGGTGGCTTTTATATAATTACCCAAACAAATCTTTGTTATTTAACGAACTTTTTTTTAATTATTTGAAAAAATTAAGCTTTTATTGCTTTGTGTTCTGGCGCGTTCATTAAAGGATTAAACTTATTAAAGACGATCATTAACGTAAACGAACACAATATATAACAAATAAACATTCACAATCTCAAAATTAAACAAAAATATGAAGTTAATCTTTAATTCGATATAAAAAAAATAATTATCATAAAACAAAACAAAAGTATTAATGAAATTATCCTAAACTAATATCGTAAATATCTTATATTTAAATTATTATGTTTTTAGTAAGATACAAATTTTAAATGACTACATTTATAGTTTAAGTATTATACTATTAAACTTAAAATATAAAAGTATTTAACATAAGCATAATAAATAAACTTAAACGAACGTAAAAAAACATAAACTAACATTACTAAACGTTCAGAACACAAATGAGCGTACACATTAAATTCGCACCAAACGACTCTCAAATTGTTTGTTGAACGTTTTGTTCGTTTACATCACTCGTTCACGACGTGCTATTAGATTGGATCATCCATTGTATAAATTTGAGGTAGCGCTCATACCTATTTTCTTAGTTCATTTAAGGAGAGAACAAACAAGAAACAAATCAAAGAAGTTGAAGAAAAGAATAGAAAACTTTCTTTCCAATTCTTTTCAAATTGAAAGAAAAAGAAAACTAAAGAGTTTTGTCTACTTTACCTTTCATTTCCTTAAGTGAAACTTCAAAACACAACGTGTTTTATCATCATTTCCTTTTTTCGTTAAATGAAATTCAGAAATGCAAACATGTTATCTCTTTTCTTCCATCGTCTTTCTTTTCTCGCCTTAAGTGAGCTCGGCAACATAGCGATAGTTATTAGTTAGTTAATCTTATGTAAGCGTTGCTAATTAAAAAATAGTCATGGTGAATTTACGAACAAGCCCGTCAAGTTATTGTTAGTCAGATTTGAGAAATATCATACTCCATACATACACGCCAAATAATCAAATCACTAGAACAACACGTTTAGAAGAAAATAAATTGCATAATTTCCATACAAAATCACGTGTCAAGAAAAATTAGTTAAATATGTTTTGTTACGGGTTCAAGTCCTGCCATTGATAAAATAGGAGTTCCATGCTGATTAAGGGGTTTTCTCTCACCTATAGTGGTTTTCTTCTATTGGGTGTGGATATGATCGGGTGGGTGTATGACCCGTCAGTGATCCAAATTGCCGTTCAAAAAAATATATGTTTTGTTATGATTCCTCCGTATTTATATTCTCTAAATTGAGACAAACATGTCATATTATCTTTACAAATTCATATCGTTGATTATAACTAATCTCTTGATCCACTTCAAAAAGGGCAAATAGTTAAATTTGGTTTGGTAAGGTTGATATTAATCCTACTCCTAGTAAAAGACTCCAAAAATTGTCACTTGACGTTTTCATTTTTTTTTCTTTCAAAAGATTATGTAAAAAGAGTTTTAAGACTTAAATTTTATTCCTTTAGATTAATCCTAATTTTCGTTTGATAGTCCGCTTCCTAAATTAAATAAAAATCAAACTTTTACATCTTTTTGATTATAAAATATCAACCAAATTTAAGAATTTTTGATTTATAAAGTTTTCTAATTAATTTATAGTATAGTATTAAATCATATTATGTTTTACATCAAATTATAACAATTTTAAAAAAAAAATTATACTAAAATTTTTTTGTTCAATATTTTTTTACTAGATTTTTTATTTTTTGTATCAGATTTTTTACTGAATTTTATTTTTTTTGTACTAAATTTTGTTTTTTGTACTAAATTTTGTTTTTATACTAAATTTTTGTTTTTATATTTTTATTATGACGCATGTCAAACATATATTGATTTTTACTTTTATTAGACAGAAATCGTTTATTAGTTAATTCAACCCTTATAAACATGTTCTATAAGGTCATGTCTAGTGTGATATGTGATGTTGGAGTGAGAGGGATTAATCACGCCCTCTTGGCGCCCTACCCCCACTACACAAGGGCGTGAGGGCTTATATATGGCCAAACTCATGTCGTGAAAAGAGAAGAAAGTGGAAAGAATGAGAGGTGATGGTGCTTGATGATAGGTAATGATAAAACATGTGGTAATGACGTGAAGTGATGATGCTGGTTGTTTATGTGATGCATACGTGGTGTGATAGTGGTGTGACCATTATACATGGCCTAAATATTAAACTATAACATTTGGAATTTTGGATACATAATTTATGTCAAGATTCCTTCGTAAGACAAACAAGTTTTAAATTAAAGTTTTAAAATAAAACATATAAGCATTTAAATTTGTTTGAAATGTGGTACAGTACATAACCGTATTTTAATGCTAACTTTTTCTTTCTCGCCTCACATAGAATTATTTTCTACATTTTATAAATGTTTATACATTTCTCCTATTATACAATATTAACTTTTATTATTCTCTAAACACTTATTTTTTAATTAGTTAAAATCACTCACCAGTCACAACTTGTTTTATGAAAAAAGAAAATACTAGAGCGATTTGTAACTTAATATTTCCAAAAACTTTAAATAAAGCAATGAAATACAAGGATTTCTATTTGTTTTTAATGTAATTATCTATATAAACAAAAACCAAATATGAATAGTGAATATCGCGAGATTTTGACTTCTCGCGATATTTTGATTTCTTGCTATAAATTCAGCTTCTAGCGATAAATTCATTTGTGTCGTGTTTTTTTGCGCGATCAATTCATTTCTCACCATATAAATTCATTTTCTCGCGATAAATTCATTCGCGTCGTGTTTTTTCGCGTTATCAATTCATTTCTAACGATTTTTCAGTGAGTAATTAAGATTTGTCGCCAGAAATTCATTTCCCTCATGATATTTGTGCGAGAAATTCGTTTTTCATTAGAAATAAATTCATCTTCTAGCAATAAATTCATTTGCATCGTGTTTTTTGGCGCGATCAATTCATTTCTTGCGATATAAATTCGTTTTCTCGCGATAAATTCATTCGCGTCGTGTTTTTTCGCGCGATCAATTCATTTCTCACGATTTTTCAACGAGTAATTAAGATTTGTCGTCATAAACTCATTTCCCTCATGATTTTTGTGCGAGAAATTTGATTTTCATTAGTAATTCCTTTAAATAAGACATTTCAATTTCTCATAACATAATAATTGACATATTGTTTTTTCAAGTGTTCTATTTTAATTTTATTTTTCTTTTGTTTTACTTTTTGACACATATTAAGTTTGTTTTATAGCCACGACTCTTTGTACGTTATTTTTTTTCTTCTGAGTTCGTCCCCGAGTCAAAACAAGGGTATTAAATTTGCGCGTCAACGCGCGAAAGACGCCATCTAGTTCCATATTAAAATTCATAAAATCTTTAATTTCTCATAATATGCTATTAAAAATCAAAATGAAAACAAATGCATTTGTACCATAAATAAATTTAAGCAATGCGTCATCGAAGTATACGAACCTAATTATTTTTATTTTTATTTAATTATACACCATGCATGCGTCACAACTTACAATTAGTGACCTTTCACGTACATTTTAGATGCATTCGGACAAATTATTATTCTTATTTTAAAGAGGGTATTACTTTCAGTCTTCACCAAAATAGAAAATTTAAAACTATATATACAGCTAGCATATTAAAAATGTCCATTAACATAATCAAATCTAGAGGTGGCCATCGTACCTGGAACCGGTGGTACGGGCGGTTCCGGGTTTTCAGAGAAATTGGAACCAGAAAAAGCGGGACTGGTTCTACCCTTAAGCCGGTCAAACCCGAACCGGAGCCAGCCAAAACCGGAACCGGCAAAAAACCGGTTGGAACTGGTTAAAAACCGGAACCGATCCAAAAATAAAACCCGGTTTGGCCACCTCTAATCAAATCATATTAACTGGGCTTTTTGCTTTGCTAGAGTAAGGTTGACCCATTAATTTGAATGTTATAGGTTGGACTTTAGGGTTTTATTAGACCACCACAACTAAGTAGGCCCAAAATCACTGGACATATTAATAAAAGATCAATGTTTCGCTTCGTAAAAGGCTGGCAGGGTTGGGCTCCACTTCATGGGCTTGAAAGTGGAAGATCTGAGAGATAACAGGGTGTCTACTTTAAAGATATGTTTGTCGAATTGTTTCTCAAATAATTGATAACTTTTTAAGAGTTTATATATATTTTTTTTCAAACGAGAATTTATAAAATAATTTTAAAGATTGGGAGTTCATACATTTGTTCCTTTGAAAAAAAAAATTTCTTTGTTTTTTTTTAATAATTTTATTTCATAAATGATTTGAAAACACCATGAAGTAAACCTTTTCAGAATGTTGTATTTTTTAGTTTAATGAAATTATTGCAACACCGGTTGTTTCCAGTAACTGGTGCCATTTACATATCACTTTATATTTACACTTTAATGCAATTAAAATTTATCATTTAACAAGTATACTTTCAATACATTAGCAATCACATAATCATTATGCATGACTTTATTAAAAAAAAAAAATACTTTACTCAAGCATGCACATCAACTTATTACTGTAAAGGGCATTTGGAACTCATGAGTTGTGTGCTATCAATTGTTGGACAACATAATAGAATGATATCTTTTTTGAAAGCTCTATCAACAAATTATAAATTCATGACGTGTAGCGAGTCAACCATTGCGTTTCACAAAGACCCTAAATTGTTCCAAGTACAAGGTCGAAATAATGAAAGGGTCAACCGGATGTAATGCTCGATAAATGTCGAGGGTGACATATTTTGTCGTGCTCAAAGGTTCTTTCTTGATCGAAATTTTTATGCGTTTTTTGAAAGTTTCATTCTTGTGAAAGATTCAAGCTTCATTTAAAAGTTGCATGTGAAAAATGAGTTTATTAATGATAGAATGATTAAATTTAGGCATTTATTAATGACTTATTTAAAGATGCTTATGCTTGTTATTTTTTTTGTAATACAACTTATTATCATAGAGTTGTTTAAAACTATTTATAAGCCTTGTTTTATCCTTAATATAGCATTTAATTCATTTTTTTTTTGCACAGCATTTAATTTATTATCTAATGAACATAATTTGGCAAAGACTCAACACTGTTGAAATTAATTATTTAAATTCAAAGTAGCAAGCGATTTCAATTGTTGTAACAATGACAAATAGAAGAAAGTTAAGGCATGATGTATGGCTGCGTGCGACTAAATTATTAAGGAATCCAAAGAAATGAAGGCTATAAGTCTATAAGAGTCTAAAATAAGGGTTCCCAAGTGTCAGTTTGTGTTGGTTTTTAATTTAATAAGTAATTAAAATTTAAGTTTTCAGTTTTTGTGTTTTTATAACTTTTTTGGGTTGGTTTTTAAGTTTTTGTGTTTTTAAAACCCCTTTGGGTTCGGGTTTGGTTTCCGTTTCACTATTTGAGCTAAAAATATTTGTCTACCAATATTATATAAATATACATTTACAAGTTAGATCTACGGTGCTAATTCATTATTGATTGTTTTTCTTTTTTTTTTTCCTGCTTTTCATTACTATATATACTTAAAAGCTAATAGTAATAATAATTAGAGCCCCCCTTTAGGAGATGAATCAAACTGAAAAACTCGTTAACTATTCTGGAGGTTAATGGTAATGATTATTATATATATTAATACTAATTAAATAATAATAATTGATTAATATGTGTAAACTGTAAAGAAAGTCAAAAAAGCGGCATATAGGGATGGCAATAGGCCGGGTTTAGGACGGGTTTGAGTAATCTCAGTCCCATACCCGTTTATAAAAGTATGTCTCATACCCGTCCCAAAACCCACCAGGTATCTATCGGGTATTTACCCGTCGGGTTTCGGGTACCCCGGCAGGTTTACCTAAATATACTCGTTTAGAATAACTGGCTTAAATCACATCGGGTATTGGGTAACTAATAATAATTTTTTTATATAACCAAAAACTATATGTTAAATATGACAAGAACAAATTATTAATATATCAAATAACATGAAATTTCAAAATGTCAAAAGTTGATTACCATCGTTCAATACAAACAAAAAATAGTAATTAACAAAATGGTTCAAAAAAAATATTGTAGTTGCCACAAAAAAAAAAAGAAACAAATTTTATGAACAATTTCTAAAGTTCAAAAAGAATAAAAAATAAACAAAATATATCTACTTCAAATGTATATAAATGGGTATTTATAATCGGGTAAACGGGTGCATATAATCGGGTAATCGGGCCGGGTAAACGGGTATATGAACAAGTCTCAAGCCCGTCCCATACCCGCGAAAATTTGAAAAATTAATCTCATATCCAGCCCAATACCCATCAGGCTTAGGAATACCCGATACCCGTCGGGCTTGGGAATACCAGTCTCATATGTAGCGGGTTTTGGGTAAACTTGTCGGGTGCGGGTTTTTTTGCCATCCCTAGCGGCATACAAGCGATAATATAATAATTATTAAATAAAATGATAATAATAAATAAGGACTACTATTGTTATATAATGTTAATACTCATTATTATATGATAACTAATTAACTAACCCTCAAAACACGAAACGTATTAGTTTTTGGTCCACGTTTTGATATTCGTGATACTTTTACCGTGGGAGGACGGTCAGCTCAAAATTAATTAATAATAGTAACTATTTAAAAAATTATTAATATTAATAATTAAGTTTTTACCTATTTGTTTTGTCGTCTTATGAAATATTGAAATTTAACAAAGAGATTTTAAGCAAGGATTTTAAGTTGGTTGATTGAAGGGCCGGTCCATTGATCAAGCAACCTAAGCAAGGGTTTAAGGCAGTGTTGTCAGAACCGGACCGGTAGGACCGAGAACCAGTTGGTCAACCAATCCTAAAACAACATGCGAACCGCCCTCAAGGGAACCGGCCACCGGTCAGACCGGGAACCGATTCACTCGTCGGACCTGATTTCAAGTTTTTTAATACTTTCTTTTATTATGTTATCCGGTTTTTGAATCAGGTCCGACCAGTAACCAGTAAGACGTCCTGTTCGACATCCGTTTCGGTTATAAAAACGTTAGTTTAAGGTCTCCAAAAATATAACTCTTCAATTATTTAAAAAAACACTACTATACGTTGGTCAGTAGGTTTTTTTAGCTTACGGTCTCTAAAGGAAACATGAGATATATCAAAGGCTCACGTAAAAACATTTTAATATTTAAATTGAAATAGAATTAAAAAGAATAATAACGAACATTTTATTATATAATTTGTATATAAAAAATTAGGGAAAAAATATAATATAAATACACATGTAAATATAAACAATATTTTTTAATTCCATCAAATATAAACTTTTAGTTTATTATTGTCGGTATCACGGATAAATGTAGAATGACTAAGCCGGCTTTGTTGATTAGAGATGTACGTGAATTTAGAAAACCCTTAAACCTTCAACGATCATGTCAATCATGACTGCAAATTATGAACATCGATTTTCTTATAACCAACTCCATTTATATTTTATAGCCAATATTTCATGTTACAAATCTCAAATTTTTAACTAAATCTAAACATGAAATAATAACATCATGAATCACATATTTTGAACAGATAAGAGAGAAACTACAACAACCATATTATCGTGTCTGTAATCTAAAAAACTAATTTTATACACGTTTAAATAATATGAAATATTGTAAATAATTTATATGATTTGCATTTATTAGTTTGATTGAGTCTCCTCAATCTTAGCCTTAGTCTAGGCCATCTGTTAAGTTGTAATTGGTGTATATATTATTATATATTCTTTCAATAATCAAGATGGGCCAAGGGATTATATTGAATCGTGCGGTTTACTCTTAAATTCATATTTCTTTGCATTCTAATATTAAAGGACAACAATATCTTTTTAAGATCAATGCACAAGTATTAAACTATGAATAACAAACAATCAATATTCAAATTTAAAGGAAAATATTAACAACTAAACATTGAACATTGAAGGTCATACATTTGAAAGATATACTGTAGTTACTTGACTTACAATGGATATACAACATCACAAAAGATTTACATTGATAGAGATTAAAATTTATTCAATTTATATTATATTTGATAACGGGTATGTAGTATTGAATATTTCATGTCAATTACATCTTTTAGTGTATTCGGAAATATAAATTTATGCCATGGGTAGTGAAATGTATTATCTCTAATGGGCTAAAAAGAGGCATAAAGTATATTCTTATTTTCCAAAAACATACTAAATCATTTTATTCAAAAGATTATCTATTCTTGACCCGGTCGCCTCAATTTTTTTGATGCGTTAAGTAGAATAAAAGTTGAAGCCTTTCACCACAAACCTTTCATGAATATTAGAAAAAGATAGACTTTTGTTTGGGACTTGTATTATTATCCCCTCCATAACCTCCAACTAAAAAAAAAATCCATAAGCCAAAAAAAACCAACTACATGTAATTTTTTTTTTAAATTGAAAGCTTTAAGCATTTTTTTGAATTGCTTGGTCCGTTAAGCCTATCCTGATTCTTGAAATAATATTATCTTAATAATTATATTCGATTTAATTACCAAAAAAATTTGCAAAAAAGGTTCAGGGTCAACACAACAATGTTCAGCCTTACTTTTCATAAAGATATAAAAAAAAAGTAACTTACATTAAACATCATTTATTTATGTCAAATTTCAGATTTCTTACTAAAATTTTGATAATTACGTCATATATTATTTATCTCCTGTTTTGTAATAATTAGGTTATTTTCTATAAGCCAAAGTTCAATTTTCTGTTAATTTTATTAAAATAACTATTTTATAATTATTATTAAAAGTTGAAATATGCAATCAGGGAATGATTCAATTGTTAATCATTCCTTATTACGATAACCGAATAACTACATCTTATTACTTTGAGCCTCACATTAAAGTAAATTTAAAGATGTATGTTTTATTCTTTTTTAATTAATGTAAGTAGGGCTCACATTAATTACATTAATTAAAAAAAAGAAAAAATCATACACCTTTATATTTACTTTAATGTGTGCCAAATACAATAAGATGGAGTTATTCAGTCATTGCAATAATAAAGAATTAACAATTAATCATTCTCCTATGCAATCATATATAAATTTAAAAGTACATTTTTTGTAATTTTTTATTTTTGATTTATTGTTATTTTCATTTGTGCCCTTTCGCTTCTTCTTTTATTCTTATCAGTATTTTTTTATAATTATTTAATTAGTTTATTTTTTATAACTAAAAACGTATTCACATAGTTTTGTTTGTTATTTATTAATTTCTATTTATTTATTTAATTCATTTATTATTTTGTTCTCATTTATCATTATACTTCTTACAAAATAATCTATTGGTATATTATAAGTTTTTTTTGCTATGTTTTATTATTTATAAGTGATAAAAAATATAAACTTGCTAATATTGTTTTGGTTATTAACTAGGTTGATTAAATATATTGTTTTGACAAATTTTATTATGTACTTTTTAATTATAGTTTAATTCACAAAAATCCAAAACATTTTTAGTTAACTTGTAAAAAGATCAATTTTTTATAATTAAAAACCCCATTTTTTATTACTAACAAACCAGAACCAAAATAAAAATACTAACTGAGTTTGATTTTAAAGAAAAACGGAATATCAAAAACTTCCATAAATTAGAAACCCTAATTTGATGAACCCAATCCCACAACCACAATCAAAGGTTGTCCCATGTGGTGCGTGGCCCAAATGGTGGGACCAATGGTCACATGAACTTTAACACCACCTTAATCTTATCACTTCCCTCCGTTTTGCCTATATATCTGCACCACCCACCCAACTGCACCACCACCACCACCACCACCCATCACCACCATGGTGCCACCCCATCTGACACCTGTTTTTCACCTAACATCACTACTGTTACTGGTAGTTTCTTCATTCGTAGCCTCTTCTTCCACCGTACCCACCAAGATCGGCAATGGCTACCGTCTACTCTCCCTTCAAGAGTCGCCGGACGGCGGACTCGTCGGCCACCTTAAAGTTAACCGGAAAAGCAACATCTATGGCCCTGATATCCCTCATTTGCAGTTGTACATCAAGTAAGCCCTCAAACTCACTCACATTCACTTAATTTCCCCTTTATTTTGCTTTTCATTCATTTTTGACCCCTAATTTGATTAAAACACTATTTGAGAAGCCTTAGACTTTGGCTCACAACTATTTTTCACTCACTGTGTGGAGTGGGATGTGAGCACTCGAATGACGGTGTCATGTCCTTCCGACCATTATGGACCAACAGTGACGCCGGCCTGACGGGCCCGGCGTGAGCCCCATCACGGCTGAACAACAGGCCCGGGTATCCTAGATGGGTATGTGAAGAGAAGTGATGGTTACAAATGCGTATGAAAAGAAAGATGATAGAAATAATTGTTTATGTGACGATTACATTAGCGATAATGTTAAGTTAAAAACAAGTTTTAATGTTAATGTTAATCACTCATTCTTTTATTTTCTATCAATAAAAAGATCACATTGGCTATTAATTAATATTGTTAACTACCAAAGGACATTTGTCTAACCAAGGTGAGATGTCATTTACTCATTCTTTTTTTTAATAATAAAAGGCAGTCGAAAATTAATTAATATTGCTTAACTACCAATGACATTTGTCTAACAAGGTGAGTTATATTCAATAAAGTTGAGAGTTTTAAGTAAAGGGATAGTGACGTCGAATTTTCAATAGGTTAAGCATGTGTTTATTTGAAAAAATGAATTCTTTTAATTGTATGAAACTTATAATAATTGTTTAAATAAACATAAGTTGAATAAAATTCAGTTTAATATATGTTTTGCATAATTTATTAAATTAAAGAAGTAATAAAGAAAACTTAAGTAGTATTTAAAATTTAAAACTTTATTAGCCTATGTAACCGGGGAAAGTAAAGTTTGATGACTTTAATCTGACAATTAAAAGACTTAATTCCGTGCAAATAGAGTTATGGATAATAGGATTGGTAATCAATTGAATCTAACCCTTGCATTCTAAAAACCTTTAAAACTTATTCCCCATTATATATATAATTTTAATTTTACTTAATAACTTTTGCTATTAATTTTTTAAATAGTTGTGGAACTCACAAAGGAGAGAGAAAAGAATAAAAATTCAAGTAGAGAATTAAAAGAAAAATAAAACAAATGTTAAAAGTTGAGGGAAAAAAAACTAAGCAAATATTTCATGTATGATTGGTTTATATGGACTTGTGATTACGTGTCTATATATGCAAAATAAGAATGACACTAACTAAATAATATTGATATCACTATATGATTTTCTATTTTTTTTAATGTTTTAGTCTCTCAAAATCAATGTTTTGAAAACCGGACCGGCCGAATCGGGAACCGGTGGGTGAACATGTCATGTTAGGGGTTCAAGGCCGTTTTTTGGGTGAACTGGCTGGTTGGACAGGCGAACCGGTGGTCAGACCGGAAAACCGGTGGTTGAACCGGTTTTTTTATTTTTTATTTTTTTGATTATATATATATATATATATATATATATATATATATATATATATATATGTTTATAAAATGTTTATAAATCGTCCGATTCTTAAATTCGGCTCGACGTCCGGTTCGGTTATGAAAACATTTCTCAAAATAAGTTGACGTAAATTTATATGGTTTTTAGATTTTCATAATTAATTCGTCGTAAATTTAAGTTTTTTTTATTTACTTGATCATATTAATGCCAGTTACACACTAAAGATAGGAAAGTTCATAAAACAAGTCGCATTTGTCTTGTTTTTTTACTTTTCTTTTATTTTTTATCATAATAATTTTTTAAAATTCTTAGACCACAATAATCATCTAAAAAACCAAATTAATTTATACTACTTTGTTAAACACTGAATATTTAAAACCATTAGTATCCAAATATGAATTAATGAACTCTCCGGTAGCCAATGTGGGACTATGAATATTTAAAACCATTAGTATCCAAATATGAATTAATGAACTCTCCGGTAGCCAATGTGGGACTAGCCCACTTGGTAGAGGCTTTAACCCATGCAATGGTGTAATTATTGTGGAGTTGCGTAGGAGGAGATAACTTTGCTGTTCAAAAAAAATTAACTCTCCGGTCGATTGGAATTTCATTTCAGGCACGAAACCGACGACCGATTACGGGTACACATCACCGATTTACAGAACCAACGATGGGAAGTACCGTACAACCTCCTACCCCGAGACCACCCTCCAACGCCGTCGCAACAACCCACCGGCGGATCACCGATCACGGCCACAGAATTCTCCGGCCACAAGCTAATATTCAGCTACATATCCAACCCATTCTCATTCGCCGTCAAACGAAAATCCAACGGCGAGACCCTCTTCAACTCCTCCTCCGACGAATCTGCACCGTTCAATTCCTTAGTCTTCAAAGACCAGTACATCGAGATCTCAACATCGCTACCAAAAGACGCATCGTTGTACGGACTCGGTGAGAACTCGCAGCCGCACGGGATCAAATTATACCCGAACGACCCGTACACGTTGTGGACAACGGATCAGTCGGCGATCAATTTGAATATGGATCTTTACGGGTCACACCCGGTGTATATGGATCTGAGGAATTTGGGTGGGCAAGCTTTTGCCCATGGGGTTCTTCTGTTGAACAGCAATGGTATGGATGTGGTTTACAGAGGGAATTCGTTGACGTATAAGGTGATCGGGGGTGTTTTGGACTTTTACTTCTTCGCCGGAGATTCACCGCTGGCGGTGGTGGATCAGTACACTCAGCTCATTGGTCGGCCGGCGGCGATGCCGTACTGGTCACTCGGTTAGTACAAGTTTTATGACCGTTTTGGCCTTTGTTTTGAGTTCAGGTATCCGATGTTGCAAACTCTGTGCAGCATGTGGTTGTACCTTACAAAACCAATTTGTCACACACATATTATTGATTTTAATTATATATATTTTAAAACATTTTTTCATATAAAAAGTATAAAAAAAACTACTAATAAATGATTCCACACGATGCATTCTAATATTTACTTTTCTTATTTAAATGATAATCAAATTAGAAATATTTTTTTATATATAAATCATATATAAGGAATGTTTAGTTAAAAAATGCTTTTTAAATATTAATTCTTTTAACAATTTATTACAAATTAATGAATTGATAAAAACTTTTTTAATTTTTGAAACTAATAATATAAGCTTAAATAAAACAACAAATGTGATGAAATTAATGTTTAGAGATTTAAATTGTAATTATACTTTTATTTTATACTCTTTATGTAATAATTAGTTTTAAGTGCTTACTTAAATTTAATAAAACATTATAAATTTATATAGTTTTTTATTTTAAGGGATATAATTTTTAAACAAGTAGTATTGCCGTTCAAAAAAAATATATATAACAAGTAGTATTATTACCAATAACATATCCCTTTTTTAAGACGACGAGAATTTTTATTTTAAATATTATCTTTTCTGTGTAAAGTGAGAATTTTTATTTTAAATATTATTTTTTCTGTGTAAAGTTTTTGTTGGTACCCACACACGGCCACACCCTTCCGTAAAAAGCTTTAAAAAAATCTTTTGGTCCGACCGGTGTACTCATGCTGGTTGGAATATATGTTAGATTCTGTTCTTTTTATAAATAGGTGGCATTATAAAATATTTGGACAAATATAAAATGATGGTTTTTTTTATATATATGCTAAAGGAGTCTTAAAGCTTAAATGAACTTAGGCTTGAGTCTTTTACATTGGCAAATTGTCTACATAATGTTGATGAGAAGTTCTTCATCAAAAATAATATATTTTTTTGATAAACTTTCCTAATTACACATTTCCTCAAAACATGTTTTAAGAGTGTTGTATATTTTCATTAAAAACTTGTACATTGGGAAAAAACGTAAGTTTTTCAACTTTAAAGGGATATATATAATTCTCTCCTTAAAATAAAATGATTTATCAGTCTCTTAGTATTAAATATATTATATTTTTGTTAGAGTTCAGTTTTTTAAAATATGCATCATATCATCAATAAATATAACTTACCAAAGTTGTGTGTGTAACCAACAAATATTAACATTTTTCATAAAAAAGTAAATTAATTTGAATAAATCCAACAATTTGTATGTATGCACACTTTGTCTAAAATCAACTACTTTTACAATGGATTTAACTGAAAATAATCATCTGAATTTTGAAATGATATGATTTTATGTTTGCAGGATTTCACCAATGTAGATGGGGATACCACAATCTTTCTGTAGTCGAGGACGTAGTCGAAAATTACCAAAAGCCAACATCCCTCTCGACGTAATTTGGAACGACGATGATCATATGGATGGTCACAAAGACTTCACCCTCAACCCTAATGCTTACCCACGCCCCAAACTACTCGATTTCCTCGAAAGAATACACGCTCGCGGCATGAAATACATAGTCATTATCGACCCCGGGATCGGTGTAAACTCGTCTTACGGGACCTACCAACGAGGTCTCGCAAAAGACGTGTTTATTAAATACGAGGGCAAGCCTTATTTGGCCCAGGTCTGGCCTGGGGCGGTTAACTTCCCGGATTTCCTCAACCCAACCACTGTCTCGTGGTGGGGAGATGAAATCCGGAGGTTTCATGAGCTCGTTCCTGTCGATGGGCTATGGATTGACATGAACGAGGCTTCTAATTTTTGTTCTGGTTTATGCACGCTTCCCGAAGGGAAGCAGTGTCCAACCGGAACTGGACCCGGTTGGATTTGTTGTTTGGATTGCAAGAATATAACGAATACAAAATGGGATGATCCTCCGTACAAGATTAATGCATCTGGGACGCAGGTTCCGATTGGGTACAAGACTATAGCTACGAGTGCGGTTCATTATAATGGTGTTCGGGAGTATGATGCTCATAGCATTTATGGGTTTTCTCATGCCGTTGCGACTCACAAGGGGCTTCAAGCGCTTGAAGGTAAGCGCCCGTTTATTTTGTCCCGATCTACGTTTGTTGGATCGGGGCATTACACAGCTCATTGGACAGGTGACAACCAAGGTACTTGGAATGATATCAAGTACTCGATATATACCATGTTGAATTTCGGGATTTTTGGTGTTCCTATGGTCGGGTCGGATATATGCGGGTTTTACCCGCAACCAACTGAAGAACTATGTAATCGTTGGATAGAATTGGGAGCGTTTTACCCGTTTTCAAGAGACCATGCTAACTACTATTCTCCAAGACAGGAGCTATATCAATGGGAAACGGTAGCAACATCGGCTCGTAACGCTTTGGGTATGCGTTACAAGTTGCTTCCATACTTGTACACATTGACATACGAGGCACACACCACCGGGGCACCTATCGCTCGCCCACTCTTTTTCTCGTTCCCAAATATCCCCGACCTGTACGGATTGAGCACACAATTCTTGCTTGGTGAGAGTCTAATGGTCTCACCAGTTCTTGATCAGGGTCGAACCAACGTGTCTGCTGTGTTCCCTCCGGGAACATGGTATAGTCTCTTTGACCCTAGTCAAGCAATCATTTCAAAAGAAACCCAAACTTTCATACTAGACGCTCCTTTGCACGTGATCAATGTCCACTTATACCAAAACACCATTCTTCCAATGCAAAGGGGAGGAATGATATCCAAAGAAGCAAGAATGACACCTTTTACCCTCTTAGTCACCTTTCCGGCAGGGGCCACAAATGCCAATGCGAAAGGAAGGCTTTTCCTTGACGATGATGAGCTTCCTGAGATGGAACTCGGGAACGGGCAGTCGACTTATGTTGAGTTTAGTGCATCAGCGTCTGAACAATTGGTAAAAGTATGGTCTGATGTGAAGGAGAGTAAGTTTGCTCTGGAAAAAGGTTGGGTTATTGAGAAAATTAGTGTACTCGGTTTGAGTGGTGTCGGAGGTTCGTTTGCAATCGAAGTCGAGGGTGATGTGGACATTTTAGACGCGTCGAAAGTGCAGTTGGTTGAAACCGAGCATAAGTTTATGGGTGGAATGGAGACGAAAAGTGTGATGGTGGATGTTGGAGGGTTAAATATACCAATTGGTAAAAAGTTTACAATGTCCTGGAAAATGGGAATTAGTTAGATCTTGAGGGGCTTGTTTTGCAAATTTCTCGTTCTTTAGGATCGTTTAGAATGTCGTGTACTTGGTAGGGGTTTGTCAAGAATAGAGGGGCCAAAAATCAAGTGCTTCCTCCCTTTTTCTTTTCTTTTTTTTAGTGGAATAAAATGATTTAATCTTTTTTATTTTATTTTAGATTATCATAAACTTGCGACCTTTATTTTCTAGTTTAATTTTATAAAAAAGTTCGAAGTTATAATTAAGCAAATAGTTATTCCCTCAAAACCAAATGTTGGTTTACAAAATATATCTTACTATTATAACTATTATATAATAATTATAATAAATTAAAATCTTCATTTGTCACTTGTCATTTTTTTATACATTCACTTAATTAACTCTCTTATTAAATAATTATATTATCTTTTCTATTGATTAGTTATAATAATAATTAATGATATTATTTATCTTTTACAAATTAAAAATAGTTTGTAATAAATTGAAAATCAAATCATTTTATTAAAATACATACATTAGAAAAGTTTATACATTATAATTTATTTAAATCAAAATTAAAAAAAAATCAAATATTTATTTTTACAAAATAAAAGTTCTACGAAAAAATAAGTTTTCATAAAAAACAAAATTTATATCAAAATGTCGTTTTGAAATTATTAAATTTATTATTAATTTTTAATATTTTATATGTAATCTGTATCTTATACGAGATAATAGCCTAGTATAATATATACAAAAATTAATAATTAAATAAATAATAAGATAGCATGCAAAACAGTTGAAAATTTATCATAGATGGTCAACTCAACACAACGTGTTTGAAAATGGTCCCGTAATTTAAGGACCACTTCCAATTAAGAGTCAGAAAAGAAAGATCACTTTCACCTATAGATATTTATGATTACCAATAACTACGATTGATTATCTTTTGATTTTTTTTTACAGGAGATATTGTGTTCGAATCTGAATTGATTCATTTTACCTAGGGCTGTAAACGAACCGAACGTTCAGCGAACCGTTCGGGAACCGTTCGGCGGGAAGTTCGTTTATGTTTGTTCGTTTTATAAACGAACGAACACGAACGAACACGAATAAGAAATTCCGTTCGTTTAGTTAAATGAACGAACATGAACAGATGTCGTGTTCGTTCATTTGTATTCGTGAACGTTCGGTAACATGTTCGTTTACGTTTGTTTATGTTCGGTAAAGTTCATTTATTATATTTATTCATTAAATGTGTTGTTTATTTTTAATTTTTAGTTTAATACCATAATACTTAAGTTATTTTTAGTTTAATCTATTATACTTCATAAATCAAAATAATTTAGGACACTTGTCAAAAAACTAGAGTATTCTCACACTAGTTTTCCCGCTTCTCTCTCATAATAAATATACAACTTTAATAAATACTAATTATATAATTATGGGATTAGTTTCAAGTAAAAAGAGTGAGACTGGTGAGAAGGGTGAAAAGGATTGAGAATTTGACAAGTGGCATTACTCTAATTTTATTAAAAGAGTATTTTGGTCATTGTGTTTAATGCTTCAAGTTATTGTGTTTAATGCTTCATGTCATTGTGTTTAATATTTTTATTATTTTGTTTTATTTTTTATATCATATTGTCTTATTTTGTTATTGTTTTTTATGCATTAAATAAATTGTTCTTATTTATTATTTATTTTTTATGTTTTATGTATTAAAAGTACATAATTGTGTTATTTTACTATTATGTTTATAAAACTTATAATTTTAAAAAACATAAATTGTTTATATTTTTTGAAAAATATATTTCCGTCATTGTATATATGTTTATGTCATTGTGTAATATATTCATCATTGTGTTTTATCGTCAGAACATTGTGTAATATAATCAACATTGTGTGTTATGTTCAGGTCATTGTGTAATATATTCATCATTGTTTTTTATCTTCAGATGATTGTGTAATATACCATCCTTGTGTTTTACGTTCAGGTCATTGTGTAATAGTCATTATTTTGTTTTATGTTAAGGTCATTGTGTTTTACGTTCAGGTCATTGTGTAATATACACATTGTTGTATTAAATGGATTTGTTTTGTTTTATAATATGATTTACATATAAAAAGTACGTGATTTTGTTGTTTCATCAATATTATTGTCAAAGCTCATGAATTTATAAAAAAAAATAGTTAGATACTACGATGATAAAAAGAAACGTTCACAAACAAAAAAGACACAATAATAGACAATTAGACACAATGACGCATTACAAATATAATAGGTAGAGGAGAATGTTTTTTTTTTAATTTTTTATATAACAATATTATACTCGTTTTAAAGATAAAAAAATGCTCGTTTTTTTGGTGTAATTTTTTTTAAAAAATAATATTGTAAATAAAAGTTATGACCGTTTAAAAAAAATGGGGGAACATGATAAAAAGTCAACAAAAGTGTCTATGACTAAAATACCCTTCCACTAACTTTTTTAATACAACTTTGATCTCAACCATTAAATTATATATCTAATGGCCCACAATCCTTCTCACACTTCTCACCAATCTAAGCCTTTTTACTATAACCTCACCCTATAATTATGTATTCATTATACCTTTTTTAATTAAAAAAATTCTTGATGTTAAAATGAGATACTACATAATAGTATTAAAAACCAAGGGCTTCTAGCTTAATGGTTATCCTTTTGGCTTCCTTGTGGTTATCCCTTTGGTTATCCCTGGTGCGGTTTCCTCCTAGGGTGGTGGTGGGGTCTCAACGGAGGTCATGGTAACTAGACCTTGGTGACGTGGCCTGGAAATAAGTGGTTCACACGTTGAGATCAAATGTCGTTAAAAAAAACATAATAGTATTAAATACTAATTATATATATATATATATATATACCTTTTATAATTAAAAAGGATTTTTTAATATAATAAAAAATATTTTAATATTAAAAAGCACACTTTTAAAAAATCACATTATTATAAAATATGAAATTTTCCAATAATTTATAACTCATAAAATCTTTTTGTAATTTATAACTCATTATTATTAACTATTAATTTTTAAATCTTTATTAACTTGTGTAATAATAGATAATATCTTAATAATTTTTAAAAAACTGACCCTTTATAAAAACATTTTTTTGAATGAAAAGTTTAAAAACCAAACTTTAAGAAAATAATATTTTAAAAATAAAATATTAAAAATAAAATATTATTATTTTATTTTCTATGTAATGTTGATCATGTTTTAAATCAAAAATCACTTATAATTTTTAAATTTATATTATTAAATACTTATTAACTTTATTCAACCCGTGTAATACACGAGATACTAACCTAGTACTATAATATCTTAATTTATATATTTATAAATGATTATCTCTATTCCTTGAGATTAAAAATGTTGATTTTTATTTTTTAAATACTATGTGTTCGTTAACGTTCGTGAACAAGCTAAATTTCTTAATGAATAAACACGAACAAGAACAAGAATGTTCGTTCGGTTCGTTTACAGCCCTAATTTTACCTAGTTATAAGCTTTCTCCTAAAATGAGCTCGTACATATGTCGTAAAGTATGAAATGCAATAAACGGTTAAAATACAGTCTTTAATATCTGCATTTCAATCTGCTAAAAAAATTTATATTATTTAATAATTTTGATATAATATTTTATTAAGTAAATTGCACTTTTGGTCCTTTATGTTTACACAAAATTTCAGAGAAAGTCCTTTATGTTTCAAAATGTCAAAATCAGTCTTTTAAGTTTTCAAATTTTGAAAACTCGGTCCTTTCTCCGTTAATGCCGTTAAGTACTAACAGAATAAAGGACCATGTCTGAAAATTTATGTAAACATAAAGGACCAAAAGTGATGATTTTTTTTTGACATTTATACCCCTATTCTGTTAATACTTAACGGCGTTAACGGAGAAATGACCGAGTTTGCAACATTTGAAAACTTAAAGGACTGTTTTTGACATTATGAAACATAAATGACTATCTCTGAAATTTTGTGTAAACATAAAGGACTAAAAGTGCAATTTACTCTATTTTATTCAAATGCCATAATTTCTTTCGGCTTTAATGATAGACGTTCACTTTGCTAAAAATATATATAACGTTATGGTTTTTTCTTTCTTTTTTTATTTATACCAAAATCCTATAGGTAACTCTTGGTTTTTAATGCATTATGCATGACTAACCAATAAAACCGACAAAACATTGTTGCAAGTAACTAGATCAGTGTTTTAAAAACACAAAACATGAGTGGTATTTAAAAAAAGAGGAAAAAAAAAAAAGGCAGAACGTTAGTGGTGTTTGAACTTATTGCATGTGGATGTGGTACGGTGTATAATTTCTTTGTATACTTTATCACATTAAATGATTAAGGCCACAAAAATTGACTAAAATATCTTTGTAAGTCCCCCATTTCACGTTAATCACATAAGATCCTAAAAACTCCACGTCTCATCGAGATTAACTAGCTTAAAAAATGTTAATCTGAATCATCAATTTATTTCATATATTTTTATTTGTCAAATATAATATTTTTATATAATTTATTACAATGAACGTGTGGAATTCTTTATGATATGACATTAAAGTCGCAACATAGCATTAAAGACATCTTTTTCAATGCGTTTAATTTTTATCGCTTCCATCACGTAGTTTGAGAAGTACTTTATTTGTTAAAAGATGCTTCTAATTAAAAATAAAGTACAAGAAACACAACCCTTTTATTAAAAAAAAGTTTAAACAATGTAATTTTTTATGAAAGGGTAGACACTAGGGTATGTTTAGCCTGACATATAATTATAATTCGATACTACTATACATACACCACTCCTCTCTTCGAGACGCTACATTGTTGTCACCTATATGACACGTGTAAAATCAGTCCAACTGACAAAAGCTGCAACTACTAACGTTTCAAAATGATGGATTCCTATATGGGCAGTATAAACTTATAAGGGCCGTAAATGGCTATACTAGGAGTATAGTTTAAATCATTTTGAATCTATATGGGCACATATAGAGCTATACAGTCGTATAAGGTGCGTAACCGACAGATCTCTGACAACTTTATGACAAAACAATGATATACGACCCGTATAGGGGCCATACGGCTCGTAAAAAAAATACATTGGTGTACGGATAACCAAGGATGATGTACAAACAAGTTGGTTTTGTAATTATATTATATTATAGTATTATACTACTAGTTTAAAAACAATATATTACACGAATTTAATAACTCAAAATTAAATGAATTTGTAGTGATATAGTTAAAAATAAAAATTAGTCATAATTGAATTAATTTATAATATTTAAAAGTATATATATTTTTTGGTATTATTATTATTTAAATTAACAAAGAAGCGGGAAACTCTAAACTAGATAGTGACATGTATCTTTTTATTTAATATAATAGAGAAATAAGATAACAAATATGAGAAAATATCAAAAATTACACATGCCTTTCTCATCTGTTTTTTTATTATAATAGGTATTTAAAAAAAATCGAATTAGTAGTAGCCTTTTTTTCATTTTGTGCTTCATTTTTTTAAACTATTTTTTTTAATTTTATTTATATCGTTACTTTTTTATTTTGTGTTCTTTGTGTGTTTGCTTTTACAATATTTAAGTATCATGATGCTCATTTTTACGTTGAATTACACGCCTTTGATGTTCGATTTTAAGTAATTTTGAATTTTGCAATAGAACAACGTTTGCTTTCAAAACGGCATATATTTTAAGGGTTTCGACGGAGCGACAATCATTTTAACGTGCTTTTTTATTGGTGTTTTAGTTTACAGGATTGTGTTGTTACCGTAACATGATAGTAATGTTATTTTTACTGCTTTATTTGCTACGTATTTAAGGTTTTTTTGTTTGTTTGCTTGCTTGTTTTTTTTGTTTTTTTGTTTTTTTTAAAATTGGTTCGTCCACAATGGGATGCGAAGATGTGAAATCGTGCTAGAGGGTCAGCTCGTTTGCAGCGACGTGTATCCAAAGTTATCTAGTTTACAAACATCTTAGAAATTTTTAATAAATTTTTAAAAAATATTTTTATAAGTTAGTAACATCTGATCTTATTTTGCCTATCCCACACCATTTTTGTATCGGCAATAACTAATACGACTATGTATAAGGTAATTGGCACATACAATCATTTAATCAATTTTTTTTTAACGATGATTATTCTCCTTCACCCA